>CM057380.1:130151531-131351531 GCA_030015415.1 Cynopterus sphinx | reverse complement strand
TTAATCAGTCTGAAAAGGTTCCCAGGCACCTTGGACAGGTTTTTGTTGGTGCAGCTCACGATGTCAGTGGCACAGATGCAAGCCGTGGGGCACACCCCGGAGGCACCAGGGCTCACAGTCACTGTAATAACCAACAAACACAGCAGTTCCCTGCAGCCGGGTCTGACAACTCCAGGCAGGGTGAGCAGTGTGTGTAAACGCAAAGACATTATGGTCGCCTCTAAGTCTCTTCCAGGCGCCTCTGCCACCAGCTCAGCCTTCCACCCGCGCACCTGGTAAACAATCAATATTTAAAGAGTGGTAAAACAAGCAAAGGTAACTACCACCAGTCAACCCGTAAGAGGCACACACCTCGCTTTCTTTCCAGTAACTTTGGAAATGGAGGTTTTCTTTCACCCTGGGAACCTACGTAGCCTTGTCACTGTTAAACACAGTCTTTCCTGGGCTGGCTAAGCCTGCTTACAGATATCCACAGCCACAGTCTATCCATACAACCGCCTCAATATCAGAAACTCAATATTTTTTAAAGGTGCATCCTGCTTTGCTTTTTTTCTTTTTTTTTAATTCCCTTCAATGGACCGGAAAAAACACACACACACACACACAAACGCATGCTATAAACAATTAAACGGACACACGTAGCAAGCCACCAGCCAGCCCAGACACCACTCACAGAGCGGAGGAGCCTTAAGGGCTCAGGGAACGGGCCGCCGGCGATGCTGCCTTCCGAGGGTCCGAGCGTCCGTTCAGTCTCGGGCTGTCACTCGCGCATCGTCCGAGGTCCTTTCCCTCGAGCTCCCGGCGGGCGGCAGCCTCTCGCTGGCTCTCAACTTTGGGAGTTTTAAGCAGCCGCGGCGGCGGCGGCGGCGGCAACCCCAGGCAGCTCGGGTGGACTCCCCCGGACGCGCCCCATCGCTGCGCCGCAGGTACCGCCTGGGCGCCCCGCCCCGCCGCGCCGCGCGCCGCAGGCTGCGGGACCCGGGGTGTCCGCACCCGCCCAGGGTGCTATCCTCGCGCGCCCCGGGTCGGGCGCGGAGCGGGGAGACGGGCCCCGCCCCTGCGCGTGCCCCCCGCCCCCCCCCCGCAGGAACCGGCTCCGGGGCTGAGGGCGGGAGCGGGCTGGGTGCGGGGCTGGGGGCGGGGGCGCAGCCAATCGGAGCGGCGGCCGGCGTCCCCCTTTCTCCCCCACCCCCAGCAGCCCCGCCGCCGCCGCCCGCCCCCCTCCTCCAGCTCCTCCCGGACCCCGGGGAGCAGGAGCTCCGGAGGGGCGGGGTCCCCCCCGCAGGCTGGGGCTGGCGTTCCCCGGGTGGGGATGCGCTCGCCCGCTCCCGCCCAGACCCCGGGGGCGGCAGGCTGTGGAGGGGTTAAGGGGGACACCCCTAAAGACCCCACTTGGTCGCAGCCGCTCAGGTGCACTGGGCTTTCCGAGCTCTTACAGCTTTCTTTGGGCGAGGGCCAGGTGAGCTCCCACCGCGCTCAAGTGCAGCTGGTTTTCAAGGTTTTTATAAAATAAACACAGAGGCAGCCTTCCGTCGCCGCCCACGTTTAGGGAGATTTGGGGCGGGGGGAGAATCGGGCGTGTTCCCTGTAGTGCAACAAGGATGTTCCCTTGGGGAACCGGGAAGGCACCGCGGGGACACTCTGATCCTCCCTGAGAAAGTTCCACCCCTTTCCTAACTCAGGAGGCGGCATCAGGGATGGTGCCCATTTCGCGAAGGTGCAGCGCTGGAAAAAGGGCTTGGAGCCGACTGGAATGCAAAGATAAGGGCATTAAGCTTTCAAACATTCCCGGCTCGCTCGGGACAAGGACTCCCGGAGTTACTTGCGGGAGAGTCTCCATCCCTTCCTTGAGAAGAGGGCGGAGGGGGCGCGCGGCACCTGACTAAACGGTGCTTTGGTCCAGCAAGCAAGGAAAGACGCCAGCGCGGGTAGACCATCCCACCCCCCGTCCCCCCAAAAAGCCAGGGTGGACAAATATCAAAGCGTGGGGCTGATAAGCTTTTAGATTAAAAATCCATTTTTGTTTAATTCTGAGATCAATTTTAACGGTAGGATTTATCTGAACCAAATGGCCCATTTGTCCACTTTATCCAGCTTAAAAGAAAATAATTGCTGCCCTGACAAGAGATACTAACCAAAGCAGAAGGGACAGGGAGGGGGAGACTGTAAAGAGAACCAGATTGAGAAAACAGTGGGGGCGGGGCTCACTCATGACGTGTAATATTAAAGAATGAAAACGATAAAAACAACAACCAACTCCCCTTCCCCCCGCCCCCCCCCAAACACACTTGAGCAACCTGAATTTAGTGAGAGTTGGTCCCTCCACCGTGCATGAATGGATTCACGTGGTGGTACCACAGATGTACAGTGCCGTATTTAAATGGAATTGTGTGCATTGTTAATTTAGTTAGCCTGTTTGTGGAATAAATCTGGAATAGGTTTTTCAGGTGAGAGCAGCTTCTCAGATGAGTTTCAGATTCACAAAAAGTTGAATTTTACCATAAGAATAATACAGCTTCAAATGCTTCAGGAAAGCATTCCTTACTGGGAGCTCTCTGGGAGGAGGCAAAGGTTGAGATTTTTCTTGTTAGGAAACATTTCCTAGGCTTCTCAAAAAACTTGGCCTCCAGACCTTCATTTTACAGTTAACACAGAGAAATAGAATTAAAATTACTGAGGAATGCTTTTAAATGACTAATAAATGACCAGGTTTTTGCAGTATTTTACTAACTATTATTATTCTATTCACAAAAAAACCATGAAAGCAGAAGAAAGACCTGCATTTAATACAAAAATAGTCTAAAAAGAATAAGTGACTTTCAAAAATGGAAACAGAGGTTATGTTATTATAGCTGCAGGCACATCATAGAAACATTATGCAAAGATTACACAGCACAAATAAACGGACTCAAGATCCGTAGACAAGTTCATTTCTCTGTTCGAAGACCTGATTTGGGGGATTCTGCACACGTGTCAAGGGGAAGGGAGTCATGAAAGAAATAGGTTCAGTTAGCTTGGAAAAGGGAAAGCTAAGAGTTGACCTTAATAATGGCAGAAGGTGTGTGAACTCATTTTGTAGAGGATAACTTTTTATCTTTCTAGCCTCCCTTCACTTTCTACCTGGTCCACTCTTTCCACTCTTCGTAAATTCCAGAAGGGCAGCAACTTTATGTCTTGGTTACTGCTCTTTTCTTAGCTCCTAAAACCCTGCTTGACACTGGCTCAGCATTCAAGATTTTTGATAATAAACTGATAAATGGGGAATTTATTCTAGGCTTACCCCTCCTGAGTCTGCTGGTTGCCGACCCATTCTATATATTTTGAAAAGCTTCTGTGAAAGGTGAGGGGAAGATGGCAGAAGAGGAGCCCTGCAAACATTATTTGAGTCCTGGATCTAGTGGCACCTAAAGGCCACTGCACATTTTACTTCCCTTTTAGTTACATCCTCTACTCCCTTCCTTTTTTAGCTGAAATGATTTTGAGTTGTGTTTCTGTCGCTCATGACTGAACGAGCCCTAGTACATATAATGATGATAATAGTAAATCTATATTGGCCCATTATGATGTACCAGAGACTAAGCTTTCTCTTTTACATGCATTATTTCATTTACTGTTCACCATAACCCTGTGACATTGCATAATTCCATAACCCAGATGGTAATTGTGTTCCAAATTATTTGAAAATGGAATAAAATGAATTTAGCTTGAGGCTCCATTTGAAGGATTTAGATTATTCGGAAGAGACGTTTATGACAGGGTAGTTCCAGCCTGGAATGGGTTACCAAGACAGATGGTTGAGTTGCCTTCTCAGTTTAAAACAGATATTCCTCCAGCCTTTTCCACGTGGCACAATCTATTGGTATTTTTGACCATTCAATAATGACTCCAACAGATAGTAAAAAGTGGATTTACATTTGGTATAATTCTGGTTCTGGAATGCTGAGATGGGTGTGGTCCTGGGAGTAACTGGCTGGGTTTGGAAGTAACTCCTGTCTGGGAGCAGGGATTTGAATAGATGCAATCTTGGGTTCTTCTGGCTCTGTGACTTCCAGAATATCTCAGGTTGCAATCAAAAACTTAAGAAATTAGAGATATGAGACAACAAATTGTTAGAGCTCTAGCTTGATGATTCAGCTCTAGCTTAATGACCACTTTGATAGCACTTTATATCTTATGAAGGGCTTTTGTAGGCCATATCTCATTTGATTATAGCATGTATTCTATAGTTGGGTGTAGCTGGGACACCAGCAGATGTGTAATGTTGCCTCTTTTTTAACCTGGGGTACCCACTGGTGGTCTTCAGGGATAGTGCTTGCTGAGGTTTCTACCTCTGTAGAGCCTGATTGTTGCACACAGGAGCTTTCTGTTGAGGTGTCCTTACCCTGGGGGTGGCACTCTTGGTAGGGTCTTTACAACATGACTATCACCTTGGCCCAAAAAGAACACATATCTTTGCCCACCCACTCCAGAAGTGCACTCTGCTCCTGCAGCAGCTCATTTTTCATTCGGTCTACTCCAATTGTTTTTTTTTTTAATTACCCAAGAACTGTGGTAGAACCATCTCTCACCCAGTACTGTGTTTCTCACTATGTGGCAACTTGGGCACCAGCCCCTGTGCTCTCTGAATTCCAGGAGGCATGTGGCAAGTTGTGGCTTCGTCCTTGAAGCTTCCTAGGCTAAAAATGGAGGGGACTGGGAGGACGTGCAAATAAGACCCACGTGCCCTCTATGGGAGAAGCCCACAGTGGGACGGACAACTCTTTAAGCAATCTCCACTCACATATCTGATCTTTTCAGGGACACAGACTGGATAGGTTCTTTTATAAAAAAAAAAAAAAAAAAAAAAAAAAAATTTAGTTGAGATAAAATTCACCATTTGATCATTTTGAAGTATACTATTCTGTGACTTGAATGTATTCACATTAGTGTGCAACCAACACCACTATCTAATTCCAGAATAATTTCATCACCCCACCCCATCCAAAGAAGTCCTGTATCCATTAAGCAGGCACTCCCATTACACCCTACCTCCCAGCCTCTGGCAACCACAAACCTACTTTCTGTAACTATGGATTTACCTATTATGGACATTTTATATAAATGGAATCATACAATGTGTGGCCTTTGTGTCTAGATTCTTTCACTTAGCATAATGTTTTCAAGGTTTGGTTGGGGATTTTTGGCTAATGGTTGTAGAACCATTTGGGATCATCCCTTTGAAAGTCTTGCATAGTTGGTTTAGCTACACTTGAACTTAGAATATGGGGCATTAGCCCCTCATTATTTTCAGTCTTGAGACCTAAAGCCCCATTTACCCTGAGCCTTCAATTATAAAAGTGTTAAACCCCTGTGTAATTACAGAAACCCTGAAGTTTTATGAGCTGAGGAGATATAACTTTTATTTTGGGGGAAAAGAGTACTTTAATCTCTCCATAAACCCTAAGAAATAATAAAGCATATGACAATTAATGATTTCTTAAGTTTCTTTCAACTTCAAAAAATAAATCTGATATCTGATAACAATGTGTCTGCTATTGAACACAGGTACTAATCAGAGCAGGTCTAGGTTTAAAGTCAGTTGTCGGTGCACTTTGCAGACAAAAGCTCCTTCACCTCCTTGGTGAATGGTGTCAGTCCCATTCCTGCTTCAGGAAAAGTAACTTAGAGCAAGTTCTCGATAGTTGAGATGCCATTTTAATCTATTAAGTATTCAGCTATGATGGGGTAGCACACATTCATTGCAGCATTATTCCTAACAGAAAAAAATATGGTACCTCCTTAATGTGCAATGGGGATGTGGGTGAATAAATTAGTGTACATCCATCTGGTGTCGAACTATGCTGTCATTAAAAGTAATGTGGCAGAGAAATATCTGGTGACATAGCAGAAAATTACAGGAAGGTACTATTTCAATTTTTGTAAAAGAAAATATATATAGGAATTATACATACACATAGATCATCTGAAACAGTATGTATCTGTCATAACAATGGTTTGAAATTATTTTCTCTTTCCTTATCTGCATTTTCTATTCTTCTATAATACTTTTATGATAAGAAAAAGCACAATGAGAACTTAAAACTGTTCAGTTACCTATGATTAAGCGATGGTCATCGATGTTTCCACTTTATTGTGATTCCTACATAATATTCAGAGATTTTAGTTTCAGAGAACAAAACTCTCTTCTGGCTTCTCGGGCAGGAAGTGACTCTGATTTCCCCTGATCTGAGGTATAATAATTGCTGTTCCCTCTTAACATTACAGTCATTTATTTGGCAAATATCTACCAAGCATCTAGTATGTGCTGGGCACTTTTCTTTAGTCTGAGAAGTACAACAACACATAAATGCTATGATAACCATGCAAGTCTTTTCTGGAATGAGGCATATATAGTCACTGACATATTTCTTGTTGGCCAGTTGTCCACATTCCCAGCTTTGGGACTCAGCACCCTTGGTTGAGATCGAGTCCCAGCAGCTGTGAATCTTTCTCCACAACACATTCTTAGATCAGCCTTTGTGAACGTACCATAGTCCCCTGCCCTAGATCACCATTTATTTTTCAGCAAGAAACAAAAATAAAAATAATAACTGAAAACCTTTTTTCCTAATCTTAAAAATACTATGTGATCATTGTAGAAAAATTAGAAGAGACAGGAAAAAATGTAAAGAAGCAGAGAATGCCACTCACAATATTGGTGAATTACATTTCTCCACTGTAGTGAGGAACCTGGGAAGTTTGCAAAAGGCTGATTTTCTCTTTGTCATGATTATATAATGAGAAAAACAAGCAGACCCTTTTTTTTAATACTCTGAAATTCTCAGCCTTCAGGATGAAATAAGCAGATGATAATTTGCTGTATAATATCCAGTGTGTCAAAGCCATGCATCTGGCATTACAGTTACCTCTTGTGATTTCAGTCATGAATGATAGGTGCTCTGATTTTCATTTTGCTCATTATCAGCCCGAAGGGATCATATAATTGAATTCCTAAATGATATTATATTTCTCAAAATTAGGTCTAATTTTGTCTCTCTGATAAAAACACATAATATTTAACCAACACAGTTTAGAGAACTACATGCAGCATTCCGATTCCTATATTATGTCCTTTAAAAAATATGCTTTCTGTAGCAGTAATTAATTTATCATGCCTTTGTAAAGGTGCTATCTGATTATTCAAAGAATAATCTGATTTGAAGCCATCATTAATCCACATTAACACAAAATAAAGAAAAATAAGATTGAGAGAAAAAATAATAAACTATTATATGACCAGCATTATTACAAATATTTATTCAATTATTTTCAGCAAATACAAGGTCCTCTGTGGTAAATGTCTCATGTATGATTTGCTCTGGAGTTCTGACCTTTCAGTTTGTAATAGTGAAAAGAAACATCACATTCATGTAGGGAAAGACGAAAGGACCTCTGGAAAGATATAAGAAAGTGGGCTTGGTAATGAGACGCAACATTTATGGCATTCTCCCTACACACCAGGCTTCTTATTTAATTCTTACAAGGGCACGGAGAGATGGCTATTAACATTCCTATTTTCTAAAAAGAAAAGTGGGGCTTAGTTGCCTTTGATAGCTTCTCCAAGATTAGCGGTAGAACCAGATCTTTCACCCACATCTGTCTCATTTGATCTCATACTTAACCATTAGCTCTAATGTTTCCCATTCGGGAGTAGGAGAGTTAGCCATAATTTAAATTCCATTCAGCAAATATTGTCAGTCCTGGCCAAACTCCTAGAGCCATGGTTGCTCTCCTCTAGGAATGTGTAGTGTTATTTGAAATAAGTATAGGATATAAGATAGTATACAATTCAATTTCAAACTGGATATAACCAAGAGCAAAAATATTTGCAACAGAAAATATGTACTCTGAGTATTCAAAAATATTAATATAGCAGTTAGATCTGTGAGAAACCATTTGAATGGTCAGGGATGAAAATGATCTCAGAATTAAACAATGATAATATAAGCTGTATGGTCCATTTTATCCATGGCATTCACAATAAAGAGAACTATACTAAATGAAAGTAGTATCTCTTTCCTGGCACATACAAAGGGTCTGAAACATCCTCCAATTGTATGCCAAATAGCAATTATTTAAAAAAAAAAAAAGCATAAAGAATCAAATCCCTGGGTTCTGGTGCCAGAACCTCCATTTATTAACTGTATGTATAATTTTGGATCGGTGACCTGGTCTTTCAGATTTTTAGCTTCTCCGTTTGTCAAAAGGAAATGTAGTACCAATGTAAGCACGGTTTGATTTCACAACGGTAACTGAGATGACACATATGAACAGTGCTTTGGGAACTATAAAGCTATAAGAGTATTATGCTAAGTCCCTATCATGTGTTATTCATCTTTATTGCCCTGTGTCTTGGAAATGATCTGACACAGCCCAGATGTTTAACAAATGTTTGTTGAATCTAATGGAACCGAAGCTTGATTTATGTACAAAATAAACAGAGCTGGAGAAGTGCCTCACACAGTGATTTCTGTACTTATTATGTGGCTCCCTTGAGCCCAGTTGTACCACAGTACAACAGGTTCTCATTTGAAGGACCTGCTGTTGGCTTAGCCCTGCCTTACTCTTCGTGGTGCCCTCTCAGCTGCTGCAGGCTACCATGAGCCGCTAGTCTGCATGCCCCTCCTTGAAGCCCCTCCTTGAAGCTGGCACGTTGTCGGGGGAACATCCAGGGTGGAGACCTTTAGGTAGGAGTGATGACTGGCAATCTCAACATATACTGGAGAGTACCCAGAAGGTTTCTGAACTACAGGGAAAAGCAAAATAAAAAAATGATAATAATAATTGCTCTCTCTGGAGAACAATTTTTGACATGCTGCTACTTGCTTCTCGGATTGTGATAGAAATGCATGGTAGGAAACCAAGGAAGATTTCCTTGGAAGCTGTTGTACAGAAGAGGTCAGGTACAAATCTGAACAAGTTACTGGAGTGTGAGTCTGCTCATGGATATTTCTTACTTTACAGAAACAGCAGGATGATGGAAAGAAAATATTCTGTTGTGGCAGTTGTCCACATTTATCTAAAAGCAGAATTTTCCATTGACTCAATTATGTTTATTAAAACTATTGGACATTTAAATTCCTCTTTTCTAAATCTCTTCTCCTGGGAAGGAACTGAGAATCTTAGTTCTATTTTCACAAGCAGAATATGCATTGACCCAACAAGAATCAAACTGTCATTTGTTTGTTTGTTTGTTTGTTGAATATGTCTGGGGGAAAGCTGAAGAGTGGGATCCCCAGACAGATTCACCCTAATAATATCAACATATACCAGCATGGCAAATCTAAAAACTTAATGTTTTTGGTGTCCCAGAGTTAACTGGATGCATGTAGAATGATTTATAATATAAACCAAAATACATACTTCTTAATTTAAAGTAAAAATCAAGTGAATCAGAACTTGATTATCAATCTAATCATATTCTCTGCCTATCAGAAAGTTTTGGGAAGCCAAGTTTATAATCATACATCTTTGGTAAATGGGAAACAATAGAGAAGAGTATATAGTTAATTTGACGAGTTTAATGTTTAGTGCTATCAAGCTGTTGGACAAATCCATTGCCACAAAAGAGGTATGTCAGCTGATAAGACCACATATTCAGGTTGACTAGATGTGGCACTGTCATCCCTGGGCAGGAGGTGCCAAGCTGTTAATCAATGAAATCTTAAGTTATGCAAGAAATACAATGACCTCATAATTCTGCCCCAATTAGAAATTACTCTTTCTATTAAAGATAATCTCTCCTTCCTTCATCTATACAATAACAGAGAATGCAAAAGAAAAATAACATTATAAATAAAGTCGATGGTGATCGAGCAAAAGAGAGTCAGATGGACAAAGAACACAGGACTCTTATCAGAAAGAGATATCAGAAAGCTGCAGAGCCACCTGGTGAGCAAAGCCAGTCCTGAGAAGCAAGCATTTTGCAGAACCTCAGTAAAACATGATAAATATGTATATTGAAAGTAAACTAAATAACTACATGAGCATGAATTGAGTTCTGTCCAACCATTTGCTGAAAAAAAATTCCACAGGTAGTCATGAGACAAGGATCATGCAGCATGCACAGAAGAGGATTAGCAGAACAAGGGCAATGTCACCCAAATCAAGGAACAAAATATTTGCTAGCGCTTTACAGGTTATGTGTTCCCTTCCAGTCACCAACCTCCCGATGGTGCCCACACTCCTGACTTCTACCGACATAAGTTAGTTCTGCCTGTTTTTTTACTTTATATAAATGAAATATGCAATCTTGGCTTCTATTGCTCAACTTTGCTTTAGAGATTCATCTACATTTTTGTGTGTAGTTGTAGGTCATTCTCACTGCTGCACAGTATTCCACCGAGTGACTGTATCACAATTTAGTCATTTTGTTGTTGATATTCATGTGGGTAGTTTACAATTTTTTCTATTATGATTATTGTTGCCATGAACATTCTAATACATATCTTTTGAAGGAGACCATTTTATACATATCTATCGGATATATATGTGGGAGTGTATTTGCTAGGTCACAGGTTATGCATAAGGTTATGCATAAAGTTATATTCAACTTTAGTAGTAACGGCCAGTTTTCCAATGTGGTTGGACCAATTTATTCTCACAAGCAGTATATGAGAATTCCTATTCCTCCACAGCCTTGTCAGGACCATCTATTTTATCCTAATAATTTTGGTGGGTAGGTAGTGGTATTCCATTGTGCTTTTAATTTGCACTTTCCTTATGACTATAGTAGCCTCTTCCTCACCCCAGTGTGTGATTTCCCTTTTCTCAGTTTTAGTCACCTGCTGTCAGCTGTGGTCTGAAAATATTAAATGGAAGATTCCAGCAGTAAACAACTTATAAGTTTTAAATTATGAGTCGTTCTGAATAGTGTGATGAAATCTCAGGATGTCCGCTCTATTCCGCTTGGGATGTGAATCATCTCTTTGTCCAGCATCTTTATGCTGTCCACTCTTTTTGCCCCACAGACACTTAGCAGCCATCCTGGTTATCAGATTGACTGTCACAATATCACAGTGCTTGTGTCCATATAACCCTTATTTCACTTAATAGTTGCCGCAAAGTACAAGAGTAGTGATGCCGGCAATTCAGAGAGGCCAAAGAGAAAAGGTGAAAGTCCTCAACTTAATAAAAATTTTAAAAAATGGGGGATGAGCACAGCGTAGGAAATGCAGTCAGCAGTAATATAATGGCTATGTGTAGAGCCGCATAGGTGATAGAGTCATCAGAGAGATCATTTCATAAATTATATAAATGTCTAACCAGTGTACTGTACACATGAAACTAATAGTAAATTAAAATAAACAAAAAATTGTGTGCTGATGTTGCTAAGATCTGTAGTAAGAATGGATCTGCTCTCTTTGAAGGGAAAAGAAATTCAAAATAGTTATGCAGTCACACTTCAAACTGCAAACATTACAGCAACAGTGCATGACAAGTGCTTAGTTAAGATGGAAAGGCATTAAATTTGTGGGTAAGAGACATGAACAGAAAATGTATATGATCGCACTATCCATGGTTTCAGGCATCTGCTGGAGGTCTTGGAACATATCCCCCACAAATATGGGGGGACAACTATAATAAATGGGCAATTGTCATATGTATATTGGCCATTTACATACCTTTTATGAGTTTTTGCCCATTTTGCTGTTGAGATGTCTTTTTTTTTTATTGATTTGTAGGAGTTCTTTATATATTCTGGATTTGTGTGTTTTATCATATATATTACATGTGTACAAATATATAGACTTAATATTTTATTCCACCTGTGGGTTGCTGTTTTATGTACCTTTGGTGAACAGCAGTTCTTAGGTTTTCATAGGATATCACGTTTTTTTTTCTTTTAGGTTTGTTCTTTTTTATTTTCTATTTTAAAAAGCATTGCTTACTCTAAAGTCATGAAAATGTTTTCCCCTAAAAGCTTTATTGTTTTACTTTTCAATTTGTTTCACCAGTCCATCTTACTATGGTCCGAGTGTTTGTGTCCCCCTATCCAAATTCATATTTTGAAATCCTAACCCCTAAAGTGATGGTATTAGGAGATGGGGCATTTGGGAGATGATTAGCTCATGAGGACAGAGCCCTCATGAATGGGATTAGGCTTCAGAGGGAATCCTCATCCCATCCCATCATGTGAGGACACAGCAGGAAGCAGGCCCTCATCAGAAACCAACACTCACCATGTTTTTGTCATAGAAGCCCAAATGGACTCAGACATGTCTGGAATTGATTCTTGTGTATAATGTGAAGTAGAAATCTAAATACATTTTTTTTATATAGATATCAAATTGACCCAGAACAAATTATCAAGAAGATCACCCTTTTCCCTACTGCATTGGATGGTCAGTCTGGTCATAAATTATGTTATCATACATGTGTGGGCCTGTTACATTGGTTAGTTATCTGCTCTTGCGCCAGTACCACACAGTTTTGATTATGATAGTTTTATAATAATAGTTCCTGATATCTCATAGTGTTAAGTTTTCCACATTTCTTCTTCCTTAAAAATGCCTTTGCTATTCTTGGCCTTTTGCATTTCCATATGAATTTTAGGATTAACTGTAAATTTTTGGTGAAAAACAACTTGGATTTTGGTTGAGAGTACATTGAACTTATATCTTTACAATATTGTATCTTCCAATTTATAATAATATATATATATATATACTTTCATTTATATGGCTCTTTATGTCTCAATAATATTTTGTAATTTTCAGTTAGAAGTCTTGCATATTTTAATTAGATTTATTTCTAGGTGTTTGAGTTTGTGGAGGCTATTATAAATGTTTTATTTTCTATTTGTTTATTGCCAGTATATACAACTATGACTCATCTCATAGTCAGCTTGGGCAGTTGTAGCAAAATACTGTAAACTAGAGGGTTTATAGACAATAGAAATTTATATCTCACAGTTCTGGAGTCTGGGAATCCAAGATCAAGGTGTCTATAAAGACAAATGTGCTTATAGAAAAATACATCCTTCAACATACACAGTTTAATTACAGCTTCTTAAGTGATCATCCTCTTCCTTCTTTTAGAGCTCTTCATCACTAGGTCAAAGCACACATAAACATCTACCTGTAGCAAACATAGTAAGTTGCCTCACAACTGGAAGCTCACATTAAAGTCATCATAAGTGGGGAAGGAAAAGCTGATAATATAACATTTATTTTAGTCTTTCTGCTTAACTTTTCTTTCCAGGCACTGGACTGAACTTACTTTTCAGAGCCAGAAATGATGATTGTTTATGTATCTAAATTTATTAATAGTCTGCTCTTAGAAATTTTTAGGTACAATAGATTCCAAGAGTATTTTGGGAACTTCTCACTGGTGAAATCTAGATTGTATCCAGTGGAAAGCCAACAAACACATACTGTAAAAAGCCATTAATAATATAAACTTTTGGCATATATAAGGCTCTTCTCATCTAGCACAAGGCAAAGTAGGTGCTTACTAAGAGTAATTAAATGAATGAGTGAATAAATAAAAAGTACTTTAGCAGCTAGCTCTGTCTCCTCAGTTTACCCAAAGTACTGACACAAAGCCAAGTAGGTTACTATTTGGAGTATATATAAAAATTTGGTTTTTGATGCTCCATCCTTTTTCTCCCTCTACTTCAGATTTAACGGAAAGTAAACTGCTACTCCAATGATGTCATAGCAGACAGGGCCATGTCCCTCTCCAAGTAAGGCTTGCCCACTGCCACACTGTGAGGAGAAAACATTTGGTTTGGGGTCATAATTAACATGCTTTAAGACATTTGTGCCACCTTCCCAGTTCTTCTCTTTGAGGATTCCTACCGTTCACAGTCTCTGCTATAAAGGACAGGCCTAAGTGGCCCTGATCCCACCCCATGTCCACCTCACCTTATTCTAAATAGATGAGGAACAGACTCATGGACAAAAATAAGACTCTCAAGAATTTGAACCAAATTACAGAAACCACAGTCAGTGGTTGTGGACTGGCAGTAAGAGCTGACATCCAGTGAGGGCTAAGTTTGGCACCAGTGCATGCCAAAGACAAGTACAACAAAATTTACTTGAGTACAAAATTTCAAATTATCAGAGGAAGCTAATACTACAGAGAAAAGAAATTAGACATGCTTTAAAAAGCATGAAGAGTGAAAAGAGAAAGAGTCAGAAAATGAAAGAAATTATCAGTCAGAACAGAGACCAACAGACTTGTGTTTCTGACTTACTAGTTTGCAGCTTCAGTAGCTCTGAAGTCCATCTGGACTTTGGTTTCTGCTTCTGGACATCTGTAGGATTGCTGGCTTTATCTTTACAGTTAAGTCCTCTTTTTAATTTGAGTTAATTTCAGGAAAATTTGATTCCTAGCAACGAACAATCTCTTGACTAATGGGTTTCCCTCCTCCACTAGGCACCCAGTGCTTTGGTGTGGCCCTGCTCTCTCATGCGAGAGAAGTGATCTGAAACTTTCACGTTAGTGAGTACTTGGTTTGCTGACTTTTCCAGTAACGTCTTAGGAAAGCAGTTTAGGGAGAAGGAAGTATTAGATACTAAGAAATGACAATTCATGATATCATTTTTAGCATCAATTAGAATATATTTTAGGAGTCTTCCCGGAGTACCATCTATGATCTCAGTAGCTGACCACTTACTCTGCTTAGAAAGGGTTCATCATTACACATAAACCTTTTCCTATACCCACATGTTCCACACACACACCATATTAACTTTTCTGTCAAACTGTGAGGGCTTTGAAGAAAAGATCTATGTCTCCACCATCTTCACATACTTAGCACCTCAGTGCAATGCCTAACAGCTGCAGTATTCGTTGAATGGATATATGTCATATATGTAATTTGAACAAATATTCTTTCTCCACCTCTCATGAATATTTTGAGAACATTGGGGCCTGATATTCAGATATCGCCTCTTCAGAAACCTTCCTTTTCCCTTTACCACTCTTTTTGACTTCCATGTATCCTTGGACTTATGTGAGCACTGTTAGAATTGTTTGGAGAGCACAAAGAGAAGAAAGCAATATTAGCCTTGATCTAGCCCAGAAAAAGACTTAGTAATGACCCATTCATATTCATAAAGTTGTGATTAAAGATGCCAGTAAAGGCAATCGAAAGGGCAATTTTCTGAGCCAGCACAACCTCCCATTCCATCTGAGCTCTCCCATCACTGGCTCACAAATCCACAAGCTGACATCCATTACATGCCAATCACAAAAGTGACTTTCGGATGAAGACAGATTAGGCATGTAGCATATTTGCATCAGTGCAGGTATAAGTATATAAACCCAGTGACTCCAAAGGGCTACACTGGGCAGTGTTTAACTATTTCCTTGGAAAAGAGGCCATTCTCACAGACTTGATCTAAGGCCAATGAGGGAATACTAATAGAAACTCTCAAATACAGGACTGTTCATAAATACTGTTTTAGAAAAATTATATGCATGCACAAAAGACAGCTTTTTCCGAGAGACTACCATTAACATTTATTTCCCTTTTCTATATCATTAAAGGTAAGAGTGATATTCAGAAAACTCAAAAGTTACATATGGAAATAAAAGAAAATTATGTTTGAGTGTGTTTGGTTCTCTAGCATATTATGTCCTTTTCTGGTATAATAGTATAATTTATTTTCTAAACATTTCAATTTTCACAGAATGAGTCATTGTTAATGTAGAAACCAGCTAGATCATCTATTCATTAATCAAAATACTTGCTTTTCTTTTTGTGTGTGTGTTTATCTTTTTACTAAAAAAGATATTAGGAATTTTTTCACTAGAAGTACTTTTCCCTTTGGTTGTTTTGTTTTGTTTACAAATAATGTAGTAAAGCTATCATTAACTTTGTGTTGGTTCAGATTTCTGTTCATAATGTTGAGTAAAAAACTTGAGTCTTGTGCAATCCTCTAGTATCTCAAACCCAATGCCTTCCACATAGGAGACAAACAGAGAGCCCAAAAAGGGTGGGATAGAAAGGAAATGTTTTCTGGCCTTGAGAAAGGCCAATTACACTTTAGGTAATGGTGATAAATCCCTAAGAGTTGACTTATTTTTATTTAATCATCTTGTTTCAATAAATCTGAAAAACCTAGTTATCCCATCTTAAATATAATCACCTACGATATTGAGTTTATTTTAACATATTTATTCTTTTATTATATGTTCCAGAAGTTTCCAAAGAAAAGAAATATAGGTAGAAAAGAACAAAATATTATTTGGAACTAAACTATGATTATAGAGGGAAAAACATTGACCTGGGGAGTCAAGATAGCTGGATGCTAGTCACGGTGGTATTACCAATAAGTTGAATAGTTCTGCCATTTATTTGGCTTTCTTGTACCCCAGTTTTCCTTTAGTAAAATGAGATTCTTCCCATGACTAACCTCTCATTCTAAGACTCATTGACCCTTTTTTTATCACTTATCTTTTGACCTATACTCGTGACACAAAATCTTCTTAAATGTTATGCATTTAATAATCCACTGTTTAGTATCCATCATATATTAAATGTCAAAATTATTATTAGCTGCCTTAATATTTCTCATTCTAATTATATCAATGGAGAAAATTGTGAATTAAAAAGAAAATTTTGGTTTATTGTGCTTTATTTCTAAGAAGAAAACTCAGAGAAATAATTTGTTATTAACAATAGCTTTTATCTAAAACCACTATGCTATTGACTCCCAGAAAATTCTCAAGAAACTAAATTGCTCTTAGCAATTATCTTCGTTAATATATTTATATTATGGACTCACAGGCCACCCGCTCATTAGAAAACATAATCTACCAAAATCATATTTTAATGTCATTAGCTTTTCAACATTAGAAACAATTTCAATGCTTGGAAAAATCTGATGAGCATAATTTTGTGTGGAAATTTTCAAGTAGAATATATCAGGGAATATGAGTAGATTAAAGCATTTTGACATGCCTTACCATTTTTTTGTGCAGTTTCACATTGTGACTTGTAATAATAATAATAAATGGTGCAAAGATCATAGACTATTTTATCTACCCACCTCCCCACGCCTCCTCCCCCAGGACTTCATTGTACAATTATCTCATCAACACACCGCCAGTCTGCAAGTAGTCTTTGTGATGTCAGGAGGAGATTCTAGGTTTTCTTTTAGGGCCAATGCATTGTAATGGTAAGTTGAACAATAAAAGTCCCATTATTGGTCAGAAGTTATTGACTACTGGCAATTTCATATGGCTCAAGCTAAAGAGCCTTGAGTTTGAATTCCAAATAGTTGATGGTGCAATATTATTATCAATGTAAATTACTTAGGGAGTTTCTTTACTTTCTCTTTAGCAATTTAGGCATATATGGCAAAGGTGATGGTTGCTATGATGGAGAGAAATGGAAAATGTTTGTTAAGCAAGCATAATTTTTCAAGTCCCAGTAGTTTTAAAGGCCTTTCATTCCTGTCTTGTATGCTCTGGTATGTCCTAGTAAGGTCACAGATAAAATTTGACACATACTTGGTGGAGTATCTAAATAGAAAATGTACTGAAGCAAATCAAGAACAGAGTACAAAAAAAAAAAAATCAAAGCACTGAGCAAACATTCTGAACTTTTGGCAGAGGAATTGGACGGCCTGAATCCCCATGACTCTTTGAGATATTAATAGTGATTCATTTTGCCATATTTTGGGCAGTTATATATTTATATGTCATGCAGTGTGTGTGAGGCTTTCAAGGCTTGATGCCTTTTTGAAAAATGTGTTTCTTTGGAATAGAGCAGGGCAAGGAGGTGCCATTTTGTCATCTGTGTAGCATCTACCATACCGCACTCGTTATATGCTAAGTAAAAGATGGGGGCTGCAGCATTGCCTGGAACGTGGCTCCCATCTGCTCTGCCAGAAGCCATAATGAAGTCGCGAATTGCACAACAGTAGTAATTCACAGCTATTTATGATCATTTTAATAGCCAAGATCTAGATTAGAAGCCTGTGTTTACATGCCATGCAGCAGAATGGTTCCACGAATCATTCCCACAGTAACTTTCAGTTAAACCAATCAACCAGTTAATGAAAAACCAACCAGTCAGTCCTGAAGTTATGACTAACAGGTCTCCAAGTTAGCCTCTACTTTTCTGATGCTCCACATATCAGAAACAGAATTGACTCCTGCCCCATCTACATAGCCTCCCTTCCCGGTCCTCTCTATAAGCCACAGCCCTGCAACCCTTTTTCCACCCACACTCAAAACCCTGGGACCTCAGGTAAATCAAAGGAGCTTTGGAAACTTCTGAA
The DNA here is from genome assembly GCA_030015415.1 of Cynopterus sphinx. NCBI lineage: Eukaryota > Metazoa > Chordata > Mammalia > Chiroptera > Pteropodidae > Cynopterus > Cynopterus sphinx. The sequence goes on along the minus strand of CM057380.1, from coordinate 131,333,253 downwards.
GAGCACCTGTAAACATAATTTAAAAAAACATGTTTACTTTTAGCACGTTTATTTTCTCATTGTTCATTGCTCCATTTTGTGACTTCAATTAGTGGTCCTCATAGTACATTTGCATCAAGATCAGTAGAACACTTTGCATTTGTCCGTTTAAACTGACTTGAGGTTTTAGTTAATTATCACTTCCTGAGAGTCTGAAGGTCAGACGATTTCCTTTTGTTTCACATGGCAGTTAATCCTCTCATTAAGGGTGATGGAAAATGAATAATTAAACTTATGCCATTTTCTTGTTTCAGATAATGAGAGGAACTGAGATCCTAGAGATATCATATGAGAAGACAGGAAAGTGTTAAAGACTACTTCCTGCAAATACGTAAGTTTCTTCCCTCTGGTTTTATAGTGAAGAAGGTTCAGCTAAGGCTCTTCCATTGTATTAAAATAAAACAAAATGAAAATGGAAACAGCTATGGGGCTCATCTTTGCCACTCACTGGCTGTGTGATTTAGGGGAAAGGCAGCTAACCTTTTGACATTAACAGTTTTCTTACTTGTAAAATGGAAATAATAACCAACTTAGAGAATCGTTTGCATTAACTTGACCCACTTTGTGGGTCACTTTGACCCACTGAGTTAAAGATTCAAGTTAGACTGTGTTGGGCATGGGAAAAAACCCAGGTAGCCATGCCCTAGGAAATTCAACTTTTACCCATCATCTTCTAATTACTCTAAAAAGATGTTTTTGAAGGGTGGAGGTCATAGAAAGACACAATGGATGACATGCAAAAGAGCACGGTGTCTCTCCTCTTCCTCTGGCTTCCCATCTGTCTGGAAGCTGCTCACCCTATGCCTTCCAGTCCTGTTCTAATGAGACTAGTGAGGGGGCTACCTTTGTATTGTGACTCCAGCCTCACCTGACCATGTTTTAGGAGAAACTGAAGTTCATGCTGACTAAGAGTAGACCCATCCCCACTGAGGAAGTCTCGGCCCCCTGAGAGACTAACATGGGCATTTTTTTTTTTTTTTTTTTTTTTTTTTTGCCCTGCCAGTCAGAGGGCTATACAAAGTAGAGATAGGGCCCTGCAAGATCCAGAGGTCAGGAAAGCTCAATAAGGAAAGGGGGATCCTGGCTGACTTTTGAAAGACCAATAGCTTCCAGACTCCCAAAGAGAAAGAGGGAAGATGCTCCAAGTCAGTGAGGAGAATGAGCAAAGTGGGAAGGGTCTGGGATGAGCCTAGGATAAGAAATATTCCCAGAGGCTGGACTATGGACTACAAGTGTAAGAAAGTAATGGGAGCTGGGCTGCTCAGATAGGGTTGGGTTACGGCCTTAAACTTTATCCTGCAGTCAGTACAGACATTGGAGGGTGAAGGCAGTATTTTTGGGAGAAAAGTGTGTAGTGCTGTGCATGCGGAATCAGTGGGCATAGATTTGGTGGGAGGGTCCTAGAGCCTGAGGTAGTAGAGACCGGGGAATGATAAAAGAAAAGAAGATGCAGTGTGGTGGTTACATGAGTACATGCATTGATTACATGCAAAGGAGGAGTAGAAACTTGCTCAAAACTTAATTTTAACATTTAGTTTGTCAATGCTTTACCCAAAGCTGTCATTCAGTAAATACTGATTGGATTTTTGTAGGGAAAATATTTTGCCCCTTTAGAAAAGGTTCTAGTAAGAAAGAAGCAGCTTTACAATTGCTTCTGGAAGAAAAAAAGTCACGGGGGCAAAAGCAAGTGGAGCATGAGTGATTGAAAGGGTGACAAAATGCTGGTGTCTTTCAAAAGAAAACACCCATGAGCGGATGCTTAAATGTGACAGCTACTTTTCTTGCAACTCTTATTTCCTCGTAAATATTGGAAAATACTTTTTATATCTTCCCATAAAGTGTAGAAAAATATCTTAATAATGATGCCATTATCATTTTTAATTGAAAAACATATGAAAGTTAGAAAATTAAATCTGGAAGAGAATTTAGATATTCTCTCATCCTTTCACAGAAGGAGAAACAAGACAAGGCAGTGAATGACCCACCCAAAGGTGTCCAGTGGAGTCTGCCAGACCTATTGCTAGAAAGTAATTGCTTTGACTCCTGGTCTGGTGCTCTTTCTGCTTTGCCACAACAATCTCCAAATATAATTTTATTGTTGACATAGAAGAACTGTTTTCCATTTTCTATTTCTAACATTAAGAACTTCTTTTTAGGCTAAGGTCCTCATATTTCTTTTTACTGTGTAATTTTTCCTTGTTTATGGAATTAAATAATTAACAGTGAGGTAATCCTTGTGGCAAAGATACCCTCACCCAGGGCAGGGCAAGTTGTGTAGAGGGAAGGAAAGTGGGTGTGCATAGGAAAGTATTCTGGCCAGCCTGCTCAACTGGGGTTCAAGGTAGGGTGAATTCACAAAGCATCAGCAAATTGCTGGCCTTGAGTTCACATGTGCCCATGTAGACAGACTATCATCCCAGGCCTTTAAGCAGAGGCATGAAGCTGCCTGTCAGAGAGCCACAGGAGTCAGCTCTGTGTGAGTCTCTTCTCTGTTTTCATAGCGGGTCTAAGATGATTCAATAACCAGTTTCAAAATGGGGGCAGGGTTCTCCACACCACCAATCAATTCTCCAACACTTGCTGGATATCCTACAACTTAATTCTGACACTATCTACCTGGACATAGCATCGGATCCCACTGGTTAAGGGCTCAATTCTAGAAGAGTGCCTCCCTGCCTTCATTCCAGATGCCAATCACAAGTCTGGTTGTTACCTGGGCTTCTGAACCACTGACTGGGTCACAATTGGAGGTCACAATTACCACCTCTTTAGGTTCCTTAATTTGCTAGAGCAGCTCACTAAACTCAGAGAAACATTTTACTTATTAGATTATTGGTTTGTTATAAAAAGATATAATTCAGGAACAGCCAGATGGAAGAAATGCATAGGGAAAGGTATGGGGAAAGGATACAAGAGTTTCATGCCCTCTCCCTGAATCCACGTATTCATGCACCTGGAAGTTCTCTGTACCCACCCACTTTGGGGATCTAGACAGGCTTCCTAGTGTAGGCATGATCAATAATAAACTCCATTTACAACGCTTCTTCCCATTCTGGGGCGTGGAGGGTGGGGCTGAAAATTCCAAGCCTCTAACCATGACTTGGTCTTTATGATAGCCAGCAGTCCCAATCCAGGAGCCCACCCGGAGTTGCCTCATTAGAACCAAAGATCCTCTTAGGGCTCTTATCACTTAGGAATTTACAAGAGTTTTAGGAGCCCTGTGTCAGGGACTGGGATGAAAACCAAAAATATATTTTTTATTATAAATCACAGTATCACAGGGCTCCTCCCCTTGACTTTGCAGAAGTCTCCCACAGAGTACCCAGCAGCCTCAATTCCCTGTTCTCTGCTTTTCCTAGAAAAACGTTTAAATAAAATATAAATAAATAAATTCATGCTGCCTTTTCTTTTTCCTCCAACCTTTTTCAACATTAGGCCCATCCTCTCATCCAGGTGAAATTGCATTTCTCCACCATAGCATACACAGTTCAGGGCCCCACTTCCTCAGCTTCCTGTTCGTGGCACCGTCTCCCCCAGACCTGTTTCTCTCCACATATTATGAACCTGTGCTGGGGAGGAGGTGCCCCAAGAACCTCCAGAGATAAATGCTGCTGACTCCTTCTCACCATCTCAGTGACCTGGCTTGGGCTCAAGCACAGGGAGTCCTGTCAAGGGAAGCTTCAGGTTTAATTAACAGAAACTCAAACAATTGTATTGTATTAAAGTGTACATAAGGTAAGAACATGTGCAATTGAGGTCTTTGAAAGGCCATAATTGTTAGCACAACCCGGTGATGTACTCAAATACAGCAGGTCCTTGAATAATGTCGTTTCTTCAATGTCATTTTATTATAACATTAATGAGATGCCGTAGGAACTTAACTCTTGTTTATACCAATGAGCCTATAGTAAAATTGGTTTCTTTATACGTAGCATCACCATGGCTCCAAACACCAGCCAATGATGTTAAGTGAGGACTCACTGTTGTGCATTTTCATTAGGATGTTTTTCCATTAAATACAAGCCTGTGAAGAGATTTGGATGTCTTGCTTTAGGATATTTTCATTTCAAAATTCGGTCAAAGAGAAATATAGTGATAGGTGGTAAGTTTCTTAAGCTTAGATCTATCTTTCACATTTTATAAATGTCAACTTTTTCTGTAAACAAATTTTCAGAATTAGCTAAAATTTTGAACCTTTTTTTTTATGGCCATCTTGAGTTTTTGATGTTTAGCTTATCAGACATTTATTCCTTGTATTACCAAGTTTCTGTGCTATTGATTCCCTGTCAAGCCATGAAAGGTGAGGATAGTTAGGTTTTCTGATTGTAGGCATTCATCTCATTTCAGCTTTCTTTCTGTCTTTCTTAACATTGTTTCTTTAACTTTGGAATCATTTGGTGCTGAGTTATATTGAATTTAGCATCAAGGTACAGTTGATGCTTCATTCATTCACAGGATGTGCTGGACGTGAACTATATGCTAGAAATGTTCTAGGTGCTGAGAAAATCGTTGTGAGTAAAAATACTTGTTGTCCCTGCTCTTGCAGAGTTTATATTACAGTTGAGCAGACAAGCAATAATCAATTGATCATATAATTAGTATATTATTAAGATTGCAATAAATGAGATAAAGGGAAAAATATGAATGAGTTGACAGTTTCCAATGGTTACAATTTTATCAATTGGAATTCTTTCTGTGGAAACCTATTTAAACATTTGTTTTAAAACTTAAAGATAGATATTAAACTAAATGTATATTTCACAAACACTCATTCATTATGTAGAATTATATTGGCCATTTTTTATTTTCTGCCCAGCACTCCTTACTCTTTCTTATTGTAACAGTTATTAGAGATGGTCACATGATTCAAAAGCGGACTATTTGAATCTTTCCCCAGAATTTTTCTAAGTGGAGCTGCTGGGAAGGTTTCCTCCTTGTTGGATGTGCAGTGGAGGTGATGTGACTCTGGGCTGCTATTGTCCATGCCATCCCATTAGCAACTCAGCTTTGGATACAGGAGACTTTAAACTCCTATTTCCAGCTCAAGTGAGTTTGACTCAGTTTCTGTCCCTTGCTAACCATGAGTCCACGTTACAGAAAGCAAGCACTTAACTGTTGTGAATATTTCTTAATACGGATTATTACAAGAGGCTGGGCTGCCTGGGCATATCTTCAGATTAACCCACGGAAGTTCTGATATTCTTGCTTCATATTCTTGAAGGAATTTTTCCTTAAACGATTTTCCTAATTCTTTGTTCTAATTCAGGGGAGGAGGATGGAGTCAGTCTTCGTGTTCTTCATTATTGATTTATATTCCTGAAATATTCCCAAAGTTCTGATTGATTAAAAATTGTGCCAGATGTCGTAAGTCAAAGGAGTCACCATGGTGCATCTATCTGAAGAAGCTGAGGATCTTTTCACAGGTTTATTGGCCATTTGCATTTCCTCTTAGTTTCCATTACTTGACTGGTACAACAGAATGGAACCATCTTTAGAATAAGTCCTGTTATTTCATTTCTATTTCTTCTCTTCTTTAAACTTCATGCCTCTGATTACTCTATTTTATTTTAGAAGTGTGTAACATCTCAGAGCTCACACGGACTTAGTCTTCCTTTGGCAGATTTCTGATAATAGGTAGAAATCTTTCAGCTTTTGGTTTCATCACAATTTGGATATTGAAATGAAAACTAAAACAAAATTTCCAGCATGCCTTTAATCTCAGTTTAAATCAGTCTAGATTAAAGAAAAATTACCTCTTTTCTAACACTTTACTTTTACACTTACTGAAAAACAGAATTAGAGGCAAAATATTATAAAAGGAAGTTTTAAGTTTATAGTGCTAGCATTGGGATTTAAAAATCTGAATTCTTCTACTATTTTCAGTGGCACTTTCAGCAAATCATTTCCTTTTCTTTCTCTAAATGAGGATGAAGAAGAGTGTTAAGCTATATCCATGATTCTCAACCCTGGATGCACATTAGAATTACCAGAAAAAAAAACTTTTTAAAATATCGATGCCCACCCAGGCCAGTTAAATCAAGATCTCGGGGAGTGATATCAACATGTCAGTATTTTTTTTAAAGAACCACAGGTAATTTTGATGTGCAACTAAGAATGGGAATGACAAACCTGACCATCTCTGATATCCCTTGCAGCAACCATCTTTATGATTCTAAAACATGCTGAGATTTCAGCAGTGTTGTAAAACCCTTTAGTGATTTGCAATGTAGTAAAATGGAGATGCTATTTTATTTTTCTACATAATGCGATGGCATTTAGAACTGACCTAAACAGATGGCTTATATGATGTTTGCTAGTAGGTGAAATCATTCATGAGTTGTCTTGCTTTTCCCCTCCTCCTATGGTATTTTTATCTCTAAGTGAAACATTATTATGGGCTTTTGTTGAGCTAAAAAGTAAATGAACATGCACTCATGTTTATAGCAGCATTATTCACAATGGCTCAAACATGAAAGCCATCTAAGTGTCCATCAACGGATGAATGGATAAGCAGAATGTGGTATGTATATATACAATGGAATACTATTCAGCCTTAAAAAGGAAAGAAATTGTGACATATGCTCCAACATAGGTTACTCTTGAGGATGTTATATGTGAACTAAGTCGGTCACAAAAAGGTAAATAATGTATGATTCTATATATATGAGGTACTTAGAATAGTCAAAATCATAGAGACCAAAGGTAGAATTTTGGTTGCAAGTGGTTAGTAGCAGGGGGCCAGAGATATGGAGTAATTGTTTAATTGGTAAAGAGTTTCAGTATTACAAGATGAAAAGGGTTCTATGGATGGATGGTGGTGATGGTCACACAACAATATGGATGTGTTTAATGTGTTTCAGCTGTACACTTAAAAATGGTTAAGATGGAAAGACCATAGACATTTCTGGCCTTTTGTGAGTATTACTCAAGGCTCTGTATTTCTCCATGTTTAAAAATATATATAAGGATTAAGATGGTAAATTTTATGTTATGTGTATTTTACCACAATAAAAAAAATTCATTTTAAGTAGACTAAGTTGGATAAATGAATGGTCAATCTGTCATGTAAATCACTCATCTAGAAGACAGCCAACAATCACTTCTTCTGTCCCCACCTTGAGATTAAAACAAAAACATTGGGTTTAAAGAATATAACATGAATTTCGCATATATGGCTGTCAATGAAGAGGAAAGGACAGAGTAAAATAAGACTTACTTCATTAGGAAAAATTTATACAATCAATAGCCATTTAGTCAACCAATTAGTGATGACTTACAAGCATATTTCACCCAGGAAAGGTTTCATAACAGTTTGTGGTTGACAAGAACAATGTGTCTAGCATGAAGTTCCAGCCCAAATTTACTAACAAAACATGATATCTCTGCTGCACAAGGAATTTAGAATATTACTAGGGAGACAAAACCTGTAAGATACACAAAAATACTCCATAAAACCCTTCTTATTACATGACAGAGACCATAAATGCAAAAAAAAAAAAAAAAAGAAGTCTTAGCTTGAACTTGAAGTGAGAAATATTTCTAGAAGCCTGTTATGTCACCATTTGGGAACATAGTCAATGAAAGGGTCTGAGGCTTCCGGACACGCTGCTTTGATCACAAAAACATGAGCTTCTTTTTTAGATCAAACTACTGTTTTGGGGAGTTTTTTAAAGATAATTATTGATTAGGTTCTTCTCTGCTGAGTCAATAACCAACCAACAGTTAGCAGAGGTTGGTCAGATGTGAAATTTGATTTCCCAAGGTACAGACACGGGGAAACATGAGGTCAGAGCACCAAAGGTTTGAGCTCTTCAGTTTAAAAACCATATGCAGCATGAAAAAATGTGCTGGTGTTCTTTGAAGTCTGACTTATATAACTTCAGATTCCAAAGAGAGATACATTTCTCCTCCCACTGAATTCAGTTGCTTTAGAAGCAGTCCAATTTCTTTTTAAAAAAACTAATTTTTGGTAGAACTAAAGAGTATATTTAACATTCAGGTTGTCTTAATAATATAGCCCAGGGCCACTGTAAACCTCATATTTTGAGTCACAAGGACATAAAGATGAAAAAGGCACCACTCTGCTCTGGAAAAACTCACTCACGCTGTAGGGGGGAACCAACACCTACATGAAAAGAGAAGACTGCCTTCAAAATGTTTCAAAATGCATCTGCTCTCATTTTATGCTAGAAGGAGCATCTTCATGGTTTCCGCTGACCCTCAGAGAAATAAATACTCATTAGATTTTTATTTATATGTTCACTGTATATAGTTTTAATTGTGGTAAAATACACATAAACATAAAATTTACCATCTTAACCATTTTCAAGGATACAGTTTAGTGGCATCAAGTACATTCACATTGTTGTGTGACCACCACCACCATCCATAGAACTCTTCCATCTTCCCAAACTGAAAGTGTACCCATTTAACTGTAAGTCCCCATGTCCTCCTTCTCCACCCTCCAGCAATGACCCTTCTACTTTCTTTCTCCATGAATTTGACTATTCTAGAGCCCTTATATAAGGGGCACCATCCAGATTCGTCCTTTTATAACTCACTTGTTTCACTTAGCATAATGTCCTCAAGGTAGAGTTGTTTTTGTTTTGTTTCTAAAGCTAATACTTTCCAGGGTCTCATAAACAACCAACTGTACTTGTTCTAGCTGAGGTCCCCGTTTACTTACAGATCTTATTAGAGAGTCACTTATTTCTGCGGTAAAAAGAGCTAAGATGCCATTTTGCATATAGTTAAGGGAAATCACTGTCATTCATGAATTGTCTGGACCCGTCCAAGGTTCTGTGAGCTCTCAAAAACACCAGCACCTCTCCTGATAACTGTTTGTGGAGGTTGTGAAGCTTTTCTACAAGAGGGAGTGAGAAGGCAGCCAGCCTGACTCAGAGCATCCACGCCAGCCCCCGGCCCACATGGCTCTACACTTGATTATGGGTGTGTATAACCATCTGGTATGTGGGTTTAGCAGTAAGAATGAGAGACTCAGGCTCTCCATGTCACATGTTGCTATTATTTTATTTAACACTGTTCTCTGGCCAACACTGCATAAACCTGAAATTCTCCTCTACAGTCTTTCATGTACAAGGGACACTTAGCCAAACTTGCTTCAGGAGGCTGAGTCTCCAATCCCTGGAAAAGTAGCCATATTTCCTAATGCCTTTCAAATACAAAGTCATGATTGTTTAAACTCTAAAAGCTGTGCTATAATTTTTTTTTTAAGTAAGTGCTATTTCTAGGCAAATTTCACTATATTTCATTAGGCTTCTGTCTTGGAGGAAAATACATCTCTCTGTATTCTGCGGTGCTAGGGCAGGAAATGAAGTAACTGTTTTAGTTCACTACATCCTTTGCTGTTTCAGTTTAACATCCTGATTTTAGCTAAAAGTTTATTTGTAAATCAAAATTCTATGCGATAGACTTCAGTAAATAAAAATTTGTGCTTTCTTCAAAAGAAAGTCACTTCCAAGGTACATTATTTCACCGTAAAACCTTCCAATGTTGTAATCCCGTAACAAAAAGTTTGTAAAACCATTATTTGCAAATGTTTGTACCAGACATATTTGCCTTTCTCTTATGCTCTTTAAAAGACTCCCCAGTTCTCCCCCTGGGCTCCAGTATTGTGGTATTTAAGTGTTTCTCCCTTCTCTACTAAAGTTCCATTTCTACAATCTGCAGCAAACTACTTGGGCATGTAAGAGATAGTCTTTGATCTGCCCGTGGCATATCCTACTGCTCTATTGGGTGAAAAACCAAAAGGAAATTCCTTTCTCTTCTTCCTTTTTTAAAAAAAATTATTTTAAAATTATAGTTTACATAAAATATATTATTGAAGTTATACAACATAGTGATTCAACATTTATATACTTTATGCAGTGATTACCATGATAAGTCCAGTAACCATCTGTCATCACACATAGTGATTATGGTATTATTCACTATAACCCTCATGCCCTGCTTTACATCCCTGTGACTTATGTTTTAACTGGCAATTTGTACTTTTTAATTCCTTCACCTCTTCACTCATTCCTTCACCTGCTTCCCCCACATCCATCAGTTTATTCTTAGTATTTATGAGTTTGTTTCTGTTTTGCTTGTTTTATTTGGTAGATTCCATTTGTAAGTGAGACCATATGGTATTTATTTGTCTTTCTCCATAAGTCAATTTCACTTAGCATAGTACCCATTAAGTCTAATCATGTAATCACAAATGGCAAGATTTCTCTTCGTGGCTGAGTAATATTCAGTTTATATATCTTCTTTATCCATTCATCTATCAATGGACACCTAGGTTGCTTCCATATATTGTCTAATTGTAAATAATGCTGCAATGAACATAGGGGTGAACATATCATTTCAAATTATTGTTTTGATTTCTTCGAATAAATACATGTGTGTATCCCTTTATTATTTATTGTAGTTACACATACTCTTATTAATTTTGTCTTTTTAAACAAATTTTATCTTTTAGCCATATTAGTTTTATAATTGGTTGACCCACTGCTTTTACTAAATATTTGCTTTTGTCAATGAGATTTTTTTTTTTTTATATTTTCTTATTTCTAGTTTTGGCCTTTTCTTCTCCACTTGAAGAAGTCCCTTTAACATTTCTTATAGTGAGATTTAGTGGTGATGAACTCCTTTAGCTTTTGCTTATCTGGGGAATTCTTTATCTCTTTTTCAAGTAATCTTGATTGTAGTTTTTTCCCTTTCATCACTTTGAGTAGTCTCTGTTGTAGTAGTCTTGGTTGTAGGTTTATGCCTTTCATCTCTTTAAATATGATGTTGTGCCATTTTTCTCTGGCTTGCAAAGTTTCTGTTGAAAAATTAACTTATAGTCTTATGGGGGATCTTTTGTATGAAACTAGCTGCTTTTCTCTCGCAACTTTTAAGATTTTCTTTTTATCTTTAACTGTTGGCATTTTAATTATGATGTGTCTTGGTGTGGCCTTGTGGGTTCATCTTGTTTGGGACTCTCTGTGCTTCCTGGGCTTAGATGTCTTTTTCCTTCACCAGGTTAGGAAAGTTTTAGCCACTATTTCTTCAAATAGATTTTCTGTTCCTTTCTCTCTTCTTCTTCATCTTCTGGAACCCCTATGCTGCAAATTATTGGTGTGATTTGCCCAGGGTCCCTTAAACTATCCTCATTTTCTTAATTTTTTTCCTTTTTTTTTTTCTTTTTGCTATTCCATTTGGGTGATTTTCACTACCTTATCTTCCAGATTGGTGATCTGTTCTTCTGCATCATCTAATCTACTATTTCCTCCAGAGTATTTTTCATTTCAGTTATTGCATTCTCCAGTTCTGATTATTTTCTGTACCTTTGTTGAATTTCTCACTGAGTTCATTTACTCTTCTCCCAAGTTTTTTGAGTATTTTATAACCATTGTTTTAAACTCTTTATCTGGTGGATTGCCTATCTCTGTTCCATTTTGTTCTTTGCTAGAGTTTTTGTCCTGTTCTTTTGTTTGGTACATATTCCTGTGTCTCCTCATTTGCCTGTCTCTGTTTGTTTGTTTCTATTAGATAGATCCACTACATTCCCTGGTCTTGAAAGAGTGGCCTTATAAAAAAGCTGTCTTGTGGAGTCCAGTGGCATAGTCCCGCTGGTCACCAAAGCCAGATTCTCCAGGGGGTGTCCCCTGCCAGTGTTGCATGTGCCCTCCTGTTGTAGTTGGGACTCAATTGTTGCAGGCATGCTGGCGTGTGGGGATGATCCGGAGTTTTACTGGCTGTAAAGACTGGGCAAGACTACTGTGGATGATCTGGTATATGAGGGCTGACTCCACTGAACGAGAGTTGCTTCAGAGGGGATCTGGTACTAGCCACGGCCACCCATTGGGTGTGTAGGTTGTGGAGCTGTTTGGGTGGAGCTCTGGTGCTAACCGAGGCTGGGCACCACTTATGCTGGGCCTGGAGCCACTTGGTAGTCCCTATGATGCAAGCTAAGGCCAGCAGCTGCTTGTGTGGGGAATCTGGAGCACACTGGCAAAAGACTCTCACTAAGGTGATCAGGTTGAATGGGGTGAGATCTCAGAAATGAATGGTGTTCACCAGGATAATGGAGAGTGACAGGTTTGGCAACTTCCTACTCCAGGCCAGCCAGGTGGAAAGAGCGCACAACAAAATAAACAAAGGAACAATGACATCCACCAGCACTTTCCTCCCCAGAGAGAGTTCCTGTCGATCCCTGCCCCTCCAGTCCTCCCCCTAATGTTATTCTTTCCCCTAATTTAATTCCTCTCCATATGAATCAGGCCCTTGTTGACCTGCTGCCTCTGCGCGCTGGAGCTTGAAGCAAGTAAATTTGTACATGAGCCCTTTAAAAGCTGCATCTCTGTCTCCCACAGTCCTCTCTTTCAGACATAAACTGGGCTGGTTTTCAAAGCCAGATGTTAGGAGGACTCCTTCTTTTCTCAGTACGGGTGCCCTGGGCTGGGGAGCCTGGTGTGGGTCTGGGACCCTTCGCTTCTCAAGGGGGACCTCCACAGATATCTGTCCTGATTCTTAATTGCTGCACAATGGATGTAAGACCTGACCAGACCACGTCTCTGTCTCTCCTACCATCAATGTGGTTTCTTTATATTCTCAGTTATAGGGAGTCTGTTCAACTAGCCTTCAGGTGGTTCTCAGCAGTGGTTGTTCTATATTTAGTTGTGATTTTGATGTGTTTGTGGGAGGAGGTGATAACAAGATCTATTTACTCCACCATCTTGACACAATACCTCAACACTATCTTGACCTCACATCTCAAGTCTTTCTCTTTCTCTTAACTAATATTCCCCCACTCTTGGTAGGTTTGCCTTTGCGGTCTACTATCAAAAACTTGCTAATAGAACTAGCTTTCTTCAAAACTGTAGTCTCCTCTGAGTTATATGGAATGTCTTATTCATCCCATAAGTGAATGCTGGGTACTGAGTCAGGCCTCTGGGATGCACTGAGGTGGACCAGACGCAGTCTATGTCCTGAAGGAGAAAGGAGAGGACTCACATTTCCTTCCTATACTACAAGTCAGGGCATAGTATATGGAATAAGAGAAGGCTGTGAGGGTTCAGATGGGCAGATGTAGGGTTCACAGACGAGTGAAAATAACCAACTTTTCTTGAACATATACTATGTATTGGGCACTGGGTTAGGCAGTTTATGTGTATTAACTAGTCCAGTCCTCACAACCATCAAGCATTTTCATCCCTAATTTAGAAATGAGTACACTGAGGCTTCATTAAGTGTGATTGTTTGCTCAGTTGTTACGCTTTTTACTGCACTGTCCCATGATAATAACACCTCTTCATGTCCTGTCATTGATCCCAATCCAACTCCCCACTAAAAGGGAAGACTGGAGGATTCACTCAGCTCTTACCAGATCTGAACTGCCTTCTAGTTTGCATCAGAAATTTGTGGAATGTATATTCAGAGACATATATGTGCCCAAATGGTAGCCAAAAATGTAATTAAAAAATATATATGATTTTGAGAGCCACATATTTTATTTTAGAGAAGCACAATCCCTTCATGAGTGTACATAATTCTTTCCCTCCTCCTGTGATTCCAATTAGAAGGGAAAAAACTAAGTTTGGAACCTGAGTAATTTTCTAAAGATTTTCTGGAGATAGGAAGAGATACAAAGCCATAATAAACACTTATGTAGATAAAGCAGCAAGCAAAACTCAGATTCAGCATGCTTTCTTGGGTGTCTACTATGCACCACTACCGCTTATCTTTTACTATTTTATCTTTATTGCAAACTTGGGAGCTAGTAGCTAGTCTCAAATGACACAAGAGGAAACTGATGCCCAGCTAGATTAACTGATAGAATTTTGATTCAAACTCAGGTCCTCCACCTCCAAGTGCAGCTTATGACTTGAAAGCAGGCATGTTTGAGATCTAGGCAAAGGCTTTTCAGCTAAATTACAATCTCATCCATCAAAGCTGAAAATGTGGCTTTCTCCACACTGGGTTGTTGCCTTAGCACACCAGGCAAGGGACAAGATAACATTACCCCTGAGAACAGATCTGTGCCAGATATGCACATTCTAACTCAAAATTAGGCTGCCCTGGATTAACAGAGGCTGCCTCCCTCTGTTCCTGCCATCACTTGACCTGTAGAGCTTTCTCAAGAAAAGAACAAATGTTTCTATCTGGAAACCCTTAAGGTTGCTACTACCAAGCCCTTCAGGTAAAGCAGGAATGGAAACTATTATCAGGGACTTCCACCAAGAGACAGGACTCAGGGCAAGTAAGTCTTAAAGAGCTAGGTAATGCCAGCATCTGGCATTCCATCCAGATCATCTTACTCCAAAGCACAACAAGTTTTTAAGAGCTTCTGCTTTCATGTTTCCCACCATTATTAAGCAAGGTTTAACAACACGCTCTGGAGCTAGAAGAGGGGAAAATGTTTGGGAAACTAAACTATGTGCATATTAAGACTTTAACTTTTGTTTGAATTACTTCAAAGTTAATACCTTTTCAGAAAGAAAAAATACAACAAATTAAGTCAGTTGTAGTCTAATCCACTGTGGTCTGAATATAATGTCATGCTCACATAGATTATCAATAAATGTTTGTAGGAATGAATAAACAGATAGTGGTTTTAGAACCTTGCCAAAACCAAAGGTGGCAACCTTCTCTGGATTAAGCCAAATTTGGAATCTTTACAATAATGATGAAGGAAATTTCAGGCACAAGAATCAGAGAGCAGTTAAAAGCTTCTTTGAGTCCTCCTTTATTCTCTGCCAAAACCAGGATTAAACTACCTTCCCATGGTGTCTGCATTCCATTCTGGCCTCTGCTGGTGTGATTTCTTCCTCCCTCGCCCCTTACTCCTCTTTCAGTGTCTGCCACTATCTGGACCTTTGGTTTTGCAATTTCAGGGGGTGAACATGAAAAGATTTTGTCTGAAAGTCATAGACATGCTCCCAAAGTACATCAGCAAACTGTTTAGTAAAAGGAAGGTACTATGAACAATGAATTACCTCCTCTTGGGCAGAATTCTTTTCCCTAATTGGAGGTGGGTTCAATATAGGTCCTTCACTTGGACGCTAAGAGAGTTTTCACAGAAATTTTAAAGGCATCACAAGTTCTACATGTTGCAGTAAGTGTCAATACCATCTGTAAAAGTGTTCGTGAAACTTTAATGCAGTTACAGTGGTCTCATTTGTTAAGCCCAGTTGTTTCTCAAAAGATATCACTCATTGGGTCATATGTGTTAGGGCAGTCAGGCCTATAAAGGGAAATGTTACCAAAAGTCTCCCAGAACCGTTGATGAATGAATGAATGAATAGGTGAATGAATGAAGCTGTTAAGTAAAGTGTATAGGATGGCTTTATTCAACTGGCCCACAGAACCTCACACCTCCTTTGGCAAATCTTGATAGGGAATTTAAAAATCTTTAGTATTTTAAGAATTTTTCAATGGCTTTTTAGCTCCAAGATTTTGATTATTAAGATTCTTCTTTGGATTGCATTAGTTCAAGTACATTGTTGTAGTTCCAGTAATCGCTTCCTTTTTTAAGATTAAAATTATTTTCTTTGAGTTGATTAAATTTCTTTAAAATATTCAGTCTTGTGGCTCTTTTGTTTCAATCACACATGAGCTCACATGGAACATTTAAATTCTTAGCCTAAGTGTATACATAGCACTTATATTATTGAGTCAGCTTTCCTATATTGGCATTTAAATACTGTGATGTACTTTTTAACTTTTTAAAAAGTCATCTAATGCCTACAAACAAAAAAATATATATTTGTTTTGTTTTCTCACTTTTTCTTGGTTTTCTCCTCTTCCTTCTCCTCCTCCTCCCCTTTTAGACATATTTCAATTAGAAAATAATCTGTTTCATTGCTGTTAAAAAATGTGGTATGGATTGAATCTCATTCATCTTAGAGATCAAGCTTTATATTCATCTGTCCTGCAACCATTTATTCTCTAAGTGATGTGATGATTAACTACAGCAGTTTGGAGGCACTCTTTCTGATTTATACTTCCTATATCTTCATATAATCTTTTTATGTATAACTACAGTGAAAAACAACTGTATACAACCATGTGAACTGCTGAGCTATGTTCTGATCTAGAGATATTGTATGGATTTTTTTTTTTTTTTTTTTTTTGGCAGCTAAGAGCATATATTAGCTTAGACTGCTATAACAAAATATCATAGACTGGATGACTTAAAGAACAGAAATCTGTTTGTCATAGTTCTCGAGGCTGAGTAGTCTATACTTTGTTTCTGGTGAGGAATTTCTTCCTGGCTTGCTGATGGCTGTCTTCTTGCTGTGTCCTCACGTGGCAGAATGAGAGCTCAGTGTCCCTTTTTCTTCTTAGATGAGCACCTATTAGATTAAAGTTTTATCTTAATGACCTCATTTAACATGTATCACTTTGTCACAGACCCCATCTCCAAATATAGACACACTGAGGGTTGGTGCTTCAACATATTAATTTTAGGGATACACAATTCAGTCCATAGCAGAGCACTTAAGCTTTTGTTCAACAGCAATAAAACCATGTACCTTTAACACACGAGAATACTATATTAAATAGACTCATGAAAAATTTAAATATATAAGGTATACAGAAGAAGAAAATATCCCTGAATCAATCCCTTCATGATTTCTATTAGTTACTTACTTAATGTTTTGTTTCAAAATATAACAATTATTCTCTCAATATGTTTCTGTTTTAATACTATCTTTACTAATAACATTGTTTTTTTTCTTGAGTCTACCTGGTCCCAAGTATCCAGAAGACAAACACAGAAAAAGTGTCGAGGTCTGCTTTTAAATCTGTAAAAACAAAACCAAAAATAAATATACTAGCCTAAATAATATCTAAGTTTTTTTCCACTTCCAAAATTGCACAATTTACTTTATTTTGAGAATTTGGCTTTCTAAAAGCACAGTCAGATGAGAAAGTTTGACTTACTTTTGTTATATTAATTTAATCTTAAATGTAGTAGGTAGCAAGCAACCTTATAACAGTTTACTACTGATATAGTATAATGTTTTAATAGGTAGTTGAGCCAAAGTATTTTTCAATCTAAATGTTAGTTTATCATTAATTGAAAATGTTCGAGCCATAAAGTCCTGGACTGTGTCAACTGCAAATGTTTGTAAAATCTTATTCTTTACAAAGCAACAGCACTGACACAGTAGTAACATTGGCATAAGGAACAGAATTGAGAGTCTAGATATAAACCAATGTGCCTATGGTCAACTTATTTTTGACAAGTGTATCAAGATGATTCAAAAAGAAAGAATAATCTTTTCAACAAACGGTACTGTGGCAACTGGATAGCCACATGAAAAAGAATGAAGTTGGATGCTTACCTCACATGATATATAAGACTTAATTCAAAAGTCTTGATAAAAAGAAAAAAGTATAAACTCTTAGAAGAAAACAGAGGGTTAAAATTTTATGATCTTATATTTGGCAATGGATTCCTAGATATAGCATCAAAAGCACAAACAACAAAAGAAAAATAGATAAATTGGACTTCCTCAAAACTAAAAATTTTGATAGGACACTGTCAAGAAAGCAAAAAAACAACCCACAGAATGGGAGAAAATATTTGCAAATGATACATCTGATAAGGAACTTGTGTCCAGAATACATAAAGAACGCTAACAACTTAATAATACAAAGACAAATAACTCAATTACAAAATAAGCAAAGGATCTGAATAGACATTTCTCAGTAATAGAAAGTCACTAAACATTCTGCAGCTACTTAATCTTTTAGTCAAAATATATAATATGAGAAACTAGACTGATGGAACCTCTCTCCTTCCAATCTCTGCCCTCAACAACGACCATTCTTCTTGAGAAAATGAACGTTTCTCCAAGGCATTGAGGAGCTTCTCTCTAGGCTGTAGTTAAGTCTCTCAAATCTAGAAAATGATAACCTGTAGAAAGGTACAATCCTTGGTGTTCAAATGATAAGTGATTTATAAGTTTACCTCACCCACTTACACAGCTTGGTGGTGTAGTGCAAATCTTATCAAAAACAAGTTTAATGATTTAAGATTTATTAAGAACTCTACGATGTCCTGTCTATTTTTGAAAAGTCACAAAAGAAGTAGTCACTGACCTCCTTGAGATTATAACCCCCTATATCAAAAAGAAATACCTTATGCCCATTTTCTTTTGTTATTTTCCCATTAGAGTTGGGGACATCTGAGTTTCACAGGAAGCATACCATAGTATGGGAAACAAAATGTAGAAAATAAAGTTATTAGATTCTAACATTTGATAGAGAAATCTTGTTTTCTAGGATAATTACACAGTTATTCATAGCCTAGATTATTTAACCAAATATGAAGCTCGTTAATATGAAGCTACTTAATTTTCAACAAAACAAGGTGATACATACTAAAGAGATTCATATTCGGTTACAATTAGAGGTCAAAACAAAAACTTTCCTACAGCTTTTATTAGGTAAAAGAATTTTCATGTTTCTGAACACTAAAAATTATTCTGTAATGTATAACAGCATTACTCAAGCTTTAGAATGGCCCCTTCTTAACAGTGTGTGACACAGTCTCATATATATCTACGTCTGCCCCGTTGGATTTTAACTGTGCAGAGGTCAGATAAAGGTTCTTAACTTTTTATGACACCAATTATCTATGGAGAACAGAAATTGCAAAAACATTACCCTTTAAAAGTCCCATCTGATCTATGGTTAAGATACATGTACTTTTATTAAAATCAATAAAACAATGCACCAAAATTCTATCATCAGTCCACTAGGATATTCTAATAGGGTGTAGTGATATTACATTGTAATATTAATTCACATTTTACTAATGGAACTGTCTTTCGTGGCATGTGAGCAGTACCAGTGATCTGGCAAGGGCACTCTGAAACAGGCATCCACTGCTCCCTTCTTTGGTGTTCTGCCATCATAATGACTTAGCTGCCTCTCCTCATTCTCTACTCCTACCATAACAAACTAACTCTAATTCTCTTTACCTCAAAGTTTCTGCTTTCTGCCTTCTTTCTGTATATCTCCTTGCTACATTCCTCTCTGTACACCTCATGTTCAAAGTCCCCACAGAGAGTGATAAGTCAAAAAATTACCCTCCAGAATGGTGTGCCCCCTTGGACAGAATTCTCATGCCAAGTTACTTAAATGTCACTGGGCATCCTATAGAGAGTTGTCCTTAGATCAGGGGCCCACCTCTAGTCCAGTCACCTGTGGCTAAGTACAAAGGACAAAGAAGAGATTGTGTGTCTGGCAGAATCCCAGCAGGAGGCAGTGTGCTTCACAGGCACAGAACACGGCCTGTCCATTACAGCCATCTTCAGTAGTAGAGTGGACCCTGACTGGACTTGCTTGGGATCGAATGAAGAACAAATCTCCTTATGACAGGCTCTAGCAGTGGTTTTCAGACTATGCTTGGCATAAAGTCTTAAGCTCCTCCCTTAAAGGGAAACTTAGTAGGTAAGACTCTGAGCTCTCTATGTCCTTTTTCAGTCAGAACAGTTTCATATTATTCACTTTTACATGTTGGATTTTCAAATAAAAATCTCACTTGAAGATAAGGTTCCACTCTTCACAAAAAGTGAACTGAGAGCCACTGAGCTACAGGAGTACAAAAACTTTATATGGGTAATTTTTTTAAAGAGCCTTTCATTTTTAAAGATTAAGAGTTCATAATATATATAATGAAATAAAGATGTCACTGAATGTATTTTACCCAGGTTTTTTTGTAAAAAGCTTCTGGGAAGGGAAAATAGGAAAATAGAATAAGATTCTTTAACATTATATTTTTCATCCCAACTTAGCTGGGATGTCTTGAATGTTATCATGGGAAATTGTTTAATTATGATTGTCAATTTATTTGATGAGTAGGGTGAACATTTTGTTACCAATGAGCAGATTATAAATTCAAAAGGTTAAAATAATATATTATTACAGTTGTCTTGTTTGATTGTGTTTACAGACACAGAACTGTCACATCAAGGTAAAAGTTTATATTAACTGCCAGTTACATTAGTAGTTAACTATGTCAAATTTGGATACATCGCAGCAATCACACACATTACTTACATTTTAGATCCATGTATACATTATATTATATATAACAATCATATTATGCTTAGTCTTTAGCATAGGATGATCATCTGCCGAGAACTTTTTATAAAATTGAAGGCATCTTGATGGCATTTATAAATATGAATTTGAAGAGCTATGTCCTTATTCTATGAGTTGGGACATCCCAATACCTATCATTTACTTAAAGGATGACCCATCCGATGAAAATGTCAAGCCACTGTTACTTATTGACATGGCAAATAAAGTTATCTGAAACTCTTCCAAGCATTCTACTCCTTAGGCTGATCAAATATATCCCCAAATCCTTCTCTTTAAAATACTCCCAAAATGCCTTCTTTCACCAATGCAAGGCATCAGCCTTCTTTTTCTTCTTCTCAGAATCTTAGTGTATCTCTGGTTAAGCAGAAAATTATTCAACTAGTCTTATGTCCTAGAAACTTGTTGGTCTATGTGAAGTCGTTAGGCTAAGGGACAGGATTCCTCTGACAGTGAAGTCAGTTCAGCCACTGAACTATATTGTAAGTCAATGGCCTGAGCTAAACTCTTACCCAACTACCCTACCCAACTACCTCAGAAATCGTGCTGTCAGTTAGCAGGGAGACTGGAGAGGATACTGCACATGACTCAGCCCAAATGCATCAGTTACTAGAATAAAACCTGAATCATGACCTTCTGAGGCTGGCAAGTAACAATCCTCTTAAAGTTGAATGACAGCATTGCTATCAAAGGAAAACTAATACCCAGCTGGTGCACTAATACGACATCTGTGCAATGTGGGTTGGAAGTTCTTTTTGTTAATGATTATCATTAGATATACAGTAGTATTCAGGGAGGAAATAAAGTACATTTGAAAAGGGAAATGAAAAAAATATGACAATGCGTTAATCCTGTAATACTGATGAGTAGGCAGTGGTTCGATATACAATTCTACCTTTATTTGTGTTTAATATTTTTTTCAAACTTAAAGCTTAAAAATACAATTTAAAAAGCAGTCGCCCCTCTTTCTTATAAAGGAGGATCTAGAGAATATTTTCTATACATGTAGTTTTGTAAAATAATACAGAGTTAATCTAAAACACTGAGACACAAACATTATTTGTTGACTATTTTCACATTTATAAGTCCACACAAAAAATTTTGGAATTCAATCCTTGATAAACTATATAAGGCAACATGACATCAGCAAGCCTATTTTCCAAGTACCTTAAGGTCCATGATTTCTGTAGCAGAGTTGCAGTAAGAGACAAAAGATGGCTTCAACCCTGTCCTAAAAAGATTTCCTTAATTGATGTCTTAATGTGACATTCCTCATACAGGGCCCTGAAACAACAGAAACAAAATGGGTAGATGATTGGACCAAAGGCAGTTATGTGATTTTCAGTTCAATGATAATGGCTTAGGTTTAATTATGGGAATGGACTAGAGGGAGGAAGCAGGGGTGCCCATCATGCCAATGAGATTTGGAAGAATGACTGTGGGAGTTCTGGGTTCGGGCCTGATAACCTGATATTTACTGAGACCTGTTGTTAAAGATAAACAAAGCCAGACATTATTTGAAGTGGTGAGGATAGATTTTACTCAGAATTAAACTATTGCATTAGGGAAGAGGATCCATCATGAACCAAATTCAATTTTGCCAAAATAAAAGGCAGGAGACTTTTTAAAGGCTGAGGGATGCTAATGGAAAGGACCACAGGACATTAAGGGGGTTGATCCATGTGACTAGATGACCTGGCTTTGTTAATTGATGCTTATCCAGAAGATAAACAAATAGCTCCTATCTTTACAACAGGAGGCAGTAGTGCAAGCAAGGCACCCACTGAAGTTAGACCCTGATCCTTTCACAAGACTGTGGAAGAGTTATATTCCTGCATGTTTGCACTTCATAGACTCTCAGATCTTTGAACAAAACTGTTGTGGGTAATAGAATTACATCTCAAAGGCAGAGAAAGGATTTCTAATTACAAGCTTTCTAAAATCTGTTTGAAGGTGGGAGTTTCAGAGGTCTATCTGCCTATCTGGTTTTGGCTTGGATGAAAACAGTAAATTCTCCTGGAAGCATTATGTTTTTCAGGCAGGTACTTTAAGGGGGCTGGAGGCATCGTAGGAGTACAGCCTTGAGCTGTTAGAAACTGTGCTAGTATTTGTTCAAGCAGGGCAAGAGTGGATGAAATCATTTGTGCCAAGAGTCTGCAATTTTTATAGGCCAAAGTTGAAGGTCTAGTCAAGAAGAAGGCGCAGAGAAGTCCAGCTAGAATTTAGTCAAGGAAGGAATCTGTCACGGCTCAGAGTATGCACTAATGAAATCCTGTTGTATATTAAGTACCTCACAGCTCCTTGAAGATCAATATCACAGTACAAGATGCATCTCAAAGGTATCTTACTTGTCAGGGATAAAGAGATAAAAAACCCTAGTGGTGATTTTTTGGATATAATTTCCAGCGACCTAGATCTCCAACTGCTTCAAGATGTGAATAATCAATCCAGATGTAAAAGCATTTTCAGATGCTCAAAGATGCATTTCATAACATAATGGAGCATTGTGTGCCACACCAAAGAATAAAGAAGAGATTTAGGAAACGCCAAGGCCTTTATTAGAGTAGGCCAAGAGATATTATGAATTTACTTTGTAGATAGGACTATTTGTTTGTTTGTTTTCCTTATCAGCATGGAACCCCTTCCTTCCTTTCCTTCTCCTTTTCCTTTTTTTTTTTTTTTTTTTAGTTTAGTAAAAGGCAGAGAAGACATCCCTGATTAACACTTAAAGCAAACAGAAAGTATTACATGTATCTGGTTAGAAAATAGAAAATCGAAACACGGCAAAAACCATACAAAATTAAAATTACAAGCCATCTCTCCTCTCCTAAAATGACTCCTTCCCATCCAGTCTTTCACCTCAGTGACACAGCAGAATACATATATACACGTATGTACGTGTATGTATTCATGTGTTTTTTTCATTCATTTTTCTTCTTTTTAATCTATAAAATAAGGATCATACTATATCACCTCTTTACTTATTTTTTCTTATTACCAAATATTGAAAATTGTTCTATATATAAATTTACATTATCTTTTAGATACCAGTATTTGCATTTATGGATTTATCTTTCTTTTATTTCACAATTCCCTCCTGATAGAAACTAATTGTTTGTATTTTTTTCCATTACAAATAATGCTGTAATTAATGAAGTTTGATGTCTCTAGATCTGGGCAAACCTCTTTCAATATATCCGTATAGTAAGATCCATGTAAAGCAATTGCTTCTTCAAATAATGTGTGCAATTTGAATTTTTGTAGATAATGACAAGTTGTGCTCCAGAAGTGTATTCAAATTTACATTTCCACCAATAGGATACAAAAGCCTTTTTCCTCTTGTACCTTCATCAGGAGAGAGTACTATCCAAATTTTTTTTTTTGAAGTTGATAGGTATCTCATTATTTTGATATTTATTTCTTCTATCATAAGCATCTTTCATCTGTTTACTGGCCATTGTATTTTTGTATTATAAGATTCATGATAGTACCTTTTACACATTTTTTCTTGTAATTTGTTAACCTTTTAATTTATTTGAATGAGTTCTTTGTAAAATCAAGAAAATTAGACTGTCCATCTGTCAAAATTTCTAATAGTAAAAATAAATTATCTTTCTTCATCATAGCAGATGGAATTATTAAGCCCTCTTATAGAAAATTTCAACCCAATTCCATTTGAAAATGAGATATAGGAGATGACAAAAGCCAAACTCTTACTAACTTTAAAGGAGAAGAGAGTAGTAAAAAGGCAGCATGATGTACCCAAGAGAAATCTGATCTATCAGAGTTGGGAAAGCAACCAAATATTTATGCCTTTATAATCTGCATGTAACTCACACACAAGAACTTCAAAGAGATGACTCTTTCATGTAGCTTTTCAATATCTTTCAGAATCCTGAAACTTCCAAATTTTGAGTGATGCTGCTGACAAATTTTAAGTTTTGTTTTGAGCATCTCAGCATCATTACAAAATTATATTGAGCAACTTTTTAAGTTAAAATGATATCGTACTAGAAAGCAAGGCAAAATACAGCAGGAGAAGCATGTTATAGAAAGAGCATCATGATTAGGGTCAATAGACTTGGATTCCAGACTTGAGTCTGTCAATTTCCTGCCATATCACCTTGGGTAATTCCCTCAGTTTCTCTCAGTTTTCTCATTTATAAATAAAAATAATAACATTTCCACCTATCAAATAGGTTGTTTTGTGAATTAAAAAGACCCATGGTAGAGCATTTTGCAAACCATATAACACTCTCATTTTCTTTAATTGTTGGAAAGCAATGTATCTATCTGTCTGTTATGTTCAGCAATGGCTTCCTGTTTATTCTCCAACAAGTGAAAGTTTGTGATACTGATTACAAAACTTATAAAATTTTCTCATGAAGTAGGTATAAACATAGCCTGAATTTCATCTTATTTCCTTTATATTTAAATAATAACATATTTTGATTAAAAGTGCTCATTTTAGCTTCTTATTTTATAATGATAAAAATATGTCTTTGAATATGAAAATGATTAGAATTGGAATCATCAACAAATTCAAAGCAGTCCTTTGCAAAATTATGTTATAAATTATATATTACAAATTAACATTTATATGTTATAGGAAATAAAATATTTAAGTCATGTGAAGTAAGAACTACAAGAATGCTAGTAGAGAGATTTTTTAATAAGAAGTATTTCTAAAATGTTCCTAATTTCTAAACATTCCGAGAAATAAGTACAGATTTTTCAGATTTATTTGTTAATTCTGGTAAAAATGTTGGCTTGAAAGCCCAAGTTTTCTGACCTATATTATCAAGTCTCTTATGCCCCTGGCATCTTGGACTGCCAAGAAATGTGTATCAAAGTGTCAGGGACAGCAAAATATGTTGCCACTTTTGTATTAGTATCTGTACCCAAAACCTCTCTCTTCATTTAATCACTGAAATGAAATGATATAGTCGTTATCTTGACCTATGTAGAAAAACACAACTGAGATATCAGTTATCTCAGAAGACTATGGAAAATGCTTCACATTTTTGACTGGCGATATAAGATGTTTTTCTCTATAGTCATGATTGTGGTTGTGGTACGCAAAATGGAAAATCTGCCCACAATACACTGGTTGAGCAGGGAGATGAGGCAAGAGCAGTGAATCCCCTTCCCTTTGTATGTCAATGACTGGTGTGTCCTTAAGTATGCCAAGATATATTTACTTGCTGAGTATTCTGACCCAAAACAAAACAAAATAAAACAAAACTTTCTTAGCTAAAACTGCTGCATTTCCTAAAGTGGCCTTGATCTAGGGGTTGTTTCTAAGATATCTGTGGTACTTTCAGATGACAGACTACACATCTTGAAGGTGTTTCATACTTAAGAGACTGATGTACCGAAAAGAATGGAATGGCATTGTAAAATGGTTGATTGCCTGACACTGCAATCAGAAGACTATGGCTTGAGCCCTGGTTTTGCTTTTTACCAGTTACAGAGCCTTGGGAAGTTTGTTTCATTTTCTCCTCACAAAATTTCTACATAAGATATAGCACAAGGCTAACAAGAGAGTGGAGATTAAATGAGCCAGCACACATAAAGTACCCGGCACAAATTCAGCTCTTGGTATTAGCTATTGATATTCCACTTTTGTGTTGTTTTAAACATGTCTATAATGCCTAATAATTAAAAATCTATATAGTTTTCAAAGTGTTTTCACATACATTATCTGATGTGTTTCACGTAACAACCTATCTTTGTAGACAGAGCAGAAATTGTTGCATTTGGCAATTGGGGACAGCTTAGAGAAGATCTGTGACTCCCTCAAGTCCCCACCACTACCGTGTCATCATGGAACCATCATGATATGAATCCAAATCTTCCAAGTCCCCATGCTCTTTCCCACAGGACAATCAACCCAGTATAATATTGAGTTGACACATGACTCTAGAAAGAATATATTTTAGGTGTCTGTGTAATGGGAGTGTTGGGGATCCTCTCAATCAATCTCAGATTAAATGATTCATTGGATGAGCTCACAGAACTCAGAAGAGCTGTTAGACACATAGTGATGGTTTGTTACAGTGAAAAGATATAGATTAAAATCAGTAAAGGCAAGAGGCATAGGGCAAAGTCCAGGAGAAACCATGCACAAGCTTCCAGTTGTCCTCTCCCGGTTTATACAGGTAGTACTTAATTCTCCCGGCAACAATGTGGGATAATGCACACAAAGTGCTATTGTCGACCAGGGAGCTCTCCTAAGCCATGGTGTCCAGGGTTGTTTTGGGGGTCAGTCTCTAGGCCTCCAGAGGTCAAACCCATACAGTGTGTCGGCCCCAGGCAAACAAAACATGTGTTCATCATAAACCACATTATAAGCATAAATTATGTGACATGACCCCAGGCCTTGATTATACAAAAATACTCTTATCAGAAAGGATATTCCAAGGGCTCAGAGCTTATCTCCCTGGAGCCAGTTAAGGCCAGTCCATTTTTTAGCATGTATAAGGTTTGAGCACCTCTATTCTGCTGAGCTAATCCTTTACTACACAGCAGAGGTGTATTATCTGAGCATCCTGAAGATATCAGAGCACAGCAAGAGGTAATGCAGAGGCAGACCTAGCCCAAATGAGAGCCTAAGAACCAATTTCTCAATTTGGTCCTTATGTCAATCCTCTGAGCTAATGGGCATTTTCAGCTATTGCAGTAGGTTACCAGAACCTAGAAAGTCTGCCTTTAATCCCAGCTGTGAGCTCCATGTCGCTACTTTGGGCCTTTTGGTATTCCAGGAGTGTGTCCCCTGTTTGGGAGACCTCCCACAGAGTAAAAGGGAGAGAGGCTTTAGTATCATTCAGTAATGTACGCCGAAGTAAGGATTTTATTAACACATTCAAAATTTCATTTCAAGAGTAAGAAAATGAAATAGGTAGGACTCAGGTAACAGAAAACTCAACTCGGAATGGCTGAAACAGCCAATGGATTTATTATCTCACATAACAAGAAGTTCCAGGGTTGTACAGCGCCAGAGCTGCTTGACATCATCATCAAGAGCTCAGGTTTTTTTCTGCTCTTCCAGCATCCTGAGCATGTTGGTTAGCTTTCCGCATGGTTAAAAAATGACTGCCACATGTCCAGGCATTACATCTTCACACTTCATTATACAGACCCAAAATGACTTTTCCTTGTGTCTGTTTCAAAGAGCTAAGAAACTTTTCCCAGAGGCTCCCTACCAGCCTCACTTCATGTCCAGATGGCCAAAACTCCTTCTTCCCAAGCCAGTCACTGGCAGAGAATAACGCTATCTCCATTGGGTTAGTATAATCAAACATCAATACCCGGGGCTGGAAATGGGACCAGCATTCCCTACAGCCCATGCTTTCTTGAAAAAGTATAAATACTGGAATAAATGCAGGGTCTGTTCAAAGAGAGGGAATATATTGAAGGCAAACATTCTAATGAATAAGACTGAGTCACATACCGTACTTACACAGTTATTGTCATATGCATTCAAAGCAGAAATACAGTTGTTGGTCCTTATGCCATCAATTTGTTAACAAATTGACACATCTCGTTGACTTCTGAAACATGGAAGGAAATATGAAGCAAGTTAATTCAATAAACATTCAGCAACAAATATAAACAAGTTCTTACTAAGCTCCAGGTACTGTTCTAGTTTGGGGAATATGGTAATGAACAGAACAAAGCCCTCACAGAACTTATATCCTTGCAACTAAGACAGACAAAGAAATAAATATATCACATGAGCCTTGAACAGAAACCTGAAGGAAGTAAGGTCCTCACCTCTGCTGATATCTGGGAAAGAGCCAGTCTAGAGGCACTGAAGTGGAAGCATGTATGTGTTGCTGAAGGAACAGCAAGGAGGCCGGTGCGACTGGACTGGGGCAAGAGGTGGCAAGGTAGGAGATGGGCTCAGAGAGGGATAAGGGGTCTGCTGCAGCAAATTCATAGGTAAAAGGACACAGAGGCCATTCTCCACAGCTTCTAAAATCTCTAGTCCTCATAGGTGATTCCAGGGTCACTTTTGCCTCAGTTTCTCAGAGTTGGTTCCCAGTGGAAAAAAAACTAAGGCCTAAAAAGCCATGTTTAATGCCCTTATAAGCTTTATTTTCTCACTTTTTGTTCAGTTGTCCTCCACAAGGGAAAACCCTAGACTTTAAGAAGGAAACACCCTTCATTTCACAAGTCTATTCATCATTAACTCAGATGTGCCTGTTGCATTAACCAGATTTGGGTGCTGCTCACCAGAGTCCTTTAAATCTCTGACATACCTATTAGCAATTGGACTGCACAGCGATTTTCAACATTTGTCACCCTGAAGAGTCTTTCTCTTATCCCATGAAATTTTGTCAAATTAGGACTTACTGTCCTTTTTCTCTCTTCCCCTCACCTATTTCATTTTCCATTGTCTACATACCTTCAGGCTCAGTAAGATTCCATTGGGAAATAGGGTTGCCAAGAATCTTCTCCTTGGAATGTTCCATTAATCTAACAATCTCTGGTTATCCCCGGTCTTTTCAATCTACAGAAATAAATCTGTGCTCTCAACTCGTAGAAACAACTTTCCAGCTATTATTTCTTGATTTAGAAATCACTCAGTTGCTTTCATCATCTGATATTTTGTATCTGGCTTTCGAACACTCTAACCTAGAACTGACAATACACATCACTTAAATCTTAAATGTTTCCCCTCCAGAGCTATTCCAAACCCCATCACCTTTATTGTGCTCAAATGCAGGAAGAGACATTGACATTCTTACCGCCATTAGAGCTCAGTTCCTTTTTCTTCTCAGGTTCCCAGAGAACCAGCACACTACTAGCACGATAGTTGCCTCACACTTTCTGCTTTCCGTCATTTGCTCATTCTCTCCCTCCCTATTAAATGATTTGGGATAGCTATCTTTTTATAGACTGGTTTATACAATAGTAGATGGCTTACCTGTTGGTGCAAATATGCTGCATGATCATTTTTTCAGGCAGAGGCTTTAAAAATTGATTCTGGAGCCCATCAACATAACAGATTCCTCAGGAGAATGAGGAGTGAGAAAGGTATCACAATAATTCTACGACAAGGACTTACACTTTAACATATGAGCTTGTTTTCATAGTTCTTGCTTTCTTTTTTTTCTTGGTTATAAAAATAATACATGTTCATTGTAGAGAATTTAAGAGAAAAGGGCAGCCATTAGAAAAGATGTGGAGGAGTATATTGAAGGCAAACATTCTAATGAATAAGACTGAGTCACATACCATACTTACACAGTTATTGTCATATGCATTCAAAGCAGAAATACAGTTGTTGGTCCTTATGCCGTCAATTTGTTAACAAATTGAAACATCTCTTTGACTTCTGAAACATGGAAGGAAATATGAAGCAAGTTAATTCAATAAACATTCAGCAACAAATATAAACAAGTTCTTACTAAGTTCCAGGTACTGTTCTAGTTTGGGGAATATGGTAATGAACAAAACAAAGCCCTCACAGAACTTATATCCTTGCAACTAAGACAGACAAAGAAATAAATATATCACGTGAGCCTTGAACAGAAACCTGAAGGAAGTGAGGTCCTCACCCCTGCTGATATCTGGGAAAGAGCCAGTCCAGAGGCATTGAAGTGGAAGCATGTATGTGTTGCTGAAGGAACAGCAAGGAGGCCGGTGCGACTGGCAAGGTAAGGAGATGGGCTCAGAGAGGGATAAGGAGGCCAGATCATGCAGGGTTTAGACCATGGAAGGACTTCCAATTTGATTTAGAGTAAGATGGAAAGTCCCGGAGTGTTGCATGCAGATATGATCTGACTTAAATATTAAAAGGATATGAATGATAACAAATGGACAATTATGAATGAACAATATGACTAAAATAAAGGGACTACAGAAGAAAAGCATTAACCTAAGTATTTTGGAAAATAGTATTTGACTACATACTGTGTATTAGTAGTCTGGGTTCTCCAGAGAAACAGAACCAACAGGATAGATATAGATATAGATGCAGATATAGACACAGATACCATGTAGTTTATA
Organism: Cynopterus sphinx; assembly: GCA_030015415.1. Classification (NCBI taxonomy): domain Eukaryota; kingdom Metazoa; phylum Chordata; class Mammalia; order Chiroptera; family Pteropodidae; genus Cynopterus; species Cynopterus sphinx. The sequence goes on along the minus strand of CM057380.1, from coordinate 131,303,091 downwards.
TCTATCCTATCTCTCTCTCTCTCTCTCTCTCTCTCTCTCTCTCTCTCTCTCTCTCCCTCCCTCCCTACCTGCCTACCTACCTGTCATCTCTCTATCTGTGATGTATTATAAGGAATTGGTTCACATAGTTATGGAGGCTGAGAAGTCCCAGAATCTACAGTTGACAAGTTGGAGACACAAGAGAGCCTTTATAGTTCTCCAAAGGCCTGAGAACCAGAGAACTGGTGATATAAGTTCTAGTCTAAGTCCAAAGGCAGGAGAAAGCCAACGTTTCAGCTCAAGGCAGTGAAGCAGAGAGAAAGAATTCTTTTTTATCTCACCCTTTTATTCAGGCCTTCAGGAGATTGCATTTGACCTCTAGATTGGGAAGAGCAATCTATTTATTCAGTCTACTAATTCAAATGTTAATCTCATCCAGAAACACTCTCATAGACACATGATATTTAGCCAGATATCTGGGCACCCCATGGCCCAGTCAAGTTGACACATAAAATTAACCATTACATATTGTAAGGCTAAAAACAAAACTATACAGAAATATTTTATTTGAATTGGTAAATTTGTTTTTCACAGAGGTATAGGCTAGTAACTCTGAAACTATTTTATGTGCATTATAGGATTGTGCAATAAGTAAGTAGGTTGTGGATAATAAGAGCCAAGTATCTTAATAAAGGAGAAATAAATTACAAATAAGGAAAGGGGAAGACTACAATAAGCCCCATCAAGTATTATGTTAAATTCAGAGTTCAATGTGAATCAGAGTTATAGTGTCAGAAAGAGAGAGGGGTGTGTGTGTGTGTGTGTGTGTGTGTGTGTGTGTGTGTGTGCGCGCGCGTGCGCGCGCTATTGCTTAGCTCTGTTTGCTGAAAGGGCCTGGAAGCGATGATATCCCAGAAATGATGAGCACACGTAGGAACCGAAGATCTTGGTTTCTAAACATCATTCTCCAGTGAAAGGAGCTGGGCTTCTTGAGAAATGGCTGATTCAGAGGGAAAGTAAAAGATGAGCCTGGACCCTCTTGTGGTGTCAGAAACCAAGAAAGCATTAGGAGACATGATGGGAGCATGTCAAAAGAATATAGGAGCTCCCAATGTCCCAATATGAGATAAATTGAGCAAGAAAGTAAACTCAATATTCATGAATTGGTACTGATAGAAATAATTAATTAAATATATTGGTCCATTCTTCTTTACAGTAGAATTCCAGTTAGTATGCTGCGGAATAGTGGAAATGGAAAATCACTCTTTGCTAAATACCACGGTAATAACTATAGCAGGCTAACAACATGGACAGATGCTAAAATAAGTGGGCAAAACTATGATGAGAAATAGGATATTTACGTAGCCCCAAAGTCTCTCCCCACAAGATACTTATTAGTCACAATGAGAAAAATCATAATTTTACAGTGGAGAAAGCTGGCCGACACCATCTTAACCAAATGATTAAAGTCGAAGTTACCAACTGTGGGACTTATTGACATTATATACCTCCTGTTATGCTGTACTTAGAAGGGGATAATATCACTTCTGTAGTTTTCTTGCCAAAAACATATAACCTATGTATAATCATGAGAAAATGTCAAACTAACTCACACTGAAGGACTCTTCAAAATATCAAGGTAATGGAAAATAAAGAAAAATAGAAATGATTTCAGAATATAAAAGACTAAGGAAACATGAAAACAACTTGCAATGTGGGATCCTGGATTGAGTTCTGTACCAGAAAGAAGACAATTGGAGAATTTGCATCTCAGTTAATAGTATTATATCAACGTTACCTTCTAAAATAGCATTAGGCTTCCAGTTAGTAAAAGTTATTAAGCAAATGATTATCACACAGAAGGCTGTAATCAAATGTATTTGTTCTAGAAAAAGGAAAAAATATTGCTTGGAATTTAGAAATTGAAGTTATAACTGAATTACACACTTTTAAATTACAACAAAATGTTCCAATCAGTTTGACATATAAATTCAAAATGATTCAAGTTCCATTCATCTCAAATCCAGTAACTTGCTTTATTTCCCAAATCAAATCTTTTGAGTACAAGGAGAAGGAACAGCTAGATACTGCCAAAAGAAAGGAAGAGACACCTATGCTGAAAGAAGAAATAAATTAACTCTTCTTAACTGAATTTTGAACCCTTGGATTGTCTTTAGGCTAAGATTTTCCAATGACTTTTTCACTTTTATTCTTCCTTCTGAATTATGAAATATATAATACACATGACGCTGAAGAAAAAGAAAAAAAGAGCCGTTCTTTATTTCCTTTGTCCTATTTCCTTCTCGATGAATTGACCTTTTCATTTAAGCTTATTGCAATGAGAAGACTAAACCTGCACTGCTCAAGGCTAGTGATGGACCACGTAAACATCCTTGGCAGTCTAATGCTCTGCCTCTTCACACTAATATTTTTTCTCAGTATTTGTTTCAATATCAATATCAATTTGATAGTCAGGTGGGAACTACTATGCTGTACTATATTTCACTATGTCACATTACTATGTCACTGTCATGGGACGTTTTCCCTGCACATCTTGTAAGCACGTTTCTACACATCTTGTAAGCAAGGCACTGTCTGTTCTTTGTTCCAAATTATCTGACCCCAGAGACTTGTGTCATCTACCAGCATCCATGAAACAACGGCAGGTTAACTTATTAGCTTGAGAAGAGTGCAAAAATCTCAGGTTCCTGGTAGTTTTGAGTAGTCATTTTAACTTGCCACACATGCTAATTTCAGGCACAGGATCCTAGGATTGGTGTTTGATCCCTCAACTCTACTATGTGACTTGTTTTTGTGCCCCACAGAAACACTCATTTGAAATAATATTGGCACCTATAATGAGTTTTGTTTTAACTATTTTTCCTAGAAGTCAATGTCTCCTTTAGTGGGAACAGAGCCAACTTGAGTTTCAGGCGCCACGTAGAGTTGCTTTCGAAAACCAGGGTGGGCTGGTATCATAGTACAGATTTACGCCCATGATATTTTAGCGCCCTTGTTGACTGGTTCCCCAGGCAAGTGCCTCCTAACCCACTTCATATTCTGGTTCTCTTACCTATAAGAGCAAGCGTGTGTGTGTGCATGTGCGCATGCATGAATGCATGCATGCCTCCTATGCCCAAGCAGGTGACACCAGCTACTCTAGTGTCCCAACCACCTACAGGTCTGGTCATGTGAAGACTTAGGGCAGAATTCCATAGGGTGGGACAGAGGGGTGTGTGTGTGTGTGTGTGTGTGTGTGTGTGTGTGTGTGCATCCTCCTACTTCCTCCCCAACAGTAAGCCTTGCTGCTGTGATCAACATGTTTCTGCAAGCCCAGAAAATTACATTCATTACATTCTTGCCTGGTTTCATTTTAGAAACAGCTTTAAAAATCTCAAACTAAGTATTTTTTGTTTAGTTTAGTTTTAAGCAGCAGCACATGTGGCGGGACAAGGACAGTTGAGGAGACGGGGAAAGGTGACACCAGATGGTATGGATCACATAGGAGACAGAAGACAGATGATTCTGATGTGTCTTCTCCTAGGAGCAGATGTGTTACCAGGTTGCAAGAGCTCAGCAAGATGAGATGGGTACTTGCCATGAATCTTATCTTTTCTGTCAGAGATTTATTGAATAAGAGTAGGATTTGGCTCCTTTTATCTGTTGGCCTGCAACCAAAGTAAAATGCTCCATATGCCGAAAGGGACTATCCTGTTTCATCTAATCCAAAATTTCCTCCACTATCAGATGCTCCATTATTTTATGATATACTAAGAAAGAAAAATCGTTGCCAATTGAACTATGACACATCATGTGTCATCAAACACATCCTAATTTCAAAGATATTAAAATGAGAAAAACAGTGTGTCTAGGAATTGATGAAATATGATACATAAATTGGGGGTTGCAAACTTTTTGCGTAGGCCATTTCACAGTGTTCTGTTATCTGACTTATGTGAGCTTATGACTCTGAATAAATAATAATAGCTACCAGTCGTTAAGCACACAGTATGTGCCTGCCACATTTACACTCATTATCTCCAGTCCTTTGATCTGTACAGCAAAGGAGTACAAATCCCATTTGGAAAGCAGGAGACTGCACTCCTGGAGGTTAGGTAAGGTATGAAGGGAAGCTGCTTAGAAGGAGGAGTGGGAGCGGAGATTTGAATCCAGCTGGGTCTCCTCTCCAAGCTGAGAGCGTTTTGTTACTCTAAGGGATTGCCTATTCGAAGAAGCTGAGTTGGGAGTTGTTTTGAGAAAGATACTAAATCTAAATATTTGTGGATTGCTTTAGGAACAAGTTCCCACCTGTCACACAGCTGTCACACAGCAATAATTGTGAGACTCAGCTCCTTTCTTTCAGCCAGAGTTAAAAGTGAAAGGTGGGCTGAGGGGGTGGCTATTCACCTTCACGGAAATCATTACAGGCATAATGGAACTAATGCTTTGTGAAGCTACGAAGTGCAGCATCATTGTTTACGTCCTGTCAAGTCTTTATCCTGGGGAAGAAGATAGCCCTTCCAGAGCTCTCCATGTTGACATGGTTGTTGGGCTTTTCAAGGGCCTGAAAGGTAAGGGCTTCCAATTCTTAACACATATGCATAAAGTGTTTCTAGTACACTAAAATATACCTCACTTTTTTTGGAGGGGGGTGGCGGGGGGCAGGGGGTGATTTGAAGAAGTCTTTGCCATAGCCAAAAAGAGAATTTTAACTGATGGCAAAAATATAAAGCCTTGAGGTAATGTTTTATCACTGTTTATTATCATATCCAAAGAAGAGGCCTTGACAAGTGTTGGCTGCTGCTGGGTTACCATGGCAGTAATCAGTCAAACAGGAACAGAATTTTTAAAGCCTGCTTAACCCTTTTTCTTACCCAGCAGTGTAAAACTGGAAGGAAACTTTTCATTTTGTGCAATACTATTGGATGAGACCAACATGTCTCTTTGTAACGAGGTCCCAGCCTTGCTCCCTGGGTTATCACGTCCCCTCACACCCTTGCTCTAGCCGCAGGGAACCACAAGCATTGCCTGAGTGTGCCACTATCTCTCAGACCTCTGAGCAGGAGCACACAAGACTTTTTTAGCACACACACCCTTTAGCACCTATTCTTAGACCCAACTCCTCTTCACATTCTACTCTGAAAATAGCACCTCCTCCAGGAAGCCTGCCCCATCCTTTTCTTTATTCACTATAGTTCAGAAATATGCCTTCAGGGCTCCAATAACACTGTATTTACCTCCATCTTAACATACATCCCCTTGAGTATAGTTGTTTGTGACAGTCTTGGTGAAAGAGGTCCTGAACTGGTCTGCTTGGATTTGAAGCTCTCTTTCATTACTTACTAGCTGTGATCTTGAGCAAGCTACTTAACCTAAGTCTCAGTTTCTTGCTAAGTGAAAGGGGAATAATAGCATCTACTTCACAGTATTATTGTAGGGATTAAATGAAATAATATCAGTAAAATTCTTAGTCCCCAGGAATGTTCAATAAACGTTAAAGTAAAAACTTGTCTCTCAACAGAGTCTAAGCTCCTCCATGAGGGAAGAGACCATGTCGTTTATCTTTGACTATTCAGGACTTAGCAAACATCAGGCCCATGGCAAGCGTTTCCTAACAGTCCAACAGTATGGTCAAGGAATGGGTTTCTCTACGTAAAAGAATTTTCCGTAGAGCTAAAGCTTATCCTTAAACACACACACACACACACAGAAAATTCCTTCTTGTTTCTGATTATAAAATTAATTTATAACTGCTGATGAAAGTTTGGAAAACACAGAAATATAAGGAACAAAATAAAAACCATCAGTGATCCTATCATTTACTGTTACTATGTTAATGCATCTCCATACGTCCTTTTTTACACACGTGTATACATTTATATTATATTGAAATATTCTAACATAACTATTAAAATATTTGTTGGACCATATTTCTCTGTTGATGGGCAATTTTTATAGCAAGTGTTAATACTGCAATGAATATCCTTATGTCATATGTCTTTGCAGTCATCTTGCATTATTTAAAAAAATTTTTTTCTTGAACTATTCCCACCATCCAACAGTTTATAAGCATACCCCTTGTGCTGTGCCTTTACCAGAACTGGATTTATCTTAAGAAAACATCTTTACCAACTTGGTAGATGAAAAATGACATCTCATTTTTCCTCCCTCTCTCTGTAATCTGATCACATAGCTTCGCATTTAAACCTGATGACTCACTGCGGTCATTCTGACCATCAAATACTATGTCCCTCTAAATCTCTGTGCAGCTCCCTGGGAGTCATGATGTGTGTGGAGCATTTTGTCCCTGTATTGAATGGCACTAGATGATTGGGCTTTCTCATATATCAGTCCTACAATTTCAGCTTCTTTCTATACTGTCAACAATCATACATGACTTCTAACTGCTTCCAACAAGATATCAACTCTTCTCATCTTTTTGATTTGTTGTGTTTAATGAGCTTTTATTGTATGACTGCAGTGTGCGAGGTTTTTGGAAATATTTTGAAGGCAAGAGGAAAACACATATTAATTGGACATAGTAAGCGCCAACCCTGAAAGAGAAAATAGAGCTATAAATAATTATATAAAGGAATCAACTGGAGAAAAAGGAAGTAGTCCTGAAATAGGACTAAAGATAAAAGCAAACAGGTTCCAAAGTGATCTCTAGTATTTCTTAAGGCATGATTGCTTTAAAATTCTACCCTCAAAATTAATGTTGTATAAAACCCTTCTAACCTATGGGCATAGAAACCAGGTAAACAAAATTATTTAAGTCCTGTGGTAAATTCGATTAAATAAGCTTTGACTAGAGGCTCAGGATATTTCTTCTATAATAAGGATTTTTAACCAGCTAGCTCTGACTCCAGGAGCTTCAGTTGGCTCTTCAAAAGGCATTCTTGCTTCTTTCTTTGGTTTCAGCGATGTTCCTTAGAGGGGAGATCTGGTGTTGCGGGTATCCAATTAAATGCTTCTGTGTAACAGAGAGAAAGGATGAAATTGCTAATATGGCTTCTTTGTAATTGAACATTCTGAGCTTCTTTCCTTTTGTCATCTCTTTGAAAAAAATGCTTACACAAGGGTGATCCCATCACTTAAAATGTAAATGTTACTTTGTCTCTTAGATATTTTAGTTACATGTGGCCAAAATACACATTTTGAAAACTCCACTTTTTATCTCCTGAATGCCTACTGCGTTCCAGGCACTAAATATTTGAAATATTTATGGGTTTGTAAATTTCTAATTAGAACTGTTTTCTTCAATATTCACTCAGATCTGCTGGCATCATCTACACCCAGATGTGATCTGTAATAAGATGACTTTTTTTTTTTCCTGTTGGACCCTCAGCCTACAGTACAGAACCAAATTCACCAGGGGGAATATATGATTTATCAAAAAATTTATTCCATTTCCCTATAGCATATTATTCCATGGAGTGCTTCTTGTGATTGCAAAGATAAAGCCATTTTACAACCAATAATTGAGTGAATGATGGGCAATTTCTCTAGAATTGCTTTTCATTTTGTCAGCTCTATGAAGGTTTTCACATTTTCACATTCATATTTCCAAAGAGTGTATGTGTATTGGGAAAACATTCTGATAACTAATTTGGAACATAATCTTTTAACAACTCCAAGGAGAACGTAGATGATTTATTGACAGTTGTTTCTATAATTTTTCTACAATGAAAGGGTTTATGAGGCCAAAAAGTTCCACCCTATAATTATTTGTTCAAGTTCCTAACTGTAGGTTTTTGTGACTAACTCTTTGATTTTCTATCACCACTTAAATTTGTTGGGCAAAAGTTGACTATTTGAGTTATGTACCCACAAAACTTTGTTCCTCTGTTTTAAAAATGTTTCCAGGTGGCTGACCTAGGACCATCCTTTGGAGCTGCTTATGTACATATGCAATGTTACTTAGCAACATCTTCATAAGTTACTGGGATATTATGTACAGTTAGTTCTAGACTTAATTAAAAATATCAATGCATAGTTATTAATTTGACTTTATATTAGTAAATGAAATTACAAATTTAGTGACAATGAGGAATCATACAGTAACAGCTGGATATATTAAGATCATTATTGTAGCACGATTTCTTTAAACTGTTCTTTATTCTCATCACGAACAATTTCATCTATTCCCCTGCCCCACCCACATAAGGATCTTAAACAAACACGAGCTTGCCTTCTAACCACTCAAGGAGAGTTCCTGGAGTAACCTAGTCTCCCTTAATTTCCTGCCTGGGAAAGTTCTAGGCTGACAAGATAAGGCCTTTCCCAATCTCTGAGGGAGAGTAGAAGCCTCATTTCCGTAAGTGCCAACTAACCAACCCAAATGGCCTAATCCTGTTGACCAACCCCTCCTACCTGCTTTTTGTAATTTTCCGTCTCTTTGACTTTGCTCAAGCCCCTACTTGGTCTCTATATCTCTACACAGTGTAGCTCGATTCCATACTGAAGTCCATTTCTCCTACTGCAGTAGTTTCTAAAGAAAGTCTGTTTTTTCACCTTTAGGGACCAGCTTTGTTTTTCTTTAACATATGCAGCCAAAATCTTGAACCGAACAAATTAAAACATGGATGCATAGAAACTTTTAGCTCACCTCTGAAACATTTTGATAGCAACAGCCCCTGAGTTAAGTACAGTAGAATTGCATCTGGCCATAGTCATGAAACAGGTGATGTATACTCTATTCTAGTAAGAGAATTTGAAATAATGCTCTATCTCAATCATTCCCACCGTAAAATGAAAGAATCCCAGGAAGTCTTTTTGCAAGCAAGTAACTAATCAAGATGAACTATGGCCAGAAATAAAGTGATCTCCCTTATCTTTCTGTTGGTGATGACTTCGTCTGTTGGGCATTCCTGGTGGTGGTGGCAGGGTGTGTGTGTGGCGGGGGGAGGGGTTGTTTTTTCCAACTGGGGAGATGAGGTGAGGACTGAAGTGGACATTATGACTGGCTCTCCAGCTGTCCCTCCTCAGATGATTCATCAAAGCCATTCCCCTTACTTGTGATTGGGCTAATAAGCTGTGAGGTGTGGTTTGCTGGAGTTGTCTAAGGAAAGAGCCATTGGTCTTTGTATCCGGCACCTAGACAAGGATGCATGTGGACTAAGTCGTGCTGGTAGCCCCAGGGAATAAACCTTGGGATGTATGAAGTTAGTGACATAAATAGCAGAGTGGAGAAATAAAAGGAAGCTGGATTCCAGATGATATTACTCCAACCCAGAGTCAACCACCCCTTCAACCTGTCCCTGCTTAAAGTTACGTAGATAACAAATTCTCCAACTGTTCATATTTGAATTGGCATTCTGTTACTAGAAGCCAAAAACATCTTTTTTGAAATGGGAATCTTCATGGTGTTCTGCAAGTTTTCCCTCTCTACTGACAGAAGACGAGCCCACAAGGGGGAATGAGTATTCTCCAGGAGGGAAATGGGGCCTTCTCGCTCAAAGGTGCCCCCTGCATCAGGGGGCAAAACTGTCAGTGCGATCTGAGCAGGGAATGATGGGCCTCCTAAGACTCAGCCTGGTCTGCTGCTAGAGGACACAGACATTTTGATGAGGGGAAGTGGTTGGGGAAAGGGCGAGAAGTCATTTTGAAACTAGCAATTCTGTGAAGGCAGCTAAATGTGTGTGTGTTCGGGTTGAGGCGAAGGCATTTTGGGGTGAGCTAGAGGAGGAGATAAACTCTGAAGAGATGGACAATGATGAAGAGTACTGTGAGAGGATACTAAAGATTTTTTTCTATTCTGGAAAAATATGTTACATTTGAATCACCTAGCTTATTTGTTTATTTTTAACGATTAGCTAGAATTTAGCTCTAAATCCATCTGATCCTGATGATTCTTATAATAATAGGTCTTTTAAACCTCTTCCAGTCTCTTCTATGGCTTTTGGTCTTCTATAAATAATCTGTGGTATATTTAAGTTTTGTGTTTCCTCTTGGGTCAATTTTGTTATATTTCACACCAAAAAAAAATCATTATTCTCTCTAGTGTTTTTCTTTTAATGTTGCCATTGAATCTAATGTTCTGCTATAAAATTATGTCTTATCTGTGATGGTCTCTTTATCATTCCTTATCGTGTATGTGTTTCCCTTAATCAAGCTCCTGTTGGCCTACCTTATCTGGTTTGTATATAGCCTTTCTACTATTTTACTCATTTTTTTGCTTTTTGATCATTATTTTCATTACTTACTTTTTCAGTTTTACCACTTTTGTTTGATTTTCTTTTGCTATTTATTTAAGGATGAGTATGACTGTTCTTTACTTTTCAGTCTCTACTCTTGACAAAGGCATTGATAGCTATAAATATTCCTCTCAGAGATTTCTATATATCGCTGGTTTGACATGAATAGTATTTCCTGTCATTGCTTTTTTTTCATCTTTTTAAATTAATTTATTGTAATTAGTTTCAAGTATACAGTACATTGGTAAAAATCCCTATAGTTTGTAAAATGATCCCCCCAATTGCTCGCTCCCTCCCCTGGCCTAACACCTAGCCAACGTAATAATGTTAACTGCATTCCCTCTGCCGTGTTCCACATCCCCGTGACCATTCATCAGCTACTAATTTGTACTTCTTTAACTCTTCACCCCATTCTCCCAGCCCCCTAACTCCCCTCCCCTTTGTCCATCACCAAACTGTCTACTATATTTGTGAGTCTGTTTTTGATTACTTTGTTCTATTCCTTAGCTTCTGCATTTAAGTGAAATCATATAGTGTTTAACATACAAAAATATGAATATTTTCTACTGAATACTTTCTAATTTTTTCTAAATACTACTAATTTTTTTTGTTGTTGCTCACTGGATCTCCTCGATTCTAACAGAAATTTATTAAAGAATTAACTTTTAATTGCATTTTTAATGAAATTCTCCTTGTAGTTCTAACACTTTGTTTTATATATTTAGCTGCTATATTATCTAACACATACAGGGTTATGAATAGTATATCTTTTATGTAAATTGTACTTTTTATGATTATATAATCCTCACCTTTATCATTGTTGGTGCTTTTAAACTTAAATTCTGCCTTATCTGGTATTAATATTAGTTGCTCTTTTCTCTTTGTGGTGTCTTTTTGTCTATCCCTTTATTTTCTAAGTCTTTTTTAAAAAATCATTCTTTTTTAAAAAAATAATCATTGTTTTAAGCATTAAAAAATAAACAAACAGTATATGCCAGGTTTTGTTATTTAACCCAACCTGCTAGTCTGTTTTACAATAGAAAAAAATTAGTCCATTAAGCATAGCAACTATTTTATTCATGCTATCTTAATGTTTACTCTTGGTCTTACTTTGTGTGATGTTGAACATCACATCCTCAGTACTTATTTATATTATAACTGGAAGTTTGTACATTTTGACCACCTTCATACATTCTTTGCATTTTTGACTCAGGGTCAGGCATGTAGAGAAGACAGAGCAAGCAGCACAGAATGAACCATCAGGGGTTAAATTGAATGATTTAAACCATGGCAAGTCTTAGAAAAAAGAAAATGACCATCAAAAGAGGTATAAAGAGATCTTCCCAAAGTGTATATATATCTTACAGTACCCTTTGGGAAGTTCAGAATTATTATTTGTTTAGCTTTGTACATAAACATATAATATTTTCCCCCATGAACATGGTAGAAAGCAGAATGTCTACATTTATAATGGAATTTGAGACATTCTGCCTAAGAAGATTCACAATCACTAATTTTAGGATGAATATGATTAATCTCTAAGATACTAGAAGAAAAAATGTAATGCCCACATAAGAGACACTATTTTCATCAATTGTTCAAACATGACTCATCTAAAAGAAAGATTTCACATCTTAAAAAAATGTTAAGAGCCTCACCAATATGTCTCAGGTTTTTAATATATTTTGAAACATTGAAGAAACCATCTGTGGGAAATGCATCAGATGCATTAAAGAGTATTCATATTGAAGTAAATTAAAATAAATATACATGCAAAAATGTCCAGAATGCCCAGCAAAAAGACAAGGTCAATAAATGTTAGAGGAATTCAATTAAATCCTTTATCCAAATTTAATCCAAGGCACTATCAGACAATGCTTGCTTTAGAGCAGATTTTGGTCCACAAATGCAGCTAGGTTAACCATTGCTAATTCAAAGCTCCCAGAGATAGCCTGAGGAATATTTGAAATTCATTCGATTTTTCAATATGCAGTTTAATGGGTTACAAGGAGAACATTTCTGTTGCTCCTTTTAGAAGTCCGTGATTACCTGAAGGCATGGTTGATTGGAAAGCTGTCAGTATAAAGATGACATCTCTTGTCATGGAAAAATACAGTGATCTATCCACAAAAAGAGGGGATTCCACAGCCTCCTTCTCACTGAAGTCTTGGCTGGCCGTAAATGTATTAACTAGAGATCATATTTTTGTGGACACACTCCTGTTTATTGAGTTATTATACATCAGGTACTTTGCAGATATTTTCTCATTTAATTCTCATAACCCTATGAGATAAGTGCTATTATTATTTTCATTTTTCATGTGGGAAAACACAGTCAGGATTAGAAGCAGTGCAGTGTCAGCAGTTAAGCAGAATTTGAAGTCAAACTGACCTCAATTTAATATCTTGGCCCATGACTTTGTCATTTCCTACTCTTAGCGGGTATCAGTTTACTAATTCTACCTTTTGTAGAATAACTCTTAAAAGACCAGAAGTTGAGGTTATAATGATCTAAAAAACATTTTTTTAATATCTGCTAACAGCCAGTCACAGACACCAAATGCCCAACATGCCACGTTTGGGAGTAATTGGCTCAAATTTGTTTCATTCATCAGGTGGCTTGGCATCAAGGATTCCTAGTTGGAACTCGTTATCCCTAATGGATTCAGTGACTTTGCCCTTGTTCCTTAAGAATCCTCTTCCCACCACCATCCTCCTCCACACTATAAGTTATTTTATATTCTACCTGTTCCTATTGAAGGGAAAACAGGAATGTGTGCATGTGTCAGGATATTTACCTTCACATTTACCATTTCCAGCACTCTTGCTTCCTTCTTGAAGATCTAAATTTCCATCTAGCAGCGTTCCTTACTGCAGGTCTTCTGGCAAAGAATTCTGTTTCCATTTATCTGAAATTTGTTTCATTTTCAATATTTAAGTGCTTTAATCAAGAAACAATTTACCTTCAGTAGAATGTGCCAGTCTTAATGTACAACTTGATGACTTTTAACATGTATACATATGTAATTACCATCCCCAAAAGGATATAAACATTTCTGCCACTCCAAAAAGTTCCCTAGTGCCGCTTTGTGGTCAGTTTCCTTCTTTATCCCTGAGCTCTTAGCAATCACTGACCCGCTCTATGACTATAGCTTTCCCTTTTCTAAAATGTCATATAAATAGACTCATACAGTATGTACCCTTTTGAGTCTGGCTTCTTTCACTTAGCATGATACATGTGAGATTCAGTCAAGTCATTGCCTATATTATTAGTTCATCCCTTTTCGTTGCTGAGTAGTATTCCATCATAAAGATACACTACAGCTTGTTTATCCATTTACCCCTAAAGTCACTTGGGTTGTTTCCAGTTTCTATTTTGGATAGAGCTACTATAAAATTAGGGTACAAGTTTTTGTGTGGATATGATTTTCATTCATCCAGGGTAAATATCTAGAAAAATAATGCTGAGTTATAAGGTAAGTATATGTTTAAAATTATAAAAATCTGCCAGTTTTTCAAAGTGCTGTACCAACAACAGTGTATGAGTTTAAGTTGCTTTGCAACCTCCCTAGCATGATAGTATCAGTTTTATTTTAACAATTCTAGCAAGTGGTATCTCATTGTGGTTTTATTTTGCATTTCCCTAATCAGTAACAATGTTGAACATCTTTTCATGTGACATCTGTATATCTTCTGTGATAGTCTTCAAATTTTTTGCCTGTATTTCTTCTAGGTTATTTTCTTATTGCTGGATTTTGAAAGTTCTTTATGTACTCTAGCTTCAAGTCCTTGATTATATATCTGTTCTCCTGCAAATATAGTCTTTCAGTCTGTAATTTGTCTTTTTATTTTCTTAACAGTGCCTTTCAAAGAGAAGCTTTTAATTGTGATAAAATCCAATTTATCATTTTCTTTTTATGATTTTGGCTTTTGCAACTTACCAAAAAAATCTTTTATTAACCCAAAGTTACAAAGGTTTTTTCTGTTTTATTCCAGAACTTTTACATTTTTGCGTTGTACATTTAAGTCAAGTATACAGTTTGAGTTAATTTTTATGTCAAATTCAAATGTTTTTGAGGTTTTTTATTTTTGTTTTTGTTTTGTATAGGAATATTCAACTGTTCCAGCACCATTTTTTGATTCCCTGACTTCATGTGTTCTCTTGGCTCTCTATTTACAGTTTATTTCATCTTTATTATATCTTTCAGGAATTTTATTTCCTACTTGCATTGGCTAAGAACTAAGTTTTGAACTCTAGTAATAAAACACTTGAATGATTTAGGAAGGAAGAGGGAAGGCAGGGAAGGAAATAAAAAGCAAAACAAAAAGTTATTTGAAAATCTTTGGGTTGCCGGTCTTGGCATGCCTCCTGGCTGAGGGAGCACCAACCTTTTATAAAGCTCAAGCTTGGAAAGGTCTGAGCCTGGGGTTCTGACTTGGGAAGTCATAGTTAGGTGCCTGCCTGAGAACCAGAGGCCATGGACAGCCCTGGTAGGGCTGCCTAAGCCTCTCCTAGGGAAGAGGGTGTCAAGACAGAAGAGAAGGCTCTGAATGGAGGCTAAAGGCTAGAAAGAATTCTCTCCCCTTTTAGTTATATTCAGGTTTGAGTTATTATTTTTAGTGTAAAATACCAAGATCTCCCACACCTGAATAGGTAATCTCTTGTTCTTTTTCTAAGATTCAGATTAGTAAATCTGAACAAGGCTAGTATAAATTTGGAAGTCTAGAAAAAACTGTGGGCAGAAAGTTTTCTTCCTCCTCCATTTCCTCCTCCTTCTATCTTGAGGGCAAGGTCAAGGAACAATTAGTCGACTGCCCAAATAATTCCTTTAGATTCAGCTACCAAAAATTGTGTGATCCTGCATGGTGTCTGACTATAAGATGTAGAAATCTAGAGATGTGGCATATCTGAATTATTGCTGGGATTGTAAAGCAGTTAGTGAGCCATCCTGCCATTATTACATTCATCAATGCTGAAGGAAGCCCCTTTGCTTTCTGTTGCTTCCTTGTTATCTTTGCTTTCTGGAAAAGGCAGCATGTTAGATGACTGTCTTACGTACTCTTTCATATCATTGTTGTCTTAAAGTTAAAATCACACTAAGTGCTGGTATAATAAGATGTATGTGTATTCCTAATGTATTGGTCATGTCCATCAACATTCTTAATAAAATCAAGTCCACATGTTCTGCTGTGATCAGCACATGTGATGCAAAGTTCTCAATCTCTTGATCCAATCGCTCTAGGCAAAAACCTAGCTTCAAGGTGAACTGATGCCATACCAACCAAGTGGAAACTTAAAAAGAGATTTAGTGAAGATTATATATATAAGAAACTAAAACTACTAAAGTAATTAAGTAAGTTGCTGAATGTTCTATACTTCCATAGAACATTTTACTTCCACTTTACTCATACTGTATTGCACTTTGTCATATTCATGCCTATTTCCCCCATGTGCCATGAACCCCTTGGGGACTAGTTATTTCTAGTTCCTCCATATGTCATTAATACATCTCATTCATCCTCAAATTTAGAAGAGTAGCTAAGTCGGAATGTGTGCTCAATAAGTATTTTTGACTCTGATTTAAAATTGTTTAATTCACTGGAGACACAGAAGGCAATTCGTCACATCTGCAGATATCACAGAGCCTGAAGAGCTGACACTGTCGAGGAGATGCTGGAATTCAACCCTAACCAGTGATTTGGAATGTTGGGCCTCTAAAACTACAAAGAAATTAACAAGAATACAGGCAAAGACCTAAAGTTGTTTTTTACTGGGTTTTCATTTTTAATTGGTATAGGATGGATATCTGGCTTGATAGCTGCCCTTTAAGTAAAAAGATCCATCAGTTTTCAATGGCCTCAAAGTTAATACGAGTGGGATGTGACAGCTTACAATGCTAATGAAATCTAAATGATAAGTAATAAAAGCTTAGGGTGCAGTTTAGGAAAGTAGCACGTATTGCACTCCCTGCTGGTCAAGCCGCATGTAGAATGAAACATGCAGTTTCCAGCACTACATTCGAAGGCGAGAACTGACAGTTAGAGCGCGTCTGCTAAGAGAGGAACAGACGAGGGTTAACCAGTGATACGGACATGACTCTGAGTAATTTGTGACTCACTGAATTCAGCTAGTGAGAGGGGCCCAGTAATTTACAATGTAACTAGGAATTTTTTTCTGTGTGTGGGTTCAGACTGAACTGTCTCTGTAAACCAATTTTTGCCCTTGGGAGACATATGGGCATCATCTAGTAGAGCCCTATTAGAAGCAGTAAACATCAGGGGTTGAAGAAACAAAGCACCCTGAATGACATACATTCTGCTGCTTACTTACCTGGTATCTTTCAAATGCCGCGTTTAGCAAAGATTTTCTTATGTACAGACGCTGTGAATCCTCCTTCTGCCTCAACTTAGTGCCTCAGACTGCCTGTTGCCACACCAATGTCAGAAGCTTAGACCGATTCTGCTGGGACTGGCTACCAACATGAGGAACTCGTAGAAAATGTAAAAGCAGAGGCAGGATCAGCCACAATCAAACTTCCTTGGTACCTGCTTCTGTTCTGGCTCCTCCTGATGCCTTCTCATCTCCTGCAACACCCCTCATCCTGGTCTTGTGCAAAACGGCCCTGAAGCAGCACCCTTCTGCCATCCTCACCTTCTGGCACTGAATCCTGACTCACTAAGATTTCTGACTCCTCTGGGTTCTGTGTTCACTGCTCACTAGCATAGTCCACTCACTGGTCTCAACATACACCCCCTTACTCAGACCCCCTCACTCTTAGCTCCCCATCTTTTCTGGGATTTACTTTTTCAGGCCTATAGCTAATTTGAATGAATGTGGAAACTTTGAGAAGATAGAAAAATAATTTATATAATAATTTTTATATAGCATAGAGGTTAAGTGCATATGGGTTAGCGGTCAGGCATGTGCAGGTTCAAGTGCTGGGCCTGCCATGTAGAGACTATATTAACTTGGACAAGTTAATAAAATGGGAATTAAAACTAATGCATAGATTAATGAGATAATGTAAGTAAAGTTCTAGAAAGGTTAACTGGTACAAAGTAACCCTAATTAATGGCACTTATTGTTACTTATAACACATAATTATATACCTTTTTACATACATTGTATATAAAGCTATGTAATTTTATATATCCAGATACTGCAACCCTCATAATAAAATATTTAAAATATTTTATTTTAAAATATCCCTTTAAACATCTCTGCTCAAATTCTTTAATTCTTCATTTATGATTTTTGATAAAGGAGAATAAATCACAAATTATGGAAAAAGTGAATTGCTAGTCAAGCAGAATATTTATAGTTAACATAACATAATGGTTTTGTCTTAGGAATCTGATCTTAGAAATTTAATTTTATTTCTCTCTCTCTTTTTTCCTTTTCTTTTTTCCCCCACATTACATTACACTAGAAGCAAAGTAGCAAAGTGCTCTTAATATCTGGGCAACAAAAAATCAAGTTTGATATAAAAGTATTTATTTACTCTTGGGCTCTCATATTATTTGAGTTGGTAAATCGATATTAACTTGCACAGTATCTTCATATCCATAAATTAAATTAGTTCAAGGCTTTTTTCCAAAGGGCTCAACCTCATAAATTAATTTTATTTGGTCATTATCTAGACTATTATAATGATTTTTAAATGCTGGGTCATAGACATTTCTAATGTATAAATATCTCACTTGGAAATTCATCAACCTATCTGCTATTTTTTTAATATTGGTGCGTCTTGTCCACTGGCTCTTAAAATAATATTATTATTCATTACTTTATCTTCTTAAAAAGTGTCTGGATTTCAGACCAGCTGAAATCATGAACACATAAGACAGAAGTCAAAGCTATCCCCAATGTGTACAGCAAGAAGTTATAGTTGAAGCTGAGTAAAGAAATGGAAGAGAAAAGGCAAACAAAAAGACCATCCTTTTGGCACAGGCCAAACAGTTTGAGATGTAGTATCAGCTGGGAATGCTGAGGAAAATTTCCACAAAGGCCTTTCATATTCAACAAAGGGATGACTAACCCTGGTCCCTGGAAGGAATGGTGGGCAACGCCCACCTGAATGATGCACTGAAGGGAGTTGTACTGTGTGTGGAGCCCAAGGTGGATGAATTTTGTTTCATTACTGCAGAAACAGGAAAGAAAGATTTCCTTCTGAAGGAAGCATTTGGCCAGCTGACTGCAGATACACACGTCCACCCTGTCATCACCTCTCTGTGCTCCCATCACACTCGCACGAAAACCGCATATAGCCCAGTGATATCCATGGTGGGGATGGGGGGGGCCACTGAAAACTCACAGAATTTTTCCAAAAGCATGTTTGAGACTCTGGCCAAGGAATGAGTGCCAGATACTGACAACTTTATTTTCACGGGAGAATTCCTAAGATTCTGAGAGTAAAGGCCAGAAGCTGGAAGAAAAGAAAGGACTCTCGATGCACTTGGATCTGCTGAAGCACCACATGACTAAGTATAGCAGAGAATAAAAGAGGGCCTTTCTCTCCTCCTTTGCACAAAATTCAGTACCAGAGTCACTTCCAAGACAATGGCACCTTTGGCATGAACATCTGACATTCTTACTGCAGACTGTGGTTGTTGGCAGTGGTACGTAAATCAAATAGCAGACAGGCAAAGACATGACGTGCAGCCAGCAGAAGGACATGGTGGACACCATGTAGTAACTATGTCTGACAGACAGGTCTGTGGGCAAATGTGAAGCACCTCTTTGGGGAGTCTCCAAAATAAATAGGGACAATTGATGGGAGGCGTGCTAAGCTACTATTTGATAAGATGGAGTATGCCACGGGAAATTTCATGGGCTGGTGAGGCCAGATAACATTAAATTTACACTTCTGAATAACAGTCAAATAAATATCTCATATGGTCATGCCACCCTCTTAAAAAATAAAGAAAAAAAATAGAAAAGAAGGAAGGTAACTCAAATATACCAGTATCAAGAATTTAATGTAAATTTGACTTCATGCTGAATGATATAAAAAGTTATTGCCATTGTTTACAAAAGTTCTCAAAGCGATTGTCTATCATTTAAAATTGAAACTACTATCACTGTAAAGATGTATTAATGATACAAATTGTTACCTAGTTGATATCAACTACGTATGGAAACATTGCCATAATTTGCTTTATGAAGTGCTCGATTACCTGCCATGAGGTTGCAACCACAATTTAGACCCTAGCCATTAGTCTCCATCTTCCCCTCTCTACTTCTGATCTTCTACATCTCTGAAAGATTCATATGGGACCTTCTGTGCCAATGTTAGTCCCAAGTAAATGCAAGAAAATTAACATGGGGATTAATACAGGGTAGCCTCTTGTCAAAGGTGAATCAAGTGATCATCAAAGATCGTCAGAACATCTGGGAATGCCAGCTGAGGGAGAGATTTTCATAAAGTTTTATTATCAAATGCAAAGTTTGCACTGATTACAATAATTTATAATCTCAATGACCATACCTTCATTTTTTTTTTTAAAAAAAGCCTCAATTAACTGGAGTTGGTGGACCACTTAATGCAACAATAGTGCTGATTAATCTTTAAGTCAGCACTTTTTCAGTATCTTTCTAAATACTTTACAAGTGAGCTGCTCTCCTCTAAGAGGTGCAGTCCCATTCTGACATAGGTGATATTATGTTGATCATTACAGACCTTTCAGTGCCTCTGCTTCATAATTTTGAACGATCACATCCCATTTTTCTAGTATCAAACCTATTGTTTTCATTCATTCATCGATCAATTTGACAAGTATTGGCTGACTGTCGACTACATGCCAGATACTCTTCTAGAGGCTGAGGGCATAATAGAGAACAACACAGATAAAAATCTCTTCTCCCATGGAGATTAAATTCTAGTCCAATGTTACATGTATAAGGAATGAGATAGTGGGCTGACTTAACTTATACTAGAACATACCTTAGTAGCTGATTTTTGATTAATCACTAAGTTTAGCTAGCTTGATGTTATTTGACGTTTTCTTCTGAAATATGTATTTCTCATCTATTTAAATCATGGTTCCAGGGAGTTGGGTTCTGGCTCTTGAAGGTATTTTCCACCATATTTCTCCTGACTGAGTACAATGAGATAGAAAAACTATATATAGTAGAATGATGGGTCTCCAATTTTTTTTCAAATCTGAATCTGGAACTTATTTTACCCCTTTGGTTTAATTTATCCCCTCTAATAAAAATTTTTAAAAAGTGAAACAGCTCAACTTTTTGTCAGTGCTAACCAGAGGGACAGAACATGATTGCCAACCATTACAACCCTTCTGCAATCTTAGTCCTGCCACAAGAAACATCCTGTAATTCCCTCCCTTCAAAATCAGAACTAAATCCAAGAATATCCGTACAGCACTGGATGCTAATAATAGTTTACTCCCACTGATAACGGAAAGGCTAAAGGCTTTACAAATCTTTTCAAAGAACAGTATGATGTAATTTTGAAGTCACAAATGGTTCTCTTTCTCCAAGCAGGCATCTTTCAGAGGATTGAACTCAGTTAGGAATCCTAAAGCTGAAGAGAGCCAGTGAAATTTGAAGACAGTTCAGAAAAGAGCAGCTTAACTGGCTGAAAGCTTGGGAGACCCTCCCCATGAGGAGCTGCTAGAGGAACTGAGTTGATTTCTCTGAATTGTTTGGATAAGAGAGAGAGAGAGGCCTTAGAAGAATTTGAAGTGCATGGCAGGGAATCACTGTAAGCAATAGACCTACAGTACTGAGCGAGCTAAAATTTTAATTATATTTGACATTGAGCATTTTATGTGTTAACATTTTTAAGCCTTACAATAATACAGGAGAAAGACAGATATTATTTGTTATTCCCATTACACAGGTGAGGAAAACTGAGGCTTAAGAAGTTGCGCAAGGCCACACAGCTAGTAATGGAAGAGCTGGGACTTGAACCCAAGGTGGCTCCAGAGCTCCAGCTCTCTGTAGCTCCAGCATACTGCCTTAAGAGTAGAAACTTCCAGCTGTCATTAAGAATGTGAAAAAAATGAGGACATATAAACAAATAAGATTTCAATACTCATCACTCCAGAGACTGTGATGTCCTTTTTTTTCTTAAGTAAAGGACATCAAATTTGTTACTAAATTGTTTTAGTTTTGTCATTTGACACCTAAAATGTGCTCTGTGGAACACTAATTAGAGGTAATGCACTCAAAAATGCGTTCCATGTATTTGACTATTCCATGGTCAAAGTAAAGATTCACAAGCACACAAGCATTGTGTTAAAGGCTCTGAGTAGTTTAGCAATAAAGAAATAGATTTTACTCATTTTAACAAACATTTCCCAAATGTATTGGCTATCAAACTATTTATTTTTTTAAAAAAACACCTATAAACCATCTACTGAACTGGTGTTTTACTGAACACACTGAAGTGGGTTGTTTAAAAGTCACACCCAAGTGATTTTCACTATGTGAAATTGCATCATACCTTCGTCACTTTCCTATTATTACTCAGCCACCTAAGAATGTCCACCTGTAAAGACAGGAATTCATCGTCTACAGACTTCCCTCACTGGTGAATATTCTAGTGTCCTGACAACTTTTGCTCCCCTAGACATTTTGATCACTGTGGAGTCTCTGACCATGACTCCTTGGAAGACCAGGGCACCTATGCTGTTATAGGGGATGTTGTGTGAATAGAACAGGCATGGTTCCTGCTGAGGCAAAGCTGATACTTTAGTGAGGAAATGGACTGTCAGATAATTAAACAAGCAATGACAGAGAATAGTTTTCATTGTAAAATTTTAAAGTAGTTAATGAAGTCCATCTCAATCTCGGGTTTAAGTTGGTGTGAGTTGTCCCTTGCGTGCTTACCTCCTGGACACTTGCAAGAGGCAGGATCAGGGCAGGGATGTACCGGAAAACAACCAGCTGTGGGGGTAGAGGCGTTGGTTTATAGCATTTGCAGGTTTCCATGGTGTGAATACTCCCACCGTGTCGAATTTCAAGCTACCAAGGTGATGTTAAGCCGCTTCCTGGAAATTTAGGCATCTGCTCTCATGAGCTGGTGGTGCCAGAGACTACAGAGCACACCACCAATTCTAGTCTTTCAAGGTAAGTTCAGCCAGAACTCTTCTTGTCACAGATTTTTTGATTTCAGAAGCTTTAAAAAAAATTTTTTTTTAAAAATTAGAGAAAGACTAACTTTTCTAAAATTTTTTCCTCCCTCCCTCCCTTTGCCAAACAAAAACATTAAAAAACAAATGCAATCTACAATCACCATCATTTTATAAGAGAATATTTTAAGAAAGAATATTTTAATAAAAAAGTAAGAATGACATAACTTTGGAATAAAGAACAGCCCTGTAAATTTAATGATTTTAGATCTATGAAAATTTTATTACCTTACTTATTTTTCTAATTTTATTGTGAAATGGGGAAATTTGTTAGGATGTTTTTGAGTACAAGGAACAGAATTCCTGTCAGTGGCTTAGTAGCTCAGGGTCAATTTCTTACATTTCAAGAGGTTTAGAGGTTAGTGGTTGTTGGCAGTAGTTCAACTGTGTTGTGATGCTATCAGATACCTACCCTTTCCGTAGCTTTCTTTTCCACCATCTTTAGATTTTAGACATTTCTCCTCATGCCTCTAGTCATAAGATGTACTTCTAGAAAGATAAAAGGAAAAGAGCAAAAGGTCTTTGTGTGGGTTGGATTATCTCCCCCAAAAAGATATGATGAAATCCTAGTCCAGGGTACCTGTGAATGTGAAAATGGGGTCTTTGCAGATATAATTAGTTCAGATGAGTCATCATAAATTAATGTGTCCTTATAAGAAGAAAAACAAAGACAGACACAGAGAGGAGAACACCATCTGAAGATGCAGAAAACACACAGAGGATAGATGGCCAAATGAAGACAGATGCAGGGCCTGGAATAAAGAAGCTGCAAGCCAAGGAACATCAAGGATTGCTGACAACAATCAGAGATGCGGAGAAGGCGAGGAAAGGTTATTCCTCAGAGCCTTTGGAGGGAGTGTGGACTACATCTTGACTTCAAATTTATAACCTCCAGAACTGTAAAGAAATACATTTATGTTGTTTTAAGCCACCCAGTTTGAAGTATTTTGTTTCAGTAGCCCTAGGAAAATAATACAGGCCTTTTTTGTCACAAAGACTTATCTTTCGCAGTCTCCAGATTTCCCTTTATGTCCCATTGGCCAGAACTGGGTCAGATGCCCAAACTCAAACCAATGGCCAAGGGGAAGGAGATTTCCATACCTGGTTTAGACCTACCCAGATTCATCTATGGGCTTGTGATCAAGCATTCTGTCCCCATCATATGAACACACTTGAAGAAGGGGAAAATGGCCTTGGGGAGGCAATAAATGAAAGTGACTGTCATACAAAAAGAGGGACTATTTGGCTGCTCTGCAGACAGCATGCTAGAAATGCTGCCCTATTTAACAGTGTTTGAGATTCATCCCAAAACAAATCTTCACATTCTCCAGAAGCACTCAGAAATTTAGGGAAAGGATCCAAGTAGATGGTTCTAAGTAAGAAGCTGGAAGGTTAAAGGTATCTGAGAGGCATTTTTCACAAGGCGAGACCATGGGATCTCAGGTAAAACCAAGAGAAGGATGGTAAACAAAGGAAATGAAGTGTCAGAAGACTGGAAATCTCAGGGAGATAAAAGGCAGGTGAAACGATCTGGTACTGATGAAAATCCCCCACACCTACTCCGAGGAAATTGTTAACCAAGTTTCAAAAACAGAGAGAATGAGAGAAGCAGCGATGTTTTAACTGTAGACAGCAGCATATATAATAACACAGGCATTTTTAATCTTCCCTCAGTGACAGGTTTAAACAGTTAAACCCAGCACTAAACAGTAAATTCATCAATGTTATTAAACACATTTTTTCACAGCTAAGATGAGGACTAAACATGCCCATGAATTCAGCTCCAAAGACCACAAGTAACGGAGTTACTGTCTGAGCATTCCATCCCCTGGACAACTCCCAGCTCTATACATTCTAGAATTCCTCTTGAAACATTCAATTGGCTTCATTGAGGCCATGTCTTGGAAATATAGATTTGTCAGATGGAGGCCAAGTCTTGTAAAGTCTGTGACTTTATGGGTTAGAGGAAAGTCGCACTTTCACTGGAGTTTTTCTGTATGTGCCAGCCAGGACCCATCTGTCACCTCTTCTACCTGGACTCATCCTGTAGCTTCTTGGTGGCACCAACTCTCTGATCCATTGTTGCTTGATTTTTAGTTTGTTTTTGCCTGGGAGCACTGCTCCCTCCTTGGTGTCGCCTCTTTTCTTGGTGTCCCAGACATACATCCATCACAGCACCATAGCATTTTGTGGCATTTATTAAATTATATGTCTGCCTCCCATTACTGAGGTCTTTGGAAGAAGTAGCCGTGCCTTAGTTATCTCTGTGTTCCCAGCATCTCACACAGTTGGGGGGGGGCTATTAAATGTTGGAGGAACAAATAAATTATTAAAGAATAATCCCAAGGGAAACAGATCATGTTACAAATTCTTCAGCTGGAACACTTGAGATCAGTGATGTCCCATGCAAAAGCCTTTTAGGGACAAGAGTCCAGGAAGGGTATTGGCCACAGGTCTTCCTAGTCTGTGGAAAAGCATTAGATATATACTGGGGGCCATAACGCCAAAATCCTTTGAACCAATCTGATTTATTTCTACAAAATTCTATGCTTAGGTGTTGTGATTTACTGTTGTAATATGAAAAGTCTGCTTTCCTTAGAAATTTCTTAGGCAGTTTCAAAACC
This sequence comes from Cynopterus sphinx, assembly GCA_030015415.1. NCBI lineage: Eukaryota > Metazoa > Chordata > Mammalia > Chiroptera > Pteropodidae > Cynopterus > Cynopterus sphinx. The sequence continues at coordinate 131,278,137 of CM057380.1, read as the reverse complement.
AAACGATTTCTCAGCGTTTCTGAATGTGCACCAGAATGGCTAGCAGTTAGGTGTAAGAATGGCAGAGCCTTGGAACCTACTATGGAAACTCTCATCATCCAAATTGAAATGTGAACCATAAGCTGTAGCCACCTAGTGACACTGTGGTGCTGGAGTGGGTAGAGGAGGTAGGGAGTTTGCATCAAAGTGAAAAAAAGTTCAGAGGACCATTCAAAACATATTCATATTACTTTTTCTTCCTAAAAGCAGACATGGTGCCAGTAAAGTGAACTTTATCCAGCCCTGGTTTATGCAGTTGCTGGACTTAGGTGTCAGCCTCAAGTAGCTTCTTACTGCAAAATGCCTCTGCATTGCCTTTTGCCTCATTTTGATTTCTGCTGTTTATTAGGCCACTGTGAACTTTCCACGTTTACCCACGATACCAGAAACGTGGACAGGGGAAGCTCCCGCTATCTTGGGATGTCCCACCATTCTTCATGCTTCGCCTTGCTTCGCTGTTCTTTTTCATTTCTTCTACCTTTGTGATCACCTTTATCTTCTACTTTATTGCTCACATCATTGGTTTCTTACCCCAGAATCTGGAAGTGACGTTAAAAAGTTGTCTAAGCAGAAGAGCACGCACTGTGTTTTTGGACCTTCAGAAATAGGCTGGCACTCCTCCCAGGGGTGCCTTTGTGTGAAAGTGGAAAAAAACATTTCTGCTGGGCAGATGCAGCTCCACACCAGGTCCAGTGAACAGACTGTCCCATGAACAGCTGTCCAACCAGAATGCGCAGTTGAAAGGGAGCCGTATATGCTACCCCAAAATGCACCACGCTGGCATATTGATTATTTTGAATTAAAGTTATTTAAGAAATCGCCAGTGCAAAGACATTCTGACCCTCCTGTGTCCCCCCGAAAGCAGAAAATGACTCTTCCATGCCAAAGGTACCCACCCTGAACAAAGAGGGTAAAGGCATCCTTATCATCAGAGATAGGGAATTCAGGGCCGAGAAGACTGTATAAACGAACCTTCTTACTTCTTCACTAATGTACTACCTGAAGCCCAAATCCCTTTCTCTTGTTGATTCTTCACAAATATATTGCTTCTTTGTCTAAATGGTATAAAAGTTGCATGCTCCAGACACTTCTTTGAGTCTGTGGGGTCCCTTACATAGGAAATTAAAAATTTTTTCTCCTGTTAATCTGCCTTATATTAATTTAATTATTAGACCAGCCAAAGAACAGAAAAGTTTTCCTTCCTTACACAATCCTGTTCAGAAACATCTATAATCTTGCTATTATTCTTATGATGAACATATTCTTTAAAATCCACTTCACAGTTGGGTGACCTGGGACACACATTTATTTCTTCAATTTTCATAGTTTACAAGTCCATAAACACCACTCAAGGCTACTCAATGGCTTTCTGCTGCCAGTAACATCAATCCAACACCGTGGAATCATTTGCTAGGCCATCTCTCCTTTTTAGTGCTACATCACCATTGCACATTTTGTCTTCATTTCAGCAAACAATTAATGAGCCTGGACTCTGAGCCAAACTCTTGAATCCTATGTTTTGTTTCTCTCCAGCTTGGCATTTTCACTTCAACTAGCCCTAAGACAAAATGGGCATCCTTAAAATTTCCAAACAGAAGGCTCCCGAGATGTTTAGAAAGCCCTTGGCATAACTTTCTGCTGCTCCAGACCAGGGATCCACAGAAGAGGTGTCTTGGGTCAGTTCCTCCAGGCCCAGCTGGCACTCCTTTTAGTCACTCTCACCCTCCCAACTCCCAAACCCCAGGTAACCACTTCAGTACAATGTGCTCAGAAACCTGCTAAATTGCGCAAACTAGCTCAGTATTACTTGAAGAAATCTCTAGGTATAAACTCTGCACAGAAAAACAATAAGACTTTCTTCACGTAGTATTTTGTTATTTATAGAATATTTCACATGCATTACTCCATATAATCCTGAATTGAAATTATCACCCAAAAAGCAAAAAATCATAAATTATCTTTCAAGCCATCTATCTCAGCCTGGATAATAAAAGGGCACAAGGGAAAGCCTTGCCTCACTGTGGCCCCAGTTTCTGAGTCTCAGTCTCCAAAATGGGTAAGATCTCATGCCAGTTCCATCTGTTCTGACCCACTTCCTCCTTGCCCTGGTCTCTGAGACAGTGGCCTCCAAGCCTCCATGCCTCCACTGTGGATCCCTCCACTAGGCCTTTCTTCTTTCCGGCTCCCTGCTTAGGGTGAACTGATTTCTCTCAACTCCCTTTGTACTAGAAACATAAGGTCCTTAATGTCTATACCAACTTCCAAGGAAAGCCTCCTTTACATGCAGCCACTCAAATTCTGAGTCTGGGATAGATGATTTGTGCACACAGACCTTTATTCATTTCAAACAACAGTAATATTAACTAAAAATCATTGTCTATGTGACAGGCACAGCACTCTGCTTTACACGTATTATTCCATTATATCTTTACAACAAAATTTAAGGTAGTAAGAATATGCCCATTTACAATGGAGAAGCTGAGACTGGATTTAAGCAACACTTACCAAGAGCATCTAGCTGACTTCAAAGTCCTGAGCTGTCTGTTTTCAGGCTCTCATCACCCTTTTATCTTTTGACAGCTTCACAATACCATAAATTTAATTAAATCCATCCACAGAGACATACAATTTTTTTTATGAAAACCCCCAGGTTTCTTCCTAATTCTGTACCCCAGTATCACCTCCAGCAATCCTACTGGATCTCAGAGGATAACCTTTGCCATCCTTGCTTTGATCTCCTCCCCCAAGAGAACGTTAGCACATCCACAGCCTATGCATCCACTTGACTTTTGTCAGAGGTAAATCGAAAGCAGCCATGTTTCCACTACAATCAGGAAATAGAAATTTTCACCACAAGTCTACAGCTCTTCACACACACATGGAAATATCTGCCGTATGTTCTTTGCCCTAAAGCAGAGGTTCTCAGCCTTGATTGAACGTTAGAATCACTTTTCAGAAAGTGTAGATACCTGAGCCTCCTGCCCCAGAGGAAGTGAAGCAGAATTTCTGGGGTGAGGCCTGGGTGGGTGCAGGTCTTGTTCTGTTTTGTTTTAGTACCAGGTGATCCTAATGAGAACCCCTGTCTGGCTTTCTCTTTGCCAATCCGCATCCATTACCATTTTCTAGAGCTGACTGAAAATCATCCAGATTCTATCCAGAGCATCTGGCACAGCACTTGGCAAAGAGATGGTTGTTTTTTCTCCATACATCCTCATTAGCTCCTGCCCAATAGAACACTAATTTACTTTGTCTCCTCCATGTATCCAGTCTTCCCCATATCGCCATGGAACATCCATATGTTATTCTAGAATTATTGTTTTATTACTATCTCATTGAATACAGATCTGACTTACTTAAACAAAATAGTAACTATCACATCAATGGAGGCTATGCTTTACATTTTTTGCCCCTGTTAGAACTTTTTCCAAAGAGTTTTTAAACCTCAATGACAGTAAATGGATGTAGAATTTACTCATTTTGCTTTCATTTTCCTTTGATATGAAAGTCAAATAGGCTGCAGAGAACAGGGTGTTGAGGGCTGAAGTAAGAGGAATATGTAGGCTGGAAAAAAACCCAAAGATGTCTAGTAAGCAAAAGTGAATTTATATATACATACAGCAGACTGATTACCAGTCAAACTGAGTAATCCTTTTAGACATGAGCTCATTCAAGCATTAAATGACTTCATTTAAAAACTTTCCTTTGGGAAAAGATGCTGGATCTCTGTGTTATACAAACCCAACACTCTATTTGGAATCTTCAGTTGAAAAAAGTAGGATTAGATGAGTCCAGATCTCTGCTTTCATTTTGAGCATACAGTTGGCAGCCTGGATCCTGCTAACAGCTGTGACCTTGATATGTCATTGAGTCCATCAGAGCTCACTGACTCCCAGAGTTCTCCACAGTAATCAAGATAATCAGGATAATAAAGATAGCTAACGATGGAGTACTTGCAGCATACCGGGCACTGTGCTGAGCATTTTACATGCATTATTCCACTTAACACTCGCAGTCATTCCTTGACATGGGTGCTATCCCCAACTGAGGAAACTGAGGCTCACAGAGATTAATTTGTCTCAGATCACAGGGGAAATGTATTCAAGTCTAGCTCAGATGCCCATCTCTCTCACTCCGCATCTGTAAGCAGAGTGCATGATTCCCGGCTCCTCTGACCCTTCATACACACACATTTTCACACTCTCCCACTTCAGTGTGTTAACTGTTTCTGTATGTCCCTTCTAGCACACTGAGAGTATCTTGAATTCAAAGCATGGCAATTAGTAGACACTCAAGATTTCTGCCAAGTTAGTGCTGTAAATTCTCCTTTAGTTCTCACAATGACTTTGTGAGTAGAACTATTCTTGCTTTCACAGATAAAGCTCAGAGAGGTTAAGCAACTGGCTCAATTTCACCCAGGAAGTAAAAAAATGGAGTCAGGTTTAGATCCAGGCATCAGACCATCCTTACTCTATGCTGGCATCACCATCCACTTACTTGCCAAGCCAACACAGAAACCAGTGATAAATTAACTAAACGAGGAGACCATTAGACTAAAGTGGCTCTAGTGCTATGATAGCCTACTTAAGCAAACCCAAATCTAAGTCTATAAATGTCTCAAGGTAATGAAATCAAAATGCTAAAGACAACCCATCACAAACAGCCAGCCAGGCTTTAAGCTATAGCCAATAAATAACTTCCTTGGTTTGTTTCTTTTTTCTCTATAAATAGTCTCTCCCAGAGCTCCCTTTAGTAGAGCACTGCTAACTAACCACTTCTGGGTTGGCACTGCCCCATTCAAATTGACTTTTGCTCAAATAAACTTTGAATTTTTAATATGCCTCAGTTTATCTTTTAACACCAGGAAGCCATTCTCTACAATATTCCCCTGCTCGTGATATTCGTGCCCACTCCCTCACTTTACTTTAGTCATTGTTCAGTCCTTCACCTTGTCCCCATCCCCTCGATCACCACAATAATTCAGACCACCTTTCCTCACCTGGATTACTATGATAGATACGGTAGAAGAATTGGAATTTTGGCTGACCTCCAAAATAAAAAAAAATTTTAATTATGGATTACCTTTTTAAACTACAAGCATTTTTTATCATCTCCCTTAGTAAAGACATGCTTCCACACACTCAGCCCCCAGTAGCTTAAATCATGGTTCACTGGGAAGATAAAATTGTATTTTCACCCTGTGACATAAATTTCCTATGAGGATCAGCACCTTGCTCTAGTCCTGTAAGTTGGATGAAGCAACCAGATAGTCTCCAGCAGTCTAACTTCATTTGCTGATTGCGTTTCACCAGTTTACTTCAGAGTCTGCCATTTCAGACCCAATTGTGATAACTGCACTTGTTTTCCTGAGTTGTTGTTTTTAACACATTCCACTCCTCAGTCTCTCCAGGGCTGGGCCCTTGCCTTGTTCTTGCCCTCACTAAGCTGCATCCACAAGATCAGTCAAACTAGGTTTCCTGCCTACTTACCTGAATAAGTATCACGTGCTAGTGATGCCTTTTGCTGTGCTCTGTCACCTATGGAAACACTTCATCACATTGTATTAAGACTTTTCTGGCTGCTTGTCCGTTGCTGCCAACATCCTTCAGATAACTTCCTCCCATGCTCCTGAAACAGATGTTTTCCCACTGCCTGCGTCATCTCAGGGGGTGGGTCTTTTTACAGGCACTAGAACTAGTTTAGACCCAACCCATAAATGTCCCTTTGCTATCTACCTCTTGCAAACACAAGAGAAACTTCTTCAGAGCAAAGAAAGTCCGTCATTTTTGGCGGACTGCTCAGTTTTCTCAACAATGAAGCTTCTGCGAATATTAAGGTCTCCTGCTCTTCTGGGAACCGTGGAACAAAGTACTCTAGTTAATATTCTCAGATGACCGCCAAGCAGAAAGGTCACCCTGGTAGGAGTTCCATGTTCTATTTAAAGAACGGATGTTCCTTAGATGGGAAAAGCAGCAATGATGGCCAGGGTTTTAATGAGGCAGGGAAAGATACGCTGTGGCAATATTATATGGTAAATGAAATTGTTCTGAAAAAATGAGACTGGCTATTTATTGTGTTTTGCAATTCCACTGAAAGTTATTGTCTTCATTTTGAATATTGTGAATTATTTATTAGCACTATATATTTAACTTGTTAAATGAAGAAATGTGCTCTTATATGAGAGAAAAAGAAACCTGTTTTAGTCTTTTGGAATTATTCTTTAGGAATATTTCTAAAAGTTGGAGCTATGTCTCAAGGAGAAAATGAGAATCATGAGAAAATGAAATAATCTCTTTCCGTATTCATTATGTTTATAAGACTATTTCTTTTCCCCCTACCTACACTCCTTTTTCTTCTGATTGTCTTCCTCATCTAGAGGAAAGAACTCCCAAAAAACTACATAATGGTGGATAGGAGTCGGTATTATACTACAGAAGATGTATTTCCTATAACATGTTGCAGTAAGATCCAGAAACAAGACTGCTTAGAGAAGTCCCAGTACAGTTTAATATGATATATTGAGACAACAGCATTCACAATTTAATGTCGAATGCACTGTAATTATGTTTTTTAACCATTTTTTTCTTGTAATCAATAATTGTTTTTTAAAATTTACTAAATTTTGTCTCTATTACAATTCTTCCCACACTTTCCAATATTCTATCAGTCCAATTTTCCACAAGATCAGTCAAACTAGGGAACGTATCGGTTCCAATTCCAAACTAAATGAATTTTTTTTTTTTTGCAAGGGCTAGACATATGTTTTGAAATTTGGAAATCTTGACGTTTTCAAAATAGAATGTTTATGAGCATCATGTTTAGAAAAACATGAAATCCATTGAAAATGTATATAAATCATACCATATTCAAGTGGGAATGCATTGCTAGGCGGCAGCAGTTTAGGGGCTAAGTCTCCAGTATTACAGTACCTAGCATCAAGTCCGAGTTCTGTGCTCACCTGAAACAGGATTCTCACCTATTTGTGCCTACTTTTCTCATACATAAAATGAAGATAATAGTACTTACCACAAGGATTGTTGGAAGTTTAACTTAGATAATATATGTAAATCACTTTATATATAATGCTTGATACAGTAAATAATCAGTAAATGTTAGGTCTTATTTAGCACAACAAAAGAAGAAACAAAAAATACTGAAAGACTTTCTCTAAAAGTTTATGTATGAAAAATGTGAACACAAAATTAGAAGGAAATAATAAGCTGGAATAAAGCATTTGCAGCATGTACGCTAGAGCAAAAGGTTAACATATTTAATATATAAAAAACCTTGGATAAAATAGAAAAGCAGGCAAATACATAAATTGGCATTTTATAACAGAAATAAAACTGTCTAAAAGAAAACATATCTGCCCTTACTTGTAATAAAAATTTCATATTAAAATATAATGATATACCAAAAAAAGGGAGAAGACGCAAATTACTAATATCAGAAATGAAAGAAGGGCCATCACTACTGACCCCATAACCATTAAAAGAATAATAAAGGAATATTATAAACAACTCTATGACCACAAATATGATAACTTAGATGAAGTGGACTATTTCTTTGAAAGATGTAATATACAAAAACTCATACCAAGAAGAAATAGACAATCTGAATAAACTTATATCTATTTAAAAAAAGAATCAGTAATTACTAATCCTCCAAAACAGAAAGTACGAGGCCAAGATGGGTTCACTGGCGAATTATACCAGACAATTAAGGAAGAACTGATAGCAATTCTCTACAATCTCTTCCAGAAGTAGAAGCTAAGGCAATACTTCTTAATTCATTGTATGACTCCAACATTCCTTTAACAGAAAATAGAATAAAGAAAGGAAAATTATAGACCAATGTCTCTCATAAATATAGATTTAAAAATTCTCAACAAAATATTAGCAAATCAAATCCAGCAATGTCTAAAAAGATTTATAGACCATGATGAAGTGAGATTTATTCCGGATATATGAGCTAGTTCAACATTTGAAAATCAATTAATGTAATTGATCTCATGAGCAGTCTAAAGAAAAAAGTTTGTGATTATATCAATAAATATAGAAAAGGCACTTGAAAAAAAACCAATATCTACTCATAATTTAGACAAACCTACACTTAATGTTATGCTTAATGGAAACTAGATGCTTTCTCCCTATGATCAGGAATAAGGCAAGGGTGTTTGTTCCCTCTCACTACTCCTTTTCAACATTGTATAGAAATCCTAACTAATGCAATAAGTTTGTTTGTTTGTTTTTTAAGGAAAGAAAAAACATATGGATTGAGAAAGAAGAAATAAAACTGTCTTTGCTCGAAAATAACACGATCTATAGAAAATCCCAATGAATTGACAAAAAAACAACTCTTGGAACTAATAAGTGATTATGGCAAGGTAACAAGATATAGGTTAATATCTGAAGTAATTACTTTCCTATATACTAGCAATGAACAAGTGGAATTTGAAATTTAAAACACAGTATCATTTAAATTAGCACCAGAAAAAGAAAAAGAAAAAGAAATATTTAAGTATAAAGCTAAAGAAATATGTGCAGTATCTATATGATGAAAACTATAAAACTCTGATGAAAGAAATCAAAGATGATCTCAATAAATGAAGAGTTATTCCATGTTCATATATAAAAAGACTGAATATTGTTAAGATATCAGTTTTTTCCAAGTCAATCTGCAGATTCAACTCAAACCTAATAAAAATCCCAGCAAGTTATTTTGTGGCTATCAACCAACTAATTATAAAGTTTATATGGAGGGGCAAAAGACCAACAATAGCCAACATAATATTGAAGAACAAATCCAGAGAACTGACACTATCTGACTTTAATGCTTACTTTAATGACTATAAAGCTATAATGGTGTTGTATTGGTAAAAGAATAGACAAACAATGGCACCAAATAAAGAGCCCAGAAAGAGACCCAAACAAATATAATCAACTGATCATTGACAAAGGAGTAAAGGCAATTTAGTGGAGAAAGGATAGCTTTTTCAACAAATGGTGCTGGAACAAATGGATATGCCAATGTAATAATAATAATAACAACAACAACAACAACAACAACAACAACAACAATAATAATATGATGATGAAGATGAAAGGAATAATCAAAACAGACCTTACACCTTTCACAAAAATGGATCATAGACCTAAATGTAAAATATAAACATGTAAAACTCTTAGAAGATAGAATAGGAGAAAATCTAGGTGACTTTGAGTTTGGCGGTGAGTTTTTAGATTCAACAGCAAAAGCACAGTTCATCAAAGAACAATTGATAAGTGGGACTTCATTAAAAGTAAAAACTTCTGCTCTACAAACTTGTATCCAAAATGTAAATAACTCTCAAAACACCATAATAAGAAAACAGACAACCCAACCAGGCAAAAAATCTGAAAAGAGATCTTACCAAAGAAAATGTAAATGGCAAATAAGCATATAAAAAGATGCTCAACATCATATGTCAGTAGAGAATCACGAACTAAGACAACGACACCACTATCAGGTAGACCAAAATCATAAACAATGGCAAAATCAAATGCTGGCAAGAATGTAGAGCAACAGGAACATAGCTGGTGTCTTCACTTCAGAAGACAGTTTGACTGTTTCTTACAACGTTAAACTTAGTCTTACCGTACAACCCAGCAATCATGCTCCTTTGGCACTTACCCAAATGACTGGGAAATCACAGCCACACAAAAGCCTGCATTTGAATGTTTATAACAGCTCCATCATACTTTCAAAAACATAGAAACAACCAGTATGTCCTTCAATAGGTCAATGGATAAACAAGCTGTGGTACATCCACATAATGAAATAGTATTCAGTGACAAAATGAAATAAACTACCAAGCCATGAAAAGACATGGAGGAAGCTTAAAGGCATATTACTAAGTCAAAGAAGCCAGTCAGAAAAGGCTACATGCTTAATGATTCCAACTAGGTATACAACATTCTGGAAAAGGCAAACTATAGAGACGGTGTAAAGATCAGTGTTTGCCAAGGGTGCTAGAGGAGAGAAGGATGAGTAGGTGCAGCACAAGTATTTTAGGTTAGCAAAACTGTTCTGTATAGATGCTGTAGTTGTGGATACATGATACAGTGATGCATAATGGTACATGACACTATGAAAGGCAGTGGGTACAAACCCATAGAATATGCAACACAGAGTGAGCTCTGATGTAAACTAAGACTTTGGTTAAAATAATATACCAATATTGGTTCATCAATTTAACAAGTGTACTACACTAATGCAAAATTTACTAATTGAGGTACTTGGAGGGATGGAGAGCACATATGGGAACACTATACTTTTTCTATAAATCTGAAACTGCTCCAAAACAGTCTATTAATTAATATGTATTATGTGGTATTATATATAATGATATAATAACATGTTTCTCTGAAGACATTTCAAAATTATTTTTATATTACAATATTCACTGCTTTGAATATTCTTTATTCAAGGCTAGTTATCTTTTTTAAAATTGTATATATATTTATACATATATATATATATATATATAATTCACACACACACACATACACATATACCTTATTTAAAACCTCTCTTTGCTTCTCAGTGCCCTCTACTGAGAAAAAAAAATTAATATTTATTCCCATATCTGTAGACCACAGCAATTCCTAGTACATCGTATGTGCCCTATGCATATTTGCTAAATCAATGTTGAATGATATGTCAAATGTTGAATGTAGATGACCAACAATGAATGCACTAAAATATGCTGTCATCAAGCCCATATGTATTTCTCCATCTTACTTATAAGGTTGTGATGACAAGCACTGTCAAGTGCTTTGCCGATATCAAGATCCAGTGTGCCTATGGCATTACCCTGCTACATTAAACTGATAACTATCTTGTTACAGAATAAGTAGGAAAAAAAAATAATGACAGTTAACCAGTAAAGGGCACATGAAATGTGGATTAAAAAGCACAGTGGTTCATTTAAATTCTATTTCCCAAGTGTCCTTAAAAACAAAATAGATATTTGTCTGAAGTTACCTGGAAGCCTTTCTAAAGTTCTAGGTAGTGTGGTTATTAATATGGCCCTCACAGTATTTTATTATTATTATTATTATTATTATTATTCATTACAAAGGAAACAAATATTTTCAAGTTCATCTTTGAGTAAACCTGAGAACTTATTTGAAAACAGGCCACTGAGCTCTGCCCAATTGTGAAGAAATACTAAAAGCCATCAGATCAACTACAATATCAGTCTCTCGGCGTTAAAAAATACCCAGTCATCTGTATTCATTGTAAGCACCACAAATAAAATAAAAACAACAACCAAAAGATACTTATGAGGCATTAAGGCTTTAAGAACCTGATATCAATGAGCTACGAAGAAATGAAAATTCATTAAGAATTCTGAACTTAAGAGAAGTGTTAAAATTTGTCATGACAGGGAGCTGCTACTCAATACACCATCTTAGCTTCCATTCTTGGCTTGGCAAGACTCTGAGAAATTGTGCCAAAATTGGCCTATCGGAAAGAGATGCTGCATTGCAGGAGCACATAGTTTTCAGGCTACGCCAGACTGGACGTTGCCTGGGAAACTGGCTTCTGCTACAGCTAGACAGGAAAGTGTTCCTGAGGCAAGGATAGTTTCAGAATTCTCTATCCTGGCCCTGTTGTAGCTTCTGCTTACTGGTCTCCTATTCACTGCCCCAGTTTCATCTGATTCTGTACTGTCCCTGGTTCCCAGATGTTTGCTTGAATTTGACTCCTTCACTGTCTAGACAGAAGTAAAAAACGATAACTGCAAAGATGTTTGGTTTTACCAATACAGGGCCTTTTTTATTTTTTAGCCAATATTTGAAAACAATATATCTCATTAAAAAATCTATATTTACAGCTTTTCTTTTTGAAAAATTAGAATAGTTGGCAATACTGAGGCCACATTTCCCCATGAAGCAATCTGCTAGAAGTGGCTACTGCTCACTTAAATAGCACAGTTTGCCTCAATCCCCTCTATTCCCTGTTGCACCAACACTGAGGTTGAGTGTTAATGTTACCACTATACTTTTTATTTGTTTTTTTCCTTGTGGTATAGAGGGATTTTTCTCTTCCCATGAGAAGTGGCTAAACAAGAGACATAATAAGAACTTGAAGAATGTCAAGAAAAATATACACTATAATTGGAGGAAGTAGAGACTATTTATGCATGTTTAATCTGCAAAGTGAGAGTACATACAAAGAACAGACCCTACTCATTTATTTTCTTATATTTTGTATCTAATCTCTACAGCTTTTGGAGTTGCCCAACTCTTCCTCTAGTTCTCAGACATCTGAGTGTTTTTGGAGTTTGTATTATGCTCTGGATTTATCCCCAGTCTTAGTTCGCTGCCTAGTTCTTCAATCCACTACTACCTACAAACCAGGGGAGGCAGATCATACAACTAAAATAAAAAGGTTCCGGTGGCTCTAATTGCTTCTCCTCATTTGCTGCCTCACTGTCTGCAAATAAGTTGATCTGTATAGATGAGCCATAACATTGCCTTCTAATTTAACAATAAATGCTATATATTCAGTCATTCTCAGTATAAAAGAATCTGAATGTCCTACCTCAGTTTTCTCCTTAATTTAACTGATAGTTTTTGTTGTCATTGTTTTTTGTTTTATGAAAAATAAGGAAAAGGAGGGAGAAGAAGAGAGAAGAAAAAAAAGAACAAAAAAATACTGTCATTCAATTTTAACTATGATGTTATCAATAGTTGGTATCAGGTCTAGGGTTTTTGCTCTACCTCCTCTCTCATTCAGCCTAATGGAGACAAGACAAAAGTTCAGTTTCAGTTTGTGCACTCTCGCTTTATATAAACTGATTTAAAAATCCTAAATTTCTTGAAGGACCTTATATGTTTTGTTTTGTTTTGTTTTGTTTTGTTTTGTTTTGTTTTGAGTAAAGAAATAGATCCGAGTGTGGTCATGAGTGCTGCACCCCCAAATTCCAGTACCCCCCAGGTAACTAGATGACTTAGCCAGTGTTTGCTGCCCCTGGGGGAGCAGCTGGGTGTCTGAATGGCCAAGGACTCGAAAGATTCATCCAGAACTGGAGCTGAAGCTAATTTTGTTGCATCGGAGTAAAATGTTGAAAGGGGCTTTGAATGTTCAAGTTGGAAGGTGCTTTGAATGGGATGTTAACAAACAATTACCAAAAAATCTCATTAGAAGGTGTAGATGAGGTGCCCCTGGTGGTTTCTAACTGAGGACCTTCAGGAAAAAATTTTTTCAGGTCCTAGGTGGTACCCCATGGTCAAAGTACCAACAAATAAGGGACTTTAGCCTGAAGGCAACAGACTGAGAGCTAAATTAGTTTTACGTCTTGTCCTAAATATGTAAAATAAATGACGAGCATAACACCAGTGTTGGTTTGAGTAAGCAAGTGGGATTGGTTAAGATGAAGTGAGGCAGCTGGCAGACAATACGTAATTTCTTCTGAAAGAGGAAGCCCTGAGCCACCTCTACAGAGCAGTCTGAGGCCACAAGGGCATGCCTGCCAGCTGGCTGAGTCTGCTGCCCCCACCCAAGCCCACTGACGGAAGTGCTGTCTCTTTCCTGATAGGACAAGAATGACCCAACAGATCGGCAAGTGGCCAAGAGGAACTCCCAACTGCCTTTTCCTCCTCTCAGCACGAGTGACAGTGGGGCATACCCCCTGACCTCTCTTCCTTCCTCCTCTGGACCAAGCGATGAAGGGATACGACAGTAAGGAAATCGTCCTTGCATGAACATGTAAGTATGCATTCCTCATTATCAGACACAACCACAGGTAACGATTGCATCAAGCTCGTGAGCTGAGTCCTGGTCCCTAGCCATCACTGAATGCATTCCCTATCTTAAGACTACCACTGAGAGAACTTATCCGGACAAAACATTTGGATTTTTTCCCCCATTTGGAGCTTTTCCATTTAAAGAAATAATAAGCTCTTTCTCTAGTTTTCTTTAACTGATTAAGCACATGATGGGCAAGGTTTGTAGATTTTTTTTTTTCTTTGCCTACTTCCTCTTAAAATTTAAGTCTGTGGTTAATCAAACTCTTCAAAAGACAGATTCTCGTCAGACTGTGGGCTAACATAGCTACCTGAATAATGCTACACATTTTGCTGTTTTTTTTGTTTTGTTTTGTTTTGTTGGGTTTTTTCTGAAGAGTATAAGCAATCAGAATAAAATTTCCCAGGGTCTCAAGGACTTCTGGGTGTTTTTGGAGTTTGTATTATGCCATCGCCAGACACTTGCCTGAAACCAAAGCAGTGACGTGCTGTGATGGACTTGGTGCTGTCAGTTCAGCCCCAGCTTTCATTCCCCTAAAGGCAATAAAAAAACAGCGTGCTTGACTTTGCCACAATGTTTTAATTTCCATTTACGTCACCATTCTCTGTGTGGCACCACTATGAGCATGAAGCATGAAAGTGGCACCTGTCTGGGAGGCAGTGAGGTGCCCAGTGTTGGGGGTGGGCAGAGAGCAGGGGCAGGCAGACCTGGGCTACATCCAGGCCCCACTACTTCCTAGCTGACTGGCCTGAGGCAAGACCTTACCCTCTAGGAAGCCCTTTCCCTCATTTCATATTCCTCTTGGAGACAGGATTACCTACCCTGCAGGATGGTTTAAAATGAACATGTGATGTCTGGAATATAGACTCCCAATAAATGAAAGCAATAATGACTATTGTTGATTTTGTAAAAAAGAGTTAATACACTTAAAGAGCTCAGAATAGTATACTCAATAAGTGTTCATTATTGTTTATTATTGTGATCCAAAAGAACCCAGATGCCTTGTCAATTTGGGATCTTCAGCCCCCCACTGAGGTAATGCTATTTGGCTAATATGCCTGATTAAGAAAAGGCAGAAGGGTTGGTATTTTCAGAAAGATTTTGACATGATTTAACAAGTTAATTCAGTCTATGAAAGGGAAGTGAAATTAGACGATCTGCCTCTTAGAAACAGCAAAGACTGCAGGTTAGAAAATGGGGTGGAGGAAGAAAAGAACATATGTGGGAAGATAAATTAGGAAGCCACAGTAGCATTTCAGATTTGAACTAAGGTAGAAACTGTACGAAGAGAAGTGGACTTGAGCAGAGACTCTGCTTCTGGTGGATGAAGACAAGGAAGGAATCACAGATGATCTTGCAATTTCTGTCGAGGAGCAACTAAGTGAATATTGACTTCACTTACTGAAAAGAGGAACAAGCTGGAGGAATAAGATAATTAGTCTCGAATTTATTTTAAATTGGATCCTGGCACAGTCACAGAGTTTATTCAATCGGCAACAAAGAGACATTTCTTTATTCTTAGCTATTTTTGTCATGTATTTTAAAACTACTTGATGACTTAACTAGCATGCATCACCAAGAATAAACGCATGTATAGAAAATAAACACAGAGTTTTTTGTTCTGAGATCAAAATATAAGGTGACTGTTACATGTAACTTAGAAATCATGCCTAAGAAAATAGAATGCTGACATATGGGTCAAAGATTTACAGTTAGAGGTTAATTAAACTGGTAAACATCAGATTCAGAGAAGTGAAAGTAATTTATAGTTCTCCATCTTCATTTATTTAAATGTATTTCAGAGATTCTTTCCTTAAAAATATTAAGGAAAGAATTATCCTAAAGGTGAAAGAAAGGAAGGCAATGAGAAAATAACCAGTAACATTATTTGTGCAAATAATGTGGAAAAATATTCTAAGCCTGGGATTTTACCAGAAGAATGAGACAGTGTTACACAACTGATTTATAAAACAAATGATGCAATTTGGGTCAGTCATTTTATTTACAAAGCAAATATTCATCTGAAAAGAGTCTGACTGGAAGCCACTGTTTACAGAGTTATTTTCAGTCATTTTCAGTAAAATTTTAAAAATCTTATTTAGAAACAGAAGAGATACCCTAACATAGGCCGTAATTGCATCTCCAGCATTGATAATCCTCTGTTTCTGTGTTTTTCCCTCACTGACTGTGAGCTCCTAAACACAGAGACCATGTTTCACTCAACCTCATATCCTGGGGGTCAACCACTGGGTTTGGCGGATGGAGGCACTCACTGAGTGAGAGTTCAACTAATGAAGGCAGAAAGAAAGGGTAGTGGGCATCAAAGACATTAAGCAAGTTTCACCTCCCTGGACAAAGCAACTTCATTTCAGTAATTTAGCAATTAATATCATTTAAAATATTGGAACTTATTCTTTATAAATGTTGTATGACCGAGTTTCAGAGAGATTTGAAAATGAAAATCATTGCATCCATAATCTCTCCATGCAAATATATGAAGGTTAGCATTTTGGCTTTAGCAAAAAATAATGTTATCATGATTAGAATTAATTTATAATGCCACTTATAAGCATGCTTTTTTAAAAATATCCAGATTTTAAAAGCCAACAATGCTGTGAATAGCGCTTTCAAATATGACAAGTTGGAAATAAAAAAGCATTTTAAAAAGAAATTTAAAAAATGCAGATTGTGGTGGCTCTATGGCTTAGTTGGTTAATGTGTCTGTCTCATAAAAATGCAGAAACATGAATGTGAAAGGTAAAAGAAGATTCTTGGCCACCCTCTTTGATTAACAAAGAGATGATGCTACTAGTATATTTCTGGGCTATGAAGAAGCTTCTTTATTTTCATATAGTTTATGCTAACGTGGATTGAAAAAAGGAAAATTTGTTGCAACTAATAAATAGCTAAGTGAACTAACTGGTAAAATAAAACATAATAGAGTATCTGAGAGCTCCTGGCTCTTATAGATGTGGTCATCAAGTGAACTTTAGAGAACTGGACAATGGAATATTATCCAGACTCAAAAAAGAAGGAAATTCTGTCACACACTACAGCATGTACGAACTTTGAGAACATTATGCTAAGTGAAATAAGCCTGTCACAAAAAAGACAAATACTATATGATTCCTTTCTAAGAGGTGTCTAAAGCAGTCAAATTCATAGAAACAGAAAGTAGAATGCAATTACCAAGGGCTGGGGAGAGGGACAAAGGAAGAGTTGTTGTTTAATGGATACAGAGTTTCAGATCTGCAAGATGAAAAAGCTCTAGAGGTCTGTTTCACAACGATATGCATACACTTAAAATTACTGAAGTATACACACTTAAAAATCATTAAGATGGTAAGAGAGAGAGAGAGAGAGAGAATGGGAATCATGAAACTAAGCCAGTGGTTTGGAGTCTTCTAACAAAATTTAATATTATTTAGAGGTGAGGGAGTTTGCTAAATAATTCAAGGCCAAATCTCCTAGAGTGTTAAATTATTCTTTCTGAAAAGGCTTATTATCTTTCTATTTTTCCCTGAAAGTCATGAACTGTGGTCCTGGGACTATGGGACCAAGACTCAGGAGGTGGGTTCTTAGTTCAACAGCACCTTGCTCCTCAACAGCACCAAAGCTTGCATGCACTGACTTAGTGCATAATTTAGTTCAGCTACTAAAGTGAATTTATGAGAATTTTTAATCCTGAGTCTCAACATTCTTCATATACTATCAGAAAAGTATTTGTGCTCCAAAAGAAGCAGATTGCTCATATGTGCTTGAAATTGCTAAATGCACGTGTTTTCAAGAGAAATTATCAAGAATATGTAGAGTGTTTCAAGTCATACAAGCAAAGGAAACACATACTGTTTTATGATTTGCCAAATATAGTCCTTTTTTTTTTTTTGAGGAGGCCGGGCATAG
This sequence comes from Cynopterus sphinx, assembly GCA_030015415.1. Taxonomy (NCBI): domain Eukaryota; kingdom Metazoa; phylum Chordata; class Mammalia; order Chiroptera; family Pteropodidae; genus Cynopterus; species Cynopterus sphinx. The sequence goes on along the minus strand of CM057380.1, from coordinate 131,260,401 downwards.
ATTTTAACACAAACACATACCAAGCTGGCTGAAATAAGTTCATCTTTAAGTAAATATTTAGTGGTTTGATTTCTGGCCCACTTGAAGCATTCTGTTCCAAGAAGATAAGAAAAATAATAGTAAACCTTGAAACCTTGGATAAGATGTTAGTGGCTTTATAAAGATAAGTTTAAAATGATCTGTGGCTGGAGCTATTAAATAGTTGTTAATGTAAAAAGGTACATAATTTTTTCCCTTATATTTAGAATATTTTTTGCTGATTAAAATATTTGGCTTTTATGGGTTTGGTTTTAAACAAATTATGGCTTAAAATAAATTATAAATTTGCAATGGCATTTAGCATACAATAATAGAAACCAAAAGGCAAAATCCAAATCCTGACTAAACACAATTTTTGCCTATTCTGCACCTGCACCCATGTGGCTGAAACAGGCTAGCAAAAACCAAACATCCATGCTGCACACCCTCAGTTCAAATAAGGGTTAAAGTGGGTCACCGCGCTGCTCAATAATTACAGCCTTTCCCATCTCCTAGGTGACTATTCCATACCTTCTTGTTCCTCAAACCACTAATAACACCTTCCCCAGGTTCACTCTTAGCTGACGACCTTGACCTTGATCTTGTTGCATATTTATTTCCCTGAGAAAACCCAATCAGGAAAACCCCACAAGCTGGCACCTCCACACCTACCCCTCCTGCACCGGCATCATGTGCCTGTACTCGGTGTTCCCCCATAGTTTTTCTGGCTGAAATATCCGTGTTCCTGTCCAAAGCCAAAATCCTCCACTGGGGCACTAGATTCCACTCCATTCACCAACTCGAGGGACATTGCTCCAACGATTTCCCCCTATTCTTCCTGCATCATTTGTTTTTCCCTATTTACTGAATCATTCTCATAAGCATATAAACATGCTATTATTGTTACTATTATAAAAGAAACTAAAACTCTCTTAACCTCATTTCCCCCTCTAATTGTTTTCTCATTCTCGGTTTCTCTTTATAGTGAAACTCCTGGACAGCGGTACTGCCTTCAATTCTCCTATTCCCTCTTAACCACTCCAACCAGCCTTTGTCCCCAACATTCTTTCAAGGTCACCAATATCTTCTGAACTACAGTCAATGGACAAATAGCCTACACGACTTATTATCTCTGACACAGACAACCCCTCTTGTGAGTCCTCCCTTGAAACACTTCTGCTCCTGGCTTCCAGAACTTCACACTCCACTAGCTTTTGTCCTGCTTCACTGACCCTTCCATCTCAGTCTCTTCTACAGGTCCCTCCTCATCTTTCTGACCTCCTCCACCTGGAGCGCCCCAGGGCTCCATATTCGGACCTCTTTTCTGCTCTAGCTTCACCTTTGCCACTGGCGACAACATCCAAACAAAATTGTTACCTCTAGTCTCTCCCTTCAGCTCCACACTTGTCTATCCAAATCCCCATTCAACATCTCAATTCAGGAATCTTAGACGTAACAAGTTCAAAACCACACAGTTGACCACTCCCCAAACCTGTTTCTCCCAAATTTTCTCCATCTAAATAAATGGCAACTTCATTCTTCCTGTGGCTCAGGCCAGAAACCCTGGAGCTATTTTTGTTTTCTCTCCTTTTCTTACACCCCACCTTCTCTACCCAGGCAAATCCTATCACCTCTACCTTCAAAATATATCCAGAATCAGACCACTTTTCATTCCCCAGATAATGTCACTTTTAAGAAGGAAGAGAGAATAAAATATTTCAGAGAGATTTAAAATATCTGTATAGAATATTCCCAGTAGAATACACAAGAAGTCAATGACAGTATTGCTTCTAGAAGGAAAAATGAGGGATTAGGGAACAAGAAAGGGAGGGAGACTTACTTCTCATTCACGCCCCTTGTACCTTTTGAAGTTTTCTGTCATGGGCATTAAATGCAAAATAAGCAAAATAATTTAAGAATGACAATAACGGCAGTGTGCCTTGACTGGCCTCCCACTTAGAAGGCATGGAAGATGACACACTGCGGTCAGAAGTGCTCCAGGTCCCTGCACTGCTTCATCAAGGTGACAGTCATTCCAACTCTTTCAGGGCCTCAGTTTTACCATCTGCAAAATAAAGATAATAATTAGAGCTTGCCTTACTTTATGAAGGGAGATCTATTGTGAGATAGTTGTGAGATAGCACATTCTAAGTATAAAGCATTATACATGCGTAAGTTCTCATTATCTTTTGAGAAAAAGCCAAATTTGGTGGATAATAAAGAAAGCCAGCACGCTGAGCTAAGGAACAGGAAATGGGGCCAGAAAATCAATAGTTAACTGTCTCTATTTATCATAATAAGTTCTTGGAAGTAAGAAAATCAGTAGAAAATATGTTGCTTGGTCTTAACTTTATTTTAAAGAATATAATCAAGATTCTCATTTGCATTATTACAACCCCTCTGTTCTCTGGTCTTGTGATGATTATGTGAATTGTAGTTATCCTCTCCTAGATTATTCTTTATTCTCACAATATACAGACTAGCTGGAATTTAAAAAACTGGAAAGATTTGCAACTCATTTATAGAAATGCTAGAATCAAATAATGGCAAATTTTCAGTTATGTGATAGACTACTACGAATTTTAAAATAATAAGTTATCAGTTGGGTTCTAGATGAAGTCCTGCCATAAGACACAATAATGACTGTATTAAAATTCATGAAAAAATGCAAAATACCTTGACTTATGGCTATAGATAAGGAATCAAAACAATGTGTAATACATAGGATTAATTTTTAAGCCGCATATTGAGTAGTTAATGAAGTAAAGCAAAATGACATTTTTCAAGAAAAGACAACCATGTTGCTTTATAGGCCAGCTTCCCCAAATAGTACAGAATTAAAAAACAAAACAAAACAAAGCAAAACTGAGGCATAGGGCATGCATTTCAGGGCTGTTTGGAACGTGTTCCTCTGTTAGTTATTTTATGTCATTTAATGTAATGGAGAAATGCTCTATTCTAAAGTGTTTAGAAGGTTCACTGTTTAAAGTAAAACTTTTTTAAGCTTCATTTCCTCATTTTTTTTCTTTTTTTCTGATTTATTTCTTCCTTCTCTTTCAACTTGTTATTTATAGGGGAGGTGATATTCCTCCTCCTCCAAATCGTATCCTTCCAAACAAAAGCAAAGGAAGCTCCAAGCTTACTTATATCTCATCAATCAGAACACCACTTCCCTTTCCCATCTCCAGTTACCTGCTGGAATCAGAAAACTTTCCTGGCCTGCCACTCTCTGCGTTTACCTGACAGTTTTCTGAAGCTGTGGAATGAGCTATTCTTCCGCTTTTGGTTGGAGCACCACACAAAAATACAGGATTAATTTAATCTAAATTAATTTAAAAAGAGAGCAATCTTCCTCTTATCATTTCCCCACTTCTCTTTTCTCACTTCCCCTTTCTCTCTGCTCACCATCTTTCCCTCCTTCCCCACGCTAATAGCTTTTTCTGTTATGAATACACCACATAAGCTAGGGTAATAAGAGCCAAAGGAGGCTGAATAGTGAAAACAAAACAAAGTTAGAGTCAATATAAGTTATACCCAAATTATTGAGAAATATGAAATGAAAACAAGCTCAGAGCTAAATTCCAGGAAGATACTATATTTTAGATTTACTAACCACTTTATGTTTTCATATTTGCTGATTATTAAAGCTTTGGTCATTAGTCTTCCGCTTCCTATTGCAAGAAAGTAAATGCTGACTCGTGCTACTTGTGCCAGATGCCACCGGAAATGGTATCCTCTCCCAGACGTTGGTTCACAAATGTAGCAGCACCCAGAGGTGAACTTAACTGCCTTGCAGCCTAGGCTCTCTGAACTCTTCGATCTGGTCATCTGATCTACAGCCAAGAAAGGAGTCTGTCTAGGGACGAGACCTAGAATCAACTGAGAGGTACATTTTTAATCACTAATTACTTTAATGATTAAGTCCTTTCCATTTTATTTTAAGCATTAATTTTGCATTTCTGACCAGCCTTTCTTGGCATCCTCATTTCTTGGACACTTACTGTAGGAAGGAATCACCAATCTAGCCCACTCCACCCCACCTCACTTAAGAAACAACCGTTATTTCATGAGAAGGATTGATAAACTACTAAATCTCTAAAGTACTGTGCAAAGAAAAAAAGTAGGTTGTGAGCAAGAAAGGATGTGAAACATCTGTTGTATGTACAATCTTATATGTTGTGGTTGACCACAAAGGCTTGGCATCAGTTTTGACTCCCAGCTTTGCTTTATATAAAATGGATGACCTTAAGCAGATGACTCAATCTGCCTAACTTAATTTCCGAATGTGTAAAATGAAGAAAGAAAAAAAAATGAACCAATTTCATAGCATTCTTAAGAGAAAGAAGGGAGCAGGGGAAACGTGTAACATGCTGCTGGAGAGGGTACGAAACAACATGATCGAATAACCAGTTAAATTCGTGTTACTAAGTTAAAACTTTCGTTTCACTGAAAAACTTCCTTAACTACTAAATCCCATCCCCACAAAATGCTGAGGTGGCTAGGAATAACAATAATTAACGTTTGTATCGTGTGTGGAGCATTCCCTTTGATTTCCCCAATTCACTCCAGGATAGGCAGTGCTGAGCTGTGGACTTGTTTCTGCTCCTGACGGATTAGAGGGAAGCTGAGAGCTCTGCGGGATATCGCAGTACAAAGAGAAGCTCACAGGTCCAAACTCAGAGCTGAAGCCAGGAACGCAGGAGTTGGGAAAAGCCTGGTGGCAGAAGTTAGTTCGTGCGTCATTTTCTGAGCGTGGCGCCTTGTTCAGTCAGCTAGCTCACCTCATGGACCTTGTCCCTTCTCCTGGTCCCAGCCCTAGGGCTTGAAACTGGGGAAATCCTCCATGCCACTGATAACACTAGAGCAGTGGGAATCCAGACCTTCTAGATTCCTCCGAGAAACAGTGTAGGTGAGAAACGTGGCAGACAGAGAATGGCCCTGAGAATCCCAATTTTAAATTTAAAAACTCCCCCCTCCCACAGAAACACTACTGCACTTACTATTCAGATATTACACTGTTAATAACCACGATGATAAAATAATATCCATTTTAGAAGCTCTTCTGTGGCGTAGGGGATCATCCCTCCCATTTAAGAATGAAAACAGATGAAGTGAGCCCTGGGGGGTGACAGAAACTCCAGCCTACTGATTCAGCCTAATGATCAATGGTTTAATGGGCTTTTGTGGACATTCTCGAAGACAGGATTTTCAGAATCCAACCTGTTCATCAGTTGAAAGCAATTTAGTCATTATTAGTTCCCCCATTACCCTTCCTTTTCAACCATGGAGACTTTTTATTCCACCATTGGTTAGAATCTAGAGTAGTCAGCATAAATATGAAACATTTTGAAACACGAATATAGCTTTAGTGTAGTACTGAGTTTTCCACTGACACTTTAATAGAAATTAGCTTAGTATGATGCAAGTAGACCTAAGTTGACTTCATATCTTCTCTGTTTTCTCAAGAATTTAAAGCTGTGCACAAATCATTGTTTTGTTTTTCAACCGAAAATAAAAAGGAAAACTACATGCAAATTTTTTTCTAGATAAGACTAATTTTTTTCCTCTTAATTTAACAGATATTTATAGCTAAGGTTAAAAGCTCAGATTCTGGAGCCATATTTCCTCCTAAAGGAACAATAACAACAAAAAATTTTAAACATACCTAATCAATCATAAGATTCAGTGTCAGTAATAGACCACTTCTGCCTTTTCCTGCTGAAAGACCTTGGGCTATAACATAATCTCTTCCAATCCTGTTTATTCATCCATAAAATTAAGATAAAAATAGTTCCTCCCTCATTATATTGGGAGAAGAGACTAGGCCTGGCACAGAGTAAATGCTCAATGAATGCCATTACGCATAAAATACTGAGCTGTGAGGGGTACAAGGATGGGTGAAATCCACTTTTGCCACTCAGGACTGGTATACACTGGGGAAGAAAGACACTTGGACAGTTAATTATAGCACGAAACAGAACCACGTGATAAAGAGAGGCATCTGCCAGAGGAAGGAGAGATTTTTCTGTCTAGGAAAATAGAGAAGGCTCACAGACAGAATTGCATTTCAGCTGGGTCTTAAAGAAGGAACTGAATTTCAGTAGAGGAAAGGATTAGGGAACTTTCAGTGCTGAGTTGCAGTGCAAACACAAGCGGTGAGGAAAAGTCCTCTGGATATATACAAGCTCTATAGTTCACCCACAGGCTTTGGGGCGAAGCATAAAAGGAAGGACCATAGCCAAGGTTAAAGGACAAAGTTTATAAATGCAAAACATTGGAGTTATGCTAGCATATCAAATGAAAGTGAAGATACGAAATTTGAAAACCTAGACGATAAAACATAAAATAAAAACGATACTATTTTAGAAAGTGTTCCTAAATCAAAAACTTTCTTAAGGAGTAAGAATAATTTATGGAAAGCAAAAAGTTAACCGTAAAATCTAAAACGAAAGTGAAACTGGTCACTGCGCTCAGCTTCCCAAAATTTATTGCAACATCTTCCTCTCAAGTATATTTTCAAGAATTGCATCTTAATTTTTATTGCCAAGAAATAGTTGAACTGTTCTGTATCCAAGCTAGCATTCAAAGATTTTGATGTTTTCAGAATCGTGGAAACAGCCACAGCCGTGAAAAATAAAAAATGACTTGATCCAAGCGTTTCAGAGGCAGACTTTATTTTCACCTCCTTATCGCCAGCCAGAGCTTCAGTACAGCAGCTCTCCGAAAATGCAAGAATATGCTGCCATCCTTCCCATTTAGGACCAATATTTACCTATAGGAAGATCGTTCAAAGGTCATGAGATTATCTGAGGAATTCAGCCACAGTTTGGTGGGAGGATAAAAGGGCATTTAGAGAATTTAGAAGAGATAAGAGGCCCACGGAGACTAAATTACTCCCTGCCCCTCCTCCTCTCCCCCTCCTCGAACTTTTCTACTCACCTGAATATGTCTGGAACTCTGAAGACAAGTTTGGGCTTGCTAAATTTATTGAGCACTTAAAAATGTCCCAGACCTCACGCTAACCACTTTACGTGTGTTCATTTAATCCCTAACTGCCTAAGAAATCCATAGTGTTATTCCATTTTGTGGATGAGGATTCTGAAGTGCAGAGGGATTACTTAACCTGCCCAAGGTCTCAGAGGCTAGTTAATAGTGGAAATGCATATAAACCCCGGGGGTTGACTCCAGGGCCCACCCTCTCAGCCACAGTGTTTTAATACCTCAATTCGATTATCTGCATACAAATGGTAATTGGTAAGGGGACCATTTAATTTGTTTGCATCTAAACTGGGATGTGGGGGGAGGCACTATTAATCATGCTGAGAAAATAAGGGTAAAACCATGTGACCATCTTATTGACTGACCCCACGAGCGTGGATGAATTTACCGAGGGAAAGAATGCTGAAAAGAAGGAGCCGATTAGCGGGCCTTGAGAAAGACCAGCTTTGGGGAAATTGCCAGAGAAGGAGAAACTCACAAAGGATACTAGGGGAGGTGAGGCAGGCGACGAAGGTGTCAGACGCCCCAGCTGTTTCTCAGAGGGGTGTGGTCACCAATGTCCCTGCCCCCAGGGCTGGGAATGCAATGAGGACAATGAAATGACCATTGAAAGGAACAACAAAGAAATCAGTGGTGATTTACTGACAAACATTTCTTCAGTTTGATGGAGTTGGAAGCCAAATTAAAGTAAAAAAGGAGTGAGTGGGAGGTGAGGACCCAGGGACAGCCAGAGCAAACAAGTCTTTTTAAGAAGTGGCCTTGAAGGGGAGGCAAAAGATAGGACTGTCCTGGAGGTGGAGTCCAAGAAGTTTCCTTTCTTTAAAAAAAAAAAAAGAAACTAGAATGTGTTTGCATGCTTAAGGAGCCAGCCAGAGGAGCCTGAAGAAGGTGGACTGCATGATCATCCCTTCTCCTGGGGGACATTCTGGAGCAAAAGTCCTGAGGCAATAGGAAGACGAGCTACCTGAGCTGAGGGATTACCTTCACAACAGAGGAGGTACAGCTCTGCCACTGTGGGAGGGAAGAAAGGGAACTTCTTTCTGAGGATTTGAGGGAGGAAAGTAAGCCAGGTGCTTGCTGTCTGTAGACTTGGCTTTTCTCTAGAGCCACCTCAGGGAGGGGTTGCTGTGGCAGAGTGTTAAAGGTGCCTGGTGAATGGGCAGGCCCTGTATTAGGCCCCGGATAGACTTCGATAGGCTCTCTTTTTCATCGTCACTATTATTCAGTGATGTAAGTGACATTGTCCCTTTATGACACAAGAGGAAACTGGCTCAGAATGTTGGGCAGCCACCCCAAGAGCACACAGCTGTTCAGGGCCAGAGTCCTAGTCTGACTTCGGTCTCCTGGAAGTGAAAGCCAGGTTGCTGCTTTCTGGTATCTTTTCATTGGTGTTGGAGAGTAATAGGAAATTAGCAAATGTACTTTAAATAATGGTTCGAGACCGTAATATGGAAGTTTGTCATAGTCATTACATGATTGAAATCATATTTTGTTTATGTGAATTGATTTGATTTTTTACTTTAAGACATCCTTGTGTAAAAGGTTTTCTTTTCATTTTTTAAAGGGGCTATTTGAATAAAGGCTACATAGTTTATTTTTTGTTTTTATAGAAAAATTTACTTAGATACCAGGTATTCTGAACCCCCACTTCATTCATAAAGGATGCCACCTGCATTTCTTTCTATAGTTTACAGGAAATTTTGTTAGAGTATTACTATGAGAAAAATATACTACCTTAAGGATTTCTAAACTTGGTAATTTTTAGACTCTTTTAAAGTGTGTGAAATTCTTGCATTGATATTTTATTCCAAAAGAGACAGGTTTAAGATGGTGGCCCAGAGGGATGGTACAGACACAAATTAGATATATCCACAGAGATTCCTGCCTCCACAAGGAAAACCTGTGATTAAGTAGAGCCCCGTTTGAAGATCACTAGTGCTGTTTCGATTTTCTATTTATGTCAATGTATCTGAGGTTCTACATGTGGTGTGTGAGGACTAAGTGACTAGCCAAGTTAGAAATATGGGCCACACGTTGGGGTAAGGTTGAGTGATTTAGGGGTGGGGTAGAAGAACCATGATAGTTGTTGGAAGTGTGAATCAGATTTGCAGAATGACATCTGTCACAGCCCCAAATAGGCACAAGTGTTCTCTAAATTTTTACTGAATTACTTAATGGGCGACGAAACTGAGGCCTGTTTTGGAGGCGAAGTTATTTGAGATGGGAATTGAAATTGGTCTCTCCGTTGGCTTTTTGGAAATAATTTTTGTTTCATTATTTACCACGTACTTTCATGTTTGTTTGTTTGTTTTAATTTTGTTCCTAAAACCACTTTTTAGAATAGTAGGCCTGCATTATTTTCCCCATTTTATGGTAATGTAGAGGAGTGAATGTTAACTGAATTGACTAAAATCAATCCCCCATCCACAGGCCATTCATTAAGCTTTCCCAAAGAGAAGTTTGAATTGTTCGCTTTTGTTTTTTCTTTGAAAACTTTACATGAAACGCAGTTTAATTTTTGACAAGTTTAAATTCCACTTAGAAAACGAACCAAAGGCCAAGACATTGATAGCTAAGTTGTAGAGGTAAGTTCATGAAAAATAATTATTTTCTTATTTGTACCATCTATTGCGTTAAAATTTAAGGAGATCTTGTAAAGTTCAAAGTTGATTTGATCACCAAAAATGCAGTTACAAGGAAATGAACTATATTCTCAGTATAATGTCACATTAAGATGGTTAGTCATATGCAAGGAACTTCTAAACTAGTTACAAGTACTCCCTACAAGTAATCAAAACAACATCTAATTGGTAATGATTACTTCTGATTTAAGGCTTCTCTGCAGGGTCTCTGGAGCAACTGGCCTATTAAATATGACACTCTTGCTGTAACTAAAGATCAATAAGAAAAGAAAAAAAATCAGCCTAATTTCTACAACACTTCGATTAATGAAAAAAAAATGCTACGTGTTTGGTTTGTGGTAGTTATAAAGCAGTAGTAGTCAGTGATTTATAAGTCATGGTTTATGAAACTATTAAAAAATTAATTATCCCTGAACAGAAATCTAAGTAATTTATTATAGAAGTAGCCATTATTAATGCATATTTCCGACAGAGCTTTTGCCAAAAGCCAAATTTTACATTGCAAACAGAAAAACACGGCACTTATAATTATGACTTGAGGAATCCTCATGCAACTCTTTTCAAAAACTGGTTTTCACTTGATGTTGGAATCACAGATTGCAATGATCGTCTGTATAACCTTCTCTCTCCCCCTTGGCCTTCCCTTACAGGCTTTGGGGCTAACTTTACATACATCAGTTCTAGCTGCTAACTCCTCCTTTGATATTTTTACATGTCACTTCCACAGTCGTCATCTTGAGAAAAGAGACTGCTTTTTTATTCCTACTCCTTCTATCAAGCACTATATCTGGTTCTCAGAGATCCTGAATGAATGAATGAATGAATGAGTGAATGAATGAATGAGGCAATCTATCTATAAAACAGCTACCAAAACCAGTGAGTTTAGCAATTTAGAAGCAAAGAAAGAAGCCTAGGCTAAAAAAAGCCATTGATCTGTTTTCAAACCTCTTTTTTGTTTCAGTTTTATAGAGAAAAAGAGCTTTGAAAATAGTAACCAACATTTTTTGTAAGATAAGAGAAGATTTAGCTCTCCAAATTATTCTCTGCTTCCTGCCTTAAAAAAATCCTCTCTCTCTCTCTCTCTTTTTTAATGTTTGCCATCCTAGCTTAAAGATTTCTTGCCCACAGCGATAGTCCTGAGGGTGTCAATCCTGCTAAGTGGCGCCCTTTATCAAGAATTTCATGAATTTCCTTTCAGTTTCAGCTTCTAACTGGAATGCTTCTTCCCAGTCATTTTCCCTTCCCTTCTTTTCTATAGTCTTATCTTCAGGTTCCACTGCAGAAGAGCAGTAAGAAATTCTCAGGTGAACCTTTTTGCCTCATTTTGGCTCTGAGCCCTTGGAGCAGCATCTAAGCGGGTTAAGTTCACTAAGCAGGATACAGGGCAGCCGGTACACCTCAAACACCATGAGACCCAGATGTAGAGTTTTGTTTTCATTATTCTAAAATCCAGATCTCTTAAATTTGCACTTCTCTTGCTTGAGATTACCATAGAGGAAGAGAAAAATGTACTCTTATTCACACACACCCCACCTACACCCTCACTCCCTACCCCACCCCCCAACACACACACAGCCAAATAGATATGGACCACCTCTCCTAGGGAGGCAGAGTAAATGGTTGCCTGCCTATACATACAACACACCAAAAGACCCTTCTCCTGCCTGTCCCCCTGATAGGAGCCAAACTTTAGGATTCAGACTGGCAGGCAGGGGGTTCTGGTCTAAAAAAGGTCTCCTACAGAGACAGATTTTGGAGTCAGTGGTTTTAAGTCTTATCTCGATCACATCAATATCCTCTCCTATGAAAGGGGAATAATAAGAATTATCTTATAAATAGGATAATATTTGTAAGGCACCTAGCATCCAGTAGCCATTCAATAAATTTAATTGTATTTAATTGAATTTTTTTCACTTAGATCATTTCATTAGATGAGATGCTAGACAAGCAGCAGAAATAGTGTAATTCTCTTTTTACAGATGGCTAACCTGGTGTTCTGAAACTTACTCAGTAATAATAACTCTTATCCATGCTTACTACTTGTCAGACATTGTTTTGAATACTTTACATTTAATATGAAGTGGGTACTAAAAGTCCCATTCAATAAATAAGGGAAGGGCTGAATAACTTATCCAAGGACAAAGAGATAGCAAACAGAAGAGTTGGGATTGAGACCCAGAGTGTGTGGCTCCAAAAGCAATGTTTTTCATCAGTATGTTTAAGTGCTGCCATGTCCCACTTCTTTTTTAAGTAATGGATTTGACTCACATCTGTGAGTCCAAGTCTAGGGTACTTCACATCCAGAGAAGAAATCCATTAGGCCAAGTTAGCAAAAATAGCACTAAAGGAGACAGCACTAGGTTTTCAGATCTGCCAACCTTGAAAAGAGAACTCTAATGGCAGGGTTTATGTTCAATACCCTAGAGGACTAGGCACAGAATATGACCAGAGTGTCAGCCCACAGAATATGACCAGAGTGTCAGGCACACAGAGCTGGTGGCATAGGAACCCTGGTAGAAGGTCTTCCCTGCACCTTTATACTTTGGAGACTTAGGTTTGGGGTAAAGAAATTCTGTTCACAAAGACCCATGAAAGTCCCCAGCCCTTGTTCATTTTGTTTTCATGGCACTTAGCACTCTCTACTTTATGTTACAGTTATCAATGAATATTTCTGACCTGGTCATGAAGGAGATCAGTTTAACTCATTTTATATACCCCATGTGGAGCATTTAGTAGGAGCTTAATAAGTGTGAGCTGTATAAATAAATGATTATAAACAAATGAAAATGACCGCACCCCAAAGGGATTTGGAGTTTGCTTTAATTAAGTTTCATTTTGTTGTACCACAGTGAGCTAAATCTAAATCCTATTTTTATACTTTTTTTTCTGATAGCAAAAAACATTTGAATGGAGATTCTTTGGGGGGAAATAAGACAATATTTTCAACTGCTCTCTTAGGGCAACTCTTACAGTCTACCAATATTCATGCTTTTATTTTTGTACTTATACCCATTTAAAACCACAAATAGTTTAGCTTTTAAAAACTGAATGTTATTTAATAACAGCTAACTACCCACACTTATTAAGATGTTTACTAATGCATGAAAGCCTACGAATATCAAGCCACAGTGAATTTTAACAGCTTCTTTGTAAGTATGCAGTGAGTGCCATCCTCCTCCCCATCTGAGATGTGTTAGTATTGAAGTATGTTTCTACCTTTTATTCATTAGTGAATATGGCTGTAAATGGCAGCTTGTGATAAACTTCATCTTAAGTTTTGAAGATGAGTTTAACTTTTAACATTTTATTCAGTGTGCTGAGGAGGAAAAAAACATTTTCTCTACCCTATTAGGTTGCTAAACTAACAAAAGATAGGTTAGCAGAAGAAAAGGCACACAATTTTTATTAGTATTTATGTCCACTGGAGTTCACAGAAAAGAAATGAAACCCAAAGGAGCGGCTAGATTCAGAGGCTTATATACCATTTTAAGAAAGGGAAAAGGGTTTGAGTTTCAAGGAATGATAGATTGTAGGGACGTGACTAGGAAATAAATGGGGAAACTGATGAAAATCTGGGCTATTTTAGTAAGATATCTACATATAAACTCACCTTGGTGTTGACAACTCTCTGCCTTCTACCTTGCCCCTTCTCTCTGGTGGGAGAAGGGGCACCTTCCTCTAAAGGGAATTTATACAGTTTTTAGGCTGATAAGGGGAGTGCAGAGAACTTGCTATGGCTGTTGATTCTTTGGCTCAAAATCATCCTTATGCCAAAATGGCATATTTTGAGGTGCCATAGTCTGATCTCCTTCAAATAGAAAGCAAAGAATATTACAGCTGAAACACGTGAATTATTTCAAATTTTATTTCTCTTTTACAAATCTTGTAGGTAAGGAACAGCTGCTTCCTTGTTAAAGAAATCTGTTTTTATCATTTTTTCTGACCTGGCACATGTACTCTTCCTACCTGCTACATTTCATTGAATTCTTTTTACGTTGTTAGAAGTAATATAAGATTACATAAGGTATGTTTACAAGAAAGGGAGGAAAGCAAATCATCCATAATCCTACTGTTAAAGACTGTGTTCTATGTGAAAATAATTTTTCAATGTTATCCATGCATACCTGTTTCACATAGTTTCACAGATATGGGGCACACGTGTCAGTAAGTGATATGGGGCACACGTGTCAGTAAGTTCTATCACAACCTATCACAAACATTCTCCATACTTACTCCCGGTCCTCATTATTCGGCAGCTGTGAAGTTTGCCTGACCATTCTCTCTAGTTGGCAGACATCTGGGGCGCCCTTCCATGGTGTATTGTCCCTCCAGCGGGGAGAGGCCTGGCCAGGTCGGCCCCTCCTGGCTGCTGGAGCCTGAGGCTCCAAGAGCCGCAGGCCGTTCAGTGGTCAAGTCCCAGGCCTCAGCTGAGGACGGGCCACGCAGGGCCTCTGGCTCCAGGCTCCCTCCTTGTTCTCTCTCTCTCTCCACTCCCAGCCTTAAGGTGGAGGAGTTCCGTCCTGCGGGCTTCCCCGGCCAAAACTCCGTTGCTAGTGGCGAGTCCTACCCGTGCAGCAGGCCTGCATCGAGGGTGGGTCCCTCCCAGCTACTCTCTCCTTCTGTCCTAGCTGTCCGCAGACCCATCATCCGTGTTCAAAGAAAGGAGCGAGGCCTCCTGCCCGGGGCATCATGGTCCACCTGCTGTCCTCCGAAGTGCGGCAGCTGCTGCACAACAAATTCGTCGTCGTCCTGGGAGACTCGGTCCAGAGGTCCGTGTACAAGGACCTGGTGCTCCTGCTGCAGAAGGATTGCCTGCTCACGCACAGGCAGCTCAAGGGCAAGGGGGAGATGAGCTTCGAGCAGGACGAGCTGGTGGTGGGGGGCCAGAAGAGCCCCATGCACAACCGCACCAGCTACCGCGAGGTCCGCCAGTACCGCTCGGGCCACCACCTGGTGCGCTTCTACTTCCTCACGCGCGTCTACAACGAGTACGTCCGGGCCGTCCTGGCGGAGCTGCAGGCCGACACGCACTCGCCCGACGTGCTCATCCTTAACTCCTGCCTGTGGGACATCTCCAGGTACGGGCCGCACTCGGTGCGGAGCTACCGGCAGAACCTGGAGAGCCTGTTCCGGCACCTGGGCCAGGCGCTGCCGGCGTCCTGCCTCCTGCTGTGGACCACGGCCCTGCCGGTGGGCCAGAAGATCACCGGCGGCTTCCTGCTGCCCGAGCAGCAGCAGCAGCCGCTGGCCCGGCGCCTGAGGCTCGGCGTCATCGAAGCCAACTTCTACAGCTCGGCCGAGGCGGAGAGGCACGGGCTGGACGTGCTGGACCTGCATTTCCACTTCCGCCACGCCGACAGGCACCGCCAGGGAGACGGGGTGCACTGGAACCAGCACGCGCACCGGCGGCTCTCGCAGCTGCTGCTGGCGCACCTGGCCGACGCCTGGGGCGTGGACCTGCCCCGCCGCGACCCCGTGGGCAAGTGGATCAAGGAGGGCCGCACCCCGGCCGGGCTGGACAGGCAGGCCCAGGCCAGCGGGGACCCCCAGGTCTTGCCCCCGACCCCAGCGTTGCCTCCCCGCAGGCTGCGCCCCCTGCTCCCGCTCCCAGCTCCCCGCCCGCCCCTGCCCCTGCCCCCGCTCCTGCCCGCACAGCCCCGACCCATTTCCCCTCACCCAGTGATGTCCCCCCAGTTCTTGCCCTGTCCCCAAGACACCTATTTTTCTTCAGACCAATCTTTCCAGTCAGATCAGTTCTTCTTAAGCGATTTCCACTCAGATGTCCCCTCATCGACCCAGACAGGACTTGACTTCGAAGCTGACTCTGTGTTTAGTCCCCAGCCGCCCAGGCCCTCCTTCCCCACACCTTATCAGCAGTGGGCCCCTGTGGTGCATAGGGGTTTTCCCCGGACTCTACCTCGTGGCCCCTACGTGCCCTGGAGACGGAGACCCAAATCTCACAGGAAACGGACCCCAGCCCTCCCAGAGCCAAGGCCTCATTAGCCCGACTGGGGCCTTTTCCCCCCGCATGGATGTGGACCAGACAGATCACCTCACTTTCCCGAAACGGACGGATTTGTTAACGTAAGCCATTGACCCATACTTGGACTTCTTTGTGTTCTTTACTGTTACTAGCAAAGGCAGGGAAGAGCAGTCTGCCCCGATCTTGTTGGCTGTGGTCTCTTCCTCCACTCTCTAGGGGTGACCACGTGTCATTCCTGCCTCCCCACTCCCTATTCTCTATCATTTTGTAAACATGAAATTGAAATAAAGAAGTGGTTTCACAAAAGTATTTGTGGGTTTTGTGTGTGTCTATATTTCATGGTGCGTCTCCTTACCGTTAAACAATTAGCTTCCTAAGAGCAAGGACAGTAGCTGCTGAATGAATAGTCGTGGCATCTACTTGGTAAACTTCCCAGAATGAATGTGTCTAAAATAACCGAGGGTTTCCATAAAATTGAAAATCATGTAGCACATCTGAAGGATATTGCTAACACAGTATCATGATGACATTCAAGGACTCTAGAAAGGTAGTGCCAGCAAGTCAGAATTTGCCAGAAGGTCCCAGCAAAGTCAGGAGCGAGATCTCTGAACAATCTAAATGTTCTAATCCCTGGGGGAGACCAACGCACCAGACTGTGTGATTTGCCATCCTCAACCTTAAGATGAGCCAGTTGCCTTCATTCTGGATTTCCACTTCCCCAGTAAGACAAAGCAGCATTTAACTGTTGAAGTGAGTAAGCTGATGTGTTTAGTATTTATATTCCTATGAATAAACCAATAAACTGCTGTTTTGGTTTATAGCTCTCTCTCGTGAGTTAAGTTATTATGTATTATTCCTCCTTAATCTGATCTCACTGGATGAACCATGGGGAATAAGTTCTTAGATATACAGTGCTGAGGACCTAACACTGAATCAATGTTGAATTCACTCTTACAGATTAAATTGCACCAATTACTTAAAATCCTGTTTCTCACAGATGGGTAGAAGTGCAGTTTGGTGGCTTAAAATGGCACAAATATATCTCTGTAGTTGTGAAGCTTCGAAGTCCAAAACCCGAGAGTACAATTACTATGTCTTACGCTGTCCTACATGATCAGGCTTCTGCCTGCCTCTGCAATGTGTATCTTTTAAAAAAATTTTTTTTATCGTGGTAAAATACGCATAACATAAAATTTAACATCGTAATCATTTTTTTAAGCAAACAGTTCAGTGGTATTAAGTACATTCACATTGTTGTGCAATCATAATCTTCTGGAATTCTCTTCATTGTTCCTTATACTTTCAGCAACATAGGACTTCTTACTGTTCGTAGAACATGCCAAGCTCTTTTATAACTTGGGCCTTTGCCCTTGCTATTTCATATGCCTAGAATGTTCTACATCCTCAACCTGCTAGTTCTTTGAATATGTAATTCTTCATCCTTCCATCTACACCTCTCAAGTCACCTCCTAAGAGGCCTTCCATTGTCATTTAATCTAAAAGTGCTGTTAAGATCTATTACAGCACTCTTCACTTCTTTTGTACTGCAAACCCTGCTCAGCAGTGTCTTTAGTAGTTGCTTGTTTGTTAGCCTTTCCAACTAGAATGTAAGCTCTATGAATCTTGGTCACTGTTGAATTCCCAGTGGCTACTAGCACAATGCCTGGCAAAGAAGTTGTCCAAGTATATTTACTTGACTTAAATATTCAAGAACATAATTAATTCACATTGTATACTCAAGTAAGAAAGCAATTTATATTAAAATCAAACTGTATTTAATTACTTTTCTTAAGATAATGTCTACAGAACTCTCCCATAACTTTACCTAAGTCATCCTGGGTGGCTAATGTCCCCTATACCCACTGGGGTAAGAGCCTGATAACACTTCAGTGGATGCTTGCATTTAATTTCATACATATCCTGACCTTTATCTTCCACCTTAGAGCTTTCTTCTTTGCTCATTTTTTCTATTGTCATCCTGCTTCTTAAATCAAGAAACCTAGCAATGCAATCAAACTATTGTCTGGTAAAAAGAACCAAAATTATTCAAAACTTATGAGAGAAATTATTGCTTTTTTGTAAAGACTTAAAATGCAGGTCTCATACAGCCTATCCTCCAGCCTCAAGAAATGACAGCACTCAGAGTTTTTTCTACTTGACTCACCTCAAGTTTTCCGGAAAAAGGAAAAAAAAAAGTGAAATTAAAGATTAAATTGACATTATCCAAGCAGCATAGGTTTCTCACAATATTCTTTCTATAATAAACTATGTTACATTGAAGACTGAAACTTTAAAGCTGTAACTATATTTTTTCCGTAAGTACAAGCAAAGCAAAGCCTAGCACTTGAAAACAAGTGGAATCTGACATGCTGCCATGGGAGCAGAGTCAGCCCCCTCGCCCATGTAATTCATGCAGGGCCCTAGCATTGACTCCAAAGGCAACATTACATTCTGGAGTTGTACAGTAGCAGCTCCATCTCTGACAGCTTTGTGTTCATGAATTCTGCAAAGATGAGTTGTTTTGAAAACCGAGATAGTTAAGACTCATGTCCGAGAAAGGATTTGCTGTTGTTTTTAAACTATTTTATGTATGTTTCTATAAACTGTAGAAACTATTCTCATCCCTACAACTTTAAGAAAGTGCTCTGTTTCTGTATGCTTAATTTATAGATATATTTTTTCATAAGATTTTATCCATTAATCTTTAAAGAAACATTTTCTAAAACATGTACCTTGAGCCATAATCTTTATTCATGCATTCTATGGGCAAAGATTCTTACAAAAGGATTCATTCTGCAATTGCCCCATGTGGGAATTCACAATGAGTTTTAATGGATTAGAGGCTCTGAGAAGTTCTGCATGATATAAACTTGATTAAATGTGTTTAACCAAGCATTTCCCAGATTTATTTAACCACAGACCATTTCATATGCAGCATCTTTTAAAACACCTTTTGGGAAATATTGTTCTAGAAAATACCAGATAATGTAGTTGGAGAAAGTGAAAAGGTTTGTTAATGACATTTTATATTCTGATCCCTCTTTCAATTGATAGTTATAATAATCTGTACCCAAATATGAGCTTATATTCACTAGGTAAGCCTAGGAAAAGCCTGAGATTTGCTAGTCAGTTGAAGTGGGATGAAATGAACCAAGAATGATTGCCGTCTTCCTCTAAGATAGGGGAGGCAGGGGTCTGTACACCTTGATTGCAAGTATTGGGGCAGGTCCAGTCCAGCCAGCAGAGTGTGGTGTGGAAGGGAGGTATGCCACTCCGGTTGCTTGATTCATGGCACAGTGTCACAGATTACTCCAAGATAACATTTCAGTGGAGCATCATAATGAGAGGTAGTGAACAAACAGCATTCTGAAACTGAGCAGATAGTCACTCAACACAGCACCCACTGCCAACATGTCACAGCTTTAATAGGAGCAGGACTAAACCTCTAGGAAAGTGCTTGTCCTTGAAGAACAAGAGTGCTAACGGGAGCTGCTATGGCAGAGCCAGGCATCTCTACCAAAGAGGAGACTCAACCAGGACAGGACGTGTGTGACAGCCAGTCTGGGCTCTGGACTGGCGCCCTTCATCATGCTCGATGCTGCCTTTCAGACCTAGCTGATACATGCCTTACTGAGCCTGGCTTCTTATCTTTGCTTCTCACTCCCTTCGTATCTTCACTCCTCACTTTCATGTCTACATAGCATGGAGTAATTTTTGATCTTATGTTTTGTCTTGGTAATTAATCATATTGATCCTTTTCCTATGATCTACTCTTTTCTAACTGCACTATGTATTAAGGCAGTGGTCCTCAAACTTCAAGGTGCATCAGAATATCCCGGTGGACTTGTCTACAGTGGGACCCAGTTATATGCCTTTCTAGTAAGTGTCACACTTTGAAAACCACCAAAGAAAAATGTAAAAATCATGTAATTCTGGTCATATAGACACAACCTAAATTTATAATCATTGCTAATATTTGCCACAATTTTTTCTTTTTTCTGAAAATTATTTCATAATATTTCATCCCTAAACAGTTCAAATGTGAGAAATAAGGACATTTTCCTACATAATGCAAGATAATTTTCACATCTATCAAAACTAACAATACCTTTTAGCTATCATTCTATAGACTGAATGTTTATATCCCCCCAAAATTCATATGTTAAAACAGTACCCCATAATGTGATGGTGTTAGGAGGTGAGACTTTTGGGAGATAATTAAGGTTAGATGAGGTCGTGAAGGTGGAGCTCTCATGAAATGGGATGAGAAACCTTATAAGGGTAAAAAGAGAGCTTGTTTCTTCTCTCTGCTCTGCCATCTGAG
Source organism: Cynopterus sphinx (assembly GCA_030015415.1). Classification (NCBI taxonomy): domain Eukaryota; kingdom Metazoa; phylum Chordata; class Mammalia; order Chiroptera; family Pteropodidae; genus Cynopterus; species Cynopterus sphinx. The sequence continues at coordinate 131,240,435 of CM057380.1, read as the reverse complement.
GATACAATGAGAAGTTATAAAAATAGGACCCTCATCAGACTTCAACCATGCCAACACCCTGCCCTTGGATGTCCAGCCTCTGGAATTGTGAGAAATAAATTTTTATTGCTACTCAGTCTACAGTACTTCATTATAGTAGCCTGAACTGACTAAGACAGACAGTCCCAAATATGTTTTCTACATCCATTCAAATTGAGATCCATTAAAGAATCACATGTTGCATTGGTTATTATGTGTCTGAATCTCTTAATCTTGAAGCGAACCCAAAACACACTCCCTTTTTTTCACGACTGATTCATTGAAAAGATTTGTCCTGTAGAATGTTCCACTTTCTGAGTTCATCTAATGATTTCATTATAATGTCATTTAACTTTTACTTTATCCCCTGTGTTTTCTATAAAGTGAACATCAGATCTAAATTTTTGATTAGATGCAAACTAAACGTTTTTGGTAAAAGTAAAATATGACACAGGTAAGGTGTTGTACAGGAGGTATATAAGCTGGTTTCCCAGTGTTCTATGCTAAGATTGATCACCAAGTAAAGAGTAATGGCTGGAAGCCTGCATTTTAAAGTTAGGTTTTCCATTTGCAACTTGTGTCCTATGGGTGATGCACTGGTACCATGTCGACATTCCAGTTCCTCATCAATCTTTTACTTTATGGCTTTAGCACCATTGATGATTCTTTCTTGAAACTGTGATTTCATTAAGAGTGAAAAATTGTTGATTTTCTGTTTTTTCATTTACTGTACATTTCTTAGCTGACATTCTTTTGTAAAAAAAGAGACTTTTTTTTTTCATCTACGAGAGCTATTGGGTTACTCTGAGATACATTTCCTATAGAAAAGCTTGGCCACCATGAGATATGACAGTGAATACAAATGGAGTCTACTCTCAGACCCCTCCTCTCAATCATCTGGGACTCTACAAACAAGGATCCCTCAGGCACAGGAGAAAAGACAGGTTACTGATCATCTGAAATATGGTTTTTAGATAGATGTCACGTCTTTGAAACAACCCTAGACCCCCAATATCAACATTTGGAAATAAGCTCAGAGTTAGATGAGCAGCAAGGGTACAGACCAAGTGAAGAAGAACCTGAAGATAGAAGACAAGTTATCTTGGTTTCGCAGATGGGAAGAAGGAAAAGTCTGGGGATTGGGTAAGACTTAATAAAACCAAGCCAGAGGACCAGATAATAAATGGACATTAAAAGTGGGAAGTGCTCCTTTGTGAAGTCATTTTCATCTTGAGAATGTATCTTTCCAATCAACCAATAGATAAATTACACATCAAAGTGAGGGTGTTATATAACTATGTCAATTGGCAAATGATATTCTAGTCTCTTATTAGTTTATTCGCAAATACATATTTGTTAACTAAATGAAAATGTTTATTAAGCAGAACATTAAATTTTCAGGGCTAGAGATAAAATTTAGATAAGAAAGCCATATTATGTAAGGTTATTGAAAAAAATTGTGATTTGGGTCAGTCAACTTAAGAATGCTATACTAAGTAATTCCTTAATACTATGTTCTCAATATTTTCCTCTGAAATACTTCTAATGGTGGAAGACACTGAATCTGTCTCTACAGAAGGTCAGCTTGCAGCAGACTACCTCGAAAGTTACATTTGTTTCATGTCTCATATTAAAATATTAACTGGATAATAAAATCAGTGCTATAGATACAATGGGATTCAGGGTCTTAATCCATAAAATAGGATGATAGCACCTACCTCATAGGATTATTATCTGTGGACATAAGCAGAGTTAATATTTGTAAAGCCTTTATAACTGTGATTGGCACACAGCAATATCAAAATGTTTGTTAAATAAAATTGAAAATTTGTTTGAAATTCATGCTATTGTTTTAACTTGCACCATATATTCACTTCTCAGAGTATTAGTTACCCACATTGAGTGTGATTGTAGTATTTAAGGCCATAATTATGGCTGGAGTAGGAGAAAAAGAGAATCTGAATGTTTGAACTTGGTTAATAAGGGATCAAAGACCTGGGGAAATGAGCCTGAAGCCATGGAGCTGACACAGGGCAGCAGAGTGACCTGGCAGGTTTGTGGCATAGCAATCTAGCAAACATTTCAGAGCACCGGCCATAGGCCAAGCACTGAGGACCCTAGGAAGTATAGACAATTGTTGAGATGATGTACAGTGTTCCTGAGGCCATTTTCATCAGAATCACCTAAGGTTGTTAAAAATAGAGTGTGTGGCCCCACCCAGGACGCACACGATCAGAATTGCTAGGGATGAGCCAAACAGCCAATTCCATATGTAACTAGTATGCGAAAACCATTGCTGCAAGGGATATGTCTCAGGGTTAATGCTCTTTTCTCCTTACAAAAGTAAATTAAAAATATAATTTTTAAAAATGTAACCTCCTCATGACAGAATAGCCTAGAATTGGGGGCTGGGAAAAATTTAACAATCATCTAGTTCAGTATTCCTAACTCTGGTAGCATGTTGCAGTAACATAAAAAATTATAAAAGAAAGAAAATACCAGTAAACAGGTCCTATCCCAAACCAATTAAATCAGAAATTCTGAGGCAAAAACTGTACATGGGGTATTTAAAAGCTCACTAAATATTTTTCAATTGTTATTATTACAGTAGGTATGATAAAATCTCTCTAAATATTTCTAATGTGCAGCCAGGATTGAGAATCACAAATGGGGTTCAATCTCCTCATTTTGCAGATGAGAAAACTGAGGACTTAGAAATTACATAACTTGCCGAAGATGGTAGAACACACTTAAAAAGGTAATTGTAATGGATAGTTACAAAATAGACATGAAGATAAATGTGTAGCATAAAGGAAATAGTTAATAATATTGTAATAAATATGTAGAAGGGAAGTGGAGTACTAGATTTAGTGGGATGATCACTTTGTGAGTTATATAGCTCTCTAATCACTATGCCGTACAATTGAAACTAATATATTATTGTAGGCCAACTATAATTGAAAATAACTCATTGAATTCTAAAATATAAATATGAGCAAATAATTTATTACATTTCAATAAAGCCAGGGGGTAGGGGGGAGGTAATTATATAAAATAGACTAGCTATACACTAGTGCTATCTTTATCAGAATAAAGATAATGACTCATGAGTAAATTGTGGAAACAATCTAGTGCTTCCTGACCAGAATTGTAAAAAAAAAAAAGAAGTAGAATAGAATAAGACATATCAGAATATCTATTAAGTAGCAATGATATTATTTTATCATGAGGTGTGTGTGAGTGTTCTATGACTAGATGTTAAATGTGATTTTTATTATAGGTTGTCAAAAAAAGTTGGAACATCCTGTTCTAGTTTCCTTATAATTCTATTATCTAAGATTAGCAGCCACCGTCTGGATACTACTTGGTACAAGAGAAACATAGCTGCCCCCTCTGTTAAATAGCTCATAGAGAGGGTTTGGGTGGCACTGAGGTCAAGAACATGGGCTTAGGGACACAGGCACCTCTGGGTAAATTGATTCTATGACTCTTTGGTGCAAGAACCTAAACTCTATATGGCTCAGCTACTTAAACTTTAAAATGAAAATAATAATGCCCACCTCACAGGATTGCTAGTTTTAAACGTCAAAATATCTATAAAGTATATATAGCATAATGTCTGGCATATAGTAAATAGTCAAAAATACAAGCAATTAAAAAAATATATCTGTTATCTATCACTTCTTGACTCAGAGGAAAAGTACTAAAAATGTACCAGGATTACAATAGTCTTTGGAGGGATGTGCATTCTTGGGTCTAACATTTATTTTAGAAGGACAAAAAAGCTAAAACATAGCTAAAGTAACTGCTATACCAGGCAAAATATCAACAACAAAATTTTTCTATTTTCACAGAACTGAAAATTCTGCTGCCTACTTATCTTGCAAACAAAACCTTTAAAAAATGGCCTTGTCTTACAGAGATGGACAAGTCAAGTATGCCATCAGCCATTTGATGTGGTGGCTTGTTTCATTTCATTCTTAGTTTCCTTCTTTCTAGAAAGAAACATATTGATCAATACCTGCACGAAAAAAAATTTGCATTTTTTCCAGTGGCTGGATCCCAAATTAAAAGAAAACTTGGGCTATTGGCCCAAGGCCTCCCCACTTGGCTCATGGACCTCACATTCCTTTCTTTGCCCAGATCCTTCAGGTGACCACAGAGGTGTCGCAGGTACAGCTCTCCACTTCTAATATGCATCTCTTCAATCAAGAAATAAACTCCACCATACTTATTCATTCTTCAATCTCCATTTTGTAAAGTTTCAAATGCTCGAGCTGTTCCTTAAAAAATAGATGCGCCAGGGAAAAACCTTAGTTTTTTCCCTTTTTCTCATATTCCTGTGAAGGCATATGGAGGTTCAGTGGTGTCATTTGCATACATGCATATATATATGTACACATACATAGAAGGCTATGATTATATGTTAAGTTTATAGAACATAAATCTATTGAGCTAAGCACTGTGGAAGATTTAAAGATTAATCAAACATCAGCCTTGTCATCAAGTAGCTTAAATCCAGGAGAGAAGATATGACATGTGTACAAATAATACTATTCCAGGAGAAAATGCACTTAAGCACCAGGACAGGAACAGCTACAGAACTGTAGGAGTTCAAAGCAGAAAGAGATTGCATGCATCTGACAGATACAGGAAAAATGGAGCCTGTGGCAGAGGAGGCATCTGAAAGATAGGGCTCACCTCTACTGACATGAAATGGTATGACGTCCTAATGAGGGGACCATAAACAAGGACTCAGATGTAGGTAGAGGAGTATGCCCAGGTATACTGAGGAGGTCGCTTTGGCCAGAACACAGGGCCCATTAGGGGAGTAAAGGTCAATAATCTGCAAAAAGAGATTATGTAGTAGTTTTCTTGGCTGCTGTAACAAATTACTACAAACTCATGGTTTAAAATAACACAAATGTATTATCTTCCATTTCTGGAGGCAAGAAGTCTGAAACTGGTCTCTGATCAAAATCAAGGTGTTGACAGGACTATGTTCCTTTGAAGAAGATCTAGTGGAGAATCCTTTTTCTTGCCTTTCCAGGCAGAAGCTATTCACATTCTTTGGCTCTTGGGCCCATCCATCTTCAATGCTTGTAATGGCCAGTTGAGTCTTTCTCACATCATATCACTCCGACACTGACTCTTCTGCCCCCTGCTTCCACATTTAAGGACCTTGTGATTATACTGGGCCCACCTGGATTATCCAGGATAATCTCCCCCATCTCAAAGTCAGATGATTAGCAACTGTAATTCCTTCAGCAACCTTAATTCTTCTTTGCTATGAAACCTAGCATAATCACAGGTTCTAGAGAACAGACATTTTTGAGGGGCCATTCTGCCTACTTAGTATGGAACCAAAGGTTAAAAGACCCTGAAAGTCAGTATTGTCAGCTCCACTCTTCATGCCATGGGAGAAAATACAATGTGTTTTCACATTAAAGATGTTTTTAGCCAAATACTCTTACTTTTAGCTGGAATTCTAGCAATGCAATATAGTAACACAGGTTGTCTCATACTTGATGAGACTGGATGTCTCATATTGGATGTTTTGGCTAGCAGTTATAGATGATGTTGATTTATTTAAAAATGGGGAAATAAATCAAATGTTGATAAATGCAGTTTGTTGTGTTTATTTTCTCATAACACAGGGCCCATAGGATAGAAAATTATAAAAGGCCTCTGATTGTTCTAGCTGGTCCTACCTATGTATACAACATTTTTCTCTATTATTGACACATCTCTAGCATAGGAAGCTAAAAAGTCTGGAAAAGATAAAATGATTTAGCAAATGCATTTCATCTTTCAACTTGCTTATGGTTTGATCAATAATTCATCCCTCAGCATCTGTCTCTTAAAGACTATCTTGTCTATTGTCTTTATAGATGTAGAATTAGGATGTTGGAAAACAAACTACCTTCTTTGTAAAGCACACAACATCTCAAATGCATGCCCAAAATTTATGCAGTGTAGATAACAAAAACAAATGACTGAAAGCTGTGCAAGGAGGAGAGGAAGGAAATATCTGATAAGACAGGAAGTACAAATAAGATAACAGAAAATCCATCTGGACATGGGCTCAGAGCTGTTCAAATGGGCTTTATTTTTGTGCTTAGCAAATTTGAAAATTTTCCCTTTCAACATACTATTTAAATTAAAATGTTCTACTATGAGCTATTGTAGTGTAAGTTTATGTAGCTGTTCACTGCATTGAGCACAGATACCTCTCTGTTATAGCTGGTTGTGTGGAATATAGTCTTCTCCAAGATCCCATTCTTGCCTTTATAATTTGAATAAAGAAATGATGAGAAGATAGAACAAACTAGTTCTATGAAGGAGGAGTGTCAGTTGGGCACATGGACTGTGGCTTGTGAAGATTTTTGGACATATCACAACTAACACTTATCAAGCTCTTACTATGTAACGAGTGTACCGAATCACTGATCCTCATAGCCATTCTATGAGCCCTGCACTATTATTAATCTTATTTCCTGTGAAGAAACTAAAGCTAACAGAGGTTAATTTGCTTGCCAAACCTCATGCTATTAGTGAGCGAAGGAGCAGGGAGTCAATCTCAGGGATATCTTTTTAAAATACTAATACAGCCATTTCACTCTCCTGCTTGGTAAACATTATCTCTTTAAAACTCTCAAGTCTTGTGGTTCTCTACCTGGGCTTCACATTAGAATCACTTCAATACCTTTTGCAAAATATTATTGCCCAGCATCCACTCAAGAACACTTAAAAACAACAATAGCAATACTAATGATAGCAAGCACTTACATACATAGGGATAACTATGTGCCAAGCATTTTCTCAAGTGCTATGTATATTTATTCTCATTTAATCCTCAAAATAACCTTGTCATGATGACACCATTACATGTCTCCAGTTTACAAACGATGAAGATGAGGCTCAGAAAGTTTAAATGCTTAGCTCAAAGTCATGTGGCAAAACTGGGATTCTGATTCCAGGCAGTATGGCTTCAGAGTCTGTATGCAGAAATCAAAAATCAAACAAATATAAGAGCCACAACAAACATCCTCATTGGTAACCTCAGGAAGATACCAGGGAACCATGCCACTGTTTTTAAAATGGCAAATAAAGAAGAATCAAGCATTTGTCCTGCTTTTATGTTTATAAACTGTACCTCAGGATAACTAGCAGACGAGAAGAAATTTCTTGTTAGGAGAATTCAACAAATAAATGAATGACTAGCATAATTAGAATATCACCATTTTTTAGCCCTCAATGAAATAATTATTCTAAACCATGATCATCCATGGATACAAACTGCTCAACAGGAGATGTCTAGATTCTTTCTAGCAGAAGTACACGTCACCTCTTATGAAGTGTGTTCTTGCTAGAAAAATCAAATCTCTTCAAGATTCTAGAATCAAATACCATTTTGAGATAGAATAGAAGACCAAAGTAATGTGCTGCATGACATCTTGGGGTCACAATTAGCAAAATCCAGACTGTGGAGACCCAACAGATAAAAACTTGATTTCCATTACATATAAGTTGTGGGAGGGAGAGAACCTACAGATTTAAAGATTCATATAAACTAATTGCAATATATGTATACATCATATTTGAATCCTGATCAAATATCTATAAAAATTAAATCTGAGAAAATTTGAACATCAAGCAAATATATTATAATAATGTCATTAAAATTATTACTAATTTCTCTTCAGTGTGATAATTATGTGTGGTTATATTTTTAAAGAGTCCCTACCATTTATAGATATACTCTGAAATATTTATGGGTAAAATAAAAAATATATGTAGCAATAGTAGCTATTTTAAATAGATATTTCAAGATATGCCTTTAAAGCAGAACTGACTTGACTTTTGGTTCTATCCAGCACTACTTATTAGATTTCTCAACTGAAATCATAATTCTCAACATCATCACTTGACAAAATATCTAATACATGGCAGGTTTTTAATTCATTCTTTTACATTAATGATAGTGAAACAGGTTATATGGGATTAGAAAGCAACCCCAAATCTTTTTCTATAACGTCCTGACCAAGAGAGTACTACTCAGAAATAACTGACAAATTTATACACACTTCTAGAGCATTGTCCTCACTACTCAGCCATTCTTGACTTAATCTTTTGTTGATTTCTCTATTATATCTCCAAAATGGCTATTCTAAATCTCATCTACTTTTTTGAGCCCTCATGTCTTTCCTAAAGATACAGTAGAGACAGGGCATAGTCAATCCAAGTTCCTCATTTTCTCTTCTGTATGCTTCAAAAGTCTCTGTGACCTTTTACTTATATTTTTCATTCACTTACTCATTTATTCATTCAAAAATGTATATTAAACACCTATTTTGTGCCAGGACTAGGTGCCAAGGATACAACAGTGAAAAGATGGACACAGCTCCATCCCTATGGTTACTTACGAAACCATTTGAACTTTTGTTGGTAGGCTTATTATCCTTTCATCCTTTCCTCCTCTCTCTTCCTTTCAAAGACTAATGGCCTCCATATTTCTTGAAACTCCTCAAGTGAAAATAAAAAACAAAAAACATAAACTACATGCTTACGGTTAAAATTGACCTGGGCTCAACTCATTGCTTTACCACTTAGTAGTTATATAACTTTGAACAAGTTAAGGACTCCCTCTGAGCTTATGTCCTGATCTGCAGAATAAGAATAATAATGTCCCATTCATAGGGCTTCCCACAGACAAATATAGTACAGAGCTGAGTAAAACACCTGGCATTTGGTAGACACTTGAAAACCGTAGTTGTCATTATCATCACGCCATCAATTTCCCCCTCTTTTACATACATCTTTAATTTATTTTCTCAGTTGTTTTTCTCCTCTACCTACCATGAGGATGTAGCCACACCACACAACCCTGCCCAGAAGATCATGGGGGCCACACAGGGGCTTTTCTTCCCAGAGTTCAGTAAACCTAGTTAATTGGAAGAAAGATGTTCCCTTCCCAAACCATCATCAGAACCACACCTTTTACCATATCTGTTTCTGTTTTACTGTGTCTTTCATTCTAAGAATGAGATGCTGATCATGAATGTATACATACAGGACCTATAGGGGCCCTGGGACCTCAGAGAAAGAAACTTTACTTCAACTAGCTCTCACCGCACTTAGTTATCAGACTTGGCCCTTTTTGGTTACATTGGGAATAATGATCAGCACATAAAATATAGGGCTTTTAGCCAGAAAAAAATAATAATATAATATAGGGCTTTTAGCTTTCAATAAAGTATTTTCAATTGTTCTTTTATCTTCCACTCACTCTTCTCCAATAGATTCATAAAACTTCCCTTTACAGGTTGGTTAAACTACTGACCCAGAGGCAGGCAGGATGGTAGTGGCAGAAAGAGTTGCCCCAGAGTTTCTGGAACCCATTAAGCAGACTATAGCAGACTATAAGTGTGTAAAGGGAGAAATGAGGTAAAATAAGAGGACAAAAATAATTTAAAGAGAATAGAGGGGGAAAATAGGGCTAAAAAGGGATAAAATAGCTTCTTTTTTTTTTTAGGCAAATGGTCTTGATCTATTTTAGAAATCCTTTAAAACATCATTCATTCATTCATCATTGATTGTTCACCTACTGGGTGCCCCATAAGTAGTACTGGGCAAAAGGATACAAAAAGGAAGTGAAAATCCACATTCCAAATTGCTATCACTGGAATTTTGTTATACATTCAAGGAGTTTAAAGATAGCCTGCAGTATTTCTCTGTAGAGATATCACAAATGATCTCATTTTATCATGATTCCATCACTCTGGGAGCCAAAGTGCATTTTCTGCAGCAGAGTCCTAATCGGTTTCTAGCTTAGTTACCTCTTGTCCTGGAAACCTGGCCCCATCATGGGATTCAAACAACACTGTGAAGAAATATGCTTTTTTGTAAGAAATTCTTATCTGACTTCATTTCAAGAGCTCGATTTTTCTCTGCTACATTCATGTGAATTGATCAAAGAGAATGGAGAATGGAAAAATAGCCCAGGGGATATCTAGAAGCAGAACTCTTCATCCTTGGGCTCAATTTAAAAAATATATATTGATACAAGGCCATGGCAGAGACTCAGATGCTTCTAGAAAGTGGAGTTTGGGAATAACCCTCCCCTGGTACATATATTTGAATCCTTGTTTTACATGATGGCTGAGGAGTCTCCCAGGAAAAAGGTTTGAACTATGCACACATGAGGGAATTAGACATGCATGCGTGTGTGTGTGTGTGTGTGTGTGTGTGCGTGCGCGCGTGCATGCATGTGTGTGTGTTTGTAAAGAATGGCAGTGATTCCAAAACAGCTAGGTTACGGGGAGAATGACAGAGACTACTAAGGAAGAATACACCATGAGAAAGGAAGGCTCTGGCCCTGGGAGTTCAGGGTGCTGGTGGTTCTAAAAATGAGGAGCCTTATACTAGAAGTCAGCTTTACTGACACCAAGTACAGCAGGACTCTACTTCTAACACCAACAGATTTGGGGATTCCAACCTCACAGTCAGACATTAATTTTGGCCACATCAACCTGGGGTTAGGAAAAATCTTCTGACTCAGTGGTGCCACTGTCAACCTGTCAGGTAAGAGAAGTTAGGAAGTAAGCAATAAGTAGGACTGATCCATGGATACATGTGAGTCCAACTGGAGAGTTCCAGAAATTGCTGAGAAGAACATTGTTTAATCAGCTAAGCCCAGATGCCTCTGGCTTTAGGCTTTTCTCTGTTATTGTAGCATTAAAAAAAAAAAAAAAAAAAACTCCATAAATCCAGTTCCAAAAGAATCAATGAATAATGAATGTGAAGGTCTCTGAGGAGCCTCATTAAATAGCACTCCTCTTTCCCACGTGGGTTGAAGAAATAAAACAAAGTTTGAGCAAATCAAAATGACCTTTGTCACTGCTAGAGACCAGGCTTGAAAACTAGGCTTTAGGCCTGGTGGTCAAATGGGCTGAAATTACACAGACTTGCCCACAGGCAGGCACTTCTTTGTCCAGGGCAGGCATGACCAGGCAAGACTTACAATACAGAGGGACATGTTGCTCCTTTTGAAGGCTCACTCCAAAAAGGAAGAAGCAGAGCTGATTTAACAAGCCCAGGGATTCTTCCAAAATCGTGAACATATTACTCACTCCAGAGCCCCAGGGGTGGAAGAGTAAAAGGGCAAAAAGAAATAAAGCCTGTATTTAGGGAAATCCTCATTACAGAAGCCAGGTGAGGAGAAAAGGTGCCTCTCCTCTATATCAATCAGGGTTCTGCCAACAAAACAAAATCCACACCCAGATTATTGAATAAAGGGTATTGAACACCAGGGATTAGCCACGCAGGAGTTGCAGCTGCTGCCAGATATGCCTCTTAAAGCAGAGAGAAAGGACAAAAAATGCCTTGGCTTCTCTTTTCCTCCAAAACTTCAATGCGCCACCAGTGCTCTTCACTGGCAAACCTAGTCTAGAGCTGGTGGTCAAGAGAGCCTGGAAATCAGACGGACAGAGCACAGGCAGGGAATGTGTCTGCGAGTAAAGAGGCAAATAGATAAATTAAAGAGGAATTCACATTACAAATCACACACCAAAACCTAAACGTAGCTTCACCATTTCTTCAAATTTCTGTCCTATAGCAGCTGCCATGTCTCTCTCCATCTTTTCTCCTCAACTCAGCCCTATCACTCCCTACCGGCTGTCCTCTGTTCCCCTATATCTCTCTGGAAATCACCTCCACAAAAGATTCGTCCGTAAGTTGGGGAGTTCAGTTTACCCACTTCTCATCTCTAGCAAAGCTGGCTGTCCATGGGGTCTCCCTTGGTAACCATTTAGGGCTTTGTGATTGGGTAAATAGTATTAATGTGACCCACTTGGTCATCACAGATTAGTTAAGCCTGGGGCAATGGAGTTATCCAACTAAAGAGAGAGGATCTGCTCAAAATAAGGTCATCAGCAGGAGCTCTGCTGCTTACCTTTCCTCTTTCAAATTAGAGAAATTGATGGTTTAGGCTTTAATAACCTTGGTTAGTGCCTAAATCAAAAAGCAGCCACTGCAGCCCCCACCAGGCCTGTGTAGGTGTTTGTTTTTGCATTTAGCAGAACAGAAAGGACTTGTTTTATATCCTTGGAAATTGATATATTCTTGGAATTTATGTATCTGTGGTTTAACTTGTGGGCTCACTATTGAAGGATGGTAATCATTGTTAAGCATAGATGAAAAACATTAAAACAGTGCCTGGGACATAATGGTAACTTAAAAACTGTGTTTTGATAAACTACAGAGAGATTATATGATTGTATTAGTTTACTAGGGCTACCATAACAAAGTACCATGACAGATATTTATTTTCCCACAATTATGGAAGCTAGAAGTCTGAGATCAAAGTATTGCAGGGTTAGTTTCTTCTGAGGCCTCTCTCCTTGGTGTATATACAGTTGATTGTTTCCTATCTATGTCTTCACATGTTTTTCCTTCTGTGTAAATCTGTGTTTTTATCTCCTCTTTTTATAGAGACATTAGTCAGATTGTATTAGGGCCCACCCTAATTATTTTCTTTTTAACTTTACTACCCCTTGAAAGATTTTATCACCAAATAAGGCACTAGGGGTTATTTTGAGGTACTAAGGATTAAGACTTCACCATATAAATTTGGAGAGTAACAAAATTCATCCCATAATCCAAAGTCATACTTTATCTCAGGCAATGACTTCATTATCTGAACTAGAGAGAACAATATAAATATTTTCACGGTTAACTTTACTGTTGATGATGACAGGACCAGGATTAGAATATAGATTTCCTGGTACCCTAATCCATGTCTGCTGGCTCTGTTAGTCTGTCTGTCTTTCTATTGTGTTGGGATTACAGCATAGTTGTTGGACAATCAGGCTGTGGGTCCAAATTTCACATCTGCTACTTATTGACTACATGACCTTGGACTAGCTTCTTAACCTCTCTTAGTCTGGGTTCTGCATCTGTATAATGAGATAATTGTACTACCTTTCTCACTAAGAGGGATGAGGATTCAGTGAAATGATGTATTTTGTCAGGGAGGAAAACTTTTCCTCTACCCTCTTAAGTTTAGTGTTTGGAGCCCTGCAAATTAAACTAAGGAAAGACAGATAAAAAGGAGAAAAACACACAATTTTTATTAATATTTACATGCCCAAGAGTTCACAGAAAAGGAGTAAAACACAAAGAAATGGTTAACCTGAGGGATTTATATACCATTTTAACAAAAAAAAAAGGGGGGTTTGAACTTCAAGAGATGATAAATTGTAGGGAAGTGACTAGGAGATAAATCAGGAAACTAATGGAAGATAAGGGTTGTTTTAGTAAAGTCTGTTTATGCAGACTCATCTCCGTGTTGACTCTCCATCTCCAGGGATAAGAGTTGCTCTTCGCTTCTGGGGGAGAGGGGCTCCCCCCGTCACAAAGGGAAATTTATGCCCTGCTTGTAGGCAGACAAGGGGAGGGCAGGGAACTCTTCCTGTGTCTATTGATTCTCAGTTGCCTTCAGCTCAAAGTAATTTTTATGCCAAAATGATATGTTTTGGGGTGACATATCCTGATCCCCTTTAATGTAAAGTGTCAATCTCGTCACAGTAAGTGCTGGACAACTATCTATTATTCCCATAAAATATGTCCCTCCACTGTGGGACTGGAGCCTGGCCAGCCATAGCAGCACGGAAAGGGGATGAAGCTTTCTTTTTTTTTTTGTCTGCCCTACAAGCAAGATTTTCCACATTTGAACATATTTGATCCATCCAGAAAATTCACTCAAGTCTGTCCTCTCTTCTGCACTCACCTTTCCACAATACTGATTCAGGTCATACAGTACAAGCTGCCTTCTGTCTAGCTCCCATCCACCTTCCCATATTGTACACCAGAGAAAATGCAGAATCCTTCATGCGTTCCCCAATGCCTTCAGAGTAAATTTCATGTGCAAAGCCCAGCACCATCTGCTCTGCACTAAACTTTTCAGTTTGAGTTCCCTCTCCCTTAGCTCACCAGTGAACTAATAACTATCACTGACTGAGGGGTGCCTTCTCCTGCTTCTGGGCCTTTGAGTAGGGGTATCACTGCCTGAAGCTCCTTTCTCTCCCTTTACCCAAGCGGACGTTGCCTGCTCTTAGTAACGTTTCTCAGCTGCCCTGTTGCTACCCCTTCCCCACTTTTGTTGATTAAGGTGCCTTCTATCTTCTACAGAGTTGTAATCGTGCATTTTCTTCTTTGTCTCTGCAAGTCATGAGGTCTTTGAAGAAAGGACTGTGTTGGCTGGAGAATTACTGTTTAAAAATTAATTACTTGCTGGAAATTACTGTTTGATTATTGCCGTAGGAACATAGGCTACTAACTATGGAAACATAACATTCTAACAAGCTTTCTGCTTCTGTACCCCGGCTTGCACACCTGACCAGCGGGTTGACAGGTAATGAATAGAAGAAAAATAGACCTTTGTGTTCAGACAGAATGAGGAATAGGATTTGGGGCTTAAAAACCCTGTACCTCTGCATTATGGAGCTGCTTAATTTGGGGTCTGTGTACCCCTGTGAGACCCAGCTGGCTGAATAAAGAGTGTAATTCCTATAACTCACTGAGTTCTGGTGGTCCGTGTATCTTTCAGGAGCTGGCGGCCACAACAGGACCACATTTAGTTTATCTCAGAATCCGATCACCCAGCACAGGCGTGGCGTAGAGCAGGGACTCCTTGAGTGCTTATTGAATGAATGATGCCATTTAGTCTGTCTATGGTGGCCCTGGAAACCAACAATAATTTAATGACCTCATCTCTGTCTGAAGTTCAGTGCTTCTGGAAAGAATATGTAAGGGGGAAAGGAGATGACTGGTAGTGATCCTGAAAAAATTATGTGGATGAAAGGAATGGTTGTAATGTAATGAAATAGCCTTTGTAAGTTTCCATGGGAAGATATATGTTAATTTCTCAAATGTATGAACATCTGTGTATTTTCATGAGGGAATATACAGCTCCTTTTCTAACATACTTGAAATGGGGTATTTCCCTTCCAAATGAAAACCAATTAAATAAATTAAAATTTTTTCCCCTTGGTGCTTACAAAGTGTGGGAGTTGTCACCAAACATTACTAAATGTTCTAATTTAGTCATAAATGGGCTGAAAGCATGAGCATAATTACTAAGTCCAAAGTAAGTTGTTCTAAATATTTTATCTTGTTCAGCATATGCTGTTAAAAAAAAAACCCTTCGAACTATAATTGTCAACATTCAATTCACAAAAAGTAAACAACAGCTGAGCATAATGGGATGATAAAGAATCACTCCATAATTCCCAACATATGGCAAAGAGTATGTCCATGTTGAAGTGGAAGATGATCACGTTGATCAACTGAGTTCTTTTCTTCCTTTGAATTCTTCATATAGGAAAAACATCCCTAGGAAAACCAGAGACATTTTCCTAAAGCAGACAGGGGAACATGGGTGAATATAGAACAGTGTAGTTTGATCTCAGGCAGTAGGAATTTAGGACTCACTATGGTGTATGAAAGGGGTGAAGTAAAAAAGCCACAGATTTCTGGAAGAGCCGTCGTTCTAGAACTATCGTGCATGACATGAACAAACGTATGTGGAAAATGTGTGGATAAATTTGTCAGTTTTAATTTCTGTGAATAAACTCTCATGGGCCCAGCCTGTGATACAACTTGTGATGATTTGGATTCATTCCGAACAATGGATACTTAATCTGTTTCTAGGGAAGACCACTGGGAGCCTGCTTGAAATTTCTTTTTTCTTTATCAAATGTTTTGAATGTATGGGTTTTAGGCTCAAAGGAGATGAAGTCATGCACCGAAAAACAATGTTTCAGTCAACAGTGGACCGCACATACAATAGTGCTCTCATAAGATGATAATGAAGATGAAAAATTCCTATTGCCTAGCAACGTCGAACCACATCACTCACAGGTTTGCGGTGATGCTGGTATAAACAAACCCACCACACTGCAGGCATATAAAAGTGTGCCCTGTACAATCACGTACAGCACATGATACTTGAAAATAAATGACTGTTACCGATTTATGCATTTACTATACTGTATTTTTATGGTTCTTTTAGAGTGTCCTATTTCTACTAATAAAAAAAATTTGCTATAAAACAATATGCCGTGTTACACCAGTGGCAGCCTCATACACCTCGTGTTTACAAGTCTCTTTTTTTAATTTTAAAAAATTTTTCAATTACAGTTAACATTCAACACGATATTAGTTTCACATGTACAGCGCAGTGGTTAGACATTTATATAACTTATGAAATGCTCCCCCAATAAGTCTAGTACCCCCTAACACCATACTTCGTTATTACAATATTATTGACTGTATCCTCTATGCTGTGCTTTATATCCCCAATACTATTTCACAACTGCCAGTTGGTACTCCTCAATCCTTTCACCTTTTTTGCCAAGTCTCTTGATTGTGTTGTTTTCTCTTGTGCTTGATTTAATCTCGTGTTGTTTTGTACAGTAACATGTTGCACAAGTTTGTAGCCTAGGAGCAACAGGCTGTACCATGGGGCCTAGCTGTGTAGTGGGCTACACCATCTGGGTTTGTGTAAGTGCACTCTATGATGTTTGCACCACCACAAATCACCCAACAATACATTTTTCAGAATGTATCTCCATGTTAAGCGGTGCATGACTGTACGTATAAACCATTTGTTTTCAGAGTGAAGCACTAGAGGGGAAGGAGGGTGTGTTCCTCGTGTTCTAACCAAATACTTCAAAGCTGCCCTATGAGACAAAGGTGGGGCCATCTCCAGAAAAAAACGAACCTTGCTTCTTGGTTGAACGAGATAAGCCGCAGAAGCTCAGCTTGGGGACAAAGGGCTTTGTAAAGAAATGTTGAGGAACAAGACTATCTCTTTGTTTTTTCACATGAATGATGACAATCTACTTTAAATTCTTTTTGGATTGAGCAGTGGGATTTGGGAGCGGCTATTAAATAAATTAATTAACAAATCATTGACCTGATTAATTAATAACCACACCTAGGCAGAGAGACATGAACAGGTGGTTCACTGAGAACACTCTGAGGAGGAAAGGGTGTGTTCTGAGTGGCCTGATGTAGGGGAAATCCAGCAATCTGGAGGCAGAGGATGACTTTCTAAACTTTAGTTTGGGGAGATAATAATTAGTATTGTGAATATGCTTTGCAACTCTAAAACCCATAAACTAACTTATCTCATTCTACTGTCTCCTTAAAATGCTCTTTTTGTTACTGAACTAAAGGGGGTTCATTTGCCTATGTGCATCAAAGCAAAATGAGACATGAACAGGGATTTGCAGCAAAGAAAGTAAAGGTTTATTATTTAAGTTAATGGCTCAGGTGAGCTGGCACTCAAAGACCTGTCTTCCTCATGGCCTCTAGGGGATAGATTAGGTAGAGGAAAACTCATTAGTCATGGTAGCTAAAGGAATTGGGGTAATGGGCTCTACTGATTGGTCAGGCCTAGGGTGGGAGGCAGGTAATCATTATATCAGGTCCTGATGTCAGTCATGGCGTCATTCTGTCTGGTTTCTAGGGGATATATGGCTCTAGGGTCGTTCTGCCTTCATGGGTCTGGAGTTGAAACACAACAGAGGTCAAGATGTTATCTTCAGTTTGACTGAAACTGGGTTTCTGTGGCCAACAGACCCGAGGCTTTGTTCCTAAGACTATTTGATGCGGACAGGAATCTGATGTCCTAAGGGCTTAATGATTAAGGGAGTGGGTTGTGTATAATGTGCAAAGACGGAAGGATAAGGAAAGAAAAGAAGCAAGTGAGTCATGGTGCTATTAAACTAGACAAGGCTAGTTTGAATCAAAGAGAAAGAAAAAGAGACAAAGTTATTTTAAAGAAGTGAAGTTTTTGCACAGTTACATTTTAGAAAATGACAGCCTGATAATTAATCTGATTAATCTGAATAAATACAAAGGCTGACTTTTCACAGAGCTCTTCATCATGCCAGGCAGTATATGTCTCCAAGCACAATGATCCTTTCTGTACAGAGAATCTGTTAAGCTCAAAAGAAGTTCCAAGGACACAAGAGGTGGGAACCACGGAGACAGCAGAATAAACAGGCATGCACATTCTGCTCAGTCATGCTACTTCAGAGTAAAACTCAGGATGACTTGTCTGAAAAAAATCTGTAAGGTTCATTGTATGGATCCTTGAAGGAAACAATGGCATTACCATTGCCTGAGACACTGGGAGGAAAAGTGAGGATTCTGGACATCCCTAATGAGAGAGGACCCTGAACGTTTGACTGGTTTCACTTCTGTCAATCAAAAGCCTGTGACAGGCTCAGCTCTATCCTGGAAAACTTGAGAAAAGTAGGGAATAAGCGTAAAGCCGGAATTGCTTTATGCATGTAGGAGTCACACTTAAGACAACTCAGGATAGATTGCCAAAGGAAACAGAAGGGATCTTTCCTCAGAAAAAAGAAAGAACAGGGAACTGAAAAACTGGGAAAGAACCTTACTCTGCTAGCTGGTAGATATTCTGGCCCCTCTTCTCATGAAGCACACAATTATTTCTCAAATGTTTGATGATGATGACGATGATGATGATGACAATGAAAGAAATATGTCTTCTTGAAATGAAATTCGAGAATACAGTGTGTCTTCGTTCCCAATCCCGTTATTTATTCATGAGAAATAACTGGATTTTATTTAATGTAGCAGTGACACCGGATTCATGATATGGATCCTAAAGGCCATAGTCTAGTCATTCTCTTTCTTGAACAATTTTGGTAATTTTGATTCATCCCCTTTAAGATGTTCTTTTTCATACGTTGTCTTGTCTAATGATACTTATCTAACAACTAAATGTCAAGTCAGGAGATGTTAATTATATGCCATGTCTTATTGTCCTAGTTTAATTTGACCTTTTCTTCATGAGATGTTTTCTCTCCTTGAGTATTGGCAAGAAAGCTATTTTGGGTTGTTCCTTAATGGGGAACTTCTCATATGAAGAGTTTCACCATGAAAAGTCAGTCCGTCATTTCATTTTATAAATTAACGTTTTTTCTGACTTAAACAGGTTCTGCCCAACTATCTAAACAAAGGCATCAAACATGTTTATATTGCATGACAGATGACAAGTGCTCCCAGTGAAAATGAATATTATTTTGGATTCTAGATTTCTCTCTATCTTGTCTAACTGAGAGTCATAGTGATTGCCCAGGAGAAGATACATTATTTATTCAAGTTTGAATTTATACTGGCTTACCTCCCATATACTTTGCAGGGATATTTGTGTGTGGCAGGAAGAGTGAACTATCTATCAAATTCTCTCACTAATTTGTCATTAAATATTTTTTTCTCATTTTATTGTCCTTAGAGAATTGTTGATGCTATGGTCTGTATTTTCCCAAGATAAATCTTTAAGTTGTTGGATAATTACACTTGCACTTGTCTTTTATGACTAAAAAAATAATTGACACTGCTTTTGGAATGTCCATATTTCACATTGCCTAATTAGATTGTTGAGGATGCTCAGTTTCCTGGTCTATGTTTTCTTTTTGTTTGTTTTGTTTTGTTTTGTTTTGTGTTGAGAGAAGAAGGTCAACAGGGCACAGAAAGCTACTTCTCTGAGGTTATTAGAAAATAAAGAATTTATTGTGAACAGCTCCAGAAAGATTTATACAGATCCTTTTTCAAAAATTATAGTATGTAAGCTTGCAGAAAAAGAGGTCTAAGCAGGGAAAATAGGCGTATTAGTTTCTCAGGTAAAATATATGTTTGGATGCCTCTTGAATTTATGATTTTAGAATAATTTGGTACCATCATAATTATAACACCATATTTTCTACATAGTAATACTGCAGTTTAGCTCAGCAAGATCTGGTATTTATAGAAGTTTGCTGATTCCTGCAGCATCTAGAGCAGCTACTGAGTCCCTTGTTCATAAATATTTAATAAGCCCTGTCTAGGAGCAAGATACTATAGCAATATACAGGAGTCACTTTTAGATTAAATCATAGTTAGTCCTAGTTAAGAGAGGTAAGCACTGCTCTTATAATGTTTATTACATTGTTCAAATATCAGCATACATTTGCAAATCCTAAATAAGTAAAACTCAAAAAAAACTGTGATTCAATCACTCTGTACCACAATTTTATTATAAGCAGTGTTGTGTTCCTCTTATCTTGAGAATAACTTTGCTCATAACAGCAGTTTAATAAATATTTGTTGGTGGTAGGTTGACTAAAAAAGTAATACCTATTCCCACCCCACTCCTCAGATAATTGATTGCATTTTAGAGAGCTTCTTAACTAGTCTCTTCAAATAAATTCTCAGTAAACAGCAAATGAAATGGGCCTAAAGTCTGACCCAAAATTCATGTTTTCAGCTTTAGCTAGGTTGGCTTTTACTTTATACCTGCATGAGCACAAAACAATTAAACAGAACCCAAGGAGACAGGAAGCAGACAATTTCAACTCTAGCTGCTGCTACTGAAGGGTGATGTGTGGGCTGTGCTTTATTATGAAAGGCAGGAAGTATCCAGACAGAAGAAAAAAAGGGCATGAACTCGTATAGAGTGCTAACTCTGCATCAGGCACCACGCCAGTTGCTTATATAAACCATTCTTGGATCTCATAGTAATCCTGAGCTGGAGGCAATTTAGGGTAGAAAGACTGAGTTCAGAGGTAGTTAAGTAACTTGCCCAAAGTGTCACAACTCACACTTGGCAGGTCCTGGACTGCAGCTGAGATCAGTCTGCTCCAATGACTACGCTTTTTCCACTCTGCTCAGTTGTGTCCCTCCTACCTTCTGTGGAAAAGGGACACCTGCATGGCAAGCTGACCATTTGAGTTAGGTTTTCCTGATTTTAAGAATAAGACTCAGGTCACCACAAGTAATGAGGAATGTGCTATATTTATTCCTTCAGAAATGAGGAAACAGTGTTGTCAACCTCATAGTCAAGTCTCAGAGAACTCAGGAAAGGTGGAACCATGTGATTCCAGGAAGGCTAGAATGGCAATTGGAGGCAGGCTGGAGGAGACTGGAGTGAGAATCACATAGATGCCAAAACCATTCTGGAAGCGCAGGTGCTGGTGTTTACGGGCCTTCGTGAAGCCCACTCACCGTTGACATGACCCACCTACTCTGCAGATTTGCCTCTCTAGGTATCTCTGATTCTCTTTCACTGTCAACTGGCGTCCCTACCTTTTACTTGCAATCTTCTCTTAGATCACCTGTGTGTCCGTTGATTCTGCTTCCTCTCAACTTCAGTTCGCTTACAGCTCCTCATGGCCCCATTCTACTTTGAGGCCTCTTTCTTTAACATATTCTGAACACCTCTCACTGCAAACTGCCCTATTTTCTCAGTGATTCTTAATTCCAGTTCTGGGAATCAGACCTCTGGAGCCAGCTTACCTTTGTTTGGAAAGGCTGTTCATGCCAAAATGCCTCATTGGTTGTAAACTACCCTACAGGTTTTGACTGCTCTTGAGTTAGGAATCCAGCTGGGTCTAGTCACTCCAAGAGAGCTGTAGGTACACCTTGTTCCTTTAGGAGTGGCTAGGGACTTGACAGGCAGTATGACTGACATGTTGGCGGTGACCAACAATAATGAAAATTGACCTCCTGTCAATATCAGATCAGTGGCAGTGGGAAAAAAGAGTCATAAAATGGCAGTGGTACAAGATAGTAGCTGCGTAGACTCAGTAAGGGAAAGTCAGCTCTAGGGAGAAACAGAAAGACTTTTAAAAGGAAATGGAGAGTGCTTGGGGGAATGAGCTACCCACCATGAGTCATCAATAAAACATCTGCTGGGAACAGAGAGCTTCTTACAAGGGAGTCACTAAAGACCTTCAGGAACATTTTTTTCCTTCTGGTTGTGTTTTATGAAAATGTGTACAATCTCATTGAGAGTTGAGATTTTCTCTTACTTTTAGCCTTGGTATAGAACCTGAAAATATGATATCCGTTATGTATTTTCTCTGTCAATTAAACATATTTTTAAAAATTATTTAATTACATAATTAAGATACAATGCATTCTCACTGAGAAAAATTCAAATAGTGCAGATAAAACCAAAGTCTGCTTTGACTCCATTTCTCAAATCCTTCTTCTTCCCCAGAGGTAGCCTTTTAGACCTTTTTCTATGCAAAGAGAAAGTTCTATTTTATTGTTTTGTATGAATGAACATTACAATGTAGAACCATTTAAAACCAAAGTACATAGGTAAGATTTTTCACATCTCAGAAATACCTGCGAGCAACTTCCACTCACAGATACTGGATGCCAACAAAGACTAAACAATTAACTAAGCAGGCAATTCAAAGGCCAAAACAATCATTTGGCCAAAGTGGAAAGAGGCACACAGATGATATGGCCCCTTATTCCAGAAGCAGAGACCGCCTGGTTTGGTGTTGTGAACTCTGTACACAGTTGCCTGATAAAAAGCAGCTGAATTGAATGATTACAGAGGTCAAGGTCAGCTGATAAAAATGGAAGTTTCCTCACCACAAACAACCATGAAAAGTCACACAGACAGGCAATAATAGGAAAGAGAAACTAAACAAACGAAAATTCTGACAGCCCTCCCTCCCTGCACAATTGTTATTTTCATTCCAGCCTCATCTAAATCTCATCAAAAGAGCTGAATCGGGAATTGAACTCCGCATACAATCTTCACCAATTTATAATTTTAAACGTCATGAATTCAGAAAACTTAGACAGTAAAATCCTGCATTTTAAAATTCTCTTTTTCTAAAGTACAATCTAATTATTAATCGTATGTAGCAACTTGAAATGTGACACTTCTAAAATGATTAGCAATCGGGGCATCAATTAGCAGTATTTATATATTAACATGTACTTTTAATCTGTAACACCTGTTTTCTTAGTCCAAAATCATTCAAGTACAGAATAAACTTGGGTTGTAAACCATATGAAGGCAAGGATCCTGTTGTTCCATTCTGACATGTCCTGCCCCCTCCACACCCCCAACACCTATTCACAGGACACTTACTATAGCTCATACATGTGCTTACAACAAATGCATATTGATTGTTGAAAACATAAACATGACAAGGCCCCAGGACACAAAGATTAATAAGAGAGACAAAATACTTTATAGAACTTTATAGAATTGACATTAGTATGGCTGGTGAAGACAAAAATTGGCATGCTTAAATACGCAAACTAATACATAAAAATAGTTTCAGATAGTAATCAATGAGGAAAAACATAACAAGCTAAAGGCAGAGAATGACTGAGGTGAGTGTATTTTAGTTAGGGTGGGTTGGGAAGTCCTTTCTCAGGAGGCATACTTAAGATGAGACATGAATGAAGAGAAAGAAACAGTCAGGCCAAGATCCATAGTGCAATTGGAGAAACCAAACAAATCAAATGAAGCAATTAGCAAACTGTTAGGTACTATACTTACTATGGGATGGGGTGATAATCATGAGAGCATTAATGGTCAGAATGGCAAAAGCAGTCCCTGAGGTAGGGAAGGAAAAAGATTTTCTTGAGTCTCTTAGGGTCCTTCACTGGGTCTGAAAACCAAACTTAAAAAGACAGATTGACATGCTAAAAGGCATACTAATTTATTTAGTATAAATTTTATGTGACATGGGAGCCTTCACGAGGAAACAAAGACCCAAAGAAACAGACCTGGGTATTTTTATGCTGGATTGATGAAGGGTTGACCGTCATGGAGGAATGTGATAGGTTAGAGAGTATGAGATAAGTGCATAAACTGGGAACACTTAAAAAGGCCTGTTTGTTAGGATTGTTCTGTGTCTGTCTTCAGAGATAAGGTTGTTCCTTTCCTTCAGATTTAGGAAGGGCACATCTCACATGAGAGTTTTATGACCTGTTTCAGGGGAGACAGCGGAGAAAACGTCCAACTCCTGCCATTTTTTCACACTCCTTCACCTTAAAATAGTCAATATGCTGAAGTGCCATATTTTGGGGTAGGTCATCTTGAACACTATCACTGGTCTTGGTATGTCTTTATCTGGTCTGGGTAGGATTTAGAATGAAGGTTAGGGTGGGGGTTAGGATTAGGGAAAGGGCAGAGGATTAGGCAGAGCAGGGCAGAGGTGGGCAATCGGGGTAAGCTGGCATTGAATTTAAGGAAGCGCTTCCAGTCAGGGTTGTACAAGGGCACAGCTGGTTCTTGGGAGGGAGCGCCTCTTTCAGTTTTGTGCACGTCACACCTCACTTGCCTCACCCTAGTCCCAGCTCTGAGATTGGGCATGACCTGACTTGGTCAGAAGAGAGTAAGGAGACCCTCCAGACTAAGAAGGAACATGTAGGAGCTGGCCTGGTACGGACTGCTGGCCTTGGTGTTGCTCTGAGCTGGCCTGGCATCGACAGCTAGGCTTTGGCGTTTTCCTGTTGAAGGGAAACAGTTTGGGGAAACATAAACACCAGACAAGGCCACTCTGTAGTCTTGATGGATCAAGATAAAAACAAGACCACTTCATAATCCTGTCTGAACTTAGACAAAACATGAACCTTGTCCAAGAGACACGATACCAAACGTCTTCTCTTCCAGCTTATGAGTGACAATTATGGCTTTAGTCTCCCTCCAGTCTGCCCTCCCAATACCTAACATTTATTAGGATACCAACCACAGAGTTACCTGGCTTCTTGACAGCATCCAATCCGCAGCAAAGCCCTGCTTCCTTGAACACTCCCCCAAATTGGCAAACACAAACCAAAGTCTTATAAGTCTTTCTAACACCTTGGTACTGAGATACCCATGGCTCCGCATGAGGTGTGTTCTCCCTGCGACAGTCATCAACTTGGCCTGTGCAGACCTGTTCCTGGTGGTCTTCACTGGAGAGCACTGACATTGGTGAGAATGCATAACATTGAGGGGTGTGGAGAAATGAGGTTGGGTGGTAGCACTAGGTCACTTTATGGGGCTAAGCATGTAGGTGGGCTCAGCCTTGAAAGGTAGACTGAGGCTGTGGAAAGAAAACACACTCATTTAGGAGCAACGACTGGCCTGAATGGAAATTATGGCACAGGAAAGTTGATGTGGCCGTGGGCATGGTTGATGTGGGAGTGGGGTGGGTGGCCTGGCCTACAGACTGCTTTTAATAGGTAGGAAAACTGAGGTAGCAGCTCAGTGACTTCCCACAATTTGCATATGGACTAAAACAGGGCGTCTGGGTCTCTTGTTTTTAACATTAGCAGTAGCTCCTTGTGGCTCACCCGACTCCTACCCTAACCACATTTTATATTACCAGAAAAATAAAACCACTTCTTGGCTTTTCAAAAAGATCACCTAATATGGAAATTTCAATTAAGAATTTAATAAATAGAACAATTTATTAAACTTAATTTTATCATCCATTAAGCGAGCTGAAAAGGGAGCTTCTTTGCCAACTGCTCAATTCTCAGCCTTGTTTTTCCAGAGACTGGAATTCCTTTGCCTATCACAACTTTCAGGAGATCACAGCTGTGTGGCAACTGAATTGAGAAAGCTCCAGGGCTTCCTTCAAACCTAGCCCTTTTGCATTTCTGCATCCTTCCACCACAGGCATTGACACCCAAGAGGAAAGCCATGGCTAAGAAAACCTGACCCCTGGTGGAAATGCATTCCAATAAATAGAATTGGTCCATATTGGACTTTTAAGCTGAAATTTCCAAAAAGATGCCCAATTTCAAAGGGAGATAGATATTCCAGAACTAGGTCACAGAGAAAGACTGCTTAGCCTTGGAAAGGACAATGCGAGGGCCTGTGTCCCAGGATCTAAGGCAGAAATGTGTCATTGCTTTTTTCTGTGTAAGTCCACATGATGCCATCTCCTCCTTTATTCTTGGGTTATTGCATGTGTTTTCTTGTCTTTCTAGGCTGTCAGATCCCGGAGGGCAGGATGCACTGCTGATTCACTTCTGTATTCTTCACAGAGTTAGCTATTGCCTATAGCCAAATAGGTACTTGGTCATTGGCTGACTAACTTTGAATGTGAAATGCACTGAAGATGCATTTCAAAAATAGCTGGCTTTCTCTGACGAGAGTGTTGCTAGCTGGGAAGGTGCTATCGGGTAACTTCTCAGCAGGATTTGAATTTTGAGTGCCAGGGAAAGAGCAGAGTGATTAGAAGTGAGGTGCATTTCACTTGGATACACTCTGTTACCTTTGTTTTACATTTAAATGAAACATTGAGGTCTATATAAATTTGGATGACACATTAAGGGCAATTTCCTCGGCATGATTCAGGTTTCTGATTAGAAAACTGAAGCCTCCTGGAGTATTCTGTTTGTGTTACTGATTGGTTAAGGGCTGTTTCCATCATGGGGTGAGTTCATTTTCCCCTTGGAAAACTGAAGAGCAGTGCCTTTAAGGTATAGCCAAAGCAAACACTTTCTTTAAAAAGTCCAATCTCCTGAGCTGAAGCTCTTGAGCTCTCTCTTTCCAACTGCACAGGAAACAAAGAAATGTCAGCTGCTCAGGTTAGTGACTGTTTAACCTCTGACAAAAGAAATCTGACCTTTGTCCTCAGCTTCTAGGTGGCAATCCCAAGTGTTTTTCTTCTCTTGGGGGCAGTGGATACTCTTAACAGTGGGATTTAGGGTGAGGACTGAACACACCAAAAGGATCTACCACGTGACTTAGGGCAGGGGCTTTGGTGGCCTGGAGATTGAATCAACCACGTGGGCAATTGATCAATCAATTACGTCTGTGTAATAGAGCCTCAGTAAAAAACAAACAGAGGCTTGGGTGAGCCTCCCTGGTTGGCAGTATTCTGGGTGTATGGTCACACATTGGTATCGGTCAATTATCCTGACTCTGGGGTCGGGGGGGACAAACAGAAACTGCATTTAGAGCCCTCCTGGTCTCTGTTTCTCCCTTTGCCTGATCTTATTCTGTATACTTTCCCCGGAACAAACCCTAACTATGAACATTCCCGCTTTCATTGAGTTCTATGAGTCTTCTAGAGATTACCAAGCCTGAGGGGGTTTTGGGATCCTGTTAACTTGCAGTTAGTGTCAGAAGTGAGGACAGTCTTGGAAACTTTGTCCTCTGACTTTGTAATTGGCCCTCAATTCCTCACAGGCACCTTTCTCAGACCCCAGGCCCTGGGACTAAGAAACTAGTTTGCTCTTAGGGGAGGATCTATACTGAGATTGGGAGTACCCCAGTTTAGAGTGCCTGTGTTGGGGGACAGAGAGCAATGTTATCCATCTCCCCCTGCAACTTTCTCCGTCTATAACGGTGTAAGTTTACCAGCTAACTAAACATGCTACAAGAAAATGCTTTAATGGAGTCTACGGCACCTGAGCACAAGGTAGAGGAAAGAGCAGTGAACTCAAAAACACCAGACCAAGGTTCTAGCTCAGGCTTAAACTCTAGAAACGTCTCTGAGTCTGTATAGCCCAGTCTCCTGGACTTCAGTTTTTCCACCCATAAAATGGGAATGATAGTCCCTGGCTTTATCACTTTAAAAGGTTATTAGAAGAAATGAATGAGATAATGCATGTGAAAAGCTTTAGAAGCTTGTGACTTGGTATTTATAGAAACAGACAATATTAATATTGTCATCTTATTCCTAGCCATTTTATAGACGAGACCCAAGGGCCAGAGTGACAAATATCATAAGTTAATAGAACTGGGAATCCATGTCTCCCTTGTCTCCATGGTGGTGACTTTTTAATAAAACTCCATTCAGGAGCATCCTTTGTCCAGAAGGCGGGCTTTTGATGACCTCGACTGTTTAGAGCAAGCAGGAAAGTGTCTCTGAACCTAAAATAGCTATTGTGAATAGAATAGGGAACCCACCAACCCCACAGACTGGAAGTTAGTCTAAAATTTAGCCTATCGACTTAACAGTTTATTATTTATCAGATTAGAAGCTACAGAATAGGTGAGGTAAAGTAGCTAGAGGCTAATAAACAGATGTGATATCTGAGAAAATAAGAGTGGCAACAGTCTCAGTTAGGGGTAAAACAACACAACATAACTTATTCTCATTGCTAATCCCTGTAATGATGTGCCTAAGCATTAAAAGAAATTAAATTATGTTCAGTTTGCCCTGAAGCAAGGCAAAGGAAGAAAATTTAAAAATATGGAAAAGATACATAGTCATCATTTTGTGTAGATGATATAATTGCATAGAGAGAAAACTTGAAGGAATCAATTGAAAAACGATTAAAATAATAAATCTTAATTTCCTCATGGTTGTTGTGAAGATTAGCACTTGTACATGGCCTTGAACATAGTAGGTCCTGACAGGTTCTGGAGAGTAAATATAAGCTTTATATTCAAAACTCCAGAGCTTTCCAGTACAATAGAACTCACCAATTAGTAGTAACGGGGGGGGGGGGGGGATTACATTTGTAATAGCAATAACAAGCCCAAAATAAAACATCCCAGGAAAGAAAAGAATGTGTAGCGACTATATGAGTAAAATTATAAAATTACAGAGAGAAAAAAGATTTGAATAAGTGGAAAAATGTGCTAAGATACTGAATGACAAAACAGGGTATTGTAGAGATGTCACTTTTTTTTCCAAATTAACGTAAATCCTTAGAGTTATTCCAGGCAAACTATCTACCTTACTATTTTTGGAACTTGGAAAAATATCTTAAAATTTCATCTGGAATCATAACAAGCAAGTATGTTGAAGAATATTTGTGAAAGGGTAAGAAAGGTAGGGATGATCCTAACGTACGAAGTATATTATAGTGAAGGGGAGGAAAACTTTCCCTCTGTACTCTTGGTTTCTGTGGTTGGGTCTGAGGAAAAAATATATATATACAAATTTTATTTACTATTTTTATGTGCTCATTGGAATCCTCATAAAGAAAATGGAGAGCGAAAGAAGTTAGAACAGAGGGCTTATATACTTAACAAAACAAAACAAAGAAATGAGAAGTTTGTGAAGAAGTGACGAGACAAAGGCATTTGGCCCAGGAAAAATGGAAAAGTGACTAAAAAATATATGGGGAAAACTAATGGGAGATAAAGGTTATTTTAGTTTGTGCTCTTCTATTTGGTGTTTTGGTGTTGACTTCTAGTCTCTGACTATAACAATATTTTTCTCTTCCTGGCTCAGGAAGGGTACCTTTCCCTTGGGAAATTTTATGACTTGCATTTAGGTAGAAAGGAGGAGGTCAGAGAGCCCTTTCTGCATCTGCTGTTTCTCAAGTGCCTTCAGTGCAAAATAATCGATACGCTAAAGTGGCATATTTTGGGGTGGCATACTCTGAACCCCTTCAATAGCTACAATAATTAAACCAGTATGGGATGGAACAGACAGCTCAAAAACAAGTCACAGGATTTATTTTACAAAAAAAGAGATATCTCACATCAATGGGGTAAAAAAAACATTACTCAGTAAGTGGTGATAGGAAAAATGGTCAATTATTTATGGGAGAATCTATTTAAATTCTTTATATATAGCAAAATAAATCCTCCACAAATTAATTGAATTCGGCTTATAAATTATCTTGCTTCTTCATTCACTGAGAAAACTGAAGCAATTTTCAGACACACACCACCCCCTCTATTCACCAACCATCATTCCTGCTCCTATACTCAGCTTTTTCTCTATTTTGGACAAACTATCCTTCCTCCTATCAAAAGCCAATTCATTCACTGGAGCCCTAGAGCAGCTCTGTCCAACAGAAATGTAATGCAAGCCACATATGGAATTAAAATTTTTCTAGTACCTATATCTAAAAGGTTAGAATAGCTGAAAATAAATTTAATAATGTCTTTTATTTAATTGAATATATCCAAACTATCATTTCAACATATAATCAACATAACAATTATTCAGAATTATCTAAAATTTCACTAATTGTCAATTCTACTGTTATATTGTGGTCCAAGCCATCATCACATCACACCAGGATTACTATAATAGCCTCTCAACAGGTCACTCTACTTCTACCCCTGTCTCCCTTGAGTGTACAGGGGAGTATATGTATCCCCTTATCCACAGATACATGTTACAAGAGCCTCAGTGAATGCCTGAAACCACATATAGTACCAAATCCTATAAATACTGTTTTTTCCTATTATTACATACATATGATAAAGTTTAATTTAGAATTAGACAATTTCATGGATAGAAGATTCATTCTTACCAAAGATCTCTACAACCTTAACATATATATTTTTTTCTTAAGTCAAGAACTTTCACCTTTGCACTTAAACACTTTACAGCTCCTCTTTGGCATATTCAAATTGCCAGGATCACTACTCTTGTTTTTTGGGACAATTATTAAGTAAAATAAGGATTATTTGAACACAAACACTGTGATACTGTGACAGCTGATCTGATAACCAAGACAGCTGCTAAGTGACAGACCAGTAGGGAGCGCATACAGTGTGGATACGCTGCACAGAGGGATGCTTCACATCCTGGGTGAGACAGAGCAGAAAAGCAGGAGATTTCATCATGCTACTCAAAACGGCTCACAATTTAAAACTTATAAATTATTCATTTCTGGAACTTTCCATTTAATACTTTCAGACCACAACTGATGACAGGTAGCTGAAACCTTGGGAAGGGAAATCACTGATAAATGGGGGACTACTGCATTTTCGACAGATAAGCCTGAGTGATCTTGTCAAACCTAAGTTAGATCACAAACCTTCTAATGACGGCCTTTTTTTTTTTCTTTCAGGGTAAATGTCAGGGTCCTTCCAATGTCACACCAGGTGCCCTAACTTATCTGACCACATCTCTGACCACTCTCCCACTTGCTCACTCCACTTCAGCCACAGCAGACTCCGCGCTGCTCATCTGAGCATGCCAGGCCTCGGAGCTTTCACACATGCTGTTTATTTTGCCGAGAATGTTCTTCCCCCAAATATCTGCCTGCCTTAGTCTCTTATTTCCTTCAAGCATCTTCTTCAAATGTCATCTCTTCAAATGAGTTCTACTCTAATCACCTTATATATATTTGCATCAAGCACCCACCTCTCAGCCCCTGTCCTAGCATCACTGACCTCCATAATCAGGCTCTAGTTTTTCCCCATGGCTCTTATTACCTTCTAATATGTCATCTAAAATACTTATGAATTCTGTTTTTTTCCCTCCTTTCTCTATTAGTAAGCTCCATGAGGGCAAGAAATATTGTGTTTTGTTTTCTGAGGTATACCTAGAATAATGTCTCACATATTAGATGCTAAATATTTATTAAGTAAATGAATAAGATTAATTAAATGAATGAGAAATAAATATATAAGGAACTACTTTCTAGGTATAGAAAAGATAAAAAGGAATCACAACCAAGAGAACTCTACATTTTACTACATACAAATTTAAAACATTATTATGTGTAACGAAACACAAAAATAGACCACTATACCATACATTTTAAATAACCGCAGATCTCTTCCAAAGTAAGAGATTTTAAAATTTTAGAGTACATGAATACTCATAATAAAAATTAAAGTTTTAATTTATTTTTTCCCAGTCTGGGGGAAAAAAGTTGAGGTTATTATATGCACTTCTGCTGAAGGCTGCCTACATAGCTCTACATTTTCTCCGAGGTACTGATATAAATTAGTATTTACTTATGGGACTTTTACCCACTCGCAATTTCTATCCATGCTTGTTTTTCAAAATTCTTAATAGTTCCACAATTCAAATTTTTATTTTAAGCACTATTTTAAGCAAGTGAAACCTAAAAAATTAGGAAAGACATTTTTAGCTATCACTGGAATTTAAAATAAGTTTATTTTTTTAAATGCACATGGAATTATCTTAATGATTTTAAATGGCTTTCCTATAAATAATCTTGGAAGGAACTTATATTAAAAGCTTTTAGGTAATTAAGGCCAATTTTTGACATTCTTTTTCAATCAAGAAGGGTTTAGATTGAAGCTAAGAAGAGACTAAGGAGAATTCTGACTGATGCTCCTATGTTCTTCCCTGTGCTGGGTCCTACCCACAGACAGAGGAGACTTTCTAGCCCACCCTCACTGTGCAGATGAGAAAATCAATAGTTAAGCAAGTTCCATTCATCATCTGCGCCCTCTCAGTTTTGATTTATGATTTTTTTAAATTTTTTCCCGTGTGATTTGAGATATTCCTGGTTCGTAACATACTGAGTAATTTTGAATTGTATACTGAACATTTTGAATGTTATTCTATGAAACTCTGAGTTGTTTCTAAATCCTACGGATGATGTTGATATTTTTGTTTTAACGACAACTGAGCCAAATGGTTAAGGCTGCAAGTTCTGTTGGTTGCGGTTTCTCAATCCGTTGTTCTCCTTCAGAGACTTTTCTGTGCTGCCTAGACATGTCATGTGGAGGCACTACGTAGTGGCCACTCTGGGGTCAGGATAGAGGTCTGTTCCTTAGTTTTAGTGTTAAAGATTGGATCTTTGTTCAGAAGTAAGCCTAGGAGTCCATAAGGAAATTTTATAAAGTCATATTTCAAAACTCCTCTCTTTGCAATGTCCCTGCTACTTTTCAGTGCCCTGGGATTCCCCCTTTCAGTCCTAGGGCTTAGTTTACTCTGTCCTTCATGTACTTCCAAGGATGGCATCTGCATTCGGTATAGATGGGAGGGAGTGGGAGGAGAGAAAGAGGAAAGAAACAATAGAGGTTTGTTCTCTTCTTGAGACCTCAGCTTCTTCAGTTTGAGAGAAAGTTTCCTCTTCTTCAGAGTTTTCAGTCCCAGCCCTTGTCACGGCTAAGGGATTGCTGGAAAAATGGGGAGCGAGAAAATGAAGAAAATAAAAAAAAAAAAAAACAAAGAGTGTACCTACTCTCTCTGAGGATCAGAAGTCCGCTTGCTGCTCTTCAAGCAGAGCAGGAGGCTTCTAGAGCTCTGTTTATTCCCTTTCGTGTTGTGGCTTGCCTGAGTCAAAAGGGAAAACAGAGTTAAAACAGCAAATTGATGGCCTGTTTGGTGGGACTATGATTCCTGGTCTTCTTTCCTGATCTTCCTGCTACTGTTTACTTTTCAGTCATCAGCTCGCTGCACCGTGCATTCTGTCCAGATTCTATAACTGAATTTGGTGGAGACGCAGGATGGTTTATGCTTATTTCACCATATCTAGACTAGAATAAAACATTCCCGTTATAAAATTACAAATTAGAAAAATCACTTAATCGAAAAATAGTTCAGAAAGAACATTGGAAATTCAGCACCATAATAGAACTACTGTGCACATTTGGCATATGCAAACTTCCAGATATTTTCTATGCATATACATTAGTTTTAATACATAAAATGGAATTGGTATAGATAAGTGATAAAAGCAGGAATCTTGCCTAGTTTGAATTTTATCTCTCTCATTTATAACCTGTGACCTCTTGAGTAAACTACTAAATCTCTCATTATAAAATAATCATGAATAAATATCAGTCAAACAGGTTATGAAGGTTAAATTAGTTAATATCTGTAAAGCACTCGGAAAACTGCTTGACACATAAGTGCTATAAAAGTGTGCATGTTATTATGTGTAGTCTCTTTTTATTAAAATAAGATCACCCTCTAATTCAACTCTACTAATACACACTGAATGTCTGCTTTGTTGCTATGATTAAAAAGCCCTGGGCACTTTGGATTGGTGAGATCTATCTTCGCTAATGGCAGTAGCAGTTTATGTTCACAGAAACAATCATGTGCTGGCCTATGATTATCAGTTTAGATGTCCACCTTGGCAGGATTCAAACAGGCCAAAACCTGGAAAGAGATTCAGAATCCTCCCCTCACCCCCAGCTGCATTTCCTGTTAGCCAATCCTACGGGCAGGAAAAGGCCACTCAAAATAGTTGGGTTGGAAAAAGCTCAGAAGAGAGAATTGGCGATGGTGTGGAAGTCACACACCATTCTTTAATTCTGGATCATAGATAGAAACTGGTGTGCAGGTGTGACTGACCTTGCTAAATACACAGGGGTTAGCTGTGCAGCTCACCTTTTCCAGTGTCTTTTTAAAAAAGTCCATTTTTCTCCCCTTCGTCCAGAAGATAGGATGTTGATGGGGTTCACCACGTGCTACCTCAAAATATGGCACGTTGGCATACTGAATATTTCAAGCTGAAGGAATTCTAGAAACAACAGGTGCTGCAGGAGAGGCTCTCTGACCTCTCCCTTCTCCCCTGAAGCAGGTTGTAAGAACCCCTTGTGATAAGTGTCCCCCCATTCTCAGGAAGGTGGAGGGAACGTAAAAGGACAGGTCTCACTAAGCTTACTACCCCTAGCTCTTACCCTTTTGTCCTATCACATTTTTTCCATGACTTTCAACTCTTCATTAAACATAGTAGAAAAACGCTCAAGCTAACCTTTTCTTCAGGCCTTCATTTCCTCATGAAGGTTCCCATGTCATGTAAAACTCATATTAAACAAATCTGTATGTTTTCTCCTGTTAATCTGTATCAGTTCAATTTTCAAGCTAAACCAGAGACCTAAGAGGTCAAGGAAAAGTTATTCCTCCTCTAAAATATTAAAAAGAATTCTAATTGTAGTTTTTAAAAAATTTTTTAGTACAAGGCCATTTGGATTGGCAAGTTTCTCGTTTTTTAGCTTTATTGGATACTGAGGGCAATTTTTATTTCAGCATTGTGCAGCCATTAATGTTATCACTGAAGCAAAGTCAATAAGAAAAGACTAAGGAAAATTATCCAATATGGCCATCTAAAATGCATACATATGTTATATATATATATATGCATGTGTACGCATACATCATAATAAATAATAGATACAATAATAAAATATATTTTAAAATATATTTTTAAAGTATTGATGTATAGGGTTTTGTTTTAGTAATTGGGAAATTTTGCTTATGTGGTATGATCTCTTAATTTATTCATGGTTCCAGATAAATAAGATTCTACTGTACTGATAATAATTATTTCTACTGGTAATATAAAAAAAAAGTTTGCTTTAAAAATATTAATACTATCATTTAAAGTTTACAATGTGTATTTTTCTTAAAAATAATTCACATCCTAAATCTTAATACATTAAGACATTTTAAACCAAGCATATTTTG
The DNA here is from genome assembly GCA_030015415.1 of Cynopterus sphinx. Taxonomy (NCBI): domain Eukaryota; kingdom Metazoa; phylum Chordata; class Mammalia; order Chiroptera; family Pteropodidae; genus Cynopterus; species Cynopterus sphinx. The sequence continues at coordinate 131,205,486 of CM057380.1, read as the reverse complement.
AAATGCTCTGTATTAGATAAGTTCATTTTTTGTGTCTTTAAATAGTTCCCATACACCAAGCATTATAGGAGATATGTTAGATAAATTCTAGGAAACCAAGCATGATTCTTCAAGATGACTATTTTATCTCATTCTATGCTTTTTCCCTCTGGTAAACCTTTTTTAGTAATTTCCCCCCAATAATAATGCGAATGGTAGCATTTATTGAATACTACCGTATTCCCAGCAATGTGCTGTGCTTCCTATACATTCCATTGAATCCTTACCACAGTCTTACCCGGTAGGCTCTCTTGTTATCTTTTATACTGAATGAGAAAACAGAAACTTAGAAATGTTAAGTACTTTGCCCAGATCTCACAACAGGTCAATGGTACACAATGTTTCAAACCCAGGTCTGCTGGAAGCCAACACCCCAGTACATTACTGACTATGATGCAGAAATAAATAGCCCATAGAAATGTGTAGGAGAGATGTTGTTCAGTGTCTCCTGAGACAACTTCCTACTCCTACATTTATTCCTTCCATCCCCATCTATCTCCCCTACCTGATTTATATAAGGGAGTATTTCTCCAGGCAAAGAACACTTTCTTCTGACCTATAAGAGAAAAAGAATGGAAAGACAGCTCATGTTTTCCTTTGGGTTGGCAGAGATTTTCCAACAACCTTTATCTGCAGTTTCAACAACAACAAAAGAAAATGTGGCAAACATTGAGATGTGTCCATCTGGCACGACCTCTCAGAAAACCATGTCTCCATTTCTACCCTCTACAGCGATTCCTCTTTTGTGTGGATGCTGGTGTCATGCAAAACTGGGGTATCTTTGACACTGTCACTTTATAGATATACTGTATTTTTCCAGCTGCTAATCTTAGATGTGGAAATAATGATCTTGAGCTTTATTTCCCCCTCTATTAGAACTGAACCGTGTAATTTTGCTCGTCAGATTTGCAAATGAAGGTTATCTTATACTGTTTAGCTTGGTTAAACGTTATCACCGTGGGTGGTTATGCACCTCCTGTCATGCTGATGAGAAGCCTGCCTTCCTGACTGTGTTCACCAAGGCCTCCTGCTGAAGGAGAGACTGTGCAAAAGGCACTGGAAATAAATGGGATGGAGCAGTTAGGGAAGAGGACGGCAGGAATCAGAGCACTCAGCTTACAATGTCTCCACTTCCATGTGGTCCTTATCATGGTGCTGTACAGATTACAAAGCATTTTCACAAATATTATCTTATTTAGTTTAATAAGCACAACTGCCCTGTGAAATAGATTTTATGATCCTCATTTTCTATGCTAGGAAACTGGGTTCGATTAAGGGGGAAATATTTAATTCAAATGCGGTTTTCCACTGGAAATCCAGTGTAATTTCAACAGGCCAAAGCTTACCGTGTGTGAAAGATTGTGATGGAAACAAGTGTTAGGAGCCTCAGACATTCCTGTATTCCTTCCCCCACCCGCTGACTTGTTGCTCCTCTAATCTCAGCTCTTATACACCCCTCGTTCTTTTTTCTACTGCTTGCACACATCTGCCACATTCAGGCCTCAGCTCCTGCAATCTACCCCAGATAGCGACATGGGTCATTCGTTCACTTCCTTCAGGTGTCTGCTCAAATATTACTTCATCAGAGAGACCTTCCCTGGAAAGCCTAGAGACACTAGTGGTTCTCACTACTCCCTCTCTCCATGAGCACCGTGCACCAAGCACAGACCAAGGGTAAGAAAGCAGATTAAAACTCAGTCTGCTTTTTATGATCATCACACACCAGGAATTCTAAACGACGCTGATGATGAAATACCTTTCTGAGAAAACAAAAAACAAAAAAAAAACAAAACAAAAAAAAACTAAATTCTAAGCAATTGCTGTGATTTCTTTTGAGTTATAAAAATCTATATGTAGACTTGAAATGAGTACATTATTACTTATCCTTTAACAAGCATGGTGTTCTACTTGGAAGTTAACTAAGAGAACTCTAAGCTACACAGTTGGCCCCTAACACAAGTAGACAGGGCTATACAGGTTTGTTTATAAGTACTGCAGTAGTTCAGAGTCGTTCGAGCTTGCTTTGGGTGTATTTGGCAATGCCAACCCCTGTAGTATAGACATATCCCCATATAAGGATCAACTATGGACAGCGATAAACTGACAAATCTAGCTACCGTAGCCCCTCTTATCTGAGGGTTTGCATTCCACGGTTTGGCTTTCTGCAGTTTCAGTTACTCATGGTCAACTGTGGCCTGAAAATATTAAACAAAAAATTCAAAAAAATAAATTGCATACCCCTCTGGGTAACAAGATAAAGTCTCGTGCCATCCTGCTTTGTCCCACTTGAGATGTGAATTATCGTTTTGTGCAGTGTGTTCCTGCTGTGTACATCCCCTACCCAGTGGTCACTTAGCAGCCTTCTGGATTATCAATCAGCTGTCAAAGTATTATGGCACTTGTGTTCAAGTAACATTTCTAAAACTTTTATGTTTTATATTGTTTAAATGTTCTATTTTATTATTATTGTTGTTAATCTCTTATTGTGACTAATTTGTAAATTTGATTTATTGTAGGTATGGATGTAGAGGAAAAACATAGGATATAGAGAGTTCAGTACTATTCTCAGTTTCAGGAATCCACTGGAGATCTTGGAACGTGTTTTCCATGGATAAGGGAGACTACTGTTAATGTTCTATTGAACATAAGTATGCAAAAAAAAAAAAACCCATTTCGATGAAGCCATTGACAAATATGCAGAAGCTAGACTTGAAAACAGATGCCATAAATTCATTCATGTGACCGACTGATATTTCATCTTTTTCTAAAAAATACACAAATACATTTATAATTTTTAATCTATTTTTCCTTTGCAATCTTTTAGTTACTTATCTTTCATTATTTTATATATTTTTTATTGACATAATTATAAATGTGAAATTCAACAAAACAAAAACTTCACTGTCCACTTTCTTTTTCTGGCCATTAGTAAAATGCGTTTTGTTTTAGTTATCTATTGCTGCTCAACAATATTACCACAAACTTAGCAGCCTACAGGAACACACATTTATTACCTCAAGTGTTCGTAGGTCAGGAGTGAGTGCATGGTTGGGCTGGGCTTTCTGCTTCAGGGTCTCACAAGGCTGCAATCAAGGTATCAACTGACTTCCGTCTGGAGAAGAATTCATGCTCAGGTGTTTATTGGCAGGAATCAGTTCTCATGGAATGTTGGACAGAGGGCCTCGTTCTCTTACTAGATGTGGGTCAGCGGCTGCCCGTAGCTTCTTATCACATGGGCTTTCTCACTGCCAACAAGAGAGAACTTCCAAGCAAGATGGGTACCATAGTCACATCCCATCACCTTGCCTTACTTTATTGGTTAGAAGCAAGTCACAAGCTCTGCCCTCACTCAGGGGGAGGGGATTACACAAGGCATGAACAACAGAAGGTGGGGCACCATGAGGGTCCCTTTGGAGTCTGTCTATTACATGTTTTATTTCATGATTATTAAATATAACTTTTCACATAATAATTTTGCCACATAAAAGAAGAAATTTTTAAAATGATCTGCTCAGAGTATCACATATACTAGATACACCAGTGCCCATGACCCTACTTGATTTTCTTCATAGCACTTACCTGATTTAGTGTCTGTTTTCATTGTATTATATAACATTTCTATTATTTACATTATTTTATTAACATATAACAAATAATATATATTTAATTAATATATTTATATAATGTGCATATTATATTATTTTATATTTATTGTCTATTTCATTTGTTCCATATTTATTTATTGTTATCTTCCCTTTGTAACCTTCCTGAGAGCAGAATTTTTCTGTTTTGTTCACTGTATTCAGCACCTAAAGCACCAGCTGGTACATAGTAGGGACTCAGTAAACATTTGATGGATAAAATGTGTATGATCTTCAGAAGCGTTGATTTAGGAAAACAGTCATCTCTCCAAGTGTTTTTCGGTCTCATAGATTTTTTGGTTAACTTTTATCACTGTGGTTTATATATGCCCGGTTTAAAATAAAAACAGTAGAAGGCTTTGACGAAGAAGAGCAATCCTCCCAACACCTCGTGTGCTTCCCAGAATCGACCACCCCACGTCTTTTCCTTCTTGTTCCTAGCTTTTACCTCCTCATTTTTTTGTATTTCTAACACTGTATTTTGTCAATGTGATTCTAAAATGACCAAATAGAAAGTAAGATTTTGGTCAATGGGGTAAGATTTTCTGTTTCAGTAATATTAAGTGGCCATTCTTTGTAACAGGTCTGCCTTCTAGCTGTGCTGCTTTTAGAACTTTGTACTCGGTGGCAAGAATTCCACACCTCTCAGAGAGAGAAGGTGAAATTGACTTTCTGGAACCTTTTTAATGGGTAAGAATGGGGTTAAAGAAGAAACCCAGAGGCTGACTCGGAGTGATAATTTTTGGTGTGTGGATAAATCCTTCAGATACAAAGAAAGACAGAAAACTTTGCAGGAAGACAGAGTTTAGAACCAACAAAGGACCTTTGTCCTTGGAGAAGGCTGCTGCTTTGACTATAATCCCAGAAATTATAAACAAACAAACAAACAAACAAATAAAAAAAAAATAAATCCCACAAAACTCCGGTTGACAGCAAAGGGTCAGCATTTCATTTTGGCAAGAGAGAAAGATCTGGGTTGACACCTGAAAGAGCTATGCTCTGTGACCTTGGACAAGTGAAAGAGAATCAGAGGCATATCTTAAAAGCCACCGTTATCTGGGCTTTCTGTTATATTCAGCCAGACTTATCCCTTAATTGACATAGATTCAAAAACATCTACTACCTTTGGATTATATCAAGTCTTCGGATACCACAGGAATTATCTACTCTAATCTCAAAGAAAATTTCTCAGATCATGAGTGTTGCAAAAATACCAGACTATTTGACTTTCTTCTCCTTTCCATAGCCATGATCCTAGGAACTCTTTAGACCTACTAGTTCAGAAATGAATGTTCTTCTGCTGTCCTCTTCTCTTAAGTTGACTAGAATGTTATACCTTGGACAGAGCTCGTGGAGTACTTAGATCTATATTTCACATCAAGAAAACCCTGAGAAAGTTTTATATATTCCTATAAATGGAAAACATGTTGAATTGAGGTGTTCTCCTATGGTGGGGTACAATGATTAAGAACCTGCCTGAAACCATATTGGTGGATTTAAATCTCATTTCTATTTCTGATTAGCTGTGTAATTTGGGGCAGAATACTTAACATCTCTCAGCATCAGTTTCCTCATCTGTGAAGTGGGGAGAGTAATAACTTCCATATTACAGACTAGTTATAAAGAATAAAAAGTACCTGGTACATAGTTAGTGTTCCATAAATGGTTAATATTATTATCACAGTCTAACTTATGATTGTATTTTACTATGACTTTGTTCTGTAGTTTAGAAACTTTCTCAAAGTACTGATATGCCTCATGTTATTTTTTCTTCTTATTCATCCCAGAGAGAAGAAAGTATACAGCACATAATCAATCTTTAGTACATATTTGATGTTGAATTGAATAATCTGCTTTATTATAAAGATGGCTGGTGGAAAAAAGCATTTGGGACTGATAACATGTTTACTCAAAGTAATAATATCTTACAAAAATCTATTTTATGAATATGGAAAGAATGGCATCAACATATTAACAGCAGTAGGCTTGTCTATTTTTTCAGGTTTTCTACACTTAACATTTATAACTTTTGTAATTAGAAAAGTAGTTAATCTTTTTAAAAATCTGCTTGAAGATAGAGTAGAGAAACAGAAGAAAAAAGAATGTGGTACATATTATTAAGTATGATTTCCCAATAATTTTTGTTTTTCATTGTGCCATCCAAAAAACAGTGACATAATAAAATTGAGTTTGAAAGTACTCAGTAAGTTATCATCTTCTGATAATTCAATTAGAAAGAATGGAGGCACAATCTTTGATGCAGAAAGTACATATCCAATGATCATCTGAGCAAGGAACACCATCTTTCATAAAGCAAACAGCATGCTGCTGTTTCCATCATGCTGACAGAAAGATCATCACATTCAGAAAGGAAATTCCAGGAACTTGCATTCTAATTAACATGGAAATAAAATCCACAGAATAGATATGTATCTGAAGTTTATGCAGTCCCAGGGTACAATGGCGATAAATGAAGACTGATCTGGTTGCAATTAGGGACAACAGTGTGTGTCAGGGAACATCCTATGGAAAGCTAACATTCAATCCAATTAGGAAGGGCAAAGTATAAAAGATGAAAGCAATTTCCTTTGTCCAGTTAAATTAGTAATCCAAATAACAGGCTACTCTTTGACCTTCCTGGGAAGGGTCAGGTTGGCTTCTAATGGTCATTAAATAAATAACCAGCTTATTCTTGCAATGTTTAGTAAGTCAGATTTAGGGAAATATATTTTAGACTAAAAAAAAAATCAGTCAAGAAAAAAATAAGAAAAATTCCTCTAACGTATTCTCATTGTTCTATTTATCAATGTTTAATTTGAAGAAACAGAAGGACTAATAAGAGCACCAGACTAAAGGAATATGGGGTCTGTTAAACAAAATGAAGAGGTCACTTTCTACTTCTCGCTAATTCGTATGGCAGCAGCTAAAGAAAGGAGATATTTTAAAATATAGCTTCTCTGGTGCTTCTCCAAAGTCACACTTGAAACATATATACTATGTTTTTTTCCTATACAAACATACCTATGACAAAATTTAATTTGAATATTAGGCACAATAAGAGGTTAATGACAATAACTAGTAATAAAATAGAACAATTATGATAATATACTGTAAAAAAAAGTTATGGTAATGTGGCATTACAAAGTAAAATAACACAAGCACTGCTATCCATCTTTCTATGGTTTATCACAAATGTCTCTGATACAGTGTCAGCAAAGTTAGAGTGTGTTTCTTATCTTTTTGTTGCTTTGGGTGGTTATTTACAAGAGGAAACTATAGAAATGAGTTTCCGTCATCATCCTTGGAATTAGAAGACCTTAACTTCTCTTTATCAGTCCATTTATAATAGGCTGGGTCTTGACCCTCATCTATGTGAGAGGGGGAAATTAGCTTCTCTACATTTGCCCCTAGTTCTTCCTCCTACCCCACTTTCAATTTCTATCAGCTATGTCATCAATTCAAACGTATTTTTTCTGTAGGCTGATTCTGAAATCAATACATATCACTTAGAATACATGAATTTATGAACATTATTCACGGAAGAATCAAATAATACAATTCGACTCATAATCCTTCTATCAGTACACTTCTGCAACTTTGAGGAAAATGCAAAAGGTCGATTTTTCTTACACTCCACAGCAGCTCAAAACACTACCGCATTTTTCTGTGATTTATATTTGGATCAACACTTTCTTATAAGCTTTATGTTTTTCTTAGAGTTTCTACAGTTGCATTTGTTGGAGGTATAGAGGGAGCGTCTATTCTTCTAAGGGAATGTTTACTAGAATATGGGAATTTAATTAATAACCTTGAAAAATTCTTGAGAATTTCTCCTATTTGCCTGTTTTGCTTCTCATTGCAGTTTGATGACTATTTGGGTAGAAATTTGACCTTATATCCTCAGCCTAATACCCAAATCTGTCTTTAACTCTAGGAAATATAAACTGTCAAGTTCAGATATCCTTAAAACTTTAGCAAGAGTGCTGTAAGGCAGAATGTCTCTGAGAATCAATTTCTTTTTTGGTATTAAGCATACAAAATATTGAAAAACATAAAAGAGACATTGTTGGGACCAGCTCCAAGAACGTATTTTTCTGTGAGCATATCTCTTGTATGTATATTATAGAAATTACTCTAAGACATTGCCAGTAACTTCTTGATGTTAGCTCAATTAGTACTAATATTTAGAGAAGTTTAACAAGAAGGCCTTAAGGAACATTTCAACTGTTATTGTTATTAAGGAAGAGAGGTAAAAATTAGTCTCGATGTACCATGCACCATTCTGGCTTTTATATGCGAATATTATTGAATATGACATGTTTTATTACATATTATGTATTATATTATATTAATATATAATTCTAAATTTAATATGTTATTATATAAGGCAGTTATTTAAGGTGAGAAGAGTTGATCCACCTTATCTAGGAGTTGAGATTCACTTCTCTGCTTCCTTCTGTTAATGATCATGGCATCTGACCCTCTTCCCGGTATGAGACACATTCTGTGACCCACCATATTGCCCCACCACCTCCCACTGCTGTTAATATTGATCCCACCTTCCCTCTCAGCTCAGATTCTTGGACCCTGAAATATGCCTTAATTTATCTCTCTTGAAAACTTCTAGTTCTGCTCTTGGATCTGGTAATAGTTAATGTCAGCTTTCCTTTTGAATATGTGAATGTTTTCTAAAGAGCCCTGATTCCCCTGACTTAAATCCCAGAGCCAGAAGGACCCTCAAATTCAACTAGACCAATGATTCCTAAAGCCTTGGTATTTGGACTCACAGGGAGGCACTCCAGAGTTATTACAAGTCTTAGAACCCATATGTAGTTACAATATTTTTTTTCTTTCACTGGGCAAAAAAAAAAAAAAAAAAAAACTGACATAATTATGATGTGGTATTCATAACTTTGTAAAATCGAGAAGTATTTTCATGCTCCAAAAATATGGGAACCACTGATTCACGCAGCCTCTTCACTTTACAAATGAGGGGGAAAAAAATAAGCCCAGAAAATGCTTTTTTATTTGCTCAAGGCCACAGAGTGAATTACGATTATGTCAGGACCCAGGTGTAATCTTTGCATTCCCAACCATCAACTCATTGCTCTTTCCAGTATCCCAAACCCCCGAAGATCATAATTCTCGTAATTATATAGCAGGTCCCACAGCCTCTAGGGCAAAGAGGAATAAACGGTCTTCTTCTAGCCCAGGCTGAATTGTGCAGAAGTGACTTCTCTTTCCACAGGAAATTTTAAGCTTTTTTGAAAAGCATTACCAAGATGAAATCAACAAATAAATAAATCCTTAGAGAGTATACTAGTAGCCTTTAAAAATTGGCCCATCTCTTTTTCAGACAATCTTCCTTTCCCACTGCCCCTGCCCTGGGTGAATTACAAGTCCAGATCCCAGAAGGTCACGGATTAAATCCAAGGAACAGTCCCACCACCCATGGTTTTCCAGACATCTATGGCATGGTCCTAAAAGAGAGTGTCGAGACCAAATTTCTTCCTCAGAGATTTTGAAATTAGAACTCCTAGAGGCAGAGTCCCCTGGAGAAGGAGGCTAGGCAGGAAGGCAATAATGAAATGTTGGGGATATTCTGAGTTACAAGCTCATAGAGAAAGATAATAAGAATGAGATGGGGGCAGCAAGTTGGGGGAGAGAGAAAATAAATATGTACTTGCACATGAGGGGCCAAATAGCTAAAGAGAGAAAGCAAGACAGAAAAAGAGAAGGAGAGAGGAAGAGATGGGACCTTAGATTTCACCTCTCTAGTTCTCAGTGCCTGTCACAGGAGGTCCCACTCCCTTAGGAGTCAAAGACCTCTGGATCGCAAAATGAGTTCTTTATGTTTATGCTGATTTGAGTGGGATTTGCTGTCTGAATCAACAGGGAATAAGTGCAGATCTCATGACTAAATACCTCAGAGCCCTCACAGCCTGAGACATGGTGGTCACCCAAGACTACCTCACAGCGGAGGCTGCCTCATCAGGAAAATGAAAGATAAGAGCATTTAAACTACAACCAGCAACAGCCCACAGGCTTCAGCACTGATGATGATGGACACTGGTTGGGCAGCTGAAATCACCTGAGACAAGAGTCTCAGGGCACAGCCGACTCTGTGATATGAGTCCGCAGAGACCTTACGTTAAGCCTAGCTATTTCTGAATTTTATTCCTGTTCAGAAAAAGAATTTCTCTAAGTACTTGAGAATAGAAAAGAAGGTCCTATATAATCTCTCTGGCATCCTTCATTTTAGTTTTTAAAAATGACTTTCATTTTGAGATTTCTGATTTATAAAGCACTTGACATGAAATACCTAGTCCTAAGGCAATTTAGAAAAAAGAAAAAAGCACACCATGGTGTCGAAATCTATTTATCTTTTTTATTCTCAAGGGCAAGAAATAAAAAAAATAATAAATAATAATAGATTTTCAATGCAGTGACAAAAACAAAAGGGTATCAGCAAAATCCCATGGGGAAAAAAAGGTAGAAGACAGAGCACAATTACAGTTTGAGAAAACAGATATAAAACTAGAAAGGAAAACAGATTATTAATGCTAGCCAAGATTATTAAAAGATAGAGTTCTTATTAATTTATCCATATGAGTAGAGATAACAGACAAAAAAACAAAGGATAAACAACATGACTGCAGGACTAAAAATCTAAGGGGTGCAACATTATTGTTAAATTCTGCTTTTGGCTTTAAAAAATCAGAAAAAGAAATTTCAGGAAAAAACAAGTATATGAGAAACTTTGAAATATGTTTAAACCATTGCCTCCATAATAACGTACATTCTAAATTGTTAAGAGAGTTGGTTAATGGATTCAGAGAAATTCTGCTCATTACATTCAAGAAACACTTTAGATGCAGTATTTCAGAAAGTTGTCAATGTAAGTACATTTCTTCAAGATATTAGGGGAATAAATTAGAAAAAAAACGAGCTCATGTAGACCTAATTTTCTACTTTTCTGTCTCCTTCCTGAGAAAAGCCTTCCTGGACTCTCTGGAGGGCATCATGTTAAGTGAAATAAGCCACAGAAGCACTTTTATGATGACTGCTGTAAAATTTTTGTCAAATAATTCCAACATCTTTGTCATGTTGGTATTGGTATCTATCGATTGCCCTTTTCACTTAGTTTGAGATCTTTCTTGTCCTTGGTACAATGAGCGATTTTGTTTTGCGAATCCTGGACATTTGGGGTACTCCATTATGAGACTCTAGATCTTATTCAAACCTTCATTTTATTTTCTTCTGGCTTTCTCTGACACTATTTTGGCAGGGGAAAAAGAGGGGACCCCCTCATCACTGGCATGTGAGGGTAGAAGTCTAGATTTCCGGTTTGGCCTTTGTTGACATCTGAGGCAAGGGCTCCTCCTTCCTGCTGGGTGTGGGTGGGAGCTAGACCCCCAACTAGGCCTCCACTAACACATTCCTGGCCAGGCAGCAAAGGGTGCCTCAGTACTGCTGCTCTCGTGGCCTCCACTGACTTCATGGTAGAGATGTGGGGAAACCTCACTACTCTCAGGCAGTGGTGAAAGTCTTGGCTTTCCATCAGGCCTCCTCTGACACCATCCCAGTACCTTATTCAGACATTTCACATGGGGGTGGAAGTCCAGGCTCCCCAACTAGTCTTTTCTGACACTGCGTGGAGGAGGCCACTGAGTTCTGGTTCTCTGTTCCATCTTTTCTAGCAAAGAGGTTTGGGCTCCTTGGGAAAGCCTCACATGGGTGGAAGTCTAGGCCCTGCTCAGCCTGCCCTGTATGGGTGGGAGTGGAGTCACTGCTTTCTGTAGTGTTTAGCTGAAGTAGAGCACTTATCATTTCAAAGGTTTCGGTCTCGTTAGGCTGTTCTTTTGGCCAGAAAGAGCAAGCTTTTATTGTTTTTGTTTTGTTTTGTTTTGTTTTGTTTTGTTGTTTTGTTTTTGTTGTTTTTTGGCCTACATGCATTGGCATTTTCAGGTTGCCAGTTTCTTCACGTTGTATGTCTGAGATATATAAGGCAAAAAAAAAAAACAAAAGAAACCAGGAAACTCACTCCATATTGTTCCTTAGATTCTAACAGTCTGCCTTCTTCTCTTCACCTTGCAGTCTTTTTATGTTTGTTTTGCATACACTGTGTAGGGTTTTCAGTTGTACTTAGCAGCAGGACTAAGGAAAGGTACATCTATTCCACCTTCCCATCCATGGAAGTCTTTACACATCACTCTGGTACCGATAATAACAGAACCTGCCTCATAGACACCTCCAAGGGCTATTATGAGGACTAGATCAGTTGATTGGAACTTTGGAACAGTATCTGGCACACAGTGATTCTTATATAAGAGTTAGATCTTCTCGTTATTAGAGCAACAGAATAATGTGGTTGTTAAGGAAACAGATTCTGGAACCAGACTGCCAGAGTCTCAATCCTAGGTCTTACACTTCATAAATGTGCTAATCTTCGATAAATGACTTACCTTCTCTGTGCCCTAACTTCCCACTGTAAATAAAAATAGTAATAGTTTCTTTTCTCACGGGTTATTGTAAGAATAGTTAATATATCTAAAGCACTTAGACGATTGTCTGGCACAAAGTAGCTCCATTTAAATATTCGATATTATTCTTTTAAGCTAAAGTACTTCATTTTCTCCTCAAAATATCCAGGGCGTAACTAGCAAAGTATCGTTACCTCCATTTATAAATGAAGGAAGAGAAGTTCTGAGGAGTGCAGTGACCTTCCCAAGGTCACAGAGCTAGTAAGCAGCAGAGCCAGCCTCAGCCACAGATCTCTGACAGCAAGTCCGCAGCTCACGCCGTCATGGAAACACTGAGCTGCGGCTCAGTTGGGGTGGCAAGGTGAGGGACAGGGTACACGCTGAGAGAACATGGCAGCCGGACAAGTACACAAACCGAGGCCAGAGGGTAGCAGGAGAACAGGAACAATGTGGAGAGAAGGACAGGCAAGAGTGTGTAAGTTAAATTTATGTCGAGAAACTGGTGTTGAAAATACCACCCTGATTGTTTCTGATGAGAGACTTCTACCCCAGAATGTATTCCATCAGCATTTTCTGGTCACAGGGCAGTGAAGTGTTTCTCCAATAGCTCGACACTCTCACCCGTGGCAATTAAGCACTTCAGAGAGAGGCTAGTTCCAAGAAAGCAGAGGCTGTGCCCTCTGGTACAGAATGTCCTCAAGTCTGACTTCTGAAGTGGAGCTCCCTCTTCAAGAGACTGTACCGTGCCCCTGCCCAGCCCACCACCCATGCTTCTGAGCCCATGCTCGTCAGGCCTGTGCCCTGGGGCCTGTATGGAGTACCACCTAGCCTTCTCAGATTCGTCAGCCCTTCCTAAACCTTAATATTAACCATTTCTGCCACATGTTTTGAGATGTATCTATTTAAGCACCGTATAATATCTGGGCTTTTATTTTTCCTGATGGATTTCACATGCCTTTTATAACCAGCAAGACTGTAGCTCTTGAGGGCAGTGGTTGCATCATATAGGTTTTGATGAGGATGACCTATGGCATTTGACATAGAACATGGTATTGTGTAACAAGTAAATTAATAGTTGTTTGTTTTTGGTTTTGGTTTTGGTTTTGGTTTTTTTGTTTTTCTGAAAGAAAAGGTCACAGTCAAGCAGAGCTGCCGCTATGTGGGGTATATGGGTCCCCAGCAATGTTTTTCTTTTCTGCAAGGCCCTACCTAACAAAACAGTTTGATTAAAAAATGCTTTTAAAATATGTGGAACCCTGGAAAATATAGAGATTAATGGATAAAGGTTCAGAATAAGGGAAAGGAAGAGGTGCAAGAAATACTTTGATATGTCTTTGTTGTCCAATCATGGCAAATGACCAGGCCATGGTCAGAAGAGGTCGGAGCTGATGCCACAAGAGTTCAAGTCCAAAGCTGGGTGAGGTCTATCCTGAACATCTCAGGCATCCACTGTAAATGAGTCACCTCAAATCAGAGTGTCAGCATCTTTTGGGGAACACTATATTATGAAAAAAAAAATATGGCACCGGTTGGCAGAAATGATCAGCTCACAAGCCTGCCCTCCTAGAAGCAGGCCAGTTCACAGGTGAGAACTCCGACCCCAAGAGCATGAGTCTCAGGGCTCCTTGGGCAAGTGGTGATCCCACACCCAGGATCAAGGGTCAAAAGGTGTCTTGAGGGGTGGAAATTGGAATCAAGGCTGACAGGGATCCATCTAGGTTTGGGTGTACCACCTTGGTGGCACCATTAGGCACCCTAGGGGACTTAAAAAATATCAAAGAAAGCACCATGCTCCGGAGCTGGGCTCAGGGCAGCAGCCTACCTTCCAGGTCTAAGGTTATTACTACAGGAGAGTCTTCATGTGCTCCTCATAATTCTCAAGATACCAGGGGAGGACACTGGGTATTTTCAAAAACTTGTGCTCTAGACTTTTTTTCACATAAAGTGCTGGTGCCGTTTTTTTTCTGTATAGGGGATCATGACTTTGAGCACTTCCGCATAGATAAATTTCAGATCTCACTTGTTTAATTCTTTGGAAAGGACAATTATTATGAACTGATTCATAGCACAACCTACCAAAATAAAAAAAAATCCCCAAAGTTTCTGTTTTTTTTGTTTGTTTGTTTTTAATGTCAATAAGTATTGACATGAGTTTCTCTGACATGGCAGTGAGTCTTTCTTTCTTTCCTGTGTGGCTACTTCCCATTACACCTGCATTTTGAGCCACATACATGCACAGGTTTGCAAAAACAGAGGTAGAAAAAAGTCTAGCGAATGAGGTGAGAGACATTATAATAATATAAATTTATAAAAATGCTTCTAAATTATCCCACTAAATTATATTCTTGATGACATCCATTAAAATATCCCATTAAAAATTTTATTTATAGGATCTGTTATTTTATTGTTTGTAACTCATGGTATCATGTATGAGTTATAGCTCAGCTAATGTTATTAAAAAGTAGTAAAATCTCTTTGGTGACCAGTCACTCTCTGTCACCATCGCATTCACTGTGCAGACTACCACCATCAGTATTACTTCTCAGTTTTACTCAAAGGAATATTGTCAAATACATAAATTTTTGGCTACCCTGAAATCAGATAAAGCAATGGACATTTTGACTAATAAAAAATATGGAATTTGTTTTTAGCTTAAAACAATCTCTCCAGGACTTGGTTGACCAGTAAGTAGCATTTATTCATATTTGCCTTTGCTTTCCTTTCTAAATACACTGTGCTGGGGCTTGCTCGTGTAGAAAGAGAATTTCTAACTCTGGGGGCAGTTCAGGCACAGTTTCTAATTATCTAACCTCACAACGTAAATAAATTACTGCTATTAATAGAAGTAAACTATTATACACTAACGTCTACTGTGAGCCTCATGCTGTGCTAGGTAGTTCTCTCTTGTTATTGCACTTAATTGAGCAACTAATGTCTATTCAATATTTCTTTTAAGAGCAGTCTAGCATAGTACAGTGGTTCTCAAATGTCAGTGAAAATTGGAATCACCAGAGAGGTCTTGTTAAAAGACAGATTACTGGGTCCTATCCCCAGGGTTCCTGATTCAACAGGTAGGAGATGAGTGTTGGGAATTTGCATTCCTAACATGTTCCCAGGTGATGCCGGTGCTGCTCTGCCAGGGAACACATGCTGCGAATCGCTGGCATAGTAGTTAAAAGCAGTGACTGACCTGGATTGGAGTCCTTTAACTTTGAGTAAGCTATATAGCCTCTTTTGGCTTCACATTTCTCATCTGTAAAATTATACCTTCATTACTAGGCTATTTTGAGGATAAATGAGGTAATGTATGTGTAGTGCTTAGTCAGCATGGTGTCTGTATGAGTTACAGATCAGTCACGGTTAACTGCTACCTAAGAAGTATTTACTACAGTGCTACTGTTACTACTAAGTAAAATTAGAAAGTGACTGATTTCAGAATCATTTTTAAATTGTCAGTGCTATCCTCTTTACCTAGAGCACCAACGTATAACATGCTATGACATCATAATGAGATTGTTAGCTAGAACTTCAAAGAATGATATATTGAATTTTTCATATTATCATAGAAGTTCTCCATTATAACTTAGAAAAATGTAGAAGATAATTTTATATAAGAAACAAAACTGAAAATATCTCTAGGGAAAAGAGCTGTAATTGAGTTAATTTATTAGCCTCACTAAACCTCGTTGAATATGTTACTATTAGCTATCTAAGAAAGAATACTTCCATTCAGTGGTTTAACACACACACAAACAAAAAACGAGAACCTTCATAAAAAATTGCCTGATCGTGATCAATACTTTAAAAGAGTTAGCCTATACTTCAGCCATAGAAAACTGTAGTAACCTACTCAAATGAAATTACTGTGCTACTAATCTGCACAATTCTAAAGTCCTGGAGATGGCAAACTAAAAAGTTGGAAAGATACTCAACATCTGTTAATCAAACACGACCTAGCACTGCTTCAGTTATATGACTCTGGACACATAGAGGCTCATCTTGGGTTCTTTCTGTCGTCTCTCTCTAGATTCTTTTCTATTTTTATACAAAGGCACTAAGAAATACAACAGATAACTTAACAGCAAAGATTCATCAAAATTATTTAAAATACATATGGTAACATTCACATTAAAGAAATGTCATATTATGTGTTGGCTTGGAATGCTCCAACATTCACAAGTGAGATAAATAATTAATAAATGTCACTTGGCTTCTTTGGTTTGAGAGTCTCTTGGGCATATAAGTAGAAGCAACATTTATTAACTGTTGCCTTCTAATGCTGTACCCCAGGGAAAGGCAAACAACAGTCCTCTCCACTGACCCCCATTTGGTAAATAAAGTTTTATTGGAACATAGCCACCCTCATTTTTTTTTTTTTTACCTATTATCTAAGGCAGTTTTCATGCTACAACGGCAGTGTCAAATAATTGCAACAGAGACCATATGACCTACTCTTTCGTCCTTTATAGAAAGGTAGGTGACCTCTGAGGTAGACAGTCAGGAAAATTTGGAAAGAAATGTAGCAAAAAAAAAAAAAAGTGTAATTTCCTTTTTTAAAATATGTAACCTAAAAGACCATTTGTCTTCAAAAAATATTTACCTGGTACAGTAACAATTACTTAGCCTTATAGTATGTTTGCTATTAACCTCAGATTGCAAATGCTCATTAGCCCTTTCAAATGTTAACTGTCTCTAACGTGACATATCCACCAGTCATGGCAACATTCTACACTGGGCCGAAAATTGTCCTGAGTTATGCATTATTGTTTAATTTAAGGACCCAGATCTAATTTTATTAAGGTTAATAAAGTCCCGGAAACCTCATTAATGGCTAAATGACCTCTATCTGGGAGCCACCTGGTCATGTCAGAAGTAGTAGTTGGTGTTAAGAACCTATAAGCCTAGCTTATTAGAGGTGAACGAGATGCTAAAAAGTAGTGATGCTTACCTTTACTCAGATAAGCTTTAATAAATTTGGAAAGCTACACCTTTACTGTAAATAATAGTTCAAAACACAGTTTCTAGCTCAAACTAGAAAGAAGATATGGAGATGAGGGAACTCAGTAGACTCAAGAGTGCCCAGAGACAACCCTGGTGCCGAGGGCATTCCTTAACTCCTTTCCATACCCCTGCAATACTTCAACAATGCTAGCCACTGGTCATGGGGAAAAGGAGGGCCAGGGGAATGAGTGTTTGCACAATTTGCAAATCTTCCATCCCAACAAGAGAGACAATAGTCACTGTCATCAAGGCGATGCACTGGGTGTAATACATTCAGTCTTTGGTGGAGAGTGGCACACAGTGAAACACTGACCACAAGCCGAGAGATCTGAATTCCAGTCCCAGGTCTGTGGCCCCAGACAAGGCACTCGATGGTTCTAAAGCCCAGGCGCCCTGATGTGATAAAGGAGATCTCTGTGGTTTTTCTGAATCTATAACGTCTTCTCCATCTGTGAAATGTCACGAATGCATGGACTTTAATGGAGCGAGGGACAATATGATTTGGGAGAATTTTCTCAGACATTTATAGCCTAAGATATCCCATATTTGCTATTTACTGAATTCCAACATTTGGCCCTTGCAATGATTCGGTTTCCAGAGGTATTTGACACAATTAATTAGTTAATCCTCAGCTGGTGTCTTTCTTCCAGGTATAAAGATTCATAACAATCACTCATTCATCCGTTCTGGACTCTTGCTAGAAGGTGGTGTCAGTATAATTGTTTTGCTCTTTACAGAAATCAGCTTTATCCCCTTCTTGCGAATTAGGATAATATTTATCAATCTTAAATTGTTTGGGCTATTTGCTTATGTGCTCTTAGCTCAGTTGCTCTTCTGTGTACTTTATCTGGATGATAAAGGGCTGGGATCCTGCCAATGATCTTTCTAGGTCCCCTCGTCCTTTGGTTTTCATTAGATTCAGGCAAAAAGGGGTCATATTCTTACCTGGAAGGTAAGAAGAGGAGATAAGTGACTCTCTTCCTCCCTTGGGTATTGGTTTAGAACGAAAGCAGGAGCAGCATTAGTGGCAGAAGCTACAGCAGCAGGGTCAACAGCACAGTGGTAGGATGGTGACTACAGCTGCGGCAGTGGCCCAGCAGGGCCAGTGCCAGAGTTTCTACTCCTGACTCCTGCCCGAGTCACAGTAGCACTGGTTCAGAGACAAATAGGTTTCCCGTGATTACTAATGTTTCAATAACCTAAGTCTTTTTCCTAGTTCCTCCAACCTTTCCAACATTCTTGTAACCAATCTTTGTAATAAGTTTCTCTGTTTGAAATACCTAAATCATTTCTGTTTTCCTAAAAAGACCCTAACTAATACTACATGTGATATTTCAGAGTTTGAATCCTTAAACTAATAGCTGCTCTATGATCTTTATTTTGAAACCTGCAGCTTGAAACCAGCTGTTCATTTCACAGAATCAAACCAACAGAATGTAAGAAAAAATTTGTTCTTGTCAAACTCCAATAAACTTTTTAAAAGAATCTAAATCATTTAATGCATTGAAGGGTGGCTGGCTCATCATGTGTTGTTTGACAATATACTGATTATGAAAATATTTTACTGTGACAATATTCAAATACTGTGATGAAATTTATTCTACAAATTTCTCCAGAGTGCTTTTTTAAATCTCAGGATTATACAAAGCCACCTGATAAAAATAGGCACAATAATTCCTGGGTTTTTTGTTTCAAAGTCTGTCTTCCCATCTGTTATCCAAAGTCTAGGTCTTCACAACCAAAGTAAAACAGAGGCTTGCGTAATTATCTTTTCACTCAGAGACAAATAAGAATATCAGACTAGGGAAGGGACATCTGTGCTCATTTGATTCAATACCCACTCAGATCTATGATTCCTTTGAAACGTCTTATAATCATAGAGTAGATATCTATGCTCTGTTTGAATGCATTCAGTGATAAGGAAGTCATTACCTGGCCAGGCAACCCATTTATTTGTTTGGCAGCTTGGATTTCCAGAAATGTATCCCTTTTATTGAGCCCAATCTATGAGCAGGCTTGACTATAGCTTCTGCTCATGAGTGCTAGTTACTCAATTTAGGTTTATAAAAAGTAAATAGATCCCTAAGTCTACTTGAAAACTTTTTAAAACCCCATTGTGAGGTACTGAACTGTAACTTCCTCAGGGAAGCTTTACCTCAAGCCTGAAGACAAGAATTCGTTCTCTTTTTATTCAGTCTTTAAGTTCTCCTTCACAACTCTCAATACAAATGGGACTAGATACTTGTTTGGTTAATATTCATACCCAACTAGACAAGGAATGCAATGATTGTAAGAAGCCTGTATGAGTTGTTTACCTCATATCCTTAGAACCTTGGTAGCACCAAATACAAAATATACGCAGTGAACAGTCTGAGTGTTTCAGCCCATAAACAGATGAACAGTTATTCCCAGAGTAGGACCCAGAATCCATCCATCTCTACCTGTGTGGAAAACATCACTTTGGTCTCACTGATCCTCAGAGCAGAAATTCAAAATAAATGTACTATGAATTTAGTTTTAATTCAATCTGGACAATATTTGAATGTTTCCCTTTGGTTCAGTATTTCTTTAGCAAAAGAAAAACGAAAGTTCAAAAGTGGTTTGCTAGTTGTTTAAAAAATAGATAAAAAGAAAATATTTGTTCTGGTTGTCATTCTGTTTTAAAAGAAAAAGGTAATGTTTCCTTTTTTTGTTATTATCATGAGACTACTATAATTTCCCCTCATTTTGTACACATTTTTACTTATTTCAAATGCCCCATTTTAAGGAGAAGAAATGGACTTCAAATTATGGACATTATCAAGGGACTGGATAAGAAGCAATCTGCACTGGCAATCTTTTTAAACACCAAGAACCCTGATTTCTATTTAATTCTCTTTGACCTTAAATATTCCTGGGACTGGTCCTAAAACCCATTAATTTTATTTGGATTACATAAACATTATAATCACAGATATTCTACAAGCCATATGTGTTGCTTTGGGGTTTCTGTTTTGGCCGTTATTTTTATGTAGACTGATGCTACTTATCAGCAGCTTGGCACTTTTTTGTTGCTGTTGTTATTTCATAAAGAATGGCTAAAGCAATAGCCAATGGCAGAGCATTTATGAATAGTGGGTTTGATATTCACGGGCAAGAAATATGTTGATAAAAGATGTCTATCCAACAACATTGATTTTTGCATATAACCCATGTATTTTTCAAAAAGGATATCTCAAGTTAAGAATATAAAGTTTATCTATTTAATAATGTTATACAAACATCAAAACATATTCTCAGAAGGATCTGGAAGTTATACAAGTAAATGTTAATGATTGAGTAGATTTATAGTTGTTTTCAATTTTCTTCTGTTTAAACATATTTTCTAAGATTTTTACAATAAAAACAAATTACTTACGTAATAAAAATAAAATTAACATTTGCAAAATACATGAAAGTTACTTTTGAAAATGTATTTTGTCCATGTTTTAGAATGCATCCTAAATTAACCACTAAAATTCTGTAGTCAACAAAGACCTCTATATAATTTTAGCCAAGAAGATTTGATAATTAAGTACACGTTAAAGATCTGTGAGATTTTAAAGACTATTAAGATTGTAACAATGGAGCTGAATTACATTTTAGGACTGCTGGATTCTTGTCTTGACCACGTTGTTGAAAACCATCTCTGACCCCATCTATCAAACTTAGAGTAGTACCAGCAGAGACAGTAGCAGCACAAGTGATTTTCTGACAAGGTACCAATGATTCATGATGAAAAAAGATTTTTGAGGTTACCTTATAATCATAAAAGAATTAATTTTGAAGAGCAAAGAAATAAGTTGCTTTGTGTTCTTCTAAGAGGTCGTCATTAGGAGCCAAGGAGCTGATGAATCAGAACCTTACCTCCAACTGCTCAGGATAGTTCTCTGGCCCATGGAAAATGGATTCAGGCCAGTATTTGCATCATTTTCCAGGGTTTGCCTCGAAAGAATTCACTTTTCCCACCAATGCTAATGCAAAAACTGGCTCAGCTTCCAGTTTGCTATATTTATCTACTCACTCACTTTTTAGTCATTTGACAAATAATTTTTGACATCACCTATGTGCTGAACAATGTTCTAGGTGCTAGGGACACTGCAGTGAAAAAAAAAGTCTGAGTCCTTACCCTCCTGAAGCTTACATTTTAGCGGAAGCCCCAGAGAATAAACAAATACAGAGCGTAAGGCCAGGTATTATGTACCATGAAGAAATAAATAAAACAGAGTAAAGATATAGCAAATGGCAGAAGTTATTCTGTCCACTAAGGTGTTCAGAGACAGCCTTTCTCTGGGGAGGTGATGTTTGAATGACCTGAGGAGTGAGCCTGTGAAAAGCCGTGAGTTGAGCATTCAAGAAAGAGGAAACAACACGTACAAAGACACTGAAATCGAAACATGTTAGAGGAACTACAAGAACATAGTGTAGGTAATATGAGGTGATCCAGGGTAAAAAAGGTAGGGGATGATTTGAATGTGGCCTGGGGACAGATTAGGGAGAGCCTTGATAAGTATTTTAGATATTATAATGTGATTAAAAGTTGCTGGCTTGAGTAGGGAAGAGACAAAACAAAAAAAGGAAAGAAACAATTAAAGGAACAATTCAAGAAAATTTCCCAAAGCTGAACTACATGAATTTCCAGTTTAAAAAGGCACACCAAAAGCCCAGCATAGTGAATGGAAATAGATCCATAATAAGCCATCTTATTAAGAAATTTCATATCGGGCACAAAGAGATGAGAAAATAGGTTATATACAAAGGATCAAGAGGGAGAATAGCTTTCAACTTTTTCATAACACACTGGAAACTAGAAGTCAATGAAACAATGTTTTCATAATTTGAAAGAAAATTATTTCTGACTTAGAATTCCAAATACCAAAATGGTGTGAAGGTAGTTGTGAAGTGAAGGTAGGCTAAAGACGTTTTTAGATATGGACCTCCTCTTTTCGTGGTGACAGCTGGAGTACTAGCAAAATGAGGGAGTACATCAAGAAAGAGGTCAACACATCCAGGAAATAGGAGAACCAAGTGAAGAAAGAGGTAAAGGGAGTCCAGGACCACCAGGTTGGTAGTGATGGGAAATCTTAGGATGTCAACTGACGGCGGGCTCAGAGAATAACCTGAACAGACTGAGCAGGTCAGAAGCCTCAAGATGACTCTACGAAGATGAAATTGATGTATGTATTTGAACACATGGAAAGAACACTTACACTTCTAGGGAAGAGATTGGGGTCAAACTGATGATAAATGCTCACACAACCAAGCAAAAAAAAAAAGAAAAAATTTAAGAGTATTAACTCTAGGGAAGGCAAAAAGATTTGAAATGAAACGGGGAGCACCAAACAGGAAGTGGTTAAGAGTGTTCCACCAACAGGAACTGGGGAGAGACTTGTATAAAGAAAAGGCAGAAGCAAAGTAAAGAAATTGTTGATTGACTGTAGCTCAAAACCTAGTTGGCTTGTTGTTATTGGTTGTTCTTAGCATTTTGATTTCATAACATTGAGGCATTTATAGGCTTAGGTTTGCTCACAGAAGTCATCACGGCATTAGAGCCACCTCAGTCTAATGGCTTCTTTAATTAATTTAACAGGTGGCATTTCATAATAATGAAAATACTGAATACTGATATAAACATAAAAATTTTAAATTCCATTAAGTTCAATTAATGTACATTTAAATAGCCACATGTGGCTAGCCACTGCCGTCTTAGGAAGTGCAGCCGTAAACAGTGGTCTGCTCACATCTAGAACTGGCTTCTACAGTGAACTCTTCTTTCTCCTGCTTCTTTTTTTTTTCCTGTCTCTACTGGATTATTCCCACCAGCCATGCTAAAATATCATTTATCCATCTTTTTAAAAATGCTGATTTGATTCCCATCCATCTGAGACTCTCTACCCTGTTTCTCTGTTCCCTTTATAGCAAAACTCCTCTAAAGAGCTTTCTCTACCTGGGCTGTCCCACACAGTAGCCACTAGCCACATATGGCTATTTAAATTTGAACTAATTAAAGTTAAATAAAATGTAGAATTCAGTTCTTTAGATGCACTAGCCACATATCAGGTTTGGCGAGTGGCTCCTGTGTTGCACAGAGACAAACATAAGACATGCCTGTCACTGCAGAAAGCTCTGTTGGACAGCGCTGGGAGGCACTTAAAGGGACCGGAGGAAACTGGTATAACTGTTGGTCATTTAGAGGGATAAAAAGTTGTCTTTTGACCATTTCTTTTTTCTTGATGGACTAAGAAGTAAATTCATGAACTAAGAGTGAAGAAGAAAGAGGGGATGTTGTAAGTATGAGAGGAAAGGAGATGGTAAGAAAGAACCTTGCCCGAAAGCAGGAGAATAAATTGATGAGGAAATAGAGTTGCGTTTTCTCCAAGGAAAATTGGAATCATTATGTTTTATTTTAATATTATTTTTTTTTAATATTGTTTTTCAAGAAGCTATCCATCCTTAAAACTGGCCAGTGGAGGAGGTTGGGAGCATGAGCCAATTTTCTGGCTTCCCCCATAATATAATGACTTTGAAAATAGACCAGGCTGAGAAATTTCATTGCCATGGTTGTGACCACAGCCAATTCAGAAGGAAGGAAGGGGAGGGTCCCTTCTGGAGATGTTTTGCCATGATAAGGTATGGGAACTTCCTCAGTTAAGGTTCCTATGATTTTAAGAAATAAAAGCCAAATCAAACTTAAGAAAAGGAGATGGACTATGATGATAGAGGGATGTCTCCTGGAACCCACAAAAACGCAGTTGGTCCTTCTCAAAGGGACTTGACCAGAAGTAGACAAGGGGAGCTAGAGGGCTCTCCGAGACTCAGGAAGAATTGTATTTCTCTCTCTCTTTCCATCCTCTCACTATAAATATGGTTTCTTATCTCTGTTTCTGCACAAGAAGCATTTTTTTTTTTTCTCTAAAAAATAGATCGCTCTTTTCTACAGAATTTTCGGCACTCTTGGTGGGTGAGAGATGGCCGTTCCCACAATAGTCTTATTTTCTGTCACTACAGAATAAGAAAACATCTCAGATTAACAGGAGTATCTCAGGCCCAGTCTCAAATATCTGACAGAACCTAGTTAGTCAAATTTAAGACAACTGCCCTATGTTGGCTCAGACGACTCTGACAGGTGACAGAGCTGTGGGTGTAAACACAGCGTCAGGGCCCATTCCCAGGGAGTCGAGCAGTTCTCAGAGCTCCTTGGCACCACCCCTCTGTGAAGTCCTTCTTGTTCTATTACCTTGCTCAGTCACACTTGAAGTTTGTAAGAGGCTGTTACCTCTCCATAGGGTTACACAGATTTCCTAGCCCACTCCCTGCCTGAAACTGAGGTTTGGGACCTCAAGCTTTTTAGACCAGGCTCATGGTTTCTTCAGCACTGTTTCACAGCTCTCTCAGGAATATAGTAGACCCCATCTATCTGCTTCCAGACATTTCCATGAGCAAGTAACCACATTCAGAGAGGCTTCTTACATTAACTTAATTCCTTTGCTTTCCTGCTCCCAAACTCTCCGGTTCTCTCTGTCCCTCTCTCTCAGTACTTTGCCTAACAGAACGAGCAGCAACCATATAGAATACTAAGGTTCTGTTTCCTAACATCTTTTCCCTGACCTACAAGTTCAAGGATAAATGATCTGCCTTCAAGGGCATCACGGCAACAATTATATCTAATGTTTTGCTTTTTTTCCAGCCTCCGATATCAGTTTTCTCATCACTACTGCCTGATTGCTAAGCCAGTATTTTAAGTTTTGTTTTGTTTTTTGTTTTGTTTTGTTTTGTTTTGTTGTTGTTGTTTTTCCCCCAGCCTATCACTTTTGGTACCAGTTTTTGCATTGGTCAGGATTAGTTTTTGTTTCTGTGTTTGTTTCGTTGGTTGGTTTTCTTACATTGCAATAACAATTTACCCTGAGAATCTCAGTGGCCGTAATGCAATAAAGGTTATTTCACATGCATGCCAGCTCCAAAAGGAGTCAGGTGAGTCTCTGCCTTCTATTAGGTAACTCAGTTATTGAGGTGGCGTTGGTCTTTGTCTCTGTCATGTCAGCTGATAAACTCAGCCAACAAGGGAAGAGCTCACAAGGAAAATTCACATCGCTTTTCTAAGCTTTGACCCAGAAGTGAGACACACCACTTCATCTCGAAGCACAATGGCCAGAATTTGTCTTACAGCTCCACACAACTACAAGGGTGCTGGAAATTCAAGGGAGCATGTGGATAATTGCAGAGCAGTAAATGTCTCTGCTACAGCTCACCAAGGCCTCGTGTTGAGAGAGCAAAGCTATAAGATCAAAATAGTGGAGTTCCTGCAGGGAAGACCCTTATCTTGGGGAGCGACTGGCCTGCGCTGGAATTTGTATGAGTGAGAAACAAATTATGTTAAATTAATCCACAGACAGAGATTTAATTTTTCTTGCTTCAGAGTCAATCTTATCCTGATTAGTACAGAAATATAAAAGAAGATAGGAATAAATGAAACAAAATAGCTTACTTTCCCTGAAGTAACTATAATTCCAATCAAAACACCAGTAGGATTTTTTCTGGAGACTCTGCCAAAATGACATAAAGCTCATGTGGAATTATAAAAGAGTGAGAATAGCCAGTACAACTGAACACAGAATAATGAGGAAGAACTAATTTTATCAACATTGAGACAACTTATAGGTAGAAAAATTACAGTTAATACAGACAGGCATCACAGAGAAAGTATAGGAAATAACAAAGATGTTAATGGAGAATGGATATCCCATAAATAGTCCAAAATACATTTGAGACTTTTGAATATGAATAAAATGGTATTTTATATAAATGGGAGAATATGAAAAATTCAGAAAAGTTGTTATAAAAAATCAAGTAATTGGGAAAAATCTTATTCAAGAATCTCACTTTCTATGCCCAACTAATTTCTAGGTGGATCAATAACTTAAATGTAAATATGAAAAATCATTGATAATTTTTTTATAATTTTAAACTGAGAAAGATCAAGAGATATACAGAACAAGATTGACAAATTTACTTACATGAAAATTAAAAGTTCTGCAAGACAGAAAATACCATACACAAAGTCAAGAGATAAACCACAGGGTAAAAAAAAAATGTTTGCAATTTATATAACAGGAAGGGAGTTCATTTCTTTAACATACAAAGAGATCTAAAAATGAACAAGAAAAGAAAAATAATTCAATAGAAAAATAAGCCAAACAAAGGTATATAGTTTGCAGCAAAAAAAAAAAAAAGAGGCAGACAATAAACAGGAAAAGATTTTTTTAAGCTTTTTAAATAATCAAAGACATTTAAGTTAAAAGACATTTGCACTTAACATATTTGCAGAAATAAAATTTTGCTCATACTCAAGGATATGGAAGGCAGGGGCTCTCACATATTGCTAATGGAATGTGAATTGCTGCTACCTCTTTGAAAAGCAATTTGGCAATAACAATTAAAATTTTAAAAGCACATTCTCTCCAGCTCAACAATTCTCCTTCTAGGATGTTTTCCCAAAGAAACACTTGTACGGGGAGATGAATATATACTGTATAGGAACAGTGTGAGAATGTTATTTGTAATAGTGAAAAACTAGATGCAATTTATATGTCCATCAAGAAAGGACTAAATAGATTGACTCTATACAATGGAATACTGCATAACTGTTCAGAAGAATAAATCCATGCCAATATAAACATTATCCAAACTAAATTAACATAAGGTAGAATACAGTATTATCATATGTGAAAATTCCAAAGATTACATTTTCACACATACTTATATACATGTATGTATATACACAAATTTCTGGGAAAAAAAAGAGTTATGATTACGTTCAGCTATAAGTTCATTATATATGAGGTGTAGGTGAAGAGGCAGGCTTTTACATTTCATGTTATAACCATTCATTATACCCATTCATGTTGTTAGAATTATTTAACTTATGTATGCATTACTCTATGAGAAAAAATAAAGATTTAAAACATTAATTCTTCAAAGCAAATACCAAAAAAAATTACCAAAGATAGATATTTGAAATATATTATAAATGAGTAAACTAGTCACCAATCATAATGAAAGAGAGTCAGAATCTCTAGGAACTGTCAAGTCCTGTTTCTACCTCAAGGAAAACATCCCCAGGTTTAAATAGTAGCTTTTCACTATCAACATTGCAAAAATAAAATCAATACTAATAGTAATAGCTCATATTTACTGACCAGAGACTGAGCCGGATTTGACACCAGGCACTTTCATGTGAACTATCTCATTGTACCCTCACAAACTCCATGTGGTCAGGCCACTATCATCAGGCCCATTGTAACAGTAAGGAAACTCAGAACCAGAAAGAGAAATTAAGAAATACCACAGGATATCCAGGGCTTGAATTCCAGAGCATTTGTAATATGCTTCCCTGGGCTTCCATGCTGACTCCACCACTTACTCTCCGTGTGCCCTCAGGAAAGTGACATGACAGTTCCCATCAGTAACATGAGGCTAGTGATAGAACCTACTACCTCCCATGGTAGCCATGGGGATTAAATGAGATAATATATGAGATGTGCTTAGCTCAGTGCCTAGCACATAGGGAGCACAGTGAGCTTTTCATGAATGTTAGCTGTTGTGGTTGTTGTGGCAAGCCATGCTTTCCCAAGGCTTCTGTGATTCTGAGGTTCCCTCTGCAAAAGTGTTTGTTCTCACCGACCATCCCTTCTTCACCTGGCTGACCCTTACTTATCCTTAAGACTCAAGATACCTTAGGCATTACGTCTTCCAGAAAACCTTCCTTGATCTCAACTTTCTGAATTCGGTGTTCCTCCTTGAGTTTCAGTATCATCCCATGCTTCCCTCATCGTATTTGCCAAACTGCAACTCTGTAACTATCCTAATACTTAATCTGCCATCATTGGAATCTGTGAGCTCTTGAAGTCACGTTCTAGGTTTTCTTCACCTGGGTTGCCCCAGCACTTAGTGCACAACCTGGCAATAAACATTTGCTAAATGTTAACCGAAAAAAGAGTAGTCTACTCATCCTGCAACCTTTGCTGACTGTTCCCAGGAGGCTATTCCTTTTGGAAAGTAAGATATAAGTTGGGCAAATGGAGTATTCGTACATTAAACTATTATTATTTGCTCCTGCTATTGTTCTAGGTGCTGTGGCCACCATAGTAAATAAGACAGTGTCCTGCTCCCTGGTGGTTATAGTCTAGTATAAACAGGAAAGAGAAAGACAACAAATAAATAAGTGAAAAAAGAATTCAAATAGTGTTAAGTTCTGGAACAAAAGTAGAACAAGGTGGAGGGTACAGAGTGATGGGGAGCAAGGGGCTAACTTTGACTTTGCAGTCAGAAAAGACAAGATGGTGATCTTTAAAGTGATCTTTAAACAAAGACCTGAATGACAGAAAAGGTTCAGTCATGAAAAACTCAGGGAGCAGAGTAAGCTGAAAGGCTCTGTGTGGGACCAAGTTTGCATTTTTATCAGCAGGAAGAGAGTCTGGGTGCCTAGAACCCAGTTTCACCAGATAAGGTCAGAGCGAGGTCACCACCAGATCCACTAAGGCCTCTTAGGTCATGATAAGATATCTAAATTTTGTTCTGCCCACAGGAGGAAACCACTGAAGGGTTTTACATGAAAGAGTGAGAGAATCTGATTCCATGTTTTTAGAAGATGACTCTGGCCTCTGTGCAGAAGGCAAGAATAGAAGTGATATCAGGTTATCACCATGGTTCAATGAGATTACATCTCAGAGCTGGAGGTGGAGAAAAGAGAATAGATTCAGGCTGTCCAGGGGAAGAGGTGACATAACTTGCTGATGGACTATATGAAGAGTGTAGCTTGGGACAAGAGGAATTAAGAATGATCCCTAAATTAGACTAGCCCCTGTATAGACTGTGGCGTCACTCTCCAAAATGGTAAAAACTAGAAGAGAGACAGGTGAGGGACAGAGGTTGGGGCAGGACCAAAAGTTCAGTTTGGGGCATACTAAGTTAAAGATGCTACTGGACACCCACGCAGGGAGCACAGCAGCCAGTGGGCTCCACAGGCCTGAAGCTTGATGGTTACATCTGGGTTGGAACTCCAAATATGCTGATTACCTGCAAATGAATGACATTTAAACAAGGGTGTAGAACAGGTAAGCAGGAGCAAATGAGTGTGAAAGGAGGACAGAGTAGTAAGAAGACAGAAGAAGGGAAGAGGAGAGGCGGGGAAGGAAGGAGAAAAGAATAAGGCCTCAAATCAAGCTCAGAAGTGCTCAAAGGGAGGAGAGTGAGAAACAGTCAGTGAGTTAGGCTGGAAATCCACCCAGAAAGTCCTCCCAGGAGAGGGAATGCTATAGAGGCTGAGAGAAGAACAACTTGAGATGTTGAAGAAAGTGCTGAGGGGTCAAGTGACTGAATCTGGCAAAAGGGAGGTCATTATAACTTTGCTTAGGACCTTTTCAGCATCAGGGTGGGGTTAAATTAAAAAGCTCAAGTACGGTAAAGTGAGAGGATGAGGACTAAGAAGTGGAGACTCAGTGAGTGGAGTGACTCTAAACAACATTTTAAAGATGTTTCATTGTAGAAAAGTGAGGCCATAGCAAGAAGGAGGAGGTCGAGGAAGAGGTTCCCTTGCTCCCTTGCTTTGTTTTTAAGATGCAAGAGTTTGGCACCTTTGTGTAGTGATGGAGTTGGGGAGAGAGGGGCAGGGTGCCAGAGCGACATCCTCAGAAGGTGGATGAGGGTGGGACCCGGGCACAAGTGGAGGGTGAGGGTTGGCCTGAGAAAGGAGCCAGGTCACCTACTGTGACCACAGGGAAGGCGAAGCACATGGCAGAAGCAGACCAGATGCTGGAGTTGATAACAGAACCGTCTGGCAGCTTCCATTTTCTAAGTGAAGTCGAGAGGAAGGTGTCAGCTAGAGTATGAGAGGAGGAAGCAAGCGGTGGAGCTTCACAGGCAGAGCAACTGTGAGGTGCTTCCTTGTAGAGCGGGACAGTGGAAACCGAGGGGTATGTCATCAGGTAGAGGGCACTGTGGAGAGGCCATTTATGTTTGTGAGGATGAATTTAAGTGAGACACTTTACTTTTGTCACTATTAGCTGCTCAGATTAGCTAACGGTGGATGATATCATGGTTGGACTTTTGACCAGAACCAAGATGCTTCAGGGATGTGCGTTGCTGACATCCGAGGGCACAGAGCCGGCCTGAGGCTACGCTGTGAATTAGGGAAAGTTCATTGTAGGAGTCACATTGCACCTCTCCCGGCAGCCCTTCCTCTCTCCCTTTTCCAGGGTTGAATTCAGTTTCGTTCAGGTGTTCACTCAGCTTATGAGACTGACAGGAATGGGACACTGAACTCATCTCCACCTGTGAGAATGGACGCTGACATTTAAAACAACCAACGCATGCCATTCCTGACAATAGTTCTTAATTAGGCCAGGGTGGGCAGGGGACCGCTCAGATGGAGGAGAAGGGCCTGATGTCGTGGATGCCTCCTGTTGCTCTCTTCGCCCACTTGACAAGAAAAAGGAAACCCGATGTTCCAGCCATTGGCCGTGGTGGCGAAATGAAGCTAACTGCACGGACAGTCATGTGGAGAGATGGAAACAACCCGGGACCCCAATGACCTTGTTAAGTCCCTGACTCAGCCAGACTTGAAACTCGCCTTATTTCTGAACTTTCTGTTACTTGAGATAATCTTATTTTTTAAAAGCCAGCCTGAGTCAGGGTTACGTGCTGTTGCTTGCTGCCAAAGCATCTTCATGGACACAATTGTTTTTTCTGTATTTACGGTCTATTAGAAATCTTCCAAACCAGAATGACCGATGCTCGCCTTGCTCTCATACTATCTAGTGACAGAGCAAAAACTTGTGTCCAGGGAAGCAGGACTCAGGGTCACTGGGACACTCCTGCTCCCAGTTGAGGTTTACCAAGAGTCAGATATGTTTGTCCACAAACTGTTCTCGCCACTGGTTTTTATAATTATGTAAAGAATGAAAGATGAAGAAAAGAATTGTTGTCATGTGAAATCCAAACTGAATGCCTTTAATAAATAGTAAAAGGAAAATAGCTCAAAAAATAAAATAAAAAAAAAAAACTTAGAGTTTGGTACGTGCAAGACAAATGTAAAAAAAAATTGGGAAATTCTGTTTAATCTAGAGGAGTCCGAACTCAGATTAGTTCCAAACTGTCTTTGAGTTCTCTCTCCGCTTTTAAGATGTTGGTCCTGGAAACTATCGACCTGAAGTCAACTTTTATTTTTAAAACTCCATGCGGAGCTCCAATTGGCTGTCACTTACTTTGAGAACAGACTATGCCTCTTCAAAATACTGTCAGATGGAAGTGTATTTATGCTTTACTTTAATACAGTATTCACAGTGGTTTCCATTTTTGCTGTCTCCCTACTTCCACTGAATAACTACCCAACTAGATTCCGGTCTGGGGGCTTCTGAATAGATGCATCCACTGTTTTCCTTCAGCTTCCTCCCTCCCCAACCCTGTACCCCCCATTAACCTACTGCTTTCAAACTCTCTCCTAACTCTACATCATCAGCACATGTTTTTACAGAATTATAATTATTATAACAAGGGTACCTTTTATTTTAATAAAAGATCTGAAAGGATATACACTAAACTGTTAACTGCTATTTCTGCACGAAGAGATTATGATGAATATTTTTTTCTTATTTTCATGAATGAATAATAATGATGTGAACTAGTATTGGTTTGATGATCAGAAAACAGATTTTTTCCCCCAAAAAAAAACAAAGAATATCTTGTCTTTTGATGATAGTTTACTCTTTACAAAGAACTTTTAGTTCCATCATATCAATGGCCCTTCATAACCACCCTATGAAGAAATCTTTTATTCCCACTTACAAATAAAAAAGAAAAGAAAAGTGGAGAGGAGGGACCTTTTTGGCCTCAGATGACAAAACTAGAAAGCAGAGCCTATTTAGATGCCTCGGTCCATGATGCCTGCTTCAAATGGCTTGTGCATTCTTCTAAATTACTAAAGATTTAATGAAAATGGACTGATCATAGCTAAACATACTACCTTTGCTAGAATGGAGAAGTATGTTTATATTGCTCTATTTTAGCAATATAAATAAATGCAGTTTTAAATAATGAAAGCACAAGTCCACAAAGGAGATTGGAAGAGGAGGAGGCTTTGCCAGCACGACTGGCAATTCTACACAAGGTCAATGTCATATGGGAGATGGCAACAACTTGTTTATTCAAATCCCACTTAAGACTTCAAAATAAGCCCACTGGTCTCTATTGGAAAATCGAGGCCCATTGTTTAACCGCTCTGGACTTTGGCATCGTGTTCCATAAACTGGGAGTGATAATACCTAAATACTGTTGTCAGGATTCAAATGGTAATATATGTAAAGCCCTTAAAAGAGCAGCTGGTGAAGGCTATCACCACCATCACCATGACCGTTACTAGTAATACTGGTGGAAGGTGAAAGACTTGCTGGGTACCGTCTGGTTGGTAGGCATCGGAGCCAGAAGTTTCCGTATCAGAGCAGCACGCTCTTTAAGGCTTCATCAGAGCTGTTAGGTTTCATCTCTGCTTTTCAGATCTCTGCATTTGCATGCTGAGGTCTGGCCTTTCAGAGTTTCAGGGCAGCCTTCCGATCACCTACAAGAGTTATCCTCTCCACTTCAGCTTCCTGAGCCCTCTGAGAGTGGAAAAACTGGTCTCTTTGTGGAAGAAAGACATGCCCTCTCAGCTTCTTCCTGTTGTGGCAGTTAATTTTGATTCCCCACTTCTATGGAGGTTTCCAGGAGGCTGCCATCTTATGTAAACCCAAAGAAAAAATAGCAGATGGGGGTCTGTTCACAGGTGGCCTGAGCAGCCCCAGTGCAGTGTGAGCCCTAGAGCCCAGCACCCCACAGCCTTGTGTCAGACCACCTACTCACAATCTTTCCACCCACTTGGCCAAACCCACCACACCACATGTTGACATGATTTACAGTTTCCAAGGATTTCCCGTAATAAGTCACTTGTACCACCACCTTGTAAGGTCTGGTCACTGTTCCATTTTACATAATTGGTTATAAAACAACAAATAATTTTTAAAAACTTACACCAAAGAAAACCTTCGAAGTTAGTCAAACCTGACCCCTTTCTTTTTCAGACAAGCATGTTAAGGCCCTGAAAGTAGTTAAGTGGCTTCTTTGAAATCATAATGACTGTGATGACAACTACAAAGGTGACTTGGCACTAAGCACTTTACATATATCATCTCATTTTGTTCTCACAACAATCTTACAAGGTAGGATGCTTCATATGAGGAAACTGAGGGGCTAGGAGTCAAACCCAGGTTTTCTAATGCAAGTGCTGGCTCTGTTCCCCAGCATAGCTACCCCTGGTGGGCGGCCCTCTCCACTCCTGACATCAGAGTCATCCAGATGAGATCAGGGGAACACATGGCTCTGAGGTGGACAGAGCAAAACGGGCCAGGTCTGCCGCACGGCAGGAAGGAAACAGGACAAGGGCAAAACTAGCAAAAACACTGCTGCAACTGCTCAGTCTGACCACCGGGGATTTCTTTCAGCAGCAACAGTATTAACAAGACTGGGCTGCAGCGAGGGCCAAGGATCAGGCCAGAGATTTTTTTAGAAGGATTTTTTTTTTTTAACATAAACTTCTCAGACTCTGTTTAACTATGAACAGGTGAGACAAAAGTCCGAAAGAAAAATCTGCTGATTTTATAAATTCTGCACCAAGAGTAAATCAGTGATCTCAGCTGGGGATGATTGTGCCACCCAAAGGACATTTGCAATGTCTGAAGACATTTTTTATTGTCACAACAGGAAGAAAGGTGGGGTCTGGGGTGCTACTGGTAAATCATGAAGAGAGGACAGGGATGCTGCTAAGCATCCTGCAATACACAGGACAGCCATTTTCCACAAAGAATCATCTGGACCAAAACATCTGCAGTGCTGAAGATGAGAAACCCTGGTATAAATGAAGCAGAGCTGCATGTAAACATGACCTCAGCTGTACACCAAACTCCTCCAACTCAGAGAAATAGTGAAGTTGGGCAAAGGGCACTGCAGTGGAGGTTGCAAGACCTGATTTCTAGTCCTGACTTGATGGTGACTGGTTTGGAACTTGGGGAAAGTCATTTGCCATCTCTGGGCCTTTTTTTCTTCCTAGAACAGAGCAGCCATGTGATGAGGCCAGTTCCTGCCCAGGGTTGGCTGGTGATGTACAGGAAGCTACTCACCCTCGCAGAACGTTCAGCTATGAGAACCCAAACATCTCAATGGCTTGTGTACCATGTTTTGTTTTAGTAGAGAATCAGCACTTTCCTTCTTCACTTATAAAGGTAATTCGTAGTCAATAAAGAAACTTAAGAAAATAAAGACTAACACTAAAGAGAAGAAAAAGAAATATTTATAATTCCACCCCTTAGAAAGGAGTTTTATTCTAGAAGTCACCAGGTACTGAACTCCACCTTGCTGAAGAGGAAGAAAAGAAGGTGGGGTCACTTACTGCACTCCGCTTTTATTGTTTCTTCTTCTTCTTCTTCTTCTTCTTCTTCTTCTTCTTCTTCTTCTTCTTCTTCTTCCTCCTCCTCCTCCTCCTTCTCCTCCTCCTCCTCCTCCTCCTCCTCCTCCTTCTTTTTCTTCTTTCACTTCCCTGTAGAGCAGCAGAGCTTTGCAGACTTCAAGTCAGAAATGGCATTTAAATAATTTTACCTCTAGCTATGTGATTTTATACTGGTGTATTTACATTTTTTTGTTTTGAATTTTTAATTGTGGCAAAATACAACTAACATAAAATTTATTCTTTACCACTTTTAAGTGAACAGTTCAGCAGTATGAAGTATATTCACATTATTATACAACCAATCTCCAGAACTTTTTTATCTTACAAAACTGAAACTCTATACCCACTAAATGGCAACTCCCCATTTCCCCATCCCTGCAAGCCCTGGCAACTGGCTTGTTGTACTTAGCATAAGGTCCTCAAGATTCATCCATGTTCTCGAATGTCAGAATTTCCTTCCTTTTCTGTGTTCAGTAATATTCCATTGTACATATGGACCACATTTTGTTCATCCATACATTTGCTGATGGGCACTCGGGCTACCTCCACCTTTCGGATATGGTGAAGAACACTGCTATGAACATGGGTGTGTAAATATCTTTAAGAGAACTTGCCTTCCATGTCTCTTGAGTTTCACTCTCTTTTGTTGTAAAACAGTCAAAAATAGAGCACTTACCTTGCACAACAGGGACAACACTGGATAAACAGCAGTAGTGTTCCTACCCAGAGCAGGAGCTAGGTTGGAGAGGGCGAACTGGCCCACCTGGAAACCCTGGGTAGGATTAGTGAGGCCTGGGGAGATGTGAAAGACAGGCCCGTAACTGTTCCCACATGAACACCCCTCCTCTCCCAGCCCCACCAAGTCCCCCAGCTTGGCCCTTCCATTACTGCAGCTTTCTTCCTTGTCTTTGGTTTAGTTGTCTGGTTTCTCTATAAAGCTCTTTTCCCCTCTTTTCTGCCTAGAAAATGTCTATTACTTTTCAA
This sequence comes from Cynopterus sphinx, assembly GCA_030015415.1. NCBI lineage: Eukaryota > Metazoa > Chordata > Mammalia > Chiroptera > Pteropodidae > Cynopterus > Cynopterus sphinx. Next base: position 131,169,790 of record CM057380.1, on the reverse strand, counting down.
GACCTTCTTAAGTAAGTGTGTTGCCTACAAAACACCCATCTGAGGATGTAGGCGTCTTTTGTATCACGCTGTAAAGCCATTTCTCCCTGAGAAACAAAAATCAGGTAATCTCAGTGTGTACCTAAATTACAAAGCTTTGGAAAGCACTTTTTCAAAAGTGTATGGTTCTAAATTTCTACTTCAAGTTACTAAATCTTATCCTGATGACCCAAAGAGACTTGCCTCTAAGGTGTCCTGTTTCCTCCCAGAGCTCCACTGATTCCTAGGAAACTTCAGTCAGTGATCCCCGCCCACCCCGACTCTAAATTTTCCTGGAGCCTTGACCTCCTTATTCACTGGGACATAACAATGAAAGTAATGTCTTCCATGTTGATGCACTTGACAGTTTATAAACCATTTTCATATATATTGTCCTGTCTGATTCTCACACTATGAAGTGGGCAGACAGGCATCAGTGCGTCTATTTCAGAGGTGGAGAAGTCTATTGCTCTGCTCAGAAACTGCAGCCAGGATGTAGACAAGCTAAACCTGAAATGTGTTTTCTGTCTCCTGCTCCTGTGACCCTTACAAGTGGAGAAGTGATGGGGGTGATAAGCGGGGGGTCACCAAGGCCACATCCAGGAACTCTGAAGTCAAAGAGGGGATTAGAAAGTGTATCTTTCTAGCTACTTCCAGTCCTAACTTATGATAAAACAAAGACATAAGCATAGAGAAATATTAGTGTATGCGTATGTGTGCATGAGGAGAGAAAGCAGCAAAAACATTTAAAATATGAAAGGGAAGAAGGAAAAACAAACGATGCCTGATTGATTACGGACCAATACAATCAGATAAATCTTGAAGTTAATTAAATTTGCAGGTGGCCCTACTTGAAAGAATCTCTTACAGATTTATAATTTAGACTTTGTCAACATGCTTAAACTATTAGCAAAAGAGAAAGCGTTTTCTGTTGTTCAAAGTGATGCATTGACCTGCTGGAAAATTCATCACCTGAAGGTAGCTTCCTGCATTGCCTTTCAGCAGAGTTCATGCTGTGAGAAAAATATAATTATGGCAGCTCTGAAGATGTGACCTTTTCGAATTCCTCTGAAATTAAAGGATGTAAAGAGGATTTAATCACATCAATAATATGCCTGCTGCTGTTTGTTTCCTGTCCTGTTCTATTCATTACAGCTAACTTCTCGTATGTAAATAAATAGTAACATAATCCAAGCCTTTGTACTAGTTTATTAAAATATGTGCATTATTCTCCACTATCTCCTTTGATACCTCTCCCATCCCTTTCATGCTGATGCAGTGACTTGTTTGTATCTTCATATAACACAGAAGCATCATTTTCGTTCTTTCGTTCTTTCATTGCTCCTGTGGAATAGCAAGACTAGCAAAACATCGACAAATTCCAGTGTCTTCAGACAAAGCACTATCCAAATTTAAAAAATTAAAAAAGAAATTCCACAAGTTTTTCCTGAGTTTGACTGAAGGATTTTCTGTCTTATCTAGCTTTCCAGTTGATTAGAAGTTTTTTTTCCATTCTATAGCATGATTTCTGAGTAATCCTTGTTCAGACAAAGTTAAATGTTCCAAGTGAAGTCTATTGCTCTGCTTGGGAAACCCCCAGGGCCTACAGAGTGCCGTGAAATTGGCAGCGGATGTGCCTCTAATGTCTGAGACCAACATCTGCCATGAGGCCACAGAGTCTAGTCTGTCTGGCCCTCGGAGATATTTGGCAATGTTTGGAGATATTTTAGGTTGTCACAACTAGGGTAAAGTGGTGCTACTGCCTGCAGTATGTGGAGGTCAGGTGGGCTATTAAATATCCAACAACACACAAGACGGCCCCTCGCCATAAAGAGTTATCTCACCTGTTTGCTAGGGCTGCAGTAACTGAGTATCACAGACTAGATGCCTTAAACAAACAAAAAAATGTATTGCCGCTCAGTTCTAGAGGCTAGCAGTCTGAAAACAAGGCAGCATTCATTCCTGATGAGGCCTGTGAAGGAGCATCTGTTCCAGGCCTCTCTCCTGGGCTTGTACCTGGCTGTGTTCTACGTCTCTTCACATTGTCTTCCTTTTGTGTGTATCTCTATGTCTGAATTTCTCATTTTTGTCAGTCACCAGTCATATTGGATTAAGACATACCCTACCAACCTCATTTTAACTTGATGACCTCTGTAGAAACCTTATCTCCAAAATAAGGTCACATCTGAGGTCCTAAGGTTAGGACTTCAACATATGAATTTGGGGGAGGGGGACACAAGTCAACCCATAACACAGGCTAAAATGTGTTAAATAACTCATGTAATTTATTGAATACTGTACTAAAAATGAAAAAACAGAATGGCTGCATGGGTATACAGCTGAAAGCACTCCATCATGAAGTCAAAAAATCTAAGTTGAACCATTATAAGTCGGGAACCAACTGTGTGAAGAATACTAGTAGACAGGAAGCCTTTTAAAACAGTTTCAAGTTATGGTGAACTAACAGGCCTTAGTAGTAAAGCATAATGTTAAAAATGAGCTTCAGAGTTAGTCACATGTGGGTTAGTATCCCACTCAGTCGTAATTGCTGTGTAACCTTGGGAAAGCTAATTAACCTCTCTAACTCTTCGATAATTTCCTCCCGGTAAAAGGGAGGGACAATAAGAATTACACTACAGATAGAGTTGCAACGAGGATTAAATAAAATAATGCATGAAGTGAGGCTAACTTAAAGCCTGCCACATAGAATGTTGCCACTAAACATCAGCTGTTGATATTAGTAAGAAAAAGAGATGAAAATGCCACCTTGACTTCCTCCTGTTATGGCAGTGACATTAATTGAGCATGTTTCATGCACTAGACAGAGGGATACAAATGTGCATGAGACCCTTAAGTCTAGTGAAGAAGGGAGACAGATTAATAAAAGAGCTGTGTGTGACGTGCCGTAATGGATCCATACATAACCTTTTATAGGAACATGAAAAAGGATTATGGAAAGGCCTTTGGGAAAATGTTCAGAAAATATTTGTAGAAACCTGAAATCATCACCTTGATTCATCCAAATGCAACTCAAGTTTTACATCAGCAGCTTTTTAAGACTATTATAAGAAAATCACATTCCTTCATCACTATAAGAACTAAGACAGGGTTTTCAAATATTAAATTAAAAAGTGCAAAAGGGAAGAGAGAGCAACATCTTTATGGTTAATAAATAATTTGTTTCTGTGAAAAAAGAAATAAGAAAACATGCGATGCAATAATAAATGACCAAATATTTGTGGATGAACTAAGCAATTTAAAAAATTTTATGTGCATATTTCAGCAATAAATATGAAAGATTCCACTCATGCTACAAAGACAATAGGAGTAAAAAATGTAGGGACAATTATTTCAATAACATTACTTTTAGAAAGAAAATAATGAGAAATTTAAAAATTATCAAAATATTGTCCACTTTGTTCACAACTGGATCTTTTTGCTTAGAAGCATTGCACAAAGTAGGCACTGAAGAAGCTGATGAATAAATAGGTAGCTTCTCAGCCAAAACGTAAATCATAAGCTAAGATGAATGGAAAGAAGTCACCTTTGAAGGTCTTTACAGTAAAAAAAAGTTTAGAATGTCACGTTGGAAATACCACTCACAAAGAATTTCCTTCTGATCTTTGGGGGCTGGCTTCAGTGTTGAGATTCACTTCTGCTGGGCCTGGGGATGCACCAATGAGGAAAAGGCTGCCGTGCTTTAATGAGAATGTGGATGGGGAAATAGGGGTGATACTTGCCACAATCGAGGGAAGCACGGGGACCTGGAACCCTAGTGGAAGGAGTTGAGAGTTAACTCCTGGAGAAATAACACTTTTTTTTTTAAATTCTTTGCCATATTTGTCTATTCATTCAATAGTCATTTTTTAAGCACTTATAATGTGCCAGGCACCAGGTTTGGGGCTGGAGAGAAAAAGTTGGATGAGGCATTGCCATTTCTGAGAGTCTTAAGGTCTGGCTGAAAAAGAAAACAAAAATCACAAGTGCAATGAAATGTAAAAGAGGGTCAGGGTACCATGGAGGGAAAAGTTGCTGGGAGGAAAGGACAGGCCCCCTGCTGTGGGTAATCCTCCCCCGTCCCAGGCAACTCACAGGACCCAGGTGGTGGGGGAAAGCAACCAACACAGTCCTGGCCTCCCCCTGTGAGTTTCACTGCACAGCCTGGTATCCCCACTAGAAACCCCACTCACCAAGGGAGGTAGGACAGGTACTGAAGCTCAGATCACTCACTGAAAGTTCTGTTTGTCAAAAACAATCTGTAAAATCATCAATTCACCAAATTTACCAATTTACAAAAAAAAAGTGTTTCTCTTAGTTATTTATAACCCTTTAGTAATTTGTCTCCAGTGGAACAGTTTCAGTAGTTTGGGAGGATTTCTATAGCTTTCACTACCAAGGTTTTATTTGTCTTCATAGCAGCATTTAAAAAAATCTTTACATTTTTATAAACGGCATCAAAAATCCATCCAGAAATTATTTCATCACCAAAATGTCAGCGCTTGCTTCCCACAAAAACTTTTCAGTTTATAGTGATTTCTTTCATGCCTTTTTGGTTTTGCCAACATTTTCACATTATTTGTAATTGTTCTGCCAATTCTCAAGTACTTTATCAATCCAACTTTTCTAACAATTTAACAATTCAAATTTACCACGTGATATGGTTGTTCCTGTACCTTCCAGTTCATTTCTCACTTTACCAGTCTCTTTAGCATTTGAGGATTTTTTGTAAACCATTAAAACAAAGTCTTTTCACAACAATTCTGTATTTACAGTCAATGAATATCAAACTTGAGGCATTAGTCATAAGAAATCATTGAAATACAATCTCTTGAGCATCCTCACTTCCTTTTTGCTGCCTTGGTTTATTTTATCCTAATTGGTTTTTGTTAGAAATTTTGAATGTTAGAATTTCTTAGACTACTAGTAATTTTTTTTCCCAAATGCTTTTGAATTTAAATTTTAAATTTAATTTAAATATAATCTTATCTGCCGGTTTTTTCTGAAAATTTCCAGTTAAAACTTTAGCCTTTATCTTAAGCCTTTACTGTTTTACTATAATTGAACTTAATGTAAATATGAATTTTTAATTACTGAAGGTTCAAAAACCTGTGAATGCTGACTTACATGGCAAAGGGATTTTATAGGTATGGTTAAATTAAGGATCTTGAGATGGGGAGATTATCCTAGATTATCTGGATGGGTCCAATGTTATCACGACAGTCCTTGTAAGTGAGAGGCACATTCCTCAGAAGCAAAGGAGAAGCCTATGATTCGACAGAAACAGAGATTGGAGCGATGCACTTTGAAGATGGAGAAAGCCAAGGAATACAGGCTGCCAGAAAAACTGGCAAGGAAACAGATTCTCCCCTAGAGCCTACAGAAGAAGCTAGTCCTGTTGACCAGTGAAACCAGCTTAGGACTCCTGACCTCCTGAATTGGAAGAGAAGAAATTTGTGTTGTTTTACGCCACAAAAATTGTTGTCATTTGTTACAGGAGCTATAGGAAGCTAACACAAAGTGTTACTGACCTCCTCGCGTCAGGTTTTTTCTCCTGTCGATGCACAGGGTTTTACAGCTAGGCCTGTGGCCCACCAAGAATGCTATTTATCTTCTCCAGAGAGAAAACCAGCAAAGCCTGACTGAACCCTCATGAGACCATTTCCCCCAGCCTCTCTCCCAGCTCCTGTATATTCACTTGGAAGCGATGAGATGGACAGTTGTTTAGAGTCTTTTATGTTGTTTTAATGTTGTCCTAAGAAGTCACCGAAATAGCTCTATGAAATTAATTCTGTTTACCCAAAGAACACATTGTACACCAGCCTCCCCAACCTATTTTTCATCTCTAGCCATGCCTGGCTACATTTTCTCATAAATCTCATCAGCTAGAATGTGCACCAGATAGTAGTGCTAAATGATTCAGATACAATAAGGTCAGCATTATAAAAAGGACCCAACTTGCACACACACCCTGGAAAATTTAGCTTTGTGGATTTCCCACCCCTTTTCTAAAATCGCTCATGTTACCTTCCTAGCAATCCTAAGAGGCAGGCAGATATGGTCGAGGCCCAGAAGACACATGAGATTAAATGACATCACCAAGGACTCACCATTAGTTAGTGACAGGCCAGGGGCTCAAACTTGTGACTAGTTCTGGTTCTGTAACTCAGAGCTGGGGCACACGCTCAGGTGGAATAGGTCATTTCAGCAGCACTGCTTCCAGAGGAAATACAATTCCACCTGCTGGTTCTAGCCTGAAATGCCCCGGTTAGAACTTGATTCCTCCTTAAAATGCAAATGTTCTGGAAAAGAGCTTTTCAGGGTTCCCAGGGCTCACTCCAGCCTCAGCGCCAACACATTATTTCAGGGCTCAGGTGAGTTGCTGCACCTGATCCTCCCAGGCTGATGGGAAAGTCTGAATTCATGGTCATGGCAGCTATTCTCTCAGCCAAGCCACAGCTAGCTCCTCTCCCGGGAACTGGTCACTGCAGTTGGTATGAATTGTCTGGGGATTCCTTAAAGTCTGAGGGTGTGAGAAGAGAGGTTGTATCTTAATCCTGCCCAGAAGGACCTCTGCAGAGATGAGATGCTGGAGAATCACAAGACCAGGGTCTCACTGGAGTTTCCAGCATTCAAAGAGGCTGTGATTTCTGAATCGCAAGAACCCGACGTCCCACTTTCCCACAGAGTTCAGAAAGAGATTCCTGATACTGACCATCTGAGCCTCGACATCATTAGCATTTTCTGTCCGCTGTTTCAGAGGACAACACCCAGACCAAGACGGAGCCAACTATTCCAGAATATGTCCATGCAGCACAGATGTGTACAAGACTCTCAGGGGGTCCCTTGAAGATAGAAGCCCCTTGGAAAAACAGTGGAAGGGAAAGGGAAGGGAAAGCCCCTCCCCCAGCATTGCTTCCAGCAAAGTGGAGATCAAGAGAGGAAAACTCCACCAGAGAAGGAGTACATCAGACAAGAAATTGGATAGAAAGCAAGCATTCTGAAAGGACTCTTTAAAACGTTTTTTTTCTGTTTTTTAAATTAATTATGGTAAAATACACATAATAAAATTTACCATTTTAGCCATTTTTAAGTGTGCAGTTCAATGGCATTAAGTACATTCATATTGTTGTGCTACCATCACCATCATCCATCTCCATAACTGTTTCATCTTCCTAAACTGAAACTACCCATTAAACAATAACTTCCCATCCTCCCTCCCTCCAACCCCTGGCAACCACCATTCTCCTTTCTGTCTCTATCAGTCTTAAAAAGAAAGGACGTTCTAGCACATGCTGCAACATGAATGAACCTTGAAGACATTATGCTCAGTGAAATAAGCCAGACACAAAAGTTGGGTGCTTTTTATAATGCTGACCTTATTGTATCAGAATCATTTAGCACTACTATCTGGTGCACATTCTGGCTGATGAGATTTATGAGAAAATGTAGCCAGGCATGGCTTGAGATGAAAAATAGGTTGGGGAGGCTGGTGTACAATGTGTTCTTTGGGTAACATGTTGCTTATCCACTCATCCATCAATGGACATTTTGATTATTTCCACATTTTGGCTGTTGTCAACAATGCTGCTATGAACATGGGTATACATCTATAAGACTTTTAAATGTGAAACCCCAGCTACTAGAAAATCTCAATATCTGGAAGAGTGAAGAAATCTCATATATGCAGTAAGTATGGAAAATCATGCTGGAAAAATCCCACCATAAAATGCATATGAGAATACATAAATATATGTGCCATGAGTGTGGGAAAGTTCATATAAGGCCTCAGTCTTTACTCAACACCAAAAAATAGAAACCAGGAGAAAACCGCTTAAATATGATCGCTGTGGGAAATCCTTTAAGCAGAACCTTCGCCTTCTTGGACATCAGAGAATTCTTAGCACAGAAAAACAATTTAAATGTGTGATTGGGGAAAATGGTTAATTACAAGTCACATCTTACTTAACATAAGGGACTAGACAGTAGAGAGAGCTTATTCCTATGAAAGGGTGGCAACCCCATTAACCTTAGGGCAGGTCATAGCATTCATGCAGTTAGTGCAGATAAGGCTTTGGTCACACAGATGAATCTACATGTGACTCAGGTAATAAAGTCATGTCCTAGCATGTTTGACAACAGATACCATGAAATTCATAACAACGAGAAACTTTTAGCAAGAAAAAAATTATGGAGAATCTCTTTTTGCTATTTAAACTTTATTACATATCAGCAGATATTAAAGTGGTGATCAGTGTAAAAAAATCTTTCTTTCCAAGGATTCTTGAAAAGGGTTTACACAGAAGATCATATAATAAATAAAATATGCAGAAAAAATAAAAGAAGAGAGGGAGGGAGGGAAGAAGGGAAGGAGAAAGAAGGAAGGAAGGAAGGAAGGAAGCAAATACATGTGTGGGCAGGACAAAGCTCAAAGTTGTTCTCTGTTCTTTAATCCAAAGAGCCCACTAGCAGATTCACAGGGGGGAGCATCAGAGATCACGGCACTGGAGACCTGAAGGAGAGAGAAGGGTGGAGAGAGGGGATTCTGAGCCACTTCCACATTTGGGCATGTCTAAGAGATGCAAATGCAAGTCTATTAAAATCAGACCAGTCCTGAGATGATAACTGGTTCCTCTGCCGGGGGTCTTAGCCGATGTGTTGTGCCTCATGGTTGCCTCCTTCCCCCACCTTCACACACACCTCACACCGACAGAGCGACAGAGCGTTCTCCCCAGCAAGCTCAGAGGAGGCCCTGAGGTCTCCATGACAACAACAAGCTCCAACCAGACTGAGCACTAAAAGCCATAAAAGGTACAAGGCGTGTGGATTCCCCACAATATAGTGAGGACACCTGAACAGTGTCTGTCACCTGGTATGAAAACCCTGGCCAGCTTCTGTCAGAAATGCACCGTTGTTCTTTCCGCCCCACTTCTCATCCACCTGCGGAGAGGCGCTGGGTACTTCACGATCACCCAGGGCATGAATTTGGGCTTCCCAGTGGGGAATGCCCCCTTCCTCCTCTCTCCCTGCCAGCCTGCCTGAGTCGTCCTCTACTCCTCACCCAGCCCATCTCATCTTCTCAGGATCCGGTTCTCTAATAAAGTAGACTGATGAACAAGCCAGGGCTCTCTCGGCAATCACGCACCTGTGTTTTAGCAGGAGTCATCAACATGATGGCTAGTCAGCCCCTGACTTAGAAAGCAAAGCAAGGTCCACATGGGGAGTCAGAACTCCTAGCTCTGCCATGTGTAAGAGGCCCGACTTGGACAAGCTCTGTCTGAGCCTCAGGTGGCTCATCTGTTGAATGAGCATAATGATGCTCCCTTCACAGGGTTATTATGAGAACCAGGGAAGACAGTGCACATCATTTTAACTCAGCGCATGGCACATCGGAGGGCACTTCATAAGTGGCAGTGAGCCAGACAAATGTGTAGCTTAATAACATATTTACAACAGTAGGATCCATAACGCCAATAATGCACAAGGCATTACTAATATTGTTCTCAGTTGAAATCTTAGTCACTGAAGCCGAGAAAGTGGGAGACATATTTTAGGGAATGTGACTCTTCTAGAGCTCATCAGATCCATCATCGGTGGGGCAGCACTTGGTACCCACCTGTGAGTAAAATCTACCCTATATCAATCTATCCTATGTCTTTGGGTCTCTAAAGAATCCCAAAGGTTAAAAACATGTGCTTCTCCTGAAATAAAGGCTACTGTATTGTCCGTGTCTAAATTTTCAGTAATCAGTTTGCCTAGGCTGTCGTCAACTTGTGGATTTGTGATTTTGCTAGCAGCATATAGAATTTCTTTTTTAAATGTGATCTTATTTTACAGTACTGTCCTAAAGAAATGCGAAAATACTAGTTGTACAAGAGAAATAGAAAAGCCATCAGGACGATGATGGGAAAGAATGGAGGGACCCAAATATGGCCAAAGCACAGAGACTGAGAGAGGAGGGAGAAAGCAACGAGCAAGTGAGTGGACCAAGAAGCTGGAAGCCAGCCAAGGTGCAGACTCCCAGGGTGACTGTCAATCTGCAGACCGCACTATTTATTTTGTTTGCATTTCTGTTTCTTCTCACAGCAATGATGCATATTTCATTTCCTCTTTTATTTTCCTTATGGTTTAATTATAAGAAGAGGAGGAATCTAATCATGAAGGAAGAGTTATTATTTCCCTCAAGTGCTACATCTGCTAGAAGGTGGATATAAGTGAATTAATTGCCAAAATATCTGAGGGAGAAGGCACATGTTTGCTATTCAGTTCAGTCACTGGGGATTGCCAGAGCCTCGTTCCAGCATCTTATCCTCGGCTGAAAAACAAGCACTCACCAGCAATGGGTGCCAATACAAAAAATGAAAAAGGAGTTTAATCGGAAATGATTTTTCTCTACTTCCAAGTATCATTGCTTACTTGATGTAGGAGTGTGCTTATGACTCCTTAAGTTTGAAACACACACACATTCACTGGCCCAGGAAACATGTACCTTAATACTGTTGAATTGTTGAGTATTGAAATAAACATATAGATAAGTAATTTAGTCCTTTATGGTGAAGACAAAATTTATCCAACAAATATATTTTGTTAAAGGATTTGGTGTACACTAGAGTGAAGTTTTCTTGAAACACAAAGAGGAATTTCCTGCTTTCAAGAAAATTCTGAGGACAATTCATGTACATGAACAGCCATATACAAAATGTATAAGTATGTGTGCTAGTACTGATTGGTTCTGTACTGTCTTTTTACCTCTTTTAACAGTGGAGAAGAATTTTCCAATAGCCGGCCCCACCACCATCCTCCTTAACTTTCCACTTTCCCTCTTTTTCAGGGAAATTTTCTCTCCCCAAATGTATGGGGCATTTTTGATATCAAACAAGGGAAGAGGATGGGGGAGGAGAAGAGCTGAAAAAGCAGGAGAAAAGTGGGGAAACTCGGGCCTGGAGGCTAGGTGTGTGCACATTATAAGGAAGTGTGGTAAAGAAGAGAAAATTTTATTCCTAGATGCCACGTTGGGGTTCACTTTACTCTTCAGTCTCTCACCAAATGACATCACGCTGTCCCTCTACAAAGTTAAAAACAATCGCAAGTAATGATTCCTAAATTTATAACTTAAGATTTGACTGCTCCCCAGAGCTAGACCAACTTAAATTTTAAGAAGTATCTTAAGCTTCATGTGCTCAAAAGAAAACATCTGCTAAAACATGTTTTTCCCCCAGTCTTCCCCCAACTCAGGAAATAACAGTGACCAAGTTTTCAAGCAAAGACCTAAAGGGTCACCCTTGACTCTTCTGTCTTTCTCTCCACACTTGGAATCCCTGATAGGGATTCCTATCAAGTGAACCTCCAAATATAATCAAAATGGCCCTGGGGGAGTAGGGGAAGGGTTGGAAATCTATATCCAGAGTTGTAGAATGTCAACTTATCACAAGCCTAAATCTGAGAGTTTTTCCTCGTGCCAGAGGCTACTGTCTGCCTGGACCCTCCATAACCCAACCCCCCAGCCTTCCTGTCTGTCACTAGAGAAACATCCACTCTTCACTGTCCATGTTAAGACAAGCCATCTATCTCCATGGTCCTCCAGATGTAGGATCAGAACTTGCCACACTATTGGAAACTAACACTTCTTGAAACATTCTGCAGCTGGCCTAGACCTCTGGCAACCTCCTGATGCTTTTTCCTCCTTGACTCTTCTAATTACTGTTCTTCCTGAGGTCTCACCTTAGACATCACTTCTTTCTGGAGGCCTCCTCTGACTGAACCACAAAGGCATCTTTCTCGAGTGTACCCACAGAAGTCATTTTACCCCTATCTTAACCTTCATTACAAGATGCTCTTACCTGTTTATGTGTCTGTCTTTCCCTCTAGACCAGAAGTTTCCCAAAGACCAAAACAATGACTTCTTGACCAGGTATCCCCAGTATCCAGCATGGGGTCTAGTATAGTACATACTGATTGAATGAAACAGCAAATGTCCAAAAAAAATAAATAAATAAAATGTGTTGTGTCTGTAAGAGCAAGACTTAGGGAGAAAAGTATGCAACAAGAAATCCACTTTTTCATGTCTTTATTAATTAGAAGATGTTATTTACACACACACACACACACACACACACACACAAACATGATGAATAGTGACAACTTCAGCATGGCGGCTATTTGGAACAGCTGTGGGAATATATGGGCTCTAGTGCGGGTTCTACCACATAAGAGCTGGAAGACTTCGTGCAATTCATTCAGCTTCTCTCCATCTGTCCAAAAGCTGTTTATCTTGCATGATTATTTAGTGAATCTGGCAGGTGAATGTAGAGTGGTAATTTCTATTTTTAAAATTATAAGATACTATATAAATATATCTATATATATAATGCTATTCCTCTACTCTTCAAAATAAACTTTTGTAATCTTAGAATTGCACACACAATAATTTTATTACTTAGGAAAAAAATTATGACAATAATTCCTTCCATTAGTATTCTATTTAGACTCTTTAAAGTACTTTTATGTCCATTTCCTCATTTAGTCCTCATAAATGGGACAGGAAAAGTAGGAATTAGCATCTCCATTTTATAATTAGTGAAACTGAGACCCAGAGATAAGGTGATTTGCCCAAGAGAAGCCACTATGAGCCTCAGGGAAGGGACTGCGTTTTTTACTTCCTAATTGGGTTTTACAGTTGCCCTATCAGACTTCTAAGGGTTTCAACTCTGATATGTTCTATTCCTCACATCCCCAAACAACACATGCAGACATACACACACACTGACTCCAACCCCAGGTTATCACCTTCAACTTCACAGAAAATTTCATCCAAGAAAAGAGTTGCATCCAGGGAGATTTAGAGAGAAACACATTGCAATCTCCTGTGTGCCCCAAGCAGCAGGGCAAAGCATAACACTTAGTTTTATATAAAACTAAACCTCTTATTTCAAGGGCCAATGGGGAAAAAAAAAAAGAAATCACAACCAAAATAAATATATCTTTTGTTATTCCATAAAGACAGATTGTAGATGTACTACATGTTAATATACAATCCATTTATTCATTTTTATGTGATCTCCAGTCAAGGTAGTTTCATTCCATTTTCATCTTGTGTACTTCCTTTCAAAGCTTGGCAATTTCTTTTCTATTTTTATTCATTCCACTTTTGCTTCCTGTTAATTTTTATATCAAAATCTGCTTCAGTTCCATTTGGCAAGGTGCAGTCATAAAAATATTTCTCATGCTTTAATGTTTAAATTTTGCAGTTGCACTTTAAAATGGTTCTCTGTTTGTGCCAATGGTGCCACATCAGCTCTTTCAACTGGCACAGCTCCCGGACTTGCAGAAGGTAGGACTTCTGTACTGATTCTTCATCATCATCTGAAATCATCTTTTATTTTTGATTCATTGAGCATCCATTGAGCACTGTGTGCTAGGCACTCTGTGAAATAAGATAGTAACTGGCTAAAAGTTGGTGTATGGTGGCAGTACAGGTGTTTTGAGGAAGAAGCCCCTACTGTCCTGGAAGAGGTAGCGGATTGAGAAGGATGGACTTGGACAGACACTAGTCATAGGAACCGTGTTTTTTTTTTCTCATAACCTAGGGACACATGGGGGCCGGGGGACACAGGGAATAATCTAGAAATAAGCCTCTCTGCTGTGTTTGGCCAGAAGCCTGGCCCAGCAGTGGCTCCCATGGGGGTATGAGAGATGCTACTGCACTGTTGAAACCACAGACTTGGGTAGTAGACTTGTCATCTTCCTCATTTTTCAGACCATCTCCCATACCATGGGAAAGAAAGAGAGCACAATTGTTAAGAGGCTTTGGAGTTGCACTGCTTCAGTTTAAATCTCAGCTCTGCAACCCATCACCCTTGTGCTGCGAGGTGAGTTATTTGTCTCCTGTAACTCAATTCCCTTGCCTGTATAGTAAAGTAGGAGTCATAAGAGCAGTGACTGACATGCAATAAGCACTCAATGAGTACTTGTTGTCATAATGATCCCTGGTTTTGGTTTTTCAGGAACCCACAGGTTCTCTGGCCTGGGTCACCCTTGCTAGGATTCTCTGGTGCGTGTTGTGCAGTGGCTCAGGTGTGAAAGGTAAAATGGAGCTGGGAATTTTAGCTGGTGCCAACATAACTGCATCTCACAGCTGCCTCTCAGATCTATGATTGGCTTATAACCTTCCTCATCACCCTTTCCTTCTAACATTAGTGAGAGAAACATTTATCTAAGATCCGGATTCATTTATCTGCTGAGCACTACGCAGGATCACTGCTTCATGGAAAATACCCATAAGGAAGTGACAAGGTCAGAGCGGCACTAGTTTAAAAACAATTTACTCAAAATCATATAGCTGGCAAGAGTCAGAAGAATTCATATTCACACTTGTTGATCTTCAAATGTCTCCTTTCTCTATACTTCACCACATTTAAGTGACATGGGACCACACACGTATATAAGTTCCTGTACTCCAGAAATGAACTTCAGGTTCACTATAATCACATTGCACATGTATATAATGTAGAAGTGGAGAGGGGTATTTAGAAAATCATTGCCCCTAGTTATAATTAGAAAAGGGCCACCAAATATCAGTATTTTTCTGTTTTATCACCACTCATGAACTTCAGGTTTAATTATCTAAATGAACAGATACACTCACTCTTTTATCTGATAGAAAATTTTAGCGCCCACTATGTGCCAGGCACTCTTTTAGACACTTGGGTGTGCGGCAGTGAACAAAATCAGCAAAATAATCACACTAGGAGATTACATTTTATTGGTGTGATGGTGTAAGAGACAGATGGTAAACATGCAAACACATCAGTGAGCAAATTAATTTCAGGTTATGTCAGGGGCTATTAAAAATATAAAATAGGTCAATGGCATAGAAAGGATTAATCTTCGCTCAACAAGCAAAGTGAACTTTTAAAAATGGATATCAGATTATTTCATGTCCTGGCCTCAGACCTGACCATTTCATTGTACTTGGAATAAAATCCAAACTCCTTTACATGTCCTTCAAGGCCCGAAATGATCTGGCCTTCCTCCAAATTCATCTCACATGATTCTGTTCCTCTATAATAATCTCCAGTCATCCTGGCCTTTCTTCTGTCCTTCAAAAATATAAAGCTCCATTCCCTCCCCAGGTTTTACACTTATTTCTCCTTTCTGGAACATTCTCCTCCCCCCTCTTAGGCTCCCTACTAGGTCTCCAGCTCTTTGAACAGCTTATGTATTCTCATTTTCCTGCTAAAAAACACCTGTGTCTACAACCATATCGTTTATTCTCTTTCCCTTTATTTTGCTGTTGTATTTTCTTTATAGCACTTACCATTATCTAAAAGTATCTAATTTGTTTACTTACTTGTTTATTGTTTTCCCCTCCTGCTCCTATATGCAAGTCGTAAACTCCATGAGGGCAGGGACTTTGTATCATTTGTAACTGTCTTCCCAGCATGGAGTAGAGTAATTTACTCCACATGTTCATCCCTTTATTCATTCATCCAATGTATATGCTAGGCTCTAAATAACATGGTAGCCCGTGGCACTTCAGTCTGATAATAAACTAGCAATTACACAATAAAGTAATGCCACTGAAGGATGAGTAAAGAGCCACTGTGAGAGACTATTACTTGGTGGCCCCCCAAAATCCATGCCTCCCACATTTATACCCTTGTATAGCCCCTGGCCACATTGGCTTTGTCCAATGAGGGAGTAGCAAGCATGATGCAGGCAGAGGATTGGTAAGCACTTGCACAGGAATCCTCTCCAAAGTGTAAAGAAGCCCAGGCTGGCCATACAGAGATCGCCAAGCGAGGAGAAAGAGAGAAAGTGAGAGAACTTCCAGCCTTCCAACGGTCCTGGCCCATTTTCCAGACATGTGAGTGTACTTGTCTTGAATGGGACAGCCCCATCCACCACCTGACTGCAACAACATGGATGACCTCAAGTGAGACAGCAGGAGACCCACCCAGCTGATTTCCAACCAACCCACAGAATCATGAACAAACAAAATGGTGGTTGTTTCAAGTCCCCAAATTTAGGGTAGTTTGTTACCTAGCCATAAAAACATAGCCATATACATATTTTTTAAAAAATACTCTCTCTTGTTAAATTTGATACCAGGTTAAAGTTTAAAATTTTAGTTGATTCCTTTTTCCAATGTGATTTCTATTTTAGAATTATATTTCCCACATGATTATTGTTGTGGCGTAATACTTAGTTTTTGTAAGTATGCAAATGTACTCAAGTGAAGAACAATCAATAGGCTATTTTCGAGAAAGGAAGGAAAAAAAACCAGAAATTATAGAAGAAAGGGGAGAGAAAAACTGAAGACAGTCTGGGAGAGGGAACTTGCACATTTTCTAAGTAAACTGATTATCGCGTGTCTCTCATATTTGTCAGTCTACACAGTCTGTTTTTAAGTAGGCTGATAAGGGAGTTGCAAAAGAAAGAATTTGACTATTTATGGATCCTTCCCAAAGCCTGAGAGTTTATTAAGGAGCTCACAGAAAGGACAAGCTGTGTCTAGGTAATGGCAGATGGGATACCTCCGTTAGACCTGCATTGTGGCTAAGCTGAGTCTGCAGCATTTTACGCATCACAATTATACTCATTGATCTTAGTCTATTTAGCCACTCTATCCTAAACTTTTAATTAATTCTTTCAGATTTCTCAGCGTGAAATTAGATCATCTGTACATGATCATTTTGTCTTTCCTTTCACATATATATACACAGTCACTGGCAAACCACTACTCACATAGGATAAAAACACAAAATGTGTATCTCTGAGTACATGTTCATTTGGCGCTGATACTTTACAAGGATCTCTTCAACTCAGAAGTATTTGTTCAGAAGTATTTGGACCAGGGAACAATGGCAGATGGGCCATTTAGTGTTAATTCTCACCATAAAAATTTTTCTGAAATCATCTTACTCTACGGGAAGTTGTCTTAGAATATGGGCAGTAGCGATTCTTGCTTAGATATTCAGCAGATGGCTAATTCTTATCACAGTAGCACTCCACAGTCACCCAACTCTGTGGGATGCGGAGTTTATATCCTGTACAATCAAAGCAAAACAAGTGCTATTTGGCTGAAAATGGTTGTAATAACATCCAACAAAATAGAGGTTTTTAGTTTATTGTAGAGCCAAATTTCATAGGTAAATACTCCATTATGTTGCTCTTCTTTCTGTCTCTGATGAGTGCACATACATGAACACACATACACACATCACCACCACCACCACCACTACCATCACCAAAGCAACACCACCCACCCTACACAATACATCTAGCAGTCTTTGTATGGGAAACAGATTTATATTATAGAAATGTTCGCTCAAGGATCTACCATGTAGCTCCAAAAATTGTCTCTTCAGCTTAGGAAATTTGCCATGACACCAACCTAAGAGGTTTTCTGTGGAAGAGGGTAAAAGCTGTTTCTTCTACCTGAAGAAAGTTAAACTTTCCTCCACAGGTCAGTCAGTGGTTAAATCTCTAGGAAAAGCTCTTTACTTCCTCCAACCTTCAACACATATTTCTGAAAGTCAAGAGAGTCTGAATCATCTTCCACTTAGCTGATGCTATGACAAGTTATTTGGGACAACAAAGCAGGCAGTCACCTGTGCATGTGGTTCAATCAGCAATGCCAAGAAAGATCCCAAACTTTCTTGAAAACCAGAGCAACTGTAACTTAGATTTATGCCATTGCATTTGTAAAAAGACAAAAATTTCCTCTTTTAAAGATTCTCAAGTGATTCTGAAACAACCCTTTAGGGATCCAGTATTAACCATTGTCATATTACATTAAATATGTGGGATTGATGTGGTCTGATTGAGAAGGTGGGAGCCGAGGCTATAAGCTGGAGAGGCCGTACCTAGGAGACTTTGGGCACCCAGGAGCTAGAAGTTTAGATTCATTAAGGTGCAAAGAGATGGAGAAAGAAAAGCAAATACAGAAAGAAGGAGCAATGATGACAAAAGATAAACTTTGCCCCACTTTTTAATTTTTCTGGCTCCTCATTTTTTTATCAGAGCAGCTATTTCTTACTGTGCACTTAGATAGCAGGCGTGCAAAGCTCTTTGCATGTACATCTTTATACTTCCCAGTAAGTTCAACATTGGCTTAGAGTGACAGGGCAGCTGGCAAAAATGTTCTATTCTATAGGGTGGCAGGATAACATAAGATAAATAAGTGTTTTGCAAGTTTTGAGGCACCCGGTGTATGGGAGGTGGTATTTCTTTCTGCTGTGTTCCATCATTTCATCCTTTGCAATTGTTTCCAATGTCTGTGATTTTCTGTTACCATAATTCTTATTCCTCACTGTGCAGACTGTACTCGATAAAAGAGGCAATGGACAGATGAAATTGATTACCATGAATAAAATTGACTACCATTATATGCCATTAAAAATTGACTACCAGTAATGCCCAAGATGAGCTTAAGACATAAAAGATGGACAATCAATACTTGGTAATTGACTAAATGTCCAACTGAGTTATTTGCATACCTGTAAGAGGGCGGAACTTCAGACTGGCTTTACTCAACAACACTTGCTTTAATCCTCTGCCAGGTTAACCTTTCTATACCATGGATACTAATTGTAGATTTTTTGTTTGTTTGTTTTTTAAGTTCTCTTCTTTTCCCAGCATTTTCACTCTTTGGGGCCCACACATCCCACATCACCCACATTTGAGGGCTCCATTAAATAAGTGGGAAGTACTAGTTTGGCTCTTCCCCTTTCAGAGTGAGGCAAGGAAAATCTGGTTTTGAGCTATTTGTATGTGGAAAAAGGCCTGTGAATTGCTGAAGTCTGTTTTAGATTATCAGGCGGGATATCATCTCTAAAGCAGGGAGACTCTAGTGCTAGCATGGGTAAGTCTTTTCCCAAGATTTATACAATTTCCTCCAGAAAAATATCCAGTCTGCAGCCTGAAGGAGCTACGTTAGCTGCTAGCACTGGCCATATATTGGGAGAAGGGTGGGGAGAAAGCTAAATGTGATCTTTATATCTTGACTGTCAACTAATCCCTTGTTTTTGACTCTAAACTTTATTCCAGACCTCCACAATATCCAGCATCTCAAACTCAACAATTCTCTAATGTTTTGTGGGGCAACTTATCTAAATATCTCTTTAATATTGGCTTCCTTAGTCCATTTCACATCCTCCTTTCAGTCCACATCTTTCAGAATTTTGTTGTTCAAATAGCTCTTCTGAAACTGCCTACCTCCCATCTCCTTTGTTGTTGGAAATTTAACTTTTTTTATTTTTTGACTTATTTATGTCTCTCTAGTTGATTCTCAGAAATAAGTACATGTGTTCAAACCACCACCTTTAATTAAAAGACTGGTAATATTTAAAATCTATGTGTTTACTTTATTATAGATAACCATATCTTTCCTCAGTGTTCTAGTTTGTATTTAGCTTAAAGAATATTCTTGAACCACCTTTGGTAAGAATTTTAAAGCTAAAGAGAAAAAGAGAATTGTTTAGTTGGAAAAAGTCTGCTCAGATTTCCTTTGCCCTCCTTGATGACATCTGAGGGTGCTGATCAGTATCATGCAGGACAGGACATAATGCCATGGCACAGTGCCACTGCCCCTTACTGCTTCCTTACACTGGCTGCAAATGAAAAGCAGTGGGGTAGCTATGGAAAGCATGAAGGAGGGGTTTTTTGTAATGCATATGAATTAAAACAAAATGACTGATTCCTTTTTCTCTTCCATCTGTGACAAAAGTTTTGTGTCCTGATTTCTACCTTTACTTAGAGTAACTTATGAGAAAGAGAACATCATGTCAACCTCTTATAGCCACAGTGGTGTCTCCTCTTTCCATCTCTCAATAGGTTCATTTCAGTCATTTGATAGAATTAACCATATGTTAGTCCCATTTTTCCTGAGAATGTTTACTTTTCTGCAGGTGATTTTGTAGAGAGGAGCTTCTCCAAAGAGCCTCTTTTAAGCTCATGGGTGTCAGAGGACATCACTTTCAAGATAAGGAGACAAGTGACAAAGGCACTTTCTCAAAGACCTCTTGGCCCACTTATAGGTATGAGTCCCAGTACATTTGTCTCTATGGCACAGCATTTGAGATTTTATGAAGTTATCCTTCCTTGGTCCATTTCCTTTTACATATTGGCTCTTTTACCCTTTATCGAAAATACACATTTTATGAGTTCCTGACATTTACAATCTACCCAGTATAGTGGAAACTTTCTGCCTTTTGTCTTTTCATGGGTAACATATTTTCTCCTGGACTCTGAGTTTTTAAATGGTATAATTTTTGTTTAACTCCAGCCAATAATAGTTCTACTTTATCTGAGCCCCCGATCATCAGCTGTCATTCTGGGCCCACTTTTCCTATTAAAGTGCCATGAAGAAGGCACACAATTGATCTAGAGTACAGAATCCTGCTCCAGCAGCAAATGAATCATCCAATGTTGTGTGTCCACTGGAAAAATAAGAACTCACACAGCATCTTCATTTTCTTAATTATTCTTATTATGCACTACCATAAAGAGGGACTGTTATTTATTCACTCTCCCCAGAGATGCCCCCAGTCCATTTCAAAGACTCAATACTAATTATTATAGGTATCTTTATACTCCCTTTGTCTTACTCTGTGCTACCTTCTAAATCAGAGTATGTTCCATTCTATCTACACATATTTCTGTTGAGATTTATGCCCATAATGGAAGAACCTTGGTCAGTACAAGTGGAGTCCCTAAGATTCTTATTAATGATATAAAACAAGCTCATGAGACAGATGGGAGAACTTCCACTTCTAACATGCAGACCAGGAGGCTGGCATCTCACACATCTGAACAAACAAACAAACAAACAAACAAAAGAACAGGGCTACTGGGTTTGAATATCTCTTTAGATCTCATTTCATTAAGAAGTGAGGTTGCACTCCCCAACAGACATGAATATTTTAGTTCTAAATAGATGATCTATAAAAGGAAGAAACCAACCTATTTTGAGGAACATTTGAAACATGTTTCTGTGCTTTAAAGAAGTTTCAATGTATTAAGTTGAATATTTAGAGATAAAATTCATTGTAGATTTGTACCACTATTAGTTGGAGAGAGTAAGTTCACCTTTAATTAATGTTTTTCAGGTAAATCTGTAGCATATACATAAAACTACAAGTAACAATTTACAGAATAAACTGAAAACTGGGTATCTTGTTTTTTTACTCTTTTAGCTATAAAGCACTAGCAGGAAGGGACAGTAGAGTATAGACTTGGGAGCCAAATATATTGAGGCTATATTTGGGCTTTTTTCCAGGCTTAAACATACACTACCTTATTGACATTGGATAGAGTGCCTAAACTTTCAGTTCTCAACTTCATAATCTTGACAGTGGGGATAATAACAACTGTTGCACTGGGGTATTGTGTATCTCAATGCCTGGTATGTAGTAAGTGCTCAGTGGGGGCTGTTTTTTGTATTAGGATATTACTGAAATTTACATAACCTTATCTTTCCTTTGGAATCTAGGCAATCAAATGTCCTTCATAATGTTTCTGCAAATTCTCAAGGGATTGTACATTTTCATGCCCCTGATTCAACCAGAGGACGTCTTTCTCGCACTCCTTATAAGATAATATATTTCAAAATAAAGAACCTGAAAGATCTAATTGCTAACCAATACAGAATACTTGATCTTCCTTAATATTCAACTTATATTTGCCATTATTATGAATTTTGAATTTACTTTTAAAATCCTCATTCTATATTCAATTGTTGACATTTTCAGGTCTCTATTTTGTAGGGTAAGGACAGCATTAAATGCAAAATGAAGGACAGATCTTTAGTGTGTATACTGGCTTTAGAGTTTCCTAAAGGCAATGCCGCAAAGTGTGTCCTTGGGTTTCGTGAGAGCTTGCAAGCCAGCTGGGGACCCAGACACATCTCAAAGTGGGGAAGGGGGTTCTGGGAGGCAGCTAGGCATAGGATGGAAGGAGAGAACTTGACAAAGTACCCAAAGTCTTCTGGGGAGCTATGTCAGCTCTTCGAGTGTTAATAATGTTAGTAATAAATGTTAATAATAAAGTGTCATGATGTTGTGCCATTCTTCTTGCTAGCTCAGTCAGAGCATTCTAAACAATAACACTAAAAGAAATGCAGTGACAGCCACACTTTATCCCCAGTCATTTCTTGAAAAAGTGACAAGTATTCACCAATAGTTTCTCATTAGGTATCAAGTATTAGGTATATCTGATTCGGTATTCCACAAGTCCACTTTTTGTAGAATTTATAAAATCTGACATCTTCTAACTATTTCAGTTATCTTCCAGGATTTGGGTATTTTATGCAGTGATGGGTTAGAGAGAACAGAGCTGTGATTTGGGAGGTAGACTCACAATTTAAATGCCCAGGATGATCATGTCTTAAGACTAAAAGCTCATTGAAGATAAGAACCTCCCCCTGATTTTTAAAACTCTTTTCATATCCTACACAAACCCTCTCTCAGTGTCCTTTACTTACTAGATGATCAGAATAGTTGAATAATTGAGTTGAATTCTTCTTCTGACTATACCATTCTCCTGACATCAAAAGAGAATACACTCACAGCTTAAAAAGTATCCCTCTCTCAGTGAATTTATCATGATGGAATGAGTATGTCACATTATTACATAGAGCCATGTTCATTTTCCTTCATTCTCTGTTTCCAAATTGTACTTGTTGAGGGCCTGAGAGAATAAAAAATGGACTCAGGGACAAACCATATGACTCTTAATTTCTTTTACATAGAGATGTCAATGTTTTAAGTGTATTGCTAGAAATATTCTTAAATTTTTACCCAGAGGGCTTTTTACTCCTTAATTACTATTATATGAGGGAAGGAAAGTGGGTAGAGATGTCAATTTTCCTTTTTTCCCAGGTCTTCCAGTTACCCAATCACAAGTCAGATGGCCCCTGTCCTTTAAGATATTGACTGAGTGTGTGTCACATAGCCAAGGACAAAACAAGTCCAAAGAAAAAAAGAAGGAAGGAAATAATGAAGAGAAAAGCAGAAATCAATGAAGTTGAAAACAGAAAAATAGTCAGTGAAACAAAAAGTTTGTTCTTTGAAAAGATCAAGAAAATTGACAAATCTCTAGCAAGACTGACAAAAAAAATGGAAAACACAAAGTATTAATATTAGGAATAAAATGGGATATAGCTAGAAAAGGTTCAAACATCAAAAAGAGAATAAGAATACTACGCACAAATCTATACACATAAATTTGATAACCTAGATGATATAATCATTTCTCAAAAAAACACAAACTACCACAACTCGCACAATATGAAATAGATTATTTGAATAGCCCAATGACTATTAAGGAAATTAACTAATAATTTTTAAATTCCCTCCCCCAAAATATCTCCAGTACGTGATGTTTTCATTGGATAATTCTACCAAACATTTAAAGAAGAATTAACACATATTTTATGCAATCTCTTGTAGAAAACAAAAGAGAAGGGAACACATCTCAATTCATCATGAAGATACCAAAACCAGAAAAAGAAACTACAGACCCTTGTGAACATAGATTTAAAAACTTTTAACAAAATATTAATAAATACAATTCAGCAAAATATAAAAAGAATTATATACCATACCCACATGGGGTTTATTCCAGGAATGCAAGATTGGTTAAATATTCAAAAATCAATCAGTGTGACTCACCCTATTAATAAACTAAAGAAATAAAATCATATGATCTTATCAACAGATGCAGAAAAGGCATTTGAAAAAAATTGAACAGCCATTCATGAGAAAAACTTTCAGGACACTGAGAGAAAAAAAAAGCAAGCTTCCTCAATTTAATAAAGAACTTCTACCAAAATTTTTTTTAGGCAAGGAAACCCTTGGCTGACCTCATAAATTGCAAGGACCTAGTCAGCTTACGATCCCTTATTTTTTTTATTTTGTATTTTTTACACCTGGTCTTCCTAGGTGATCTCCCATTTAAGTACTAACCAAGCCTGACCCTGCTTAGCTTCTGAGATCCGAGAGGATCAAGCTTGTTCAGGGTAGCATGGTAGTAGACTACAAAAAAATGTATAACTAACTTTATATTTTATGATAAAAGAATGAATGCTTTCTTCCCATGACTATGAATAAGGCAAGAAATGTCCATTCTCACCCCTGCTATTAACATAGTGCTAGAAGTTCTGGCCAATGCAATAAGACAAGAAAAGAATATAAGGTACATGCAGATCGGGAAAAAAAAAGTAATAAAATTGTCCCTATCTATAGATTTGATATTCTACACAGAAAATCCCAACTAATATACACAAAACTCCTATAACTTACAAGTTCAACAAGGTTACAGGATACAAGATCAATATGCAAAAATCAATTTCATTTCTATATAATACTAATAAACATCTGGAAACTGAAATTTAAAAATACAAACAATTTATAATTGTTCAAAAGAGGTTAAATACTTATATGTAAATCTAATAATTCATGTACAGTAGTTGCATGTCAAATGTTATGCAACATTAATGAAAGAAGTCAAAAAAATCAAAATAAATAAATATTCTGTGTTTCTGGATTGGGGGGCTCAATATAGGAAAGATATCAATTGTTCCAAGTTAACATAGAGTTTAAGACTATCACTATCAAAATCTGAATGAGATTTTTGGCAGATATTGCAAGATTATTGTAAGGTTTACATGGAGAGGCAAAGGAACTAGAATAGCTAAAACAATTCTGAAAAAGAAGAAGAAAGTGAGAACAGTTAGTCTACCTGGTTTTAAGAGTTGTTATATAGCTACAGTAATCAAGACTGTATGGTATTAACAGAGGGATAGAAGCACAGATCAATGGAACGAAGAGAGAACCAAGTAATCACTCCATATAAGTATGGCTAACTAATTTTTGACAGGGGTGCAATAGCAATTCAATGGAGGAAGGGAAGTATTATCAGGAGATGTGCTGGAGTGACTGATTTCATATCCATGGGCAAAAACAAAAACAAAAACAAAAAAGAATATTGACCATAACCTCATTTTATATAAAAATTAACACAAAAATTGATCCTAAAATTAAATGTAAAATGTAAAACTATAAAAATGTTAGAAGATAATACACGAGAGAATATTTGAGACTTAGGGCTCACCAAAGAGTTCTTCGACATGACATCATAAAAGAACTTATAAATAAATTGGACTTAATCAAAATGTAAAACTTTTGTTCTGCAAAAGACCCTGATGAAAAGATGAGCTACAGGGTAAGAGAAAAAAAAAATTGCAAACCACATACCTAACAAAAAACTCATATCTAGAATACAAGAAAAATTCTCAAACTCCACATTTAAAAAAAATAAACTATCCAATTAGAAAATGGGCAAAAGATGAGACATTTCACTCAAGAGAATATACAGATGGCAAATAAGCACATCAAACGATGTTCAACAGCCATTAAGGAAATGCAAATTAAAACCATGATGAGATATTAGAAAAGATAATAGTAAATGTAAATACTGACAAGGACAGAGAGAAACAAAACCTCTCATACACTGCTGGTGAGATTATAAAACGGTACAGCCATTCTGGCAAATGGTTTGGCAGACTCTTAAAAAACTAAACACGTAACAACCATAGGACGCAGCAATTGCACTCCTGGGCATTTATACCAAAGAAATGAAAACTTATGTTCACCCAAAAACTTGTACATGCTTATTCACAGCAGCATTATTTCTCATAGTATTTATCATGAAACACTACTCAGCAATGTAAAGGTTTTTTTTAAAAAAACCTTTCTAATTATGTCTCATTTTACCCTAAAACTTTTTATGGTTTTTCATTATCCAAGAGGTGAGATGTGCATCTGTAACATGGTTCAAAAGGCCCAGCAAGGTATAGCCCAGCTGTCCAAGCTTGTCTAAAGATAGTCTCTTTTTGGCTCCCTAACTTCTAACCATTCTCAATTTTTTAAAATTCCTTGTACATGTCATACTCTCTCCTGCCTCTGACCAGCTGCCTACCTAATACCTGAATTTCCCCTCGACTCCCAGCTCCCAGCCGCATGTGCTGCTAACTCTAACTTATTCCTTAGGGGTCAATGAAACTTCCTAGTGAAACTTTCTTGCATACCCTTCCTTCTCCACTAGCCAATTAGACTCTGTTAGATCCACACACAATTCCCTGAACCTTTCCTTCTCACCAATTTATTCATTGACTACTATGTAGTTAATTATTTTAAAATTACTCATTTAGGGTTCATTTTTACCACTATATGCATTCAATTTTATTCATAATTCCAATTCTATGACCTAGCATTTTTAAATCAAATGTTAGATTTAGCTACAATGGAGACATGAAAAATTGTGACTTAAACAAGGTAGAAGCTTATTTCTCTTATATAACAGAAGTCCAGTGGGAGCCCAGGACAGATACGGTAGCACATTTTTTATAAGCACCCCAGGCTCGCATCAGCTTCACTATTCTTGGTGTGAGTCCTTCATTCTCATGGTCTAAGATGGCCACCAAGGCTCCAACCATCACATTTGTGTTCCAAGCAGCTAAATGAAGAAACAGAGAATGAACAGCATATCTCTGACCTTCCTTTTTAGGTGAATTCTTGAAAATCTAAAATCACTGTGTCAGATTACATGCCATTGGCCAGAAACCCTCTCTACAAGGAATCCTGTAGAATATGCTCTTTTGGTTGGGTGGCAATGTGCCCAGCTAAAAATTGAATTCTGTTATTTGAGAGCAGTGACAGAGTCAGGTTTGTGGGGCCTGAAGCTATACAATTTCTTAGCCTATTAGGGCCACTGTAACAGAAATACCATAGACTGGGTAGCATATAAACAACAGAAATTTATTTATCACAGTTCTGAAATCCGGGAAGTCTAAGATTAAGGTGCCGCAGATTCGATATCTAGTGAGAGCTTATTTTCTTGTTCCTCTGTAATGTTACATGGTAGAATGGTCTAGGATCTCTCCTGGCCACTAATCATATTCATGGGGACCTTGCCTCTAAAGGCTAATACCTTCCTCATACCACTATCCTAATACCATCTGACTTTAGAAGTTAGGATTTCAACATACAGATTTTGAGGGGAACACAAATATTGAGTCCTCGACCTATGATGTGGGAAGAATAGAAAGATAATCCAGTTCTTCTGCTAGCAAATTTCACAAAAACATCTGATCCTGTGGTTACATAGTAGGAGCCCTTCCCAGGGCCTTGGAAAGGTCTCTGCAAGTAAGGGGCCATGGGACTCAGGCTTCTTTACCTCATGGTAAATCTATCTGTGCTTGGAAGATAAGCAATAGTGCTTGCCACAGTGGAATTCTCGAAGTGATACCATTCAACAAAATAAAACAAAAATTTCTCTCCATCTTTTCATTTCTTCTTTATTAAATCAGAAAATCCAAGTTCGAACCATTTCTCAACAGCAAGTAGCAAACTCCCTGAGCTTCAATTTTCCACCTGAAAATGAGACTAATAATACCTGCCTGACTGGATTCATGTGATATCCAAACAAAATTATGCCCCTGAAATTGCTGTAGATACTATAAAGCACTATAAAACTATAAGAAATGATAGCTCATCCCATGAAAACTCTGAAGCAGAAGTAGGGAAGAAGAGAAGAGGGGCCATCTTTAGAAACAACTAGAATATTTGTCACCAAAGATATGAGGAAGAAGGAAGGTATTTGAGCACCTACTGTGTATTATTATCAATTCTAGATACTTTTACCCTTGACTGGTACTCATTAGGTATGGATCACATTTAATCATGAAAACAGGTCTATAAAAGCTTGAAATGGTGAAAAATTATCTGGCTTTGTAGAGATGTCGACAGGAATGAATTACTCTGAGCATCTCATGTGATGGCATATATATTAATTCCATTATTTTAGAGTTCCTGGGCTGGCGTAACTTCTGCGGATTTCACATCTATCTCAAAACACAGATGAACCATCAGTTCTTCATCAGGTTTACTCTGGCTTGTGCACAGTCCTCCTTCACCCATGGTAAAACTGCTACAAAAGGGTCAGACTATTGTCTTGTCTCCTGCAATGTCACTTTAAGCAATAAATCAATCCATCAAGTACTTATTGATTATTTACTTTTTACAAGGTGCTAGCTATACCGCCTCCTGGAAAATAAAGAGCTAGCCACCAAACAATAGAATGAGGCAAGGATGATAAAAAAGAATAGAGTATAAACTCTGTTCTCAAAAAGTTTACGATTTATTTAAAGTAGTGTGAATACATGTCAAATGTTAAGTAATCGTGTCAAAAATAAGTAATAGCTTGATGAACGCCTAATTGACAGATGAGATATTAGAACAAAGTTGCCATTGAAGTTTAGAGAATGACAAGAGCTGGGATGGTCTGTAAAATTTTTATAGAAGAAAAAATGTTAAAACTTAGTATTAAAAGATAGTCTACATATTACATGAGAGAAGGAAAGAGAGAGAGAGAGAGAGAGAGAGAGAGAGAAAGAGAAAGAGAGAAAGAAAGAAAGAGAGAAAGAAAGAAAGAAAGAAAGAAAGAAAGAAAGAAAGAAAGAAAGAAAGAAAGAAAGAAAGAAAGAAAAGAAAGAAAACAAGACAGGTAAGGTGGCAACAGGTAAGGTGGCAACAGGATAAGCCTGATCAGAAAGGCAACATATGAATGAGAGTTTAGAATAGACTGATAAGGCTGAAGAGAAAGATGGAAGACTAAAAATTGGAGTTAAGACTAAAAAAGAGGTCAGAGTCTACTAGTAAAGAAATTTGAATCCCAGAATTAAAATGGATTTTTTTCCTACATGAGACTGTACAAAATGTTTTGGTTCATTTTGTTTGTTGGTTTAATGAAAATGTGTTACTACTGTGTTTTTTTTATATATAAAAACTTAAAACCTTGGTCTTTCCTTGTTCCATTTGCACAAGGCCAGAAGAGAAATGTGGAATGCCATCAACAGCAAGATTTTCTTGACCAGTTCCAGCAATCAAAACGGCATCATCCCAATTCGGTTTAGGCAGCCACTGCTGGATCAAAGCTGTGATTTTTTTGATCTCCTGACTCTTAACATATGTCCTAAATGCAGAATCTGCTGTTTATATTTAATGCTTACTTTTTCTGGCACAATTCTTTGCTGGAAAATGCCTTCAAAGGGAACCAATTGCAAAGGAGTTGGCCTTTAGGGCTGTGCTCAATTGAGCGTCATTGTACTGTTTACCAGTCTCCTTTTCAGCAGCAGTGCAAAGGCATCAACACCTGCCTGCACCAACTGTTTAAAATGGAAGCCGCTTGGCCTCGGTCTATGGGCTACGACCTCTTGCCCTATGGCTTATAACCATTACCTCACAGAAACCACCTGCGTGTTATTCTTCTATGATTTTTCTTAAGGATTGGAATGCCATGCCATCTTTTAGAGGACAGTCCAATCTCACCCTGCCTTTTTCCCATAATATACCCTGGGCCAACCCACAAGAGTAGCCTGTCAGCTGTGGGCTTCAAAGCCTTGGGAAAGGCCCAGACATGGTAGCATAAGTGCTGTGGGCTTCCCTACCAAGCAGGCCCCTTTCACAGTGGGCTGGCCATTGTCTTTCTATTTTTATGAATTACCAGTGCATTTCTGTGGTATCCAGCCTCCAAGATGGACTCCCATGATCTCTGCTTCCTGGTACTCATGTCCTTGCATAGCACCTTTTCACCTATTTAAGTGTCAGTTTGTGAGACCAGTGGAATACTGCAGAAGTAATGGCAATTTCTGCCTTGTTCTTACTCTTTGGATTCCTCACTCTGTGAGAAGGCAATTGCCATGTCATAAGAACACTAAAGCAGCACTGTATAGAGGGGCTCATGTTGCTGAAAACTGAGATCTCTATCAACAGTGAGGAAATGAGGCCTCCCACCAAAAGCCATGTTATGAGCCATCCTGGAAGTAGATAGTTTGAATGCAGTCCAGCCTCATATGATTGTAGCCCCAGCGGACCTCTTGACTATAACTTTATGAGACTGAGCCAAAACTACACAGCTAAGCTACTCCCCAATGCCTGACCCACAGAAACTGTGAGACAACAAATATTTGTTGTGTTAAGCCTCTAAGTTTTGAGATAACTTGTTATGCACCAAAAGATAATATAATATCATTTTGCTTATTTTTCTATTATATTTTTCTTAGTTATTTTAAGAGCCCTTTATATATTAAAGATATTAATCCTTCCTTTATTATAAAAATCTAAACATATTATTAGGTTTATTATCTTTATTATTTTGACTAATACATAGAAGTTTTATATTTATATATACGAATACATTAGCCATTTCTATCTTAGTTTTACCTGTATGTCATGTTAAGTAATTTTAACCTATAAGAATGGTCTCTATAAATATTTGCTTATAATTTACTTTGTTAATTTTAATCTCAAAATTTAATTCAGCTGGAATTTATTTGGGGTCTGGTATAAGATGGGAATCTAAATTGATGTTCATTTGCTTTTTACCTTTTTACCAAATTCATAGCCAGTTGTTAAGTCATAATTCTATATGATTTAAATATCCTAATACTTCCAAATTTTCTTGACCAGTTCTCCAAATATTTCATCATAAAAGTATAAGCTAAGCAAGATTTAAAGTTTCTCCTGAATCTTAATTCAAAAGTATGATCTTTTGTATAGGTTAAGACATTTAGTACCTTGGCCAGATGAAGGTGCAACTATCAATTTGGAGAAAAACATATTTGGAGCCCCATCTCTGAATTTCATCCCTCTGTGTTTGGCATTGAATCTTCCCTTCTGTTTCCATATTTCTCCAAGGTTTTGCAGGTCTTCCTTCCATGCCCCACCTTGAGAAACTGACTTTCACTGGAAAAAACTTTATTCTTCCAAAATCCTGTGGGATGGCCAGTGAGCTAATTTAAGAATTACTTCAATAAGCCAATTCAAGATAAAATATCAACAGCAGGTAATGACTTGATACCCCTATTCTAACTAACCCCCATATCCCTCTTTCTAAGATAGCATTTCAAAGAGGATTTTATGCTAAGAGGTCTGAGCAGTGAGACCTTCTTGCTCTTCAACTAATATAGATTTGGTGTTAGACCCATCTATGCATAACCACAACAAAACCCCATTGCCTGCAAGTGTCTAAATTGTCATGACAATACATAAAACATATTTATTAATTAAGAACACAAAATTCAGATTCAGACAAAATTGACATTCACAAGAGATCTTGAGCAAGTTTGCAACATTATTTCTTAAAACTAAGCTTCTCTCCCATACAAAGAGAGATAATAAAACTCATTTCAAAGGGTGTTATATGAATTTAATGAGATTCTATATTTTAAAAAAGCACTTGGCCTCATATCTGGCATGTTCCAAATGCTCAATCCCCAATAGCTGGCTTAATATTTTTAATTATTGAAATCACTGGACTTGAGTGCAATTGTTTATATCAATAACATGTTCTATGAAGTTCCATACTACCCTACTCACATCCAACTTTAATATCAGTGTGAAAGACACAGTGAGACTAGTTGATTAAATATAAGAAGACAGATTTTTAACATTGATTCAGAAAAACAGAATGCAGGGTTTTTTCCCAAGCAGAAATTAAATGACAGGTGAAAAATCTCTCAAAACTTATATCTCTTTCTTAAAATTATGCTTACTTTTTTCCATTTAAAAATAAATCATGGTTTCAAGATACATTGCTATACTTTCCTTAAATCTCTTAAAATGTTTCTCTTATGTTTCTTGTATTCTAATATTACCTCTTGTGTGGCTTGAGTTTGAGGACTATAGTTATAAAAGTTACAAAGTTATGTAGGAGTTTTCCTCTTTAATCTTGTGTGCCTTCCCCTCCTTACCACAGAGAAAAATTATTCTAATGTCATTCTCAAACTCGTTTGTCAAACCCATTCTCTCATTTCCTTCTTCCATCAGCAAAGACAAGGTAGTTTTCTGTTCTTGTACACTTCTTTAGCTCTTAAGAGGGCTAAAAAGGAGAGAAAAGAGACAAAGAATAGAAAAAAAAAGATTGTAAGAAAATACACCCAAACATTAACAGAATGTCACTTGGGCAGTAGAATTATAAATGATCTTTATGTTTTCCACGATAAGTTCTTAAATTTTTCAAATATTCTATAATGAGCATGTGTTACCTTGAGAGTCAGAGAAAATATTTTTAATTATATATAGAAATTGTGGTAGTAAAAAGGAGAAACTATTATTTTAGTAAACACATAATTTTATAAACATTTTCCAATAACCCTCATGCTCTCCTGCTAATGAGAGAAAAAAAAACAGTTCAATAGAGCTGGAAGTCAGTGAATACTGGAGAGCAAATCTGGTCAGCATGTCAGACCAGAAACAAGAGATATTTGTTTTTGTATACCCTATTCCAATCCAAGATGAACTGAGGCCGCTTAATCATTTAAAAGACAAGGAATTATTATTTATTTCTCTTTCCTACTCTTTTTGTAAGGGGGTAGAGTTCTTATGAGAAGGAGACACTTTTAGTTGTTTCCAGAGATGGGCTGGGCAGTGTGAGTCAAAGGAAAAAGGTGAGGGACTAAATGTTCTGCATAGGAAGTCGGGGTAATCAGAATGGAGTCTAGGAACCAAAGAAAAAGAGCTGGGACCCAGAGAAGAAGCTTTGCTGTGGGGAAGTGCTGAGGAGAATAATCTACCACACTATGCTGATTCAGTAGAGAAGAAAATTTGAGAGCAGATAGGTTGGTTGAGACCTGTCAGCAACTGCTGTGCAGTATGCAATGTAACCCCCCTCCTCTGCCCCTGCCATAAAGTCTTCAGTGAAATCTGCATTCCTCACTAATCTTTCGGAGCTAGGGGATATGAAGAGGTGTTTGTGTTCCGCATCAGTGCTGATCGAGGGTAAAAACAGATTGCATATGATACGCAATTTTAAAAGATTCACAATAAGTGTATAACACAGGAAGTCCCAGCAAATGTCAGTATGCGTGGTCAGAAAGCACAGCCCAGCCAACCTGGAGTAAAGGTGCTCATGTCTAGAACATTATTGTGTATGGTCAGGAGCTCTGGCTTGGGCACAAAGCAAATCCAGATTCCAGACCAGGCTCTTCCACTCATTGGTCACATGACCTTCTGAGCACTCATCTTTAAAGGGAGGATAACGATAAAGGATTAAGTGAAACAGCATAAGTAATGCATGTAACACAATGAATGACATGATATTGGCAGTTATCATCTCTTGATAATCAAAAATGTTTAGCTTTTCTGGGGTCCCTGTTGTTGACCTTCTTGGTACCTCTCTTGGCATCTCTAATTCCTTCTTTCTATTATTATAAGCAACAGCTGTTATTTATTAATTACCTATATATAAAGTGCCAGGTACAATGCTAGCACTAGTTATATAGTATTTCTAGTGCCTACAACAACCCACAAGATGATTACTATTACTCCTATTTTTGAAATGAGGAAACTGAGTCTTGATACAATTAAACTAATTGACCTAAGAACATATAGGCTTGTCCAACTTCACTGCCCAGGCTCCTATCAGTCAGAATCACAACATTTTTAGGGTTAAATGGGAACTCAGATCACATGATCTAATTATTTAACTTAATAAATGTGAAAAAATATTTTTTTCAATAAATTCCATTTTCCACTTTTAAGTCATATCCTTAATACAAACTAGAACTACCCTTGTTTTCTTCTCTCTGTGGTCTCTTGCCCTTCTTTTCTTGGCCCCTCTGTCCCGAATCATTGGAGGAAACAGTGCAGGGTAATACTGGGAGAGGGCCAGTGCTGAGAGAGGAATGCCAAAAGGAATGGTAGATGTAGTGACCTTTGTGATCTACTCCACCTATGGTTGATCAGCCGTGGATATTTTATCCCCCTTGTAAATGCCTGGTTCAAGAATGGGCAATTCTGACCAAGAAACATGAGAAGTCTGTCGGGAGATTTCCGGAAGTTTTTCTCACCTCTAAGGAGAAGACATGGGAAGAAGTGACCATTCTTCTCCCCCTGGATTTTGTCTTCCAGACTTGTGCAGTAATCTCGCTAACAGCCTGAGATTGAAAGAAACTGAGGATGGTCCTAGGGAGGTGGAAAGACACGTGTCCTTAGGGATATGCCTAAACCACCAAATCGAAAGACTTCAGAGCACACACTACTTCAAACTTGTTATGAGAGAAGCTGTTTCTTGACTGTTTATAAATCCTTTTGGATTGAGGTTTCTGTTATGTGAAGCAGAAGGCATTCCCATGAAGATGTGGTTTTGTGGATGGTGTTTTCCAGGTCTGAAGGAAGAAAAAGGGCTTAGGTGGAAGCATGAGGGCCTTCAAGAAGACATGAGAAAGTCATTCCATAGGATTAGTAATCACTAACATGAGTTACTGATGGAGATTTATTTTCTAACCCTCTGAAAATGAGACAGATTCTCGTTCTTCTGGTATGATTTTAATTTCTTCTGATGAAACCCAGAGGGAAGGGCTAGAGTGGTTGATCTCTGAAAGGTCAAACTTAGAGAGGTCAAAATGCCTGCTTTTATAACACTCTGAAGCCTGAATTTTATCTTTTAATCTTTCAGCAGCAGATGTATCTTGAAATATCTTTTTTTTCCCTTACTTAAGCAAAGACAAAAGAAAACAAAACAGGGTTGATCATATACCTACTATTACATAACCTAATATCCAGGAAATATTAAAATATTTTCTAGTGGGGTGCACTTAAATGCCAGAATCTAACTTTGTAGAACTTTTTCATAAATCTCAATAAAACTCCAAGATAATGTAGTCTACTCCCCTCCCCATTTGTATATCTTATTTCTAGATAGATTATTACTGCATTACATAAGGCATTTTCTGTAAAAATTACACTAATAAAAATGTGGAGTCTTAATAGAGTAAGTTTTCTTAAGTCTCAAGGTGTAATATTTGTAGCTGGGGGAACATTGACAAATACTGGATCATTTTCATTGAAATAATACAGTTCTGAGCTTCTATTAAATGGAATGAGCAGGGTTTTTTCTAATATAAGCAACCAGTTGCATGACTCATAATTCTGAGCTTTTGCAGGAAAGGGTCAATAATGGCCCCTGGAAAATCATAAAACAGAACATTCACCTGTTGCTCACACATACATGGTGCTACTTGGGCAATACATTCACCCAGAACATGAGGATAAGAGCCAGGTGAGCAATTAGCCCTGACTTTATTTTTTCCCCCTTCTTTAATTCTGCCACCTCCCTCAGCCCCACTTCCACCCCTGACCTATGTGGATGTGGCCGTTTCCACTTAAGAACTGGACCCCTGAAGGCCGGCCACCTCCTCCCACATACTTGCTGCATGCACGGGGGCCTGGAGCACCCTAGCCCTGACTTTTCATAAGTGACTAATTCCTTTTAAGGAAGATCAGGGAAGACTACAGAGGAAAGAACTCTAGAACTGAGACCTCTGTATTGAGAAGTGTTAGGGAAAGTGTTTTAGGCAGAGGGAATAGCATCAGCTGAAGGAATCGTGTAGAAGTTAAGAAGAAAAAAAGTGGGGCACATTAGAAGTGATTCGTTGAGGGTATAGCACAAAATGTGTAAGGGATAAAGCTGGTGGCAGGGAATTAAGTTCCAAGTGATGAAAGGTTTTGTAGGACATATTAAGAAGTTAAGATTATAGTCCATAGTAATGGAGAGATGTTGCTTAGTTTTAAGTCAGGGTATGGACTGATAGTGTTGCATTTTAGTGTGATTACCCCCCTCCTCCAGGATAGAAAGGAGCATTGACTGTAGGAAGCCGAGTCGAGAGGCAAGGCAATCCCTTGAGAGGCTGCTGTCTTTATGAACTAGGGAAGCAGTCATGGAGTTGGGGAAGAAGAAGCATACTTAGAAAATACTCAGGAGAAGGAATAAGTAGGACTTCACTAACACTCACCAGCATATAACCAGCACCTGCCTGTCCTTCTGAAGTACTCTTCTTGCATGTTTTCCCTCCTACACTAACCATACTTCACTGACTGCTCCCTTTTCAGTTTCCTTTGCCAGTTCCTCATTCTTTTCCTGACCTCTGAATGTTGGCAGACCCTTGGGACCCGTCCTGGGGCTTCTTCTCTACTTTCTTTATCCTTCCTTCCACTGTTATGGAACCTCATTAAGTTCCATAGCATTAAGGATAATGTATACACTGATAACTCCCAAAATCCTATCTTCAATCCCAACCTCTTCCCTCAACCCCAGTCTTATGTATCCAATGGCACAGTCGACCTCTTAAACTTAACAACCCCACAGAAGAACTCTTGGCTGCCCCTCAAGCAAGCTCGTCTTCCCTCGTACTGAGCATCTCACTAAATTGGCACCACATCCATCCAGTTGATCAAGGAAGCAAACAAATAAAAGCCCCGCATGTCCAAGTAGAAAAATTATTAGAGTTTCTCCCAATTCTGTGAAGGCTGTACAAATCAGGTGGGCACCACTTTCGTTATAATCTCTGCAAAAAGCACCCCTTTTTCTTGCGCAGTGCAATTGCCTTACCATACTACTCTTTATCCTATTTGTTAAAAAAATGGAGAAAAAAAATTTTTAAGTAGAATTTTATGCCATAGTATTTTTCTAAATTTTCTTCTTTCAAACAAGATGTCACCTTACACACCTTATAAAGTACAATCAACACTTATCTTGTACTTCATGAACACTGAAACCTCCAGTCATTGTTAGCCAGTAATTTATACTAAATTTTGCTAAAAATTGTAATATAAGTCTCCTCTTATGTTGGCATTTCAATAAATATTGAAGGATTGGCTCATATTCTAAGCCACAATCTCATTTAGTTAATAAGAAATATTGTCTCTCCTTTCCACATAATATTGTTTTTATTTATCATTATTCAATTTCTATTCATTCAGTCCTTGCCTCTCCATTATTATGACAGATTCTAATAAACTTAACTACAACGGAAAGCCACAGTCCTTTAGAACACTCACGTTAAAAATACTTACTAAAATTCACCAGTGCAAACAAAATAATGCCATGCCCTATGGCTTTTTGACTAGTGACAAAGCATTGTTTAGTATATAATTATCTGGCTTAAAATTAAGGCCAACTCAGTTTTGCATCTTAGCTCTAGCACTTAAGGCTCTGTGACCTGGGCAAGTTAATCTCTAAAACAAGTTTTTTCATCTGAAAATAAGATCAAATTTACAGGGTTGTCGTGTAGATTATATGAGGTTAATATGTACAAAATGCCTGGAATCTAAAAGACACTTAATATATGGTAGTGGTTTTTGAATTTTTATCGTTTGTTCTCACTGAATGATTTGAGATTCTCAGTCCACCTAATAAATGAAATTTTATCACAGTTGATCTTTATGAAACATCTTATCTGAAACACTTAGACTGAAAAATGGTCAAACTCTAGCTCTCGAAGTCTAGATTTTGTGATCTGTTTTCAAGAGATGATTCAGGAATTAATCTGAATTGTGTGGGTAATGAACTTGGTCCAATCTGATAATAAATCTACACAAGGAAATGAAAAACTGAGCATCAAGGAAACTGAGAGACACACATTGCTCCCAAAATATTAAAAACAGTGTGTGCATCCATTTAAGTTCTTTGTATCTATTCTTCCCGCAGAGCAGGGTCCACGTGTCCCCCTTCTGGTCAAACAACAGGAGCATTCCATGGTAAGAGATCATACTGATGTTTCTAAATCAGACTAAAGTGCCCCATGACACAGCCCTGTATCAGGAAGTCCTGAGCAGTCGGGAATGAGATTTCCCTGTTCACCTAACATTCCAAATAGGGTGCTCGGTGCAAAATTATGAATAGTCTAAGCACATCTATTTCTTTACACTAAGATAAACTTCTGATTCTTGACACAAACCCTGCTGGAATTTCCAAACCAGACCCCAGAGCTGTTTGACCTCTTGGTTCTTTCAAACACATCAGGCGCAAGGAGATTGAGCTGGGTAGGGCTGGCAATTATAGCTGAGCCATCAAAAAATCTTCCTTTCAGAGTTTACCATTCCACCGTCCTCCAAAAGACAGATAGTACTCTGGAATTTTTGCAATTATCTATACATTGAGTGTTGGAGAGGGAAAAAAAGAGAAGCACGTTGTACATTATGTAATTTATCCCTATAGTCTAGGTATCAAATAAAAGCTCTTCTTGGCTGTAATAGAGCTGGAATCGGTGATGAATTTGGGGGCTTCTACTTATTTCTATTTATTCTTAAGCCTTATTACAAAGCTGGTTCCCAGAGTTCTGTTCGAGAACCTAGACATCAGTATATGAAATGGTAGGTGCCTAGATCACCACTGCTCCAGCCTCAGCCCCAAGTGTTGCTCAGGAGTCTCTAGAGATGCCCCCCAAAAAATTGAGTCCCACCAGACCCTCCACAACAACCAGGTTAAGGTCATAGGAGAGAAAGAAAATACAACAGCAACAACAACACAAATGACTTTACATCATTCAGAGAAAACCCAAAATGTGCTTCATTTCTGCTCAAAGTAGAAAATATAATCAGGACTGGTGTGCAAAACCCACCATGACAGATGAATTAGCATTCGTGGGGTGACATGAATTTACCAGTTGTCATGACAACACGGATGCCTTCTCTCAACTTTCATGCCCCTTCAGGTGTTGTATCTAATTTAAGATGTGACTTGCAAGCCGACAGAAAGACCTAGAGATCTGGAAAGATCTACCCGGTTTTTCAATTAACATGACACACAAAATTGAGAAGATACCCAATCCAAAGAAAGCATTCGCCCAGACAGGAGTTTCTATAGAGACGCTCTTCTCCAGCGAGCACTGCCAAAAATAAGTGTTTACTCATGGATAAAGGCTGGAGACGATTTCTGTAATGCAGGTGTGAACTGGGGCACCAGTGACTGAGAGTCTGTTTCTCTCATGGCTGTATGCCAAATTTCATTAGTCCCCA
Organism: Cynopterus sphinx; assembly: GCA_030015415.1. NCBI lineage: Eukaryota > Metazoa > Chordata > Mammalia > Chiroptera > Pteropodidae > Cynopterus > Cynopterus sphinx. Next base: position 131,130,917 of record CM057380.1, on the reverse strand, counting down.
ACCGAACTATAAATAATGAAGTGTATTTTTCAATTGAGAAATGGGATTAGTAATTAGGATGCAAAATTATGAGGCAGAAGGAAATATTAAGAACTTCTGGAAAGGCCCTTATTTTTCAGATGAGGAACCTGAATGAGGCCAGGAAGGGAGGTGACCAACTCATGTCACTGAACTCACTAGAGTCAGAGTGGAATCTTGTTTCCCTCCCAATTCCCTGTGGAGCCTCTCCTGCCCTCACCCTGGGCAGTGTCTCTGCATCGTCCCTTCCAAACACCTGAACAAAAGTTGCAGGTAGAGAAACTTCCAAATGCTTCTTTAAGAATGAATAACCTCACCTGGGAGATGGGGTGGGTGGAGGGGACATTCCTACCTCTTGAATCATTTAGAAAAATTAAAGCTGACTCTGAACAGTAAAAACTTTTGCTAATTTCAGATGTAAGTTTAGGCATCTTCCAATCATATACAGAGTGATGAATATGCAAAATGAAGAATTAAACAAGATATATATATATTTTTTTTTTAAGTTTTGCAATGCAATTTCTATTACTAAAACATTTTCTCCTCTTCATCTAAATCCTAGGACATAAGTCATTTGTAGCAGATATTATTAAAAAGCAATTTTCATGGAAAAGATTTTATTTGTATTCATTTTTTCTAACCTTTTACTGATTAACTAGGCACCTTAACATTTATTAATGTGGAAGAAAAATAATATGAGCTAACTGCCATAGATTCTCACTTGGAAGGTTCTCTGCTTTCACTACCTTTTTCAAAAAAAATAGAAAGACATTCGGTATCTTAATAAAAATACTTATCTTGTTTCAAGTGTTCGTATTTTCTTTTATCTCGAAAATGCTTAAATATGAAAATTTTAAGACAATAACTATCCTATCTAAAGATGCTTATTTCCTTAACAGGGAACATAATGTAACAGTCGTCAATTAAAAGATGGAACCTTTGAGCTGACCTTACTCCTTAACTAGATACAACTTAGGGAAAAGATTTATTAAGACTTTGTTTGTTATGGCCAGAACGTATGTAGAGAATCTTTGAAATTTTAGGAGGTGATTCAGCCTTGAAATCCTCATCCTTTTGGGGAGAATCCACCAACTGTTTAGTCTTGGTAAGAGATAGAGACCCACTTTCTACTACAATGTAAAAGACCTGTCTTTCCCTCTCCCCATGACCTTGTAGCTAAAAAACAATCTTGTGTCTTGAACTCACCCAATTAGGTGCCTGCTCACAGCCAGGATTTGGAATTTAAGGCAGCAGTTTTTCGGGTAAACTAGGTGTCTGGGGAAAACAAAACAAAACAAAACCTGGCTCTGATTTTTAGCATTTGCCAATTTCTGTGGTATAACTAACTCCCCTGTGGCTGATTTCAAACTACAAACATTTTTATATTTATCTTGCAAAGTTCTTGAATATTTAAGAGTTGTGTCTAACAAGCACGTTCGATTTGAGGTGACGATGCCTAGGTTGTAGTGAGTGAGAGTCCTGTGGCCTCAATGTCCGACTTAGCCAGGCGGCAACAGCAGGAACTAACATTAGTAGTCGAGGAGGCTGTGAGGGGATCCCAGCCAACTATTCCTGCTGTTGACTTTGGCTCTTTCCTTTTGCCTGACTTCAGGTGAAACCCGCTCATTTTCTGACCCGGTTCTTTTACCTTCCTGTCAATTCTGTAAACATCTATAGCCACCCAATAGTTACTTTTCCACTAAACTGAAGTCAGCCAGACTTGGTTTCTATTATCTGCAACAAAGAACCATAATGCGCCTTTAAGCTAAGCCTAATGATAATCCTGTGAATAAGTTCCTATGATTATTATCTTCAGTTTACAATTGAGGAAGCGAGTCTCAGAGAAGTTAAGTAACTTATCCAAGGTCACACAAAGCTAGTAAATAGCACAACCCAAAGGCCCTTTGTACTACACAAAGTTTCCTCTCACGCACCAAGGCCATCTCTCTTCTGCACATTTGGTACTGTTGGCCTCCCTTTGGTTTCAGTCTCGCTTAAACCTACATTACCCTTAGAAACATTATTTAGGGCTATTAAATTTTAAATAAAATAAATAACTTCTCCATACATAAGACCCAAATAACCATTGCCCTCCAGAGCAAACAAAATAAAACTGGAGATATCCATTTGTAAAGAGTAGTTGATTTATTTCCGTAGTCTATCTGTGAAGAAATTTGCCTCATTTAATAAATCACACCCCACAACCTTCAGGGCTAGTTCAAGAAGAATTTCATGGTGTGGCACATGGCTGACCTGACAGTCTCCTTGCAACAGAGAGCTTCATGGGGCAGGAGTCCAAAGAGGGACTCCAACCAGGAGCTCTGATGACCAGGTTCTTGTCTTATGCCAGAGAAAGAATTCAAGGACACTACCAACAACAATCAGGAAAGCACAAGTTTCATTAAAGCAAAAGTACACACGTAAGAGAACAGCGCGGTCAAACTGGGAGAGTGACTCACCCAGAGCTGTCTGAATTACAGGCTTTTGTTTTCTTGGGGGTTATGGGTGGTGATGGTATTTGCCATGCAGGCGTAATTATAACGGTGTTATGATTAGCCAAAGTTGAACAAAGGACAAGAGAAAGATTCTGGAGTCTTATCCTGCAGAGGGCAGTGTACCAAGGCTATCCATCCTGTCTCTCGGCCTTGGCTTGTTTCTTATGCAGGGAGTCTCAAGCTTAGAATAAAAACAGAGAGGGGCTGAGTAAGAGATTAAGGAAAAATTCCAGTGCCACATCTTAGAGGGGAGGGGGAATATCCCTAAGCTAACTGTCCTGCCTCATCCTGAAATGCATTTCTCCACCTTAGGGTTCTCCTACCACAACCATGATGCCTCCCAAGTGTATTCCGTTTCAGCTATAATATTCCAACACAATATAGACAGAACTTTTCATTTGCATATCTTTAGCACCGTGCTAATTCTGGCTGGAACAAGAAACTGTGAATAACGAGTTTAAGAGATGTAAGTAGTCTTGTATACAAAGCAATGAGTCCTGGTTCTACCACGACTAGCTTGTTGCCAGTACTGGTCATTTTTAGTTGCAGACCACAGAATTCACTCTAGCCAGCTGATGCTGATGAAATTTGTTAAGGAATTTTAGAAAGCTCACAGAATCACTGGAAGATCTGGAGGAATCTTCCAGACTAAGTTTCCAGAGACGATTCCAAGAACCAGCTCAGGGAACTGGACTGGTAATAGAGCAGCTGCTTCCATCAACTCCGGAACCATCCTACCATTTCTTTGACCAGAAGTTGCTTCCACAACTGCTTATTTCAGAAACATCCTTCTGTGGCCACTCCCACACCAGCAACACAGATGCTCCAGTGCTCTGCCAGTTCCCTCAGGCAGCTTATCTCCAAATCACAGTTCCATACCTCTGTTTAGAAGAATCTGAAGCTCATAGCTGCATCCTATTAACAAGGCAGGTTGGGAAATATAACTACTTTTAGGAGGTTCTCATAGATGGAGAACTATTAAAATGTGAAGAAGCTATTAAAAATATATGAGGATGTCCACTTACTCCCACAAATGGCACCACTTTTCCACATACCAGGAGACAGAAGCTTCTAGTTCCAAGTAGCAGGCATAATTTCATAGACATGTGCCTGGGTTCCTCACTTTCACGTGAGAAACTGCTTTTTGAATATCTCAACTCTTTTGTCAGCCAATTCTAAGATATAAAAAGAAGCCAAGTGAGAGACAGGCAGAAATGAATGGCCCTCTGCCTCTTGACCTTTCTGTTTCAGTTTTGGGTTCTGAATAGAAACCAGCATCTTTCCCAGGATATTTGAAATCTCATCCTCTACCTGTGATGATTGGAGGTTAGGGGAGCCTATGTCCCTCCTTCAGGTCCAGTAGCATAAAAACTTTGCGCCAGAGATAGCTAGCTGCTCACCAAAACTCATGATCTTCTTTTCTTCCTGGGCAAGGAGGTAAATTACATTTCCCAGTATCCTTTGCAGTTTGGTATGGCCATAGACTGAATCCTAGCCAATGGAACACATAAATAATGCCTGGAGTTTCTCAGCCAAAGCTTTTGCAAGGTGTCTGTGCTTATCTCATACTCTTCCTTCTGTCTGCTAGATACAGATAACAACGAGGGCCTAGGAGATGACAGAGCCATAGATAGAAGGAGCCTGGGTCTCTGAATCATTGCACAGGGTAGATACACCTGTCATTCAGAAACAACTATTTGGACTCTTATATGAATGAGAAATTAATTTATCTTGTGTTTGAGCCATCACTAATTTGGAAGTCTATTTATTCCTGAACGTAATCTTCTCCAACTATTGCAACATTTAGAATACAAACAACTCTAGTTACTTTCTAGTAAGAATTACAGACTTGTACACAGAAATTCTTTCATTATAACAGCAAATATAAATACATGATTTTACACTTGGCTATAACAAGTTAAACACCACACTTCTGTGTTTGAATATTTTCACTGGCTCAATAGCTTTATGCTTTGGGGTATAGAGGTCACACTGAAGATCTTATGTATCACAGAATAGCTAGTTCACTCAGTTCCCAAGAGAGATGCCTTCCAACTATCTTGCAAACATGTTCCCTTGGTCATCAAGAGCCACAAAGAAATAGCAGGAATGGAATATTACAAACTCCTTATAACTTTTAAAAGAATTCCTCCAAGTTTCTATGCTATTGTTAAGTCTGTGGCACCATTTTTTTACCTGTCATGGGCATCCATCTTTAACTATAATAATATAAGCCTCATCTAGCAATCTTAAGCAATGAATAGAAAAATATAGAAAAAGAGGTGGAAAACGCACATTGTAGTTCTCATCATACTTAAGAAAGAGGAGCAAATTATTTCCCTTTCAAGTTGCATTAACTTGGTAAGACTAATAGGATACAATTAGGTGTGTTGAAATAGGTAGTTTCCTGAATGGGCTCAAGTCAGCTTTCCCCAAAAGGTTTAATGCAGCTACCAAAAGTAAGCAATTTACTCCCTTTCATAAATAGAAAAGTTCTTTTGAGAGAGAGTCTCTTCACTTCTAAAAGTTGAAGAAGTAAGACCCATTAGCAATAGTCCATTGATTATATCTATGCAGATGTGAAATATATAACAAATGGACAAACACATTCTATCCTCATTAACAAACATGCAGACATATCTGTGCCTCTCTCCACGTCTGTCTGTACATATGTGTGTATATGTATTTGTGCATATGTATACACATAAACCTGTATTTGTTGATTCTCATTATTTGCAATAGTTATGTTCTATAAAGCACTGAACCATTGGACCTAAGGGAAATGTATCTATGTCTGCTGTATGTTACATAGATATATCATTTATGTGTATATATCATATAGACTATAATCTTTAAATCCTAAAAACAACCTATCCTGGTAGATTCTATTTCATTTTACAAAAGTAAAAACAAGAGTTGAGTGACTTTCCTGAGGATGCACCTACTAACAGGCGCTGAAGCTGGCATTCAAACCCAGTGTGATTAACCCAGACCCACCCCTTGTGCAATGCACTGCACTGGCCCACTGTCCTTGGTATCTGATCATCTCTGTGTCAGACCTGAAACAAGGCGGAACTGTTGCTTTGTTGCACCTCATCTGAGAGGGTGCTTGACAGGGCAACTCAAATGTTTCACCACTCTGCACATGTATGCGAATTACTACGAAAGCACCCGCAGTGTTGTTTGGGGGGTTATCAAATATTTTAGTAAATATATGAATTCAAAAATAAGGAATCCACAAACAAAGAGGATTGACTGTATGTACTGTTTACCTTTAACAAATAGGAGGTATTTCTCCAACAAAACGGGTTCATTCAGGAACAACAAAAAACTACAAGACACATGGTCTAATGGTGAACCACATGCAAGTTCACAGAAGCAAAGGAGAGGACTCTCTTTTGTGGACTTGGAAAGGAGCTACTGTAAGCAAAAGTCCATGGGAGGAAACTGAAAGTTCGAAGTGTAGTGACTTCTCATTGGCTGAGTTATGGAGGTCTCCTATTGCCTGAGCTGTTACGAGACAAGGAGGAATCTTCTCGTCCTCCTGCTGAGGCAGCATCACAGTATCACTTCCAAACAGAGATGCGAGGGACTTCTCTTGCTGTTGAGGTGAGTAGTGTGCACTGAGAGGCACATTAGTGAGAGTTCTCTCTTCTAGCTGCCCAACTCCCTTTTAAATGTTTCTGTCTTTTAAGTTTCACAGTACACATATGATACACTTTCGTATGTTTTTGTAAAATGTTAGTTTTTATTCATACATATGTGCATATATGTAATGTGTACATATTCAAAATCTTGGAGTTAGAAGCCTCATTCTCTGGAGAGAATGGCAACGGGATCCAGACTGATGACTAAGGATTCAGCTGGTGGAATTCAAGCTGAATAAGTAAGGAGGCGCATTCGAAAGGAAGGATTGTTGAGTTGGCACTTCAAGGCTTTTGAAACATCAGTAGCAATTTCCTTCATGATTAAAGATGTGATTAGTGGTTCAGTAATTTATCTCTTACACAATTTCTTTGGCTACCTAGTGAATTTTTATAACCTGCTCTAATATTAATACATTTTTATTGATTTTGTTTTACCTTATAACTATTTTTGCTTTCTTATAGGGATAATTGGAAATGCATGCCATCTTTTTCGTTGGCTTCTGTAGTGACGATCAATCCATTTCAGTGCAATCAGTCATTAGCCATAGGCAGAAGTAGCACTGCCAGTGAAGTGTGACTTAAGGAGCACAATTAGATGCTGATTTCTCCAAAACATCTCTCCTCAGCCCCTGATATTCCTACTGAAAAGAAAGTTACTGATAGATGAGCAAGCCAGGCCAGGGTATCAGATAGACCTTTCCCACCTTCTTTTTTCCTGGTCAGCTCATTCATTACTTAAGATATTTGGGAAGTTTTAGCCTCCAAAAAACCACCATGACAACTCTTCACCAAAATATAACCTTGATTTAGGTGTCTGACCCAGGCCCCACCTGCTTATTTAGCAGCTCCTACCTACCACTCTCAATGCACTTATCACTGTGTATGGTTACTGCCTGTTCACAGGTTCATCTCTCTTTCTAGACCCTGAGTTTCTCTAGAAGGATAACTGTGCCTTTCATGGCTGTGGTCCCAGCACCTAGCACAATGCTACAGTCTTAGAGAAGAATTTACCTCTGCTACTTGCAAACGTCCGTCCTGTGTTCTTTTCCAAACCAGTTTAATGTCACTTGGGGTCATCCTCTCCCAGGAATTCTAGATAAGATGGGTTTGTCCCTAATTCAATGCCTTGGTTAAGACCAAAGCTCTCCCCCAACTTTCTGTCAATACCTGGAGGAGTGAAGGGAAGGGTGACATTCTCATGGTCTTCTCTATCTCCTGGTTCCAGTTTATACAATTTTTGCCTCAGGTCACGTTGGCCCAAACTTGATACCAATCTCCTGACATGATTCTTCAAAATTTCTCCAAAATCCTATCTCCCAAAAAGATTCCTGAGTGCAGTTGACATTTCTAAAGACTTGAGCGACCAGAGCAAGGGGTCACACCACAAAGCAAACAACTTTAAAGGACAAAAGAGCAACTTTTGTTTTTAAGAATTGTCTGTTTCCCTGCTTATAGGTGCTGCTTTTAAATCCAGATTATGTCTAAACTCCTCCCCACTCACACTCTCCTCTTGGGGAAAAGTAAAAAATGAAATAAATGAAAGCAAACCAAATCTTCCTTTTCCTGACATATACAAGGCCATTTAGCCATCCACGTTTGTTACCTGGGTTACTGACCACACCAAAGTCTCAGCCTCTCACTGTCACAGAAGGCATTCCTGTCAAAATGTTCCCCTGAACAAAGATAGTAAATCCTATCATTAGCTGTTAAGGTATTCCATTATATACTTATCTCCTTAATCCTGTAGTAGTTTACAAAGTGTTTTCACATCGATTATTTCATTTAATCTTAACAGCACTGTGTGGTAGTTGGGGTAGGTGTCATTATCAGACTTTGTTTATACATGAGGGAGTTGAGGCTCAAAAAAGATTGCATCGACAAGATGCATCATTTGAATCTCCATCTTTGGATTCTGTAGTGTCCCTCCCTCCCCCCCGCCCAAATTCGTGTCTACCTGGAACCTCAGAATGTAACCTTATTTGGAAATAGAGTCTTTACAGGTATAATTAGTTAAGTGATTTGAGATGAAACCATTCTAGATTTAGGGTGGGCTCTAAATCTAATGACTGGTATCTTTATAAGAGAAAGAAGAGGAAACTTTGGACACACAGATTCACAGGGAAGTAGGCCATGTGAAGACAAAAGCAGAATTTGGAATGATGCAACCACAAGCCAAAGAATATGTGAAGCCACCAGAAACTAGAAGAGCAAGGAAGGATTCTCCCCTGAAGCCTTCAAAGGAACTGTAGACTTGATGATACCTTGATTTTGTCTGTCTTCTATAACTGTGAAAGAATAAACATCTGTTGTTTGAACCCACCAAATTGGTAGAAATTTGTTTCGTTAGCCTAAGGAAGCTAATATAAATGTCATATGTAGAGATTTTCCTTTACTCATTGCTTCCTTCCTACAAGCATAGTGGCCACAGCTTAGAGATGTTCTTAGTAACTACCTTCCATGAAGTATGAGGCACAGAGTCCAGCTGCGGTCCCTCCAGCTTTGGACAAAATCACTTCTGCTATCCCAGCTGTGGAGAATGGGGGCAGATCTGCTGAGGCTTCATTCAGAAAGGGCATCAGTACCATTTCAGCCCCCAGTGGAAAGGACGAGAGTTCCAGCCCTGCCCAGGAACTCAAACATCCACACGGTTGACACTTTTGAGAAGTATTCATCGGCTAAGAAAAACGCATTTCTTCAGAATTCTTTTCATAGCGCCACATTTTGAGAGACTAGAATTTTTGGAACTCTGAGTAGGAAACTGCCTTCCAAGGGCAGTTGGGTGCTAACGGTGGGAGCACAGTCCATGCGGAGGGCACACATGCAGATCGAGGCCTAGTCAGTGTAAACAGAACATAAATCATTGTTCAATGGAACAACCAACGTAAAATTTTAAAGAAGGTTAATATGCATAATTCTTGCTTCACGGTGTTAAAAAACTTTGCAGTTCTCAAATGGAAAAGCGCATGTTTTCTGAGCCAGTGGCTATAAAATTGACTCACTTCTGCATCTTAATTGCATTTTACACATTCTGAGTTTAGCAGCCTATTAATTAAGGCACAAGATGAATATGGTTTGAGAGACTCCCAGGATCCTGCCTGGGAGTTTTCTTTCTAAGGACTTTTAATCTGGCTCTGATACCTGACTTTCTTTGGCACATTCTGATGTTAAGCAGGAAATGCAGCCTTCTACCTGCGTTTACTGATAATGTAGAGAGTTTTTTTTCCCTCTTACTCGTTCATGCCTGACTATGCACACAAAGGCCATAGCATTTCATCCACCACAGAGAATGCAAAATTATTAATGAGGGAATTTCTCCCTCCCCATCCAGATACAAAACATCCAGACACTGAAATGTAAAAAAAAAAAATAAACCAGAGGGTGGTCATTTGTTTTGCGCAATGAGCCTCCAGCAGGTCTCAGCAAGCAGCACACTTCCTGCGATGATGTGTGACACCAATTACACAGAGTTGGGCCAGACCTTACAGGTGAAGAGCACAGTCCTCCACAAGACCACTCGCACTTCTGAGCAGCTGGCTATTAATTTACAGGGTCCCCATCAACCCCCATAGATTCAATAATTCATCAGAGCTATTCACAAGACTCAGAAAAGCACTACACTTAAAAATTATAATTTTATGGTGGTGGCTCCATAGTGTAGTGGTTAGCAAGTCTGCTTTACACACAGAAGGTCCTGGGTTTGCCAGGTGGAGCCACGGACCAAGCCCCAGGTGCACCAGGCCCTGGGTGCAATGCCATGAGCACGTGGAAGGAGATGCCCCACCTTCAGAGATCCCGTTCTTATGGGGAGACGGCAATATCCATAGGTCAGGGGTGGAAGTGAGGGGGTGAAATTAAAGAAGGGGAAAAAATTATAATTTTTTGCTAACAAAAGAATACAAATCAGAACATCAGAACCGGCCAAAGCTAGAGACGGGTAGTGTGAGTTTTGGGAGGGTCCCAAACATGAAGCTTCTGATCATCCTCTCTCCATGGAGTCTGGAGAGCCTCGCCTCCTCCCGGCTATGATGTGTGATAATACTCAGAGAACATTGCCAACCAAGAAAGCTCACCTGATCATTAACACGCAGAATTTTTACTGGGGTTTCATCACATAGGCATGATTGATCAAATTATTGGCAAGGCTTTTGAAGTCCATCTCCAGGCCCCTTCTCCCTGGAGGTTGGGCTGATATCATGAGGCTCATCTTATTAGCACAAATGGGCACTATCTAGGGGTCCACCTTGAGTTACCTCATTGACATAAACTATCAGGTATGATCTGAGCAGCCAACCATGAATCACAAAGACATGCTTGTCACTCGGGAAAATTCCAAAAGTTGAGAGGCTCCTCACCAGGAGTGGGGGGACAAAAACCAGTGAAGTTTTTTATTTTGTAGTCCTCTACATATAAGATGCATCTCTAAAATAACAATAATAAAAATGCCCCCGGCATAGAATTTTTGTAAGGATTAAATAAAGTAGTAGATGTTTCTGGTGTATAAGGCTCACTCGATGAGCATTAGCCATTATTATTATTTTGCTGAATGTGTGGCTGCTGTGCTTCCTGAAAATACATCCACTGCCCACTTCACTATAAGTTCTTTGAGAGCAGGGAAACATTTTATTTATTTTTCTATACTTCACAGTAGCTAACCATGTCTTGAGCAAGGGTTTCCAAATGATATTTACTGCTTTGTTTTAAGAATATGTCTACTATTTTTTTAAGGCTAGTTATAGTCAAGGTTTATATTCAAGATTAACATCTTTTTGGCCTTATTTAACTATCAGACGCCTTCACAAGGGAGATCAGGGGGCAGCAAAGCTGCACTGAAAACATTTGAATAGATAACTCCCAAGGTTATGGCCAACACTGGAGAGAGATCTGACTTCTTGATGAAAAAATGTATGTATGCATTTCCGCTCATTCTTTTAAAATTTTAAGAAAATCTCAGCATTGAAATGAGTAAGACTTCTTCACATATAAAATTTGTTATAAAAAAAATTTGTCTAAGTGTGTCCTTTCCTTTACACCTGCAAAGAGCAATTAAAAAATATATCATTATAACAGTAAGAAAACTAAACATTACCTTGAATAAATTTATCAAAATGTGCAAGACCCCTTTAGAGGAAACTATGAAATACTACTGAAGAATATATCTGGTTGCAAATGGAAAGAAACATTCACACCTATGACCAAGAAAACATGTTCAAGATGTTAAGTGAGAGTGTTAAGTGAGAGTGAAATTAGAAATGCCCTGAATATTTACCAATAGAGGAATGGTCAAATCACCTAACCTCTTCACTATGGTGTATTATGCATCGACTAAAAAAAATAATAGCTGGCATTTATGTGTCTAATATGACATATGTAGTCTGGAAGAGTCTTGAAGATACAGTGTTGAAAAAAAATACTGCAAAACTGTGCATACTGAATGCTATCATTAGTGTTTAATTAAAAGTATACACACCAAAGCAATATATATTTTCAACAATAGTGTTTATAAATGATTATGCAAGAATATACATAATTTTTTTTCTATGCAGAGAGATTGAGTAGGATTGAGTAGTAGGCAAAAAAAAGAATTTAGCCTTATCTTTCCTATTTCAATTTTTTATAAGGTGAATGGATTAATATATTACACCCATAACAGCAATAACTGGAGAAAATATATCCAAACTCCTTCATATTGTTTAGCTCTCTGTTCCCAATATCTTCAGTTCATTGTGATCTTATGCACCTACAATATCTGTGAAATCAGCTACACAGTTCTCCTCTACCGATAACCAGATATTGGATTATAGTGGGCTTCACTTTTTCCCAATTCCATTTTTCAGGTTTTCCACATCATTTAACATATTCCAATAGAGATTATGTATCTAGCACTCTTCTCAGGAAGATAGATGATGGAAAAGTTTTTAATGACTAATTTTGTCCTTAGCCTCAGTTCACTTAAATAATTCTTCCACGTTGTAATCAAAATGGATTTATCTAGAGAAATGGTCTTGGGGAAAAAGAAAATATTTCTGTATCTCAAGAGGCTCCAGAAGAAGGATCTTTGTTTTGTTGTTGTCTCCTGTGCTGATATTTCTACCTCAAATATTTCACAGTTGTCTTCAGAAACATTGTGTACTTTAGATAAAATATTTCACATATTTTCTGTTTAAAAAAAAAGGAAGAAAGAATACTAAGAGAGCCATCAACCAGTTTGTTTCTACTTTAGACCAAAGTGAAATCTACCTCTGCTGATGTTCACAGCCATGAAATCTAGCTATGCTGCTGAAATGGGGACACTTCTGGACAGAATATAATTTCTCTAGTTTTATTTTTCATCTCTCTCGTTTATTTTTCTGTTTTAGTCACTGCAGAGGGCTATCTTATCTTGAACCACAGAGAAAGCCTTATTTTTTATGTGAATCTGAGAAAAAAGACAGTGATAGAATCTACCTCCAGATTCAGAATAAAATGAGCTGACAGATTTAGGCATAACACTGTCAAGGAGATGGGAAATGACTCAGTTCTTATTATTTCAGTTCATCCTGCTTTAAGCAGCAAGTGAAAGTAAACTGATAAGTGATATGATAACATGCAGAAAGAGGCAAGTAATGCTTGAGTTGTCCACAGGGTCATTTATTTTCAGGGGACAGGTTGCACAGATCTCTAGGCTTCTGCCCTAGGTGGGGGGCAGTAGAGGGTGAAAGTAAACCCACAAGAAAACAGCATCATAAGCACTAGGTACCCACTGACCCTCTGGGGTAGTAGGGGGGCTGCCCTCCTTCTTCCCAGGGAACATAAAGGTAATCTGAGTGTAAGTGCTCCCCCTCCTGGCAGGATCCGGGAAGGACAAGCATTCCTGGGCCCCAAGGACCCCACGTAGTCATTCATGTACAGGCAGGGGAATGAATGAGGCCAGGGAGATTAGGCAAGGTGAAGAACTAAGAAGGAGAAATGAATTCGCAAGGAAGAGCGTGCTGAAGAACACATCACCGTTTTGGTCAGGACTGGCCCTGGAAAACGGCAGAGAGAGATCCTCCCATCAAGGAGGGAGTTCCAGGAGATTATGCTAAAGAGGAACCACAGAGTTTTGGAGCCGAGGAGTACTGGGTTCAGTCCAAACTCAAACCTGGGAGCATTGAGGAAGGCAGAAACGTTTAGAGAAGGGCAGGTCCAATCCACAGTAAAATTATTGTCATTACTAACAGCTCAGATTGTCTCCGCTATGAAGAGAGCGATTTCTGAGAGTCTCTCGCAAAGATGGATCCATCATAAAGGAACCTTTCCAAATTCCCAGTATCTTCTCATTGTGAATCAGCAGACTTGATTATTTTAGGTCGGCACGTCCTCGAGAATCTTCTTAACCAATAGCACATTGTCAGACTTGAAACATTGTGTGATGGGAGTTTTCTGCAATCAGTACTCAGAGAATATTTATTAACAGCAATACACATTCTTTGTGAGTTTTAAAAGGAGCATTTGGATCTTAGATGTAGATAGTGGTTTAACCAAGGACTGTCCTCTGTTCCAGTTTTAGAGAAAACCATCATGTTTTCATCCATTAGAGGGACTGTCTCATCTTTCAGCACATTTCTGCAAATAAAGGAAAATAAAGGTCATGGAGAGACAGTTACAGGGCACTATTTGTGGTAATAAAATATTAATGTGGCTGGATATATGACTGTGGTTGTTAAAGGGTCCTTGAAAATAAAGGTTAAAGAAAAGGGAGATGGGCAAGGGAAACATTGTAAGGACAGAGATTTTGTATCAGATGGAGTGTTTACTTCCAATTTAGTTGCAAACAGATAGTAATGAGGCCTTTTGGGGACCACTGACTAGGAGGCCCAGGTTTTGAATTTACTGTGTTGGATTAATGTCTTAGGCTACATTTTTCACCTAAAGCGAATGTATTACTAGAGAATAGGTGGATTCTTACAGCAGTATCCTCATAAACATTTATCCTGCTCATAATAACAATCTTATGATGCCTGTTTCACAGAGAAGAGTATGTAAATACCTCTGTTTTATAACAGTACAGAGAGCTCTACAAGCGACTCAAGTACACAGCTTTCATGTAAATAGAGTATTAGGCTGTCATCAAAGGTGCCTAAAGATATTCCCATGATGCTTTGCTATAAAAAAGAACCTCATATAGAATCAATAATGAAGTACAGTCTGTTAGTTTTATAGCTTTGCCTTTTTATCCCCTATCATGTCTATATTTCTGAAGAATTGATTTAGCAAAAAACAACATTTGTATAACACTTTCCAGTCTGCAGAGCACTTAAAATATGTGAGTTCATTTGCTTGACTTAGTAAATTGAGTTATGTGATTCTATAGTGTTCAGGTCTGTGCTTCTAGGTGTTATTTGGATCTGTATATCTCTTTAATCCTATAAAATCCTTAATCCTCCGGATCCTACAAAATAATTCTTCTGGAAAAAAAGGGGCCTTTTCCTCTGATATTCTGCTATTCACAAAGGTTTCATAACCTTAAAGACATGTCATACCCTGCTAAGATTGAAATCCCACACATGGAGACTACGAACAATGAAAAATAATTTACATTAGTAGAAAGTGGAAAATAATGCTATACATCATGATTATACCTTTTCTTTTTAGCTTCAAGGCCTACAAATTACATTTTTTAAAAAAAAGGGGAGCTATCTCTTATCTTTATCCAGAGTAGGATACTAAAATATAGAGCGGTGCTTATAGGGTGTTTCGCTTTAGTGCTTCAATTCATGAGGCATTACAGCCTCTTGGATGAGAGTTCTTGGTTAAGAATCTAGACTGCTTGGATTCAAATTCCAACTTCACCACTTTAGTAGTTAAATATTCTCCTGGGCAAGTTATTTAAGCACTTTAATTCCAGCTTTTTACTGTGTAACATGGGCATCAGAGCAGTGCTCCTCACAGAGAGTTACTGGAAGATTAAATAAGATCATCCACAAAGAGCTCTTGGCTTAGTGCCTGGGCTATGTTAGCTCTGTTTATGTTGTTGTCTATTCTTAAAGCATTTGAGCAACTAAAAATAAATATTTGTGGAGAAAGAAGTATATCAGTTGAACAAAAAGTTGTCATCCTATCCTTTCTGTACATTTATAGACTGCTTTTATCTCTATCTCGCCTTCTAGGAAAGGAAGAATAAATCTGTTCCTGCCATTTGGTATGGAATTAGAAGTTTGTGTAGCTTAATCTGCCAGCGTGATAGGTTTCTTTTTGTTGTTGTGTTTTTTTTTTCATTTGTTTGTTTGTTTTTATTAGATTCAGCCAAGGATAATAATTTAAGTCTTGCCCAAAATGCTCTAAAGAAGCAATATGCAATCTTCCTTTAAAAACAATAGCCTTTCTAGAAACCAAAGATTCATGAAAATGAGGCTTTTAACATTCTGATTTTCTTATATACTAAGTCAGTTTGATTTTGCAGTGTAACAAAACACCTCCAAACTGAAAAGCATAAAAATATTTATTAATTAGTTCATAATTCTTTAGGTCAGCCATTTGAGCTGGACTTGGCTAAGCGGTTCCTCTGCTGGTCTCATCTGGGCTCACTAATGCTGTTGCATTCGGCTGGTAGATTGGCCAGGGTCTCGCTGATTCTGGATGGCTAGCTTGTATGGCTGGTAGTTGACTGGGGCAATCGAGTAACTGGGCCACGTGTCTCTGGCACAAAGCAGGCCGTTCTGGATTTTTTTTCACATGGCAAGCTTGGTTCCAAATGCAGCAAGACAAAGAACAAATCTCAATGAACAAGCCATTGTCAAGCCTCTGCTATGCCATGCTTCCTTGTGTCCCATTTGCCAAAACAAATCTTATGGCCAAATCAGTATTTAAAAGGTAGAAAAACTGGCTCTACCTCTCGATGGGAGGAATTGCAAAGTAAAGTTGACATTTTTTTCCCCTTAGTAGTGAATTAGAACCTCTTAAGGAAAATTAAAGCCACTTGTTGCAGATAACATGAAATATGCAAAGTGATAAAGAGACTAAAATTATCTCTAGTTTCTGACTACAGTAAAGAGACTGGCATAGTAAGTGGTATAAGGGTAGGGAGCGGAATCAGTTAATACTTATGCATTTTGCCAGCTCAGGTACTATATGTAACTTAGTGTTCACTTCGCATAAGTCTTAGATCTTTTGTTCAGGAATATTGTAGTCATTGAATTCCAGAGACATGTTCAGAAGGGCACACTACAAGGTAGTTTGTGATAAGCGTTATGGGAATGGTGCAGCCAAGAGTTACTGTAGTTCTCTAAAAAAAAGAGGTCGCTGTGGAGTTTTTAGGGGGAGAGAAAAGTCCTTGGGGCAAGCGAGGCTTAAAAAGAGCTAAAGAAATGGTAGGATTTGCAAATAAAATAGTAGTGTGTTACAAGGGGTTGAAAGTCGAGTTCAAGAGTGTTGCCATGGGCATGTGTTCTGCATTTATGGAAACAGTGAGGAGACCCTAAAGGGCTAGGAGACATGAGACAGCAAACTGTGTCCGTGATATGTAGTAGAACAATTGCTTTCCATGCCTAAATTAAACCCAGCACTGAATTTCAGGATTTTTATGTTAAAAGAGCAGTAATTGGATTTTATTCAGACATCTTACTCTTCCTAAAATACGGTTCCCATCCCATTTCTCTTTTGTTCATTGAAAATCTTCTACAGCTACTGTTGGTAGATAGGATAGAGTTTATACTGCAGAATTTAGTTTTAAATGGGCTTTTGTAGTATGCTTCAAATCAGATTTTCAGTCTTCCTTCTCCATTTTTAAAATTTTTTCAGGAGCTGTATTCATTAAAAGTTAAATGTGGAATCTCTCTTTACCCAGTTTAAACTTTTTAAGGCCTTTTTGATTTTCAAGCTTAATGATGGGCTTTGAATAATAACAATAGTGAGTTCTAGTCTTTTATAAGCAGAATTTGGAATGAAATTATGAATTTTCTTAGAGCAAAGTAATCACAGGAATCTCTACATATCTACCGTGTAACTTTTATTTTTTATGTTAAGTATTTTGCTTAAAAGTTTCTTTTACCACATAAGTCCCAGCAAAGAATGGACTACCACCAATCAATAATGAGTTTCCCACTAAGTACCCAGCACTGTCTAGGAGTTATTTTTAAATCCTGTCTATCTCTTATTTGTCCAGGACTATCTGAACTTTATTGCCTTTTTTTTATTTTTTTTTTTTTTTTTATGGAGTACATCTTTGGCTGCCTCAGAGATATTCTCCAGGAGCCAAATATGAGTTTGTAAACTTATCCTAGAATTTAGGCCGTGGGTGGCAGGATATATCCTTTTCATTATATAGTACAACAACAACAAAAAAAAAAGAGAGCTTTTACCAGCAAATACTTTCTAAATCAAATACTAAAGCAAAAGGAACTTATTTTTAGTGCTCAAAATTGTGAGATATTTCTAGATGGCAGTGTTCAATTTTTAAAAATAACAAAATCATCCTTGCCCAAGAACCAAAATAAAGTTTGATATAGTAGTCTCTTGATTTATCTAGCAGCGTGTTTGGCAGTGAAATTTTTTCGGTGTAAAACGTATTTAAATAATGTCATTCCTTTTTGACGACTTCTCAAAATGCTTGAATAGGAGAACCTTCGTTCTTAAACTTAGATTTCCTTACTGTTTCGGAACAAAACAAATCAGAGCAAATCAAGGACTATCTCCTACAATTAGACGGCCCCAAGACCCCACACATGTCGCAAAATGTGTTCATCTCTCTGGAATCAACCGACTACAATGTCTTGAGTGAAAGGACTCTGACTTCAATGACTTGAACACAACCCTCTCTAAATAGTGTGGAGTTACATAGTACAAGGAAGTTGTCTGTGTACAATCTAACGACTGCTCTATTAACATAAAAATCCCAACCATTGCCATGCAGTTTATTCTAGACTTCCCAGGAAACTGGATTCACTGACTCTAAAAGGAAAATCTGTTCAGTAACCCAGTCTTTTGGTAAAGTTTAGCTACACCCAGTATTACATGTTTTGCACCCACTATAGGAAGCTGAGAAGGCCGTTAGTGTGGGTTTCTCCCAGCTGGGGTACCACAGGCAAACAGCATCTCCAGAAAGCACAGTGTTTAATAGGAAGCTTAAAATAACTACACCAAAAGCACTGCCGAAGGGAGCTTCATTTCGTATAACTAGTTCTGAAACAGTGTCTTTCTTTTGCTTAGATGTTATTTCATTTAATTGTTCTTTACTCCACAGGTTAGTTTAACTAGTATTTTCTCCCTTGGCTGAGAACCTTTGATGTTAATGGCAAAGAAGGGCTCCCAATTCTGAGGTCTGTTTAAGCCAAATCTTGAACAAATATTTCAATATAATATTTGTTTTTCCTCTCCAATACAGTAGGATCTGTATGGTAACACAATTTTTGTTGTTTTTGTTTGTTTGCTTGTTTGTTTGTTTGGGGTAGAGAGAGCGGGAGAGTTCTGAAAAACGGTAAACAAAGCCTTACCAATTTTTTTATATTAAGTGATGATTACAGTGTTTAAGACAATAGTAGTTCTTAAATGTATATATTTATTTTATACTTTGATCATGCATGCAAATGTATAGCAACTCATCCTGCGCTTAAAAGACTTTGAGGGTTTTGGTTTGGTTTGGTTTTTTCACAAAGAAGCCAAGCCATAGCCAATTGTGCAAATTAAAAATAATGATGCAAGTGAATTGTAGACAGTTGTCCAGCAGAAATACAAATCTATGCATTAGACACAAAGCGACAAAGAAATGTAACTTCGATGTTTTTCAAAACTGTACTGTATCGAAAAAGCTGTTACCCCATTAGATAGAGAAAAAAATGAAGCACAGTCTGATAAATTCAGTTTTATCCAAAACTTCATGCGGCCTCTTATGGAAAGTCAATGCCATCGGAATAAATGCTAAGAACTTTAGATTTCCTTCTCCTCCGTGGCTCCTCTTCAAGATCACACCTGAGTGTATGAAAAAGGGTTTCTGTAATAAGCTTGTGATGCTTGGGAGTAGACATGGACTTAGGCCTGGCACTTAGTCTTCCGTCTCCTCTGTTCTGTACAGTGGTGTCCCCTTATCCACCTGGTTTCTGAATATGGTGAAGATAAATAAAAACATTTAAAATTTTGCTTGTTGTCAAAAGAAAAAGATGCTTCATTCCCTCCTCTCTTGTTAAGAGCATTTCTGTGAGAAGTCCAATGTTTGTGAATCCTTCCTCTTTCCCTTTGATATGTGTGCAAATCTTTGCAAAGTCTAGCTAAGCTTTTTGCCACCTTTATAACCCAGAAATGTTTTGCTCAGGGTCCTCAGAGCCATCTCTTTTGAAACATAAACATCAGGAAACAGTCCTGCTATCTTTCAGTGATGGTAGGATTTAGCCTATGTATCTCTGAAAATTTACATAGAAATGTCATAAAGACACATAGGACCTAAAACAAAGACTCTAAGCAGAGGTGAATTTAAGGAGCCAGGCTAAAGTACTAAACATATCTGAATTTAAGGTATGAGCATCCATTTTTATAAAATTAAGACAATTATTTTATTTCATTTTTTTAAATATTTATTAGGGTGACATTAGTTAATAAAATTATATATGTTTCAAGTGTACAACTCTATAACGTATCATCTGTATATTGCATTGTGTGTTCACCACCCAAAGTCAAATCTCCTTCCATCATTGTATATTTGACCTTCTTTACCCTTTTCTCTTCCCCCACCTCCTCTCTTTCCTTCTGGTAACTACTAAACTATTGTTTGTGTTTATGAGTTTGACAATTACTTTATTTCAAACAGGAAAGTTGTGTAAGTAACTGAGAGCATGTCCAACTACAGCAAGTCCTCATTTAATATCATCAATAAGTTTTTAGAACTGCAGCAAAAGGACAGATAGTGAAACCCATTTTATTATAAGCTAATTGATATAAATAAGAGTTAAGTTTCTATGGCAGGAGACTTAGTAGGAGACTGGATTTGGGCCACCAGTGCCCACCCTGGACTGTCCTGCAGATGGCCCCAGATGCTGTTCTGGCCTGAAAAATTTAATCTAGGAAAATATTCAGTTGGAGAAATGGTATAAATTCAGGGGTGAGAGTTCTCTGAGGACAGAATGAGGTTATTGCAAAGTAGGTGGTGGAAGGAGATCCAGAAAATAGAGAATTCTAAATGGCAGTGCCTCGGGAAAGGATGAAAGCCATAGGAGCGAGACAAAGTTCTCTTAGGCTTTTACTTCTGGAGAGATTTTCCTTGAGTCTTGGGGAAATAATGTTTGGCTTGACAATTCAAAATTCTCTATCTTTTAAAATTCTGCAGAATTTCTCCAACCTTCTTATAAAGTTTAATACACTTCTCCAGTTTGGGGTTGTGGTGCTGTAGACCTATGCAAGCCTGGAATTGAGACTAGCATAAGAGGAAAGAGGAAAAGCTGTAATTTATTGAGCGTTTACCATGCACCAGGGCTGCTTTTTGTGCTTCCCCTGTATTAATTCACAACAACCCTATAAGGTAGACTATATTTTTAGTATCATCATTCCCATTCTACAAATGAGGAAACTGAGGTAAAAAGAAATTGAGTAATATGTCCACCTCTAGAGTTCACACTCTTTAGTTAGTTAGTTAGTTAGTTAGTTAGTTAGTTAGTTAGTTAGTTAGTTAGTTTCAGGTATACAGTACATTAATTAGACATCTATGTAGTTGATAAAACAATCCCCACAATTGCTCCCTCCCTCCCCTGGCCCTCCACCTAGCCATCATATTAATGCTAACTGCATTCCCGATGCCATGCTTCCCATCCCCGTGACCATCTATCAACTACTAATTTCTAATTTTGTAACCCTTCACCCCATTCTCTCAGCCTTCCAACCTCCCTTCACTCTGTCTATCACCAAATTGTCCTCCATATTTGTGAGTCTGTTTCTGATAAGTTTGTTCTTTTTGTTCCTTAGATTCTGCATATCAGTGAAGTAAAATGTTATTTGTCTTTGACTTATTTCACTCAGCATAATAACCTCTAGGTCCATCCATATCATTGTAAATGGTAGGATTTTATTATTTTTTAATGGCTGAGTAATATTCCATTGTGTATATGAACCATAATTTCTTTATCCAATCATCTATTGATGGGCATTTAGGTTGCTTCCTTATCTTGGTGGTTATAAATTGTGCTGCCATGAATATTGGAGTGCATAGATCTTTACAAATTACAGATTTTGCACTCTTAATCACTGTGGCATACTGCCACTGAGGTGATAAAGATCAGATTCCACCCACCTTGTCAGGTGGCAGGGCCAGGACTACTGCAGAACAACCTTGTGCCTACACAGCCCTGAGAGAAAATGCCTCCTAAATCTTTCTCCCTTCTTGCCTCACTTGCCTCACCCTGGTCGCAGCACTGCTGGCAGCCAAGAGAGGGAAAACCCATGAAAAGCAGAGAGTGACAGTGACAACCATGTGCCTTGAGACTGGCTATCACTGGATAACACTAGAATGAGCATATGACAAAAATTTCCATTTTTCCAGAAAATTCTCACTTTTTCAAAAAGAAAAGCCCATTTTACCAAAGCAAAGGATTATTTAAAGGGAAGAAAAATATGACAGCTGGGCTACACATAAATAAGCTGAGACTATTTCCTATTAGGAAGACCAAACTGGGCATCCTGCAGGAGAGGACATATGAGCTGTGACTTGAGGAATGCGACTGTTATTTTCAAATAGGTCATAAAATCTTTACTTCATCAATGCTTAATTCACTTGAGTAGCCACTCACGTGTTTTTTGGAATTTGATGGTGTATAAATTATAAATATCGATGACCATTCTACAAACATGGGCAGTACCTCTGCCAATATAAATTGGGACTAATTACCAATAATTTGATTCACAAGTTGTAGTAAATCTTACCCTAACCTCAAGTAATTTTTAAATTGTCAATACAAAAAGAGACAGAAAGGGTCTGCGGAGAGGCATCACATTTTGTTTACAAACTGGTCCTTGTCATCACTTTTCTGATGTCATGGCAAGCTAGAGGATTCTTCTCAATTAAATCCAGTGACCCTACTAGACTTAAAAGTGGAGGTGTTCACCATAATATGTACACAGAAAGCAGTTGGAAACTTATTTGAAGAATAAATTCATCATTTCAAAGAACCTGGTGAGAAGAATAAATCCAATATCACAGCTTACAAAGGATATTTGTTGTTTCAAAATGCCAAAGTCGTTTTCAGAGTGGTGATTTCATGTTGTGCTTTAAGCAGATTACTTTGAGGGAACAATGATAACCAAAAAATAAAATAAAAAAGAATTTAAATACAGTATGACATGTGAAGCAGAAGGAGAAACACATGGAAAAAATGGAAAACATTGTTTTTATAATAGTAATAATTTGAATTATAGGCTAGCCAGATTGCTTTTAAAGTCCTCAAACCTGACCACAAACCCCTATGGCACTTTTAGGAATTAAAATTCCAAATCTATTTTTATTGTGCTGTTAGTGAGAGAAATAAAGTCTTAAAAGTAAAGACCCAAGTGGACAGCAGTGGTCAAGGTTGGAAGCTTGGGGTTCAGAAACCTGGCTCCATTGCTCACTGGCTGTGTGACCTCGGCTGAGTTACTTACCCTCAATTTTCTCATCTCTAAAATGGGAATAAAAAGAGCAGTCTCATGGGATGTTAAAAATAAATAAGGTAATCCCTGTAAAATGCTTAGAATAGTGTCCAAAAAACGGTAAGTGCTCAAAAGTGTTAGCTCTTAGAGTCATTGTTATTTTATTTTTACTAAAAATAAAAATTTAAACATTCTTACCTTTAAAAATTGAGAAATCTATTAACTATTATTATTAAATGACCAGTTTCCTTGCTATTTAAAACACCTTAGGGGCATTTGGTAACCATCCATAAGGCACTCTGTCTTTACATTAAAATCAAACCCCCAGACTCTTTGTGGGTCTTAGATCCTTGCCTTTAGCTCCCTGTATGCTCTGTGCTAACCACTGTGCATAATTTGTCTAAATTTTTCCTTTCCCAGTTTATTTACTAATTTATTTATATAGGCTGCTTTATTATGTTGCAAATTATAAGGTCTATTTTATAGAACATCAACTAACTTTCTGGATTTCTTTTAGCGGCAGGGGGCTGCTACAAAATTTTACCAAGGTCCTCAATTTCTCAATCGAGCAAGACTAGAGCAAGAGACTGGAAATGACCAGAATGGTTTAAATAAATTACGGTGCATGCGATGGAATACTAGGTAGCTGCAAAAATGAACAATGTGCTCCATGTACTCATAATGTACTACTACCAAGATGTAATTTTAAGTCCAAAGAGCAAGATACATAACAATGTGTATGCGTGGCCATTTGTGAAGGAAGAAAGGCAAGGGAAATACACACACACATTATAAACTGGGCTACTAGGGGACAGGGTTTACATGTGCCACTTTTCACCTCAAGCCCTTTTGACTTTTCAATTTCAACTCCACTGGCCTGTAAACAACTTGGGCACAGAGATTTTTGCCTTTGTTTGCAAAAGCACTCAAAATGTTTAATGGATGGAACCGTTCAATTGTGCAACAGAGAAAATAAGCATAAAAGGACTGGGGAAGGAAAAAGACAGTGGAGTCTGATGGTATTCCTCACAGCAGAAATATGAAAAAGGGAACAAGCAGAGAGAAGTGATGAGGTGTGTGGGGACAGGTTCTGAGGGAGGCGCACACGCCTGAGTGAATGAAGGAAGCACTGAGTATAACGTCTACAGTGACTGCAATACCCATTGGAGTGCTCTGCTATTTTTAAATAATAAAACACTGTTTCTTTAGTATTTAAAAAAAAATCTTTTATCTTAATCATTTACATATTAATGTACTCAGAGGCAATTATTTTTTTTTAGAAAGTCTTCTGACCACAATCCTCCTTTAATTAAAACCTTTCCAAAGTACTTTATAGTTGTTCTAATAATTGGTATAATTCTTATCTCTTGAATTTCCACTGAGGTTGAAAATATTTTCATCAGTTTATTAGTATCTCTCTGCTTCCCCCAAAACAAGTTTGAATTCCAGCCTCCCTAGTACCATCATCTGGGTATGGCGGTGGGGGTGGGGTGGAAAGGAGGAAGATCCACACAGCAGCGGTTCTCAAAGTGTGCCCTCCCCTCATTTGATTAAGAACTTTTCTTTAATGGTTCTCAAAACTGAATGGCTTCTCCTGAGCTATGACTGAGGAGAGTCTTAATCTCACTCACTTACAGATAGGTCAGGCATTTCTAATGTGTGGCCAAAAGATGATAAGGTCAGGTTTACCTCTGCTGTGACCCCGTCTCTCCCATCAGGTCCCTGAGCCACCACACTGCAATTTCCTCCTCACTGCACCGACAGTCCCACCCCCTACCTGAGGACCCCCACCTGGACATGTCTTCCTGGCACTGTTTCCTACCAGTTTTGTCCTTCTAAATTGTCGTGCCTCAGTTCCTTCTTAATAAGTTAACTGCAGCTATAGGTTAATGGGCTTGACCTGCAAAGACACTATCTCTATTTTAACACAACGGTAATAGTTTAACCCAAAGGGATAATTTTAATGGAAATATTAATAACTACCATTTAATAAGTGCTTAACATACGCTGAGTACCTTAAAGACATTATCTAAATGACACCAAGCCCTGGAGTTAGGTTATAATTATAGAGGAGAAAAATGAAGACGTAAAGAGTAGAGTTATTTGTCCAAGGTTACATAGCTGGTGGCACTGGAAGCCATCTGTGCTCCAAATTGTGTCACCTGACTGCATTTTATCATTGTAGGTGGTGAGAGGGGAGAGCAGTGGGGTCTTGCAGAATTCTACAATCAAAAGAACAAAACAAATGGGATTATCAGGACCAAATTCTAATCTTTGCATCTGTCTATTTTTCTTTTAAAATCTTGATTAAAATACAACTTTTGGGCGGTGGTTTCCACAACTAAGAATGAGGTTAGCAATATCTGTTTACCTTAAATGATTGGAGATACTCCAGTGAGGTAAAGGTAAAAGTGATTTGATAACTTACAAATTCTAAACAAATGTAGGGCATTTTTCTTCAGTTGGCAAAGCACACTACCTGCTTGTTGGACAAGTGCTCGTCAACCTTTTAATTCACCAAGTTTCTGAGCCTGAGGTGCTGATTTTCAGTACAAAAGCATTTGTGATCTGATTTCCAATCGCTTGTTCTTTTTTGCCTTTTTTACATTTATAAATAGGACAGTTGACCTTACAACATTTCTTGTAGGCATGTTAACTTTATTTATGTGTTTTCCCTGAATTGTGCTCATGAATTCGATAAGAAGTATCAAATTCAAATATTTCTTATCTTTTTTTCTCTACCCAAATGGACCATAAAACTGATATTTTTACTTAGAGATGAATTCAGAAATCAAAGAGAAAGGAGAAAATAAAAATAGGTCTAAAATAAAGTAATAGCAATTTTATTACCAATAAATAAAACTCCCCCAGCAGAAATTATTAACCTCTTGTTGGACCCTCATTCTGATTGGATAAGTGAGGCTGCTTCAGGACAAACCTCTTGTGGATAGACCTGAGGCTCTGAGAAGGCAATTCAGATAAATTCTTTAGACTGTCACTTCATTTAATGTGACTCGCACTCCTGTCCTCCAACATGGCCACAGGGAACTTAACCAAGGTGATGTCCCTGATCCATAAGCAGAAAACAATAAGTTAGACTGTGGCCTTTGGCACAGAAGGAAGGATGCTGGCTTCCTGGATTTTCTCTCTTCAAAAGTTTGAATATGGTTCCACGGTGAGAGAGCCAGTAGTTGATACTGGGAAGAAAAATAAAAGAATCACAGATGGATAATGTGGAGAATAAAAACATGAGGAAACAGCAGTTTTGTGTCCAGAGAGGTCTGTGAGTGACCGGGTTGAGCAAATTGCCCTGCCAACCCATATTGGACACGTGCTGTGAACAACAAACTCGTGGTCTTCCACCACGGAGATTTCTAAGTTGTTTTCACTGCAGCATAACTTGGCTCGACTGACACAATTTTCTTAAATTTCCTTTTATTCTCGATCTGGAATTGGAAAAGGAAAGTTTTATCTTTTTTGTTATTGTTTTATCCTTTCTCCACAGTTACGCTCAGCTGCAATCACCCTTTCATGCACCTGCAAGTACCATTTTTAAAGGCATTCCTCCCAAAAGAAGCCGTATTTCCAAATGGCTATAGCTGCACTCAACTTTCTAGCCACCACTTTAGACTCCACTCAATTCAATGAATATTTGCTGAGTATTCACTAAGCACTTGGGTTTGAGCTGGATGCTGAAGATGTTAAGGTTACCAAGACAAAAATGTCTTCAGTCCTCACAGCATTTAAAGCCCATCAGAGAAGATGGTAAATAGATAGTTAAATAGGTTACTTAAATTTAGACTCAATGATGCCAAAAAAAACTCATCATACCTACTTCACGAATAGATAGATGCATTTACCTAAATGCCAGATTGCTACCATGGACAGTTCTTTTTCCCCATCCCAGTTTAGCAAGCGTGGGAGGCTGTGTTGGCTCTCCTCTCATCCTTGTTCCCTAAACCCAAAGGTACACGAAGTTCTTTCGTTTCCTTTGTGAAAATGCTCAGCGTGCCCCTCACTCTTTCCTCAGACGTAGTTTGAGTCCCTCTTCCTTGAATCACCACTAGCTGGCTTCTCCGCCTCTCATGTCTACCTGCCCCAGGTAAGATACAGCTGGACCAGGATTTTCAAAACACCATTGCCATAATGTTACCCAGTCAAGGACATTAAATGATTGCCTAATTTCCAAACCCCATTAAATCTGAATTCTTCCTTGTCATTTCCATCATCTACTCCAAATATATTTTTCTACTTCTTCCAAAAGAAATAGTAATGTCAGCTGTTAATTAAGCACTTATGTATCTGGCACTCTGTTATGCTCTTTTGTTCACTCTTTTGTTAAGTCCTTACTCCATGAAATAGGATTATTATCCTCATTTTACAGGCAAGGAAACTAAGGCTTGGAGTAAGTGGTTTTAAACTTGGGTTCTAAACCATGTTTCCTTCTGTATCGTGGGAGCAAAGGTCATACTTCGTACTTGCTTGCAAACCCACAGGTTTGAGCACAGTGCTGGACAATATAATTATGTTTATAATAGTTATTGATCAATTAACATGCTCTCTCTAATCTGTTCTGGTAAAGAAATAAAGTATTCTTAGAAAGATGTCTTGAGAAACTTCTGCAGGGAATACTGTTTCAAACCAATATATTTTGA
Source organism: Cynopterus sphinx (assembly GCA_030015415.1). Taxonomy (NCBI): domain Eukaryota; kingdom Metazoa; phylum Chordata; class Mammalia; order Chiroptera; family Pteropodidae; genus Cynopterus; species Cynopterus sphinx. Next base: position 131,103,542 of record CM057380.1, on the reverse strand, counting down.
TTTTTTTTTCCCAAAAGGGACAAGGCCCATGAGAGATCAGGAGGAGGGGAAAGTCTGCGCCAGTAACCTAGAAGTTAAAAAAAAATGACAGCATAGTAATAAAGAAGCCAAAGAGTTAAAGAGTTAGTCTGTCCTCTCAACTTTTATTATTATTATTATTATCATTAAGAGATTTTACCTACCAGAGACTGTCTTAGAGATTTCTAGCAAGGCCTGCTGATAAGCCTGGAGACAAAATTGATTGACAGAGGTGGGAGCAGCAGAAAACTTCAGCGTGGTCTCGCCAGCGCTTGTGAGCAAAGCTGAGAGACTTAAATCCTGAGGTGTGATTCTGAATGTTTACCCACAGTCTAACACGATCTTCACCCTGCTCCAATGCCTAATTAAATGTCCCAAAAAATTCCAGTTAAGGACTTGCCATGTGGGGTGACAAAGGAGAGCCTGGCTAAAAGAAGAGATATTATAAGTTCCACTGAGAAAAAAAGGTGGGAGAACATACAGCAGAGAAGAAAGTGTGAGGAATCTTTTCGAAATACCTCCCGAACCGTCCCAGTGTAGCGTGGGACTGGAATGCAGCTACATAGTCAGAAAGCATCACCATGTTTGGCTCACAAGAATGGCAAGGTTTTAGGAACTGGGATATGAGAGGATCATCTAACACTAAACATGGTTTAACCTGTTGATCTCCTGGGTCATCACCAGAAACATCAACTATCCTGGTACAAGCAAGATAGAAAAATGCCAACTAATAGCAATTCCTATTAGTTGTCAAATAGGGTAGTAAGGGCAGTGAAAAGGACAGTATTAGACCCAAAGACAGAACAAAGAGCCTTGGTCATGTCTGTATCTGGCTGGATGGCCTCATGCCTGTCACTCAAAGGTATCGATTACTACACGTGTACAACAAGAAGACTGGGCAGCCTCCACCACCCCTTCTAAACTCAACAAGTATATTATTTTAAGATATTTTAAAATGTTTTTTTTAATCAAGGGAACTAGGATTAAGAATTAAAATAGGTATAAGACATTTTAATTCCTCCCTCTAATTGTTTAAAGTACTTCATGCCATTTAAGAAAGGGTATTAAAACTTTTCAGCGAACCATAGGAAAGGCTCCAGGAAATTTTCTCCAGGAAAACACGATCAATAAAAAAAGTAGAGAGAAAGATAATGAGAAAGTATAGATTGAAAAAGACTTAATAAATATTGAGAAAATAGGGGAAATTTGTAGACTGACTGTATATTGGATGATATTTGGGGATTTTTATTAATCTTTTACGTAGGATATTTGTGATTTTTTAATAAGAGTTTATTACTTTCAAATATAGTAAAATATTACTGATCACATAACAACATCTGGCATTTGCTTCAAAATAATTCATTGAGGAGAGGAGAAGGTGAAGGCAGAGTTGAAACAAGATGAGCGATGAGCTGACAATTGTTTAAGTTCGTATGTGGGTCTGAGTGTGAGTGTGTGGGGGAGTACTACTTTAGTATTTAGTTAAAATTTTCCCTGATAAAAAGCTTAAATAAAACATTGTGACTTTTATTAAAATGTGAGACATTAATATGTTATTACCACCTTGCCTTTGAATTTATAAGATATGAAGGAATATGGGAGTTAGGAAATAGAATTGACAGGGTTGGCTGAAGGATTGGATACGAGGCTAGGGGTAGGGAGGTGTCAAGGTAGAGGACACCAGGAAAAAAAAAACAAAAACGAGAACACCAAGAGGTTTGTGTGGGAAGATCCTGACTCAGGTTTCAGATGTGCTGAACTTTAAATGCCTTTGAGGTGTCAAGTAGATTCAATAAACGTCTGCTTAATGAATGAACAGACTCACCCAGACAATGCTGCAGGAGTGTGGAATTCAACAGCAGCTGCTTCTGAAACTTTTGGGGGTCATGGGTTCTCCTCTGAATAAGTGAAAAGCCTTAAGCCTTTATTCTCACATAAGCACAAAGCCTGACACGTAACTTCAGAGCCATCCATAGAACCCCTAAGGATACTGAGACCCCAGAGGAAGAACTTCTCTTGCCTTTGTTATAAGATTTCCTCCTTGGTCTAGAACTTGATAGCTCTCCCCATAAAATGCAAATGGAAGAAAGTTGAATGCTTTTAATTGCATTTCTTTTTTCCTAATGTTCTAACACAACAAAAATTGCAAAAATAAAGGGAGAGTTACAGCCTTTTTCTTGCTCCTTAACCAAATAACCCAATAACTGAAGGCTTACCACCTTGAGATATCCACCCCTTTCTCAGTACAGACACCTCTGTGCTGCTATGTAAGAAGAGAATGTGCCAGAATATGGGAGAGGAGTTTGGCTTAACTGGCTGTGACTCTTGGCAGGCCACTTGTCCTTCATGTGATCCATGAGACAAAGAAGTCCTCAGCTTCACTGTCGACTTTGGAAGATACCCTGGCTGTCTCGATCATGAGGGAACTTGAATCATTTTCCCTCTGAGGGTTTAGGTGGTTTGTCTTGGCTCTCGGGTTTAGAGAGAGGACATGGGTCCTGGCTACGTCTCTCTGCTTCATGAGCTGAGCAATCTTTTGGATCAGAGGAAGCCCTACTTACCCAGACCTTGCTGGGTTTTCCAGGCCTTGGTAGACAGGCTTATTCTGTTTATGATGGTTTCAGATGGTCCAAGCTCCTGAGAGCATGTGGTCGTCTATTTAGTGAATCAGTCAGACCTGACCTGCTCTAGTGAGTCATTCTCCAGTGCCAGCCTGGCCCTGACCCCCACCTGGCCTGCCATCTGCTCTCTCTGGCTCACCTCCAACAGCAGCAATCCTGAGCTGACTTTCATTCTCCTCCTAGCCATACACTTCTCCCTTTCAGCTCTAAAGACCACATGCTTACTTCACTTAGGGGACAAGCCAGCTTGAACTTGTCCACAGCTTACCTATGTGCATTCTCACGTGGGCTTTAGAGATTGGGAGTCTCGCTCTGCCCTGCCAAGTCAGCAGAAAGCAGGAATAACAATAATAACAATAATAACAATAATGCATATTTACTGTTAACTATATGCCAGGTATGCACTAAATATTTTTATTCATCATCTAAACACATCAATCCTCATAAGATCCCTATGAGACAGAGGCTATTATTACCCCTATTTTTATAGATGAGGAATCCAAAGCTTAAGTAGGTTCAGTAACTTGTTCGACGCCACACAGCAAATAAGAGATGCAATCTAACCAAATACTTAACTACTGTACTACTGCTATCTCTCTTGGACCAGGAAAACAGAAACCTTTCTACATATGAAAACAAAGAGATTTGCTACTCTTTTTATGTATTATTATGTGCTTACAAAACTGTTACAGCGCCTGCAAGAACTAAAGCCACGGGGCAGCCAGTATATCGTTTTGGTCATATTGCCACATTCTAAGACCTAGAGTTGAGATGCTATCGTTGTCAATAGAGATAAGAAAGCTTCAAGAGCCACTGCTGAAGTCAACATTGCCCCCCAGCCCCAAGGTCAGTGAGTGGCAGAAGGATGCAGGGTCTGGTTAAACACTGAAAAACTCTCATCCACTGATGGATGCCCCATTAGTCAGCCACCACAAAAACTGGAGGGAAGATGACTTCCCCTTCCTTCTGCCTCCCAAAGAACAACTCATTGGCTGGATCTAAATCACATCCAGAACCTGCTGGGAGAGGAGTCTGAGCAATGTAGCTCCTCACAGGAGGAAGCGTAGAAAGGGGTGGAAACCATTGCCAGATGGCAAGTGTATGAACAAAAATACCCGGTATCTCTAGAGAAGAGGTAAGAGCCAGCTTCCAAACTGGCCCACAAAGATCTCCACCTCCTGGTATTCACATGCTTGTGTAGACCACGACCACATTTTTTTTTTCAGGGTTAGTCCCTGTGACCTAAAAAATATGGCAGAAGTGATAATATGTCACTTGTGAGATTAGGTTATGGGAAAGCTAACGGCTGTTTTCGTCAAAGATCTCTCTCTGTCTCTCTCTCTCTCTCTCTCTCTCTCTCTCTGTCTCTCTCTCTCTCTCTGTGGCTCTGGCTCTGGGAAAGGTAAGCTGCCATGCCGTGGGGGGAGTCATTTAGGGGATGACAAAGGAAGAAACAAGATGAGGCACAAAAAGAAGCAGAAATAGAGCAAGGCACTGAGTCCTGGGGCTTGGAGAACACTCAAGCAAAGAAAAACCTATTGCTTGTGTCCCTGGGGTGGCTCTGCTTTCTGAGGGATATTGGTCACATGTTCCCCTGGAGACTGGTTGTTTTTTTATAGCTCAGTGGCCACGAGGCCTGGTCACGGGCTAAGTTCCTAATTATCCCTAGTGTCCTAAATGCGACTTTCCCACTGCTTGAGGTAGCATGAGAAAGTCCACATTCCTTCTAACGGTACAGCCTAACCAGCACATACTCTCGACTGGCTGCTGCTCTTTTTACAGACTCAAAAAAGCCTCTCAGCCCTCAGTTATCTGGCTGCCAGAAAAATCTGTACTTGGAACACAATTCCTTTGTTGCTGGCATGAAGTGGGAGCCCTTGTTGGAATAGTCGACCTGGCTTTTTCAGGGCTCAGCTCCCAAGGGGGCAGTTTTCTCTGCAGGAGAAAGATTTACTTCCCACAAAGAACCCAGAGCTGGTGTCCTCTGCAACCGGGAAAGCATATTCAGCCACTAACTTATTGTCACTCGGCTTTTTTCTTTACTGGAAGCTCAAATTGTTACAAAAGTTACCTTGAACGAAATCCTTACAAAGAGCCCCTTGAAGGCTTTGTCAGTTGGCTTTGCCCTGTTAATCTTCATTCTTTAAGGGCTCTGGCCTTTGTTTTTTTTCCTACGAACACTTTTAGAGCACTGAATAGAAGTTTTTACTGCTGTTTTCTGTCCCAGGTGCCTTGACTCTTTACCTCTGCTCTCCTCCTGCCTTCCAGCATCTCTGTAAGCACCATACACGCTGTTGTTATGACAACCATTCTGCCTTAGTGCCCTGAGTGCTATCCGCAGAAAGATGAATGCTGTGAGAACCATCTGTAGGTCTAGGGTGATGACGAGAGAGTGGGGGGCGGGGGGGAAATGGGGAAGGCAGGAGAAAGGTATAGAGAGGACAGAAGGGAAAAGAAGGGAGGTTTCCCAGCCTGAGCCAGGTGACCCCCAAACAGCTCCCACTTCTATACCATGGCCACCTTCATGGGTCATTTGACTCAGCTGGGACGTTTTTCTCAAAGATCTTCCATTTGCTAATGTCTGCAAAGCTGTGTTGTTACGAGCTCTGCTCTTCCCTGATCAGGGAAGAAATGGCCACGGTACCAGTCATACAGCGTCTTTCAGTCTTGACTCTGAGGGAAGGATGCAGGGCTCATATCAAGTCCTACTCTTCCGAGAGGCCTCGCTGGTTGGAGGGGTCACTTGACCGGACACTTCGGATGAGTGTGGAAAGACCGAGGGGGCGTCTGTGTGAAGTCTGGTGGGAAAAAGTACCTCCAACACTGCCGAAGGCTCTGGTCTGTTTTGGTGCTGCAGCTGCCTGTGTCAGCTGGGAGAGTGGGTGATTATCTTGGAAACTGCCTATTTTCGTAATTATACTGTGTTTTCAGTATATTAATTTTGTTTTCCACATGTTCAACTTATTCATCAGATTAAAAATTTGCAGATCTCGAAATAAATATAAGCTTAAACACATCCCTTTTCAAGTAAGTGGATGCATTTTCCCCCTCCACTTCGGAGAAGAACCAGCCGTGTTTGGGGACCTCTAGGGAAGTGGGCAGCATGCTGACCTCCACCACAGCAGAGGTTACTGCAGAACAGGACTCATCCTCTCCCTTACAAGAAAGGGCAGAGGGAGCCAGCTGACACTCTGGGGGAACGGCCCAGCCCAGAGGTGGAGGGGCGGGCTGCCAGCTGGGAGAGGGACGCCGTGAGCTCCTGCCTCGTAATCGCAGCACACGTGTAAGGAGGCCAGTTACAATTTTAGCCATGGCCTGTCATTGGGGGTGGATGTAGGCAGAGCAACCCAGTGAGTACGACCATCTACAGGAGCATCTACAGGTTGGTTGCAGGGCAAGAGATTCCCAAGGGATGAGAAATAGTTCTTTAGGAGATTGGCGGTGTTATGGAGGAGAAAGGTGGTGGCACAGAGAAAGAGACTTTGTTTCTTACCTTCATGAAATAATCCAGGTGAGATGGCCAAGGAAACACCAAGAGTACAGCGAGGCAAAGTTCAGCAAAGACTGGACTTCTGTCGGTCGTCTCCTGACGTCATGCTCATCACATGTTTTTCTTTTCTTTGTAATTAAGCTCGATATTATTATAGATGTAAATTACATGTGTGCATCACAGAAAATTCGACATTTGATGATGCTTTTCTCTCTTAATTACACCGCAAGAGCACACATCACTTCACTCTAAACAGCTCCCTCCTGCATTCTTCTCTCCAGAGCGTTCACTTTCATGCAGACGTGTGGGTTCCCTACTCCCCTTTTGCCTCTGCCTGCCTTCCCTCTTCACAGTGGAGACCTTCCTTTCTTTGTTTCATATCCAACAAAGTGACCACCACCTCCCTCAATGTACGCACTGCTCCTCTGAAACCACAGAGCCAGTTAACCCTTCGCCAAACCCGGGAGGCCCAGATTCCTCACCAGAGCAAGCTTACCATAGTATCTTCTCAACAAAGGTAGGTTTCTGCACAAAAGTCCTTCAGTCCGTTTGTAAAGGGGGCAGAGACTTCTCCATCAAACCGCATTTCTAGCAATCTCGGGATTTGGTGTTCCCTGCCTGTTCCACACTTAAAAAGTTTCCAATAATATAAGGAGAGGAAGAAATATGTCCACAAAGACAATTTCTCATGAGATAATTACCTAAGAGACTCACATATCAATGTAAATCAGAGTCATAGGAGAGATAATACATAAGGCTGTGATTTTGATGGCCAGCAACAAAATCTCATCATGCCACCGACAAGCTGTGTAACATAAACAAGTTATCTAACTTCTTTGTGCCTCAGTTTCCTCATCTTTAAAATGGGGATATTATTAGTATATATTCTACATAAGTTTATGAGAATTGAGTTGATATGGACAAAGCAATTAGAACATCACGTGCCACATGGTAAATGTTAGTTATTACTGTTATTATTTTTATTTATATTAAAATGCACATTTCCTCTAGGCTAAGTCACGCTCATTTGCGGGGTGTGTGGAGGAGGGTGAGAGTGATAGGAGTGACCTTATTTTGTCAGCTGCCACGTGAAACAGGGTTGGTAAATCTCTCACCGCACACAGTCGTAGGTGGGCCAGGTGAGGACCCTTGAGCCCTGGCTACTTACCTCACTCAGACAGATGGCTCTGATGACAGGGTATATGAGGTCCAGCATTAGGAAACTGGCTAAAGCTAATAAAAATAAAAGTTAGCAAGTTACAAAATTTGCCAAACACTTCTGTGCCCTTTCTGGGAAATAATAAAAAAAAAAAAAATTCTGAAAGCAGCCTGTTTCTTCACCAGTCTTCTGAAAAAGCAATGACTTCTAACCAGATGGTTAATGGAGTTTCTCAGAGCTAAGCAGAATGAGGAAAAATGAACTATCCTTGATTTGCCAATGCTGAATAGAGTTCAGAGGTGTCATAACTTCAATGTCAATGAGAGCATTTTGTCAACTATAAGCCTCATGCCAATATTGCAAGCGACGTTTACTGGAATTTTTTTGCCATCATCTTCTATAAGTGAAAGAAAGCATGAACTCATTTCCACCGCTCTTGCCCCCACCAACCTCTGTGCTTAAATGGCCTTTGTCAGGGGTTCTCTGTCCCTCTCCCTCCGACTATTCCTGGTAACAGACATCCATTAGCCTCGCTTCAATGGCCCCTTCTCTAGGAAGTCTTTTCCAGCAACACCTGGGAGAGGCAGTGGGCCTCTCCACTGAGCTGCACTGTACTGGATACGTAGTTTTATTTCAACACTGGACTGCCTCCTCACCTGAATCATGAGTTTCTTCCTCATGAGGCCAGCTCACATCAGTAGGCGGCTACACCCTATGGAACTGGCCCTGGACTGGCAGTTCATGGGCTGATTTCTGATCTCCTATCAATCAATGCTCATTCACTTTAGATGTTTCACCTATAAAATGATGATGACTATGCTTCCTTCGGGCTTTAAAATGATCCCTTTAGTTATGCAGGGGTCAGGTACAGATCCAGAGGCATGTACAGAATTCCACTCACACAAGCTTCCTTGAAAGAGAGGGTGTCATAAAAACACATGGACTTTTCATGAAACCCAAGTACAGGTTTTAAGAAAAGCAAAAGTCAAGAACTAAAACACCTTCTGGCACCAGGCATCTCCCCTCTCACACACACTCTCTCCGTAACATGCCTAAAACTCACGCACACATAGCACATGGCCATCTCTGTACTTCAGTTTCTTCATCTGTAAAATGGGGATGCTATTAGGAACCTATCTCATGTGATTGATGTATTAAATGGACTAATGCAATAAAGTTCTTTACACAGTGCCTGGAAAGTAAGGAAGTGCAAAAAGAAGAAAGAAGAGAAAGAGGAGGAGAGAATGTTAAAGGGACATAAAAGGGATACAGCGGCCAAAGTAAAAGAGCTCCCAATGGCGAAGCTAGAACAATTTGAACAACAGAAGAAATAACATAGGATTAGAGTATAATCCAAAGCATAAAAGTATTCATGAGTCCATGCTAATATAAATAAAAACCATTTTAAGGGTAAAGGTCAAAACTTTCTTACAAAATAATGCATGTAGATACTGCTCCCTCCAGGTGGTACAGCTTAATTTCCCCTCTCCATGAGTGGGCTGGACTTAATGACTCACTTTCAAAGTATAGAGAATGGAAAGGAATAAATAGTAGCTTTACATTAGAGAAGCCTAACAGACACTACCCTAATCAAATGATCAAGGTTAACATCACCTGTAATAACTCTTGTTGATATCATGCACCCCACCCCACCTCCACCCCACCATATGATGTGATGAGGCACTTTGTTTCCATGGAATTCTTCCCAGAAGCCATTAACTCAAATCTATCCATAAGGGAAATATCAGACAAATTCAAACTGGGCTCATTCTACAAAAACAAACAAACAAACAAACAAACAAAACTGTCAAGGTCATGGAAAAGAAGGGAAATCTAGGAAATTATCACAGACTCAAGGAGACTAAGGAGACACCACAACTAAATTCAATGAGGTATTCTGGGCTCCAAAAAGGGGTGGGGACATTTAGTGTAAAACTTGGCAAAATTCGAATGAAGCCTGAACTTTAGTTAATAGTAATATACCAATGTTAATTTTTTAGTTTGACAAATATACTGCAGTTGTTATTTAAAATGTTAATACTAGAAGATATTGGATGAGACATAAATAGGCACTCTCAGCTCTATCTTTGTAAATTTTCTGTAAGTCTAAAGATCATTCCAAAATTGAAAAATTTTTTAATGGATACTAAAAAAATTTTTTAAACCAGTACTTAACCCATAATAAATGCTCAGTGAGTGCTAGCTATTACTATATGGTTACTCTCTTGCATCTCCTGTTCTCTTAACAGGTCTGTTTCTTTCCACTCATCATCCTGCAGTTTGGCTTTCTCTGTTTTTTTTAAGCACATGGTAGAGAATAGTCACACCACAGTTTAGCACCTACACCTTGTAAATCATGAAACCAGCATAACACCAACTAGTGTCTCTAAGCCCCAGTGGCAAAAGTCCAAGAGAGAAAACTCGATTGGTCCAGCTTGGGTTAGGCATCTTCCTATGGTCTAATGGCCTGTGGCTGGGGGAAACATCCATGGAGTACACACAAGTCCCCAGAAACCTATTATTCTGGGGAAAAAAACAGTTTAGAGATGGGGCAGACATTCAAAAAACTGTTTATCTCAGTAATACTTCTCCAAGTGTGGTCCACAGGCCAACAGCATTAGCAGCACCTGAGAGTTAGTTAGAAATGAAAATTCTTGGCCTCACCCCAAGCCTTTTGAGAATCTAGGAGGGGAAAGGTGAGGGGGGACCATGAATCTGTTTTAACACAAACTCTCTGATTCGTATGCACGTTAAATTTTGCAACACACTAAAGTACAGTTTAATTAGTCTGTGAGAAAGAAAAAAAAATCTTAATAACATCCTCTCAAAATGCTAGAGGAGAATTACACTAAAATATGTACATAAATATTGTGATGGCTCAACCACAAAAAGGCAACCCGATTTGGAAAATGGGCAAATTACTTGAATAGACATTTCTCCAAAGAAGATTTACAAATGCCCAACGAAAACACAAAAAGATGCTCAATACTATTAGTCATTAAGAAAATGCAAATCAAAACCCCGATGAGATACTACGTCATACCCACTAGAAAGACTGGAATCAAAACATCAGATAATAGCAAGTATTGACAAGGATGTGGAAAAATTGGAACCCTAGTATGTTACTGATGATAATGTAGATGGTTCAGCCACTGTGGAAAACAGTTTGGCAGTTCCTCACAAAGTTAAACATAGAATAGCCATATGACCCCACAATTTAACAACTAGGTATATACCCAAAGAATTGAAAACAGGTACTCAAACAAGCATGTATACACATATGGTCATAGCAGCACTGTTCACAACAGTTAAAAGCTGGAAACAGCCCAAACGCTCATCACCTGATAAATGAATAAGCCAATTGTGGTATATATACATACAATGGAATATTATTCAGCCAGAAAAAGGAATTAAATGCTTATACAAGCTACAGTACTGATGAATCTTGAAAACACATGCTAAGTGAAATAAGCCAGACACAAAAACATCACATATTGCACGATTCCACTTAAATAAAATATCCATAATAGATAAATATATAGAGACAGAATGCAGATTGGTGGTTACCAGAGGCTAGCAGGGAGGAGAGAATGAAGGAGAAATTGCTAAATGGGTAAAGAGTTTCACTTTGAATGGATTGTAATATTTTGAAACTAGATAGAGTGGTGATTGCGCAATATTGTGAATGTGTTCAATCCACTGAATTGTTCATTTTAAAATGGTTGCTTTTATGTTGCATGGATTTTATCTCAATCAATTATTTTTTAAAATATTCTGATGGCATTTTTCCTGATTCATCGCCCACTGACAGGAGGAAAAAGACTTAGATTGTGTGATTTTACCACAGCCAGGGTTAACCTTAGCTCAAGCATCAGTGAATTTAAGCATAAATGTCCCCTACCAATGCCCAAATTCTTTCCCACCAGCCTATTCCTAACTCCTGAAGAGTCACCATTAGGCGCTTATTTCCACTGGTTAGAGATAAAGGCTGAAACAGAGACAGTATCTTGAAGGATAACGCCAAAATTCTTTTCAGTTCTTTGAAGAAAAAGCTATTTTAAGTGTCACCTAGCACTTTCTATATGAAGTTACCATAATGATCGAGAAACCATTCCTTCTAGCAGTTGAAGATCGCTTCCGCTTAGTCAGTCCACTGTTGAGGTGAAGACCATGGCGGTGATCCTAGCAGCGTCTTAAATACAAGACAGCTATTAAATCACTTTCAATTCTCCTTTTTTTCAGGCTAATAAACATCAAGCCCTCTATCTTTCCGCTTAAAAGAATGATGTTCTTGCCTTTAATTACAAGCGTTGTATTTCTCTGGTCATCGTGCCTGTTTCTCCTCACCTGTCAAACCACACGGCTATAAACTCTACAGAGTTCTTATGTAGGGGCCAGACGAATGTCAGCTAAAGTGTAGAGAGCAGTTCCCTACTCTTGCATGTTATATTCCTCTTGGCACAACCTAGTAAGTCTTTCTCTTGAAATAATTATCTTTTCGTAGTTTTCAACCCTAGCATTTGTTCCAGCTGGCCCTGGAGCACAGGTGTCATCTTCTCTTGGTTTGGGTCTTGTCCTAAAGAATCAATCGTTGGACTCCTTGATAGAAAAGGCTGTGATTCAACAACAAACCAGATGTTTGGCATTATTATCCTGAAAATAGTGGTGAAGTCACAAATTCATTTAGGGGCATTTTAATTTTACTTCTCAAAAGGGCTCAAACTAAGTCCTTGATTTTATATATTAGGTTGAATAATTGGCATTTGGATTATTGTAAGTAAAAGAAGGTAAAATAGCAGAAATTTCATATTGTTCAACCTAATCAAAGAAAATATGAGCAATAATTTATAGGCGGCAACATAAAATGTATATGGCAATTCAGAAGCATAGCTAGGGCTGGCCTAGATGAGGCGATGGTGCCATGATTAGAGAGCTGAGAAGCCTCCGAACCCTCAGAACACCTCCCATCTGTACCCAGAAGGCTGAAATTCAATTTAACAATTTGGATATTGGTGACCCCTTTGATAATCTGCTAAATGCTATGGATGAACCCTCTCCATAATAATCATCTTGAAAACATAATTACCACTGAAATTAATTGTACACATTAACTTCATTTCGCCAACATACGAATTATACAGACAATGCTCAATGCTTATAATCTTTAAGCTTTAATGCAAATAAAAAACATAAAATAGATTTTTTGATGATCCACAAGGCAGTTGTTATTGTAAACTAGAAGTCAGCAATGCTCTGAGATCAGACCTTTGTGTTAGACAAGCTACATAAACACTTGAAAGAAGACAGCATGATGACTTGCACCTTCATGCATTCAGTGCCTCAAAAGGCTCCTGAATCCAAATTGGCCTTCATGCATACTAAGAACTGCCTCTCTAGCCAAAGTAGGGTGCTTAATAATATAGTTTGTAAAATTAGGTTTGCTCAATTCAAACAGGCATGTATCGTGGCGTAACTGTCAAGACCTAGGAAAGAGAAGAATTTTCTATGATCTTGTGGTGCTAAGCTCAAAAACAAGTCTTAACACTCACTGCCCCCACCGCACCAGCACTCAGCACCCAGAAAGTCAAGAAACTTTAGCAGACATGCACTGGGATGCAGAGCCGGGACTGCTTCGGAGGCACAAGGCAAAAAAAAGGCTCTTGTCTTCTTCATACCAAACCCAGCCTGCAGAGGTAGCCACCTTTAACAACAAAACCGAAATTGTGTGTTTTAATTTGTTTGAATCTGATACACTCATGCTACAGGAAATGAGACATAAAGTTGACTTTTCATGCAACGATTTTTCTCTTTCTGACCCACCTGTCATTTTGTTTTTCAGCATGTGCTTCCTGTTTTATATTACAGCTATTCGTCTCTCTGAGCTATTTGTATCTTCTCCAGATTACAATTTCCTGTTGGACTGCAACCACATCTTACTATCTTCACTGCTTAGCATTGCTTCTGACACTAATTAGACACTAAAACCTCTTTTGAATGAATAAATAAATGAAAAATTAAGTATTAAAGTTGCACATCTTAAAAATACAATTGCTAATGACAAGAAGATTTAAGAATGCCAACCATAAATTTGGCTTTCGTAGCAAGCACTGACTTAAGTATTATTTTTCAGTTTTGCATATTAAATGCACTAATTCATGCTGCTATTATTCTGTCATATATAGCTGTAAACTCTAGTCTCATCTGCCTCTGATTCATGATTCTTAAGAAATTTATTGAAATCTGCATAAGAAAAATGTTGAGTCTTTCTTAACAGACTGTCATACTAAGACTTCCTTGAGAGATTTCATTTCAGGAAACAAAGGTAACTCTATTTTAAATGACTTTAATGTTTTTACTGACTTCCTTTCCTAGCCAAGAGGTGTCATCTGGCAGGCAACAGAACATCCCACCCCCTCCTTGACTAATTAAAACCTGTGGCTCTCCTGAGGAGAAGAAAATATATTTGGCAACAGGTTGCCAGTTTTAAGCACCAACAAATAAAAATGATATGAGAAAAAAATCAGCAACACCACCCTTCACTTGCATGGTAATTGACATTTACGGTGCACTCAAAGCCTCACAGCTGCTGGTGGTCTTTTAGGTTAAACACAAGAGCCTTTACGATTCCTGCCATTTTTCATTCAACAATAATTTGATTCCAGGCTCGCCAGCACATTAAAATCTTCCCCAAAAATCTCCTCCTCTAATCTTTTTCTCTCCAAGGTGCTCATCATGGTTGCCATGCTCATAATCAACTCTAAAAGGGAAGACGAACACCTTTTAGGATGGAAGAGTCCAGACTTTACCGCGCATTGAAGCTAGCCTAACCAGAAGTGGTAAGTTAGAAAAAGGCATTTGGTCTAATTTGTATGTAAAATAAATGCATTCGCCAGTAAATGTGTGGGGAAAATGTAGAACATCATTTTAACCAGAGAAATACAAATTAGAACTAAAATGAGATAATATATGAGCCTATTAAGATGGCAGGAAAGATTAAGTACTGTATGTCATATTATCCAAGAATTTGAGGAGAGTAAATTGATATTGTTTTGTGCCAATTTATTGATATTGATAAAAGCCTTTAACCCGTTTCCCGGTTAGAAAAAAAAAGTGAAGCTCGCTGACAGCATTAATTTAATTTTACATAAACATGCTCTTTGAAGCTGAAGCAAATCCGACTGGTTTTCAATGTGACAATAAAATATAAAAACTGTTCTTGGAGTTATTTCTAAACAGTATTTGCTTCTAATCCTAATGTAACAGAAATGTACACATAAATCGGATTCATCAAGTGAATCTTTAGCTAGAAACTGTTCAAGAACAATGTTATCATGCGTAGGAATGCTACGTTTTCTAGGATTTGACATTTTTAGCCATCGAGAATTACTATATTTTGTAAATGGAAATACCACTACTAAAAACTATAAGTAAAATGCTATAAGAAAAATGATGTCATTTGTTTCCAAAGACTATCGATATACTAGAGTGATGTGAAAATAATGATTCAAGCGAACTATTTCGTGGCAAACTTTGGGAATAGGGTTAGGACTGTCACCTGCAAGTTATCTCAGGGTAAATGCTGCAGCCACAGAGCCACTGGTATTCTCAGGGCAAACAGGAAATAGATTAAAAAAAAAAATGCCTTCTGACCCACTAATTACATTTATAGGAATTTATCCTGAAAAAGCAACTAAAAATGAAGATGAGATTTAACTATAAGAGTGTTCATTGTAGCACGGTAGCAAAAAGATGAAATTCACTTAAATATCCAATAACAGAATTTATTGAGTACATTATGCCACAATGAAGCACGATATAGCGTTTAGAAAACATTATCGAAGTATCTTTAATGACTTGGGGAGATGTATATGCTCTACTGCAGACTCTGAAACCAGTTCACAGAACATCTACAGGAAATTAAGTATGGTAAGATCATTTTTATAGGACATATACTACAGGATAGATAGAGTGATAATATATCTCAGAAGTGGGATTATGGCTACTTTTAATCTTTTGCTTTCTTTGACTATGTTATTTCTCTACAGCAAATATGAATCCCGTGTGTAATAAAATGTTTTCAAAACAAACTGCATTATGATCCAGCACACCACACTTTGAAATCTGATGGTGGTGAGTGCATGCCACAAATCCCTTTATGTTAGGGATGATGGCATTAGCTGACACAGTTACAGAAACCATGGCTTTGTCCTGTTATCAAGGAAAAACCCTCAGAATAAGCAGTGACTTTCAGAGTGGTATTTGAGGATGAGCCTTTCCATGCCCTCTGAAGCATCATACTTGTCAATCTTTTCAGTAATGTCCTTGGAAGCGACTCTTTCACATTTGAAAACTCTATAAAACTGGGTGGGAAAATAATTACACCTTATGCTGTCAGAGTAGGGATGATCTACAGAGACTGACACCTTTGACAAATTATGACATTGCACAATCTTTCAGGAAACAGTTTAGCAAATACCTATATGTGAAGAGGGACTGGGTAGCCCGATTGGAAGCCCAGGAACTTTGAAGTCATAGAGACCTCAGTTTGAATCCTAGTTCGGCCTCTTTCTAGCTGTGTGACCTTGGGCAACTTAACATCTCTGAGCCTCAGCTGTCTCATCTTCAAAAGAGAAATATCATAATGCAACCTCTAGTGATATTGTGGGAATTAAAGTAATATGTGTAAACATCTGGCAGCATAGTGCCTGGCATGGAACAGACATTTATCAAATGAGGTTAATGATTCTATCTATTTTTTGTCACTAGACACTGAGTACACTGAGGTGCAGGCTCTATGACTTTCATTTGTGATAGTTCAAAACAGAGTACAGCAGACCCTCAGTAAGTGTTTGTTAAGTAGGGTGCTCATCTCTAACATTGTTCTTAGCCTTTGACCCACTAATTAAACTACTTCGAATTTATTCTGTGGAAATCATTCAAAAGGAGAAAAGAATTGAAGACATCTATTTTTCAAAGCAATGTGGCTAATGGAGAAAAACCAGAAATAATTCACACATCAAAAAAAAAGAGAGAAAAATGGTAAATAAGTCATGATATGTCAATGGTATAAAATACCATGTAATCATTACATATGATTCTGAAACCTATGTAACAACATGGCAAACTAATAAAATGTCCAGATAAAATAAAACACTGAACTATAGCTGTGCTGAGTTACTGCTATGTTAAGCATGGAGCATATAGACAAAGACTAGCAGAAAACTCAAGAAATAAAAACGGTTAGCATATTAGAAGGTGGAACAGTGGGTGAATTTTTTCCATTTACTGTTATCATTGTACCGTGATACAATAAATAAAATTCACAGAGAGGTATGCAAAGTTATGATATGGAACAATAAAGACCTTAGGTCATCATTTTCCTTTAATTTCTCGGTAAGAATTCAGAACACTATCTTCCCAAGCAGCGTCCTATAGAAACAGGCGAGGGGACTGAACGTTTGCACAAAGGAGCCAGGGAAGGTTTGAATCCACAGGGATTTACAAAAGCCGCCTCAGGGTGCCCAAGCAACATTGAGCAGTGTTAGGAATGAATAAAAGAAGAGAAGACACCAAAGTTGAAGAAAAAGCAAAACATTTAGGGTGAGGCCCCAAAGACCCATTTGTCCTTTATCACAATCTTCCCTCGCTAGGCCTGTTCTTTATCTCCTTCCCCATCAGAGCCTTCAGGAAAGGAGAAACAGAGGTGTCAACTAATACTCTGCTACCTCATGCCAGCAGACACTTTGTCCTATGAGAAATACCTGGAAAACAAAAAAGAAAAAGAAAACTTCATTTTGTAAATGCTGGGTGGCCAGGACGGTTCTTGAGTTGCACTGAGAGACAATCCTGCCAGCAGAGTCAGGTTAGGCTACTTGCCTTCCTCTGAGGCTCGGCCAACCACAGGGTAGAACTAGCACCACAGACGGAGGGAGGAGCCGAGGACTGAGGTCAAGCGACCTGAGATCCAGGCCTGGCTCTGCCCCTCAACGCTTTGCCCCACAGACTGGTACTGCCCTCGGTTTTCCCATCTGTAAAGTGGCATGGCGGAACTAGAGTCTTGATGACCTCCAAAGATCCTGCCAGAGCCAACATTCTTTGGGCTTATGTTTTCTAAATTTCTAAAAAAACACATTTCTGACATATCTTTCTAAGGCCAGGAGTCACCCTTGGATAGTCAGAGCGACAGGGGCAATGAATCTGAATGCTTTTGTAAACGCCGGCTGCCTTGCGCTCCTGAAGTTCTTGACAGCTTAGAAAGCACATCCCCCTACATCATCATTCTGAGGATTGCAAAGACTTGTTACTAACTCATTTTTCAGTTGGAAAAATGGAGGGTAAAGCAGCTTAAATAGCAAAATCAAGGCTCAAATCCAAGTCTTCAACTCCAAAGTAAACATTCTGTTCATAACAAATTGGATTCTCATGAATTGGGACAAAAGCTGAGTGTTTCTGGAGGGCCCAGATGTGCTAAGGACAGTACTTGGGAGATAGACAAATGTGTACAAAAAGGGGAAACTGAGGCAAGGAGACAGTCCAGAAGGAAACCAAGGATGTGGGGATGGGGCCCAGCAGCAAACAAACCACAACTAACTTCAAGTCCTTTCATTTCCCAAGGGGTCTGGGCATTTGATGATCCAAAGGCAGAACACTTATCAAGTCGAGTAATAATTTCGCAGAGGCCTCTTGTTGATGGAAAAATTGAGCTCACATTTTAAAAGCCTCAATCCCTTCTCCTTCACATTTAATGAATAACCCTGTAACACATTTTGTTCCAAATCAAACGCCTCATTGTTCCTCTATTCCAAGGAAAAACCTAACTTCTAGAAAAGAAGACAAGCTCCGGTCTCCTGACGTGTTTTATATTTGGCTGCAGGAAGGTCATTAAAATGCAATTCTGGCTCCTTCAGGAATGCGAACGTTTAAAGCAAAGTTAATTTACTTCCTTGCCGGTGATATCCATTTATGCTCATTTGCTAATGAACTATGCCCTTGTATTCTAGGTGGGTACTTCACTCACGACCACCAAAAAGTTGTGATGACTCGCTCTAAGCACGAACAGGGAAGACGTCTCAGACAGAAAGCTTCGGGAGACACTAACGCACAGAAGAGTATGTGTACCCCAGTCCCACTGCGAGTCGGTGCTTCAGCTTGGCCCCAGATTTCCACACTTCTGGGGTCACCCTTTCCTGTGACTCAAGCCTTCATCCTCCAGGATCAAGGCAGCCTCCCAAACCCAGGGATGCCCCCTCAATATTTCTGAAGATTCTTAAGAGTCCAAGGTTATACCATTCTCCGCCCTTGTATTTTATCATGTAAAGTACCTTATTGCTTATTAGTCTCAACCTGTCCCTGCGGACTGCACTCTGGATCTCACCTCTGCTTTTTCAGAAAGTTCATGGAGCGGCTTTGTTTTCCTAAACAAAAGATCAGTCTCTTCCTGAACAAGGGACACAAACAGCGGACAGCTTTTAAAAGACTAATTTTCTTCTGTTTCTGATAAAAGTATGTACAGAACTAGAAATCGATGATAACATTTGAATAGAGGAGAGTTTAGAAGTTTCCAAAGCTATCTTTTAAGGGTGATCTTTTACAGCTGGTGAGTGGGATTGAGGGAGAAGAGAGCAGGGATAAATGATAATATTGTATTTGGTACTTCTCTATGAATTATAATTGAATAAAAATATTACATTATAAATACATTATTTGACATTTTTTTTTCTTTTAAGGAGGTTGGACCTGACGGTTGCACTATTTTGGAAAAATAAAAAAAGGAGCAAGAGGACAGGAGGATGACACTGCTTGGAGATAAAAGCGAAGGAAGGGAGAGAGAATTGGGGGGCAGCTTTTGTGAGAACTTTGGGAAAGGGAGAAATCTCTAAACATGATTTGGAGGCAATGAAGCCATGTGTTGTGCTGTGTACCGTTTTCCCCCGGAGCCTCTAGGCAAGCCTTTTTCTTTTTCGAGAGCAGGCGTGTTTCGCTTTAAAAGCGTTCAGTCCCTGGTTTTGTCTGGCGGTGGTGGTAGGGGTTTCACAAGGAAACACTCAGCGGTCCATGGCGGCTCTGGAGTAGGCCCACACCTGAGACAACGCTGCTGAGCGGAAAGTGCTGAGGTGCACTTCACTCCATAGGGTGGACTTTGCACGCCCAGCGCTTATTTCTTCTGGCCTCCAGATCATGTGTACACTATCAGTTTGGAAGGAAATGCACCCTAACACAGCACCATAAGTTCTCCTTTCAACCCCCCCCCCCCGCCTATTTGCCTCTCTGGGTTCCCAAGATCGTGACGACTTCTGTATCCTGTGCAAAGAGCTAGTTCTTTGGAATGAGCTAAACCTGGGTTAGAGTCACGGTTCTACTGATTTCTACCTGTGCACTTTTGAACAAGTTATTCTCAGTCCCACTGAGCCTACATTTCCTCATCTGTTTGAGGACTGTAACACCTCTCTTTCCATTGAGCACCAGAGCTGGCCAAAATGAATGTTTTTCTAAACATCTCTCTTGTCGAAGATCCACTGAAGCCAACAAAAAAGAGTTCAAAAAAATGAAGTATAAGGAAAAAATCCCTACCTACTAGAAGGGTTTAATCTGGTTGTGATGAAATGTTAAATAATAATTAACAACAGAGGACCACAAACACCGAATATCTGACAAACCATAGATAGCGTCACTGAAATGAATAGTTTAGGGGACACTTATCCTGCTTGGTGCTTCCTGGATCTGCGGTTTGGTGAATGACATTTATTTGGGAACATTCTGTGTTATTGTTGTTTCCAATATTTTTGTTCCTTTCTTTCTTCTCCTTCTGGTATCCTCATGACTTGTATATCTGTGGTAGTTGTCCCGCAGTCCTTAATTTTCTGTCTTTTCAGTCTTTCTTCTCTTTATTTTCCAGTTTTGGAAGTTTCTGCTGAGATATCCTCAACCTTGGATGTATTCAGTCTACTACCGAGCCCATCAGAACCATCCTTCATTGCTGTGACAGTGTTTGTTATCACTAGCATTTCTTTTTGGTGCTCTCTCAGGATGTCCAACTCTCTGCTTGCACTGCCCATCTGTTCCCGCATGCTGCCTACTTTATTCATTAGAGCCGTTAGCATATTAATCATAGGTGTTTTAAATTTAATGCCAACGTCTCTGCCATGTCTGGTTCTGATATTTGCTCTCTCTCTTCAAATTGTGTTTTTTTAATTGCATTTTTGTTTTTTGCCTTTTGGTATGCTTTGTAATTTTTTTTCTTGAGAACCAGATATGATGTACCGGGTTAAAGGGACTGCTGTGGCAGTGAGGTGTAGGGGGAAGGGAAGGCTTCTATAGTCCTAAGATTGTGTCTCAGTCTTTTCGTGAGCCTGTGCCTCTGGACTGTGAACTTCACAAGTGTTTCCCAGCTCTTTTCTCTCCCAGGTTGGAGAGGATGCCTAGAGTAGGCCAGAGTTGGGCATTTCCCTCCCAAGGTCAAGTAGGCGCTGATAATACCTACACGCAGGGCTCTGCTTAACTAATTTCTCCTGAGGACAAGCTTTGTTAAGAAGGACAGGGTACTCCGTCGTATTTCCAAATGATTCTTTTTTCCCTCTCCCTGCTGAGAGCACAAGAGGATTTTTCTCTGATATACACTATGGGAACATGGTCAGGCTCCTGGAGGTCAATCTCACAGAATTGTGGGGGCCCGATGGCTGGGGCCCCCTGGAGTTTTAACTCTTGGAGTTGTCCACACTGACCCCCCAGCAATTTGTCAGCTGCAGTTCTGATAGTCCTACCCAGCACTGGTTCCAGCAGCAGTTTTTGAGTCCCTGCTTGGTAAGTTGTTATGCTCTGTATTCACCTGTCTCTCTAACCTTGAGGGTAGCAGTTTGTCCTGTTTCCTCACCTCTCTTATGGATCTTAGAAGAGTTGATTATTTTTCAGCCTTTTCAGCTTTTTACTTGTTAGGACAGAATGGGGATTTCCAAATTTCTTATATGCAGAACTATTAATTTATTTATTTCTATTAACTCTATTACTTTTCTAATCATATTTATCTGCTTGTTTTCATATTGTTATTATGGGAAATGTCAGACATACAAAAAAGTTGAGAGACTAGTATAATGAACCTTATCTCCTAGATCCAACAGTGAGCCTCACGGACATGGTATGAACTCACAGACAATTTCAAGATAGTTTTGAGGCAGAATAGTTAGCCTAGGGAAGTCCACCCTACCCCTGCAGGATATGGCTCTGGAACTCTTCCTCAGTCCCTTACTCTAGGGTCCCCAATTTCTAGGCTGCGAACTGGTACCTGTTGGTTCATGGTATGTTAGGAACCGGGCCGCACAGCAAGAGGTGAGTGGCAGGAGAACTAAGCTTCATCTGTATTGGCAGCCGCTCCCCAGCGCTAGCATCACCGCCTCAGCTCCACCTCAGGTCATCAGGCATTAGATTCTCATTGGAGCACTGGTCCCTGGTTCCAGAAAGGTTGGGGACAGCTGCTACTCAGCCCTCTCTCTGTTTTGACTCCAAGCATGAGACTCCAGCATGAGAAACAAGCCATGGCCAGGAAGACGAGATAGATGACCTCGGGCCTCTGCTTCTGAATCTTTCCCTTGTCCTTTGTTCAGCTTTGGCTGACCACAATATCATTATCATCTCCACTCCCCAACCCCAAGAGAACAGAAGCTCATAATTCAGACATCTTGAGGTGACTCTCTCTCTGAGCTGCCCACACTTTTCTCTTAAGTGTGTACTTTCACTTTAATAAAACTCTTGCTTTCCTGCTTGCTGTTTGTCGTGGCCTGGAATCCTTTTTCGTGGCGTAAGAGAAGAACCTGGTCACCCAAGCTCCGGGTCGGGGTCCCTGTTTGGACTCCCACCCCATCAAGCTCTCCAGCATCATCTGGTCCATAAATAGTTCAATATGTATCTCTAAAAGATAAAGACTCTAAAATATAGCCCCTATGTGATCACCACACCTAAAAATAACAGTAATTCTATTTTTAAAAATCACTAAATATCAAATCATTGTCTCAATATCCTGATTGTTTCACACATTGTTTGTTCAAATTAATATCCGAATAAGGTACATAAATTGCAACTAGTTGATATTTCTATAAAATCTCTTTTAATCTACAAATTTTTAAAAATAATATAAGTGATTTTTTTAAAAAACAACTTGAAAGCTGTAGGTAATTTTGTTAGTTTAAGACCATAAAAAGGGACAAATTTGTTTGTTCACAAATTGGCAAATATAGTTATGTCAGATTAAATAAACTTAACTTTAATTTTTAAATGATTTTTTTTGTCATAAATGGAGCAACAAGCTGCTGATCCTAAGGAAGATGTCATCTCTAATTTTCACCAAATTGTGAAAAGCAGGAGAATAGAACTGGGGAAAAAAAAAAACATTATAGCAAGGAAAAAGTTTTGTTTTCTGAATATGATTCCCTTGGTTGTACCAAACACGTGTCAAAAAGCCATTTCAGAAAAGGAAGTGAAAGGGGAAAAAAACATTTCTTTATATTCAATCTGTGTTACATGGAAGTTTGCCTAATCTGTTCTCCTTTCTGGGCTATCATAACATACAACATACCAAGGGTGGGGTATCAGTTAAAAATGTATTTAGTCACAAACAACAGAATCAAGAGAAGCTTAAACACATGGGGACTTATTTGTCTCATGTTACAAAAGGAGCCTGGGTTCTTGAGTCCAAGGTTGGGAGAGCTGTTCTCTGGTGTCATTCTGGACCTACGCTTCTTCTAACTTTTTGCTCTGCCTTCTTTTGTATGTGGCTTTAGTCGTCCTGGGCACAAAATGGCTGGTGCACCACCAAGTAAAATCTATATTCTAGGCAGGAAGAAGAAAAAAGGGCAAAGAGCAAAGGGCAGAGGTCTTTTCCTAACTGAGGCACTGCCTTTTTATTGGGAGAAAAGATGGTTTTCCATTCAATGCAATTCTGATGCTGATTGCCTGGAGTTAGGTCAGACTGCACATGTGAGGGACTCAGCCTTTCACAAAGACTACCCTCACTTCAGATTACCAGCCACAAGCTTGGGGGTTCCCAGACCTGCATTTCTAACAAACTGGATACAAATTTAGGGCTTCCTACTATAACCTCGGGTTCAATAATTTGTCACAATGACTCACCGAACTCCTAAAAAGCCCTGTACCTACAATTACAGTTTTATTACAGTAAAAGGACACAAATTAGAACCAACCAAAGAAGAGAACCACAGGACAAGGTCTGGGAGGGTCCTAAACACAAACTTTCTGTATCTGCATCATGCAAACACTCCTGGTACTTTAATGTGTATCAGCTTTGGGTAGGCAGAGGTTTTATTGGACTTTCATTATACAGACAAGATCAATTGGCTCATTGGCCGCATAACTTCACTCAACCACCAGCTCCCCTTCCCTCCCCAGAAGTCAGGCTGATATCAAGTGGCTCAAAGCCCCAACCCCCTAATCACAAAGCTGGTCTTTCTAGCTATTTAGGGGCCCACCATGAGCCACCTCAATAGCATACACTCAGGTATGGTTTAAGGGGCCCACCATGAATAACAAAGACACTGTTCATCTGGGGAAGTTCCAAGGGTTTAAATTCTTCCTGCCAGGAAGTGAGAACAAAGTCCAGGCAAATTCTTTATGATCCAGCACTCATACATCTTTTTGGCTGGAACTGTTGCATGGCTGTCAGAGAGGCTGGAAAACTGAGTTTTAGCTTTTATAGCCTCTAAAATAGAAGGGAACACGGATGGAAATGGAGCTTACCCAGTCAACCCACAATGTCTGCCATAACCATCAGTTGTTTGGACATTTGTAAACTAAAGTTCTGTTTAGATTAACACAAACTCCCTTTCCTTTTACATGGGACTTTATTTCCTAAAATGTGATTTTTATAACCATAAAACTTTTCTCTCACTTGTGGCAGAAATCCCTAGTGTTTGACCCAATGAATCTCAGGGAAGAAGCTTGGACAATATGATCCATTTTGTTGAACTGAGAGTAATTTCTTAGGCTTATACAGACTTTCATAATTTACAAAGCATAAGGTGTCCCCATGTGCAGACATGCAGCAGAGGGGAACCTTCCAGGTGGATCTAACTGTGTGAGAGTAACCAAACCTGAGGCATCACTAATAACACCTCATAGAGTCTATGAGAGAATTAAACGGAGCATAGCTGAAACACCTGAGTCAACGCCTGACATCCAAAACTGTGTATCATGAATCCCATAGTGACTTTTATCACGTTCACTCTTTATACTTCCCAAGTTCATTTCCAAGGCAGGGCTTGAACCAAGTGGTCCAACTCTAAGTCCAAAGCTCTATCCACTACATCAGTCTGGTTCCCCACATTTACCACTCCATGAACCAAGAGTCCATCCTTTCCCATAAAAGGCATCTAGGTGATGAGATAATCCCAAATTGTTTATACATTTAGTCTCTGAAATTCCCAGAGATGATAAATATTCCTAACAGGTAATGAGGCTGGCAACATTTTAGTACGTGCTTTCCCCAATGTAATGTCAAACCACTTAAGACCAAAATCATTCTACTCAAGACTCAGAAGACTTCTGTGATTAATACCCTCCCATGTGAGCTACTGAGAAATAGTCAAGATAAAGAAACCTCTGCATAGTAACCAACCATGGCTACATCTCAACTTTGAGTAAGGAAAGGAAGTTGTATTTAACGATGTGAAAAGTGCTTTTTAGTGCCTCAGCCTGAGGACTCAGGCTGTCCAAACAACCATTAATTTCCCTACCACTCCTCCTCACTGTTTGAAGTGGACGCTGTACAGATGTTTTACAAAAATGCTTCCCCTTCTGCTCTTTGTGGTCAGTGGCTTATACGTGTCAGGTAGCAATTCCCAAAGAAATGACTGAGATTAAATAGCCCAAAACTGAAGAGGGTGTTCCTGGGCCCTTTGTGGGTCTGCTTCTGAAAGCATGTGCCCTTTTTATAAAGTGAGGAGTACAGGAAGGCCAAACCATTCGTGGAAACTTATTCCTACTGTCTTCACAGTTGAAAGCCTGCTACATTTAAAAACAAACAAAAACAAAACCAGCCCCTTAGGTCCAGAGCTAGAAATGAGGGCGTGTTTATTTTCTGAGCTGTTATTTAACCTCTGCCCTCTCAGAAGAACTGCCCTACTTAAAACTCTAGACCTAGGCAACCTCAACCAGACATGTGCTCAAGTCAGCAAACAGTCCCTTAGCCAGCGAAGTATCCTTTTAAATTTAGCAAGACACAGCAGGCTTTAAAAGGGAATTGTGTAGCAGCACATCTCAACTAGGTCTCAGTCAGCACACAGCACTTTCATGGAAGGAAGGGAAGAGGAATGGGAGAAAGGAAGAGAGGAAATGGGCAAGCATTTAACCATTTGTTGACTATTTACTGAACTTTTTCACCTGTACCATTTGATCCTCACAGCAGTTATGTTGCAAACCCAGGTCTCTCGAACCCAAGTTCATCCTTTTCCAATCATGCTTAAATAAACTTTTATGGTTTAAATTAAATGATTCAGAATTTACGTTCTAAATAAATTAATAGATATTTATTTCACTTAGACTTAATAGATTAACAAATATTTACTCCCTCTAGATGTAATATTATTGAACAAAGTAGGAAATATAAACCCCCACAATAAATATTCTTGCATCTTACCCAAGAAACTGGCACTAACCTAGGCTGATGCAGATTTGAGGGGGGCACTAATTTGTAATCTTTCTTTAAACTAAGCTGAAGACCTATAGCCCCTCCTGATTAGGGGTATGGCAGAGACTGCTCGTTGTCACCCAGTATCCCATCCTTTTTTAATAACAGAGTCCAAATTTTGGGGTGGGCACATAATCACCTAGCTAAGATTGCATTTTTTAGTCTCTCTTGCAGATAGTTGTGGTCATGTGACCAATTTTCAGTCAACAAGATGTAAGAAGATTATGTGCTACGTCCAGGGGTTCTCCTTTTGAAGAAGAAACCAGACCCTCACGTTCCCGCTCTCCATCCTACTGCCTGGAACACAGGTGTGACGGCTAAAGCTCTGGCAGCCATTTTCAACCACGAGAACAAGTTCCAAACCCTAGAGATGATGGAGGGGAGGGCTGGTAGGAAACTTGCTATTTTTAGACTCCTTGTACACAAGAAAATATATCTGAAGTTTAAAGCCACTGCTATTTGGGCTGGGTAGAATCATTCATATTAGGGATGTCAGCCTCTTAAGTAATTATTTCCTAAAAATCTCTAAGACAGTAAAAGGCCTGCTTATAATTTATGTATCACTGGGCAGCACAAAACTGGAAGAGGGACCTGTTGAAATGCACTCTGTCATAAAACAACATCCTAGTAGTTAGTTGTTCCAGACCAGGAGAGAAGAGCTGCCATTCCCTGCCCTGTACCTCCACGTGGTAGGGTCTCAATCATCAAATGCATGCAGGATCCCTGAACAAAAGGAGTCATAATTGGGGTGGGATAGGGGATAATTTGGGAAATTAAAATGGGGACTGTGTCTCAAATACAGTCATTACTGCACAGTGTTTTTGTCAATGACAGACGACATATACAGCAGTGGTTCCATGGGATTATAACGGAGCTGAAAAATTCCTATCACCTACTGACATTGTAACCACCATAAAGTCACGGTGCATTACTCACGTGTCTGTGGTGATGCTGGTGTAAGCAAACCTACTGTGCTGCCAGTCACATAAAAACATAGCACCATGCAATTATACTGACAGTCTGGACCATCTGGGCATGTGTAAGCACACTCTGTGATGTTCACACCACAAAATCACCTATTGATGCATTTTTCAGAAGGTAGCTTCCTTGTTAAGTGGCACATGACTGTAATATTATGTATCAATGTTAGTTTTCTTGCATGAAACAATGGTAATTTTGATACAGTTATTCCAGGTGTTCGTGATATTATTCTTTCAGCTTTTCTGCAGTTCATAATTTTTCAAAATTAAAAAACAAGCCCCGGGTAGGGTGGGAGGGTGGAGGGAAGGGGACTGAGGAGAAATGGACCCAAGTTAAGAATCTCCCTATCATCTCACTGTTTGAAGAGAAACTACTATTTCAACTTTAGTAATGGTCACTGTGTGTAGTTCACATATTGTTTTAAAAACTTGAAATTATTAAAAAATCATTTTAACCCCCATGGAGGACATTCATGAAACCTATTATGCATTATCATCTGCACCTGCTATGGGGGATAAAGAGTGAAATGAGACACAGCTTTACTATGAACGCAGCATTCAGACATTTCTGACAGATGCGAGCTGAGGTAAGTTACTCTTGTCTTTAGCTCCCAAAAGATTCTTAAAGATCCTTCAGTTTAGGAATAGAAACTAGGGAAGGGGTAGACCAGCAGCAGAGAACTAGCAGGTTAAACCCAATGCTTCCGTGATGCATTGGATGTCACCGAGTCTGGAGCTAGGCAAATAGCAGATGTGCGTTTCAACAACAGGAGGGCATTGAACAGCCACTGACTTGCTGAAGGGCTCTCTTTCGTCTGGAATCCACTGGGAAGCTGAAAGAGAAATTCCTATTTCGCCTATGGCTGTTCATTGTGAAAAGCAGAAAGGAGAGGAGTTCAGCTGTCTGAAAAGCTTAGGCACACAGGAATTGAAGAAAGACAGAGCTGCCATGCGAAGGTGCCCCAGAAAGGCTTCTGACCAGAGAAAGAGGAGTTTCAGAATAAATTATGTCCTAATTCTGAAGGACTGTTAGAGGATTTGTTCAGACTAAAAAAAGGAGCCATAAAATTTTAAATGGGCTTAGGGTGTTTTGAGTCTTTCAACTTTATTCTAATTTATATAGTATTTACTTCTTGTCTTCTAGAAACCATGTACACAATTTGATTACATGTTAATGATGAGAGGAATTTCTGAGCCGGTATTTGCCGAAGTGTGCCTGAACTATTAATGTGTGTTATGGAGAAAACAGTTATGGGGTCAAGAAAATATGGGAAGTACCAGATTAAATAAAGACAAAGACGTTTATTTACTACAGGACTTTTTGGAGTCTTTAATATGCTAATCTCCACTTTGAATCTTTGAGATTAGACTATATGATGTTACACTTGCTGAAAGTATGCATATTAAATTTTTAAGAAATAAAGGATAATGAAAAAGTAGTATAAGCCAAACTGAGGTGGAAAACATAAGATTACTAATATGTTAGTAATCATATCAGAATTCATCAATAGTTCCATTCATCCTTAGAAGAAGAGAAATACTAGATTTCAAACTTAGGGTTTAGTCATTGATTCCAAACTTAGGGTCCAGTCATTTATTTCATAAATATTTATGGAGCCTCAATTATTTAACCAGACCTAGGTTCAAATTCTGATTTGTGTTCAACTTTATGTAAATGGAAATCCAACCTATGCAAGAAGTCTCCCTGCATGCAATTATCTTCCAAAAAGCTATTCATCACTCATTGGCAGATGATAATTTCCACCCCATCTGTTGGTGTTGGACACAAGTAATAGACTTCTGTTCTGACAATGCATCGCAGAGAAATAGTGAAAAATGCTTTCTCTATTTTTTTTTTAAATTTTGGTTTTCCAATCTGAAAACCAGTTATTTAGATAACCCAGAAAAATAAGTAACTTAATAATTATCTCAATAATATAAGCATATATAATAACTAAAACTGGACAGCAGTTTGGAGTTTATAAGGTACTTCTCACCTGCATGATTTCAATATCTCTCTCCAACAGTCCTGTAAGTAAGGCACTATTTGTGTCCCTAGTTCTTACTTCACAAACTCAGGGGTCCCAGAAACAGAGCCTTCTTTATTTTTCTGTAACAATTTCCCATGTTGAGCCTATTCGCAAATGACAAAAGTGTGATCTTTATTAAATCAGTGTTCTCTGACACATTACCCAAGGCTGAAGTCTCAGAGGGACGACGAACAGGAATGACGGGCATGCCATGAGGAAGGAGGCCTGACAAGTCCTCAGTGACATCTGTCCTCATGGGTAACTGCAGCCTTTTCTGCCTTCACAGTCCTTCCAGGCCCAGCCCACCTCCTGGAACTTCTTTTCTTCAAGGCATCCTTCTGCTTCTTCCTGGCCATTGAAGGGAAAGAAGTTCTCTCTAGGCCTCAGGGAACCTATCTGTCTAACCATTTACTGGGGCATTCCCTCTCCAGGTCCTGAAACCTCCTTATCGACGACTTTCTCTCAACAAAGTGGCTTCGGAAATTCAGTCCTCTCTCTTTCCACATCCTTCTTGGTCTTGCTCTTCTGCTGGATGCTGCCTGGAAGCAGCAGCCCAGGTCCCCACTCTGAAACCCACTCTTCTCTCTCTCCCGAGCCCAGGGAGTCTTTCTCTAGGCTTAGGAAGAAGGAAAGTACTTAAAAAGTAAACATTTTATATTCTCTTAATATTTCTCCAAATGTTTGCTTTTATGTCCAGGGTCCTCTCAGCAGCACTCAGGGCTTAGATTTTCAGAAACCAAAGGAAACAGAATTTTTTCCAAGCTCTTCACTCTGATGTATCTCTGGAAACAAGGAGCTCTGCACCTCCTAAAAGGAGGGGTGCAGTAGGCAATCTCATAAAGTATTTGCTGATAACTCCTCTCTCTGTACAGTTATCACTGCATTTATGTTTGGTCATGAGAAGCCACTGGAAAAAACAATGTCAACAAGTCAGTTTGTCTGTCATCTTTAAGGCAACTATACCAAGCTTCTTTACATGGCAGTCTCAGGGCAATGGTGCAAGAAAGTGAGAGCAGAAGTTACAAGTCCTCTTGAAATCTTGCTAGGAAATCATACAAGGGTTGTTCTCCCACATTCTGTTTACCAAAGCTAGATGCAAGTATAGCCCAGTACAGCCCAAATTCAAGGTGTGGGGTACTAGGTTCCTCTCCTGATGGAGCAGTGGCATTTTAACGCCCTGCACCGTTAAAGGTCCTTTATCCCCTCCTTCTGGGATTCTGAGTTGCCTCTTCCCATTGTCTTCCTTCTTTACTCTTCTTTACTTGAAATTCCAGGCACAGCATTTTCTAGGTAGATAAGAACCGACAACAATAATTTGTTCTTTGGTTTATAACCCTCTCCTCAAGAGAAAGAAGTTGTTAAATAAATTTCACTCTCAGAAAATAAGTAGAAACGTCAGATGAGGGCAATGATAAAGGACAGTGTACTGTTTGGTACCAGCTCCCGAAAAGGCAATTGAGAAGCATAATCTAGAAGATTGTAAACAGAATTCATTTTGTTCTGTCTTCTGTTTGGAGCCTGGTATTTCTCCTAACTAATTGCATTTACAGGATCTCTTTG
This sequence comes from Cynopterus sphinx, assembly GCA_030015415.1. Classification (NCBI taxonomy): domain Eukaryota; kingdom Metazoa; phylum Chordata; class Mammalia; order Chiroptera; family Pteropodidae; genus Cynopterus; species Cynopterus sphinx. Next base: position 131,072,993 of record CM057380.1, on the reverse strand, counting down.
TTAATTGTTTAAAAGCAGCTGGTCCAAAATAAATGGAGACAATGATAGTAATTTGCATATGTTATTTTATTATAATTGAAGTTTCAGAAACAAGCTTGAGTTCATACAATGTACACTGTTTTACAGAATGTGTTCATGGAAATGTTTATCCATTGGATTTGTCCAATTTCCTAGAACCTTAAAGTTAACTGAAGTTTTCAGCACTCCATTGTGGAAAAAAAAATAAATAAAAGCAAATTATTAAAAAAAAATTGATGACTGACAATAAAAACAAAACTTTCTAGAAGCAGTACACATTCAATTTCATTCTCTTGCAATTAAAGAGAGGCAATCAAATAAAAAAGATTAAAATTCAATCACAAGGATGGATAAGACATGTTTAAAAGTTTGGCATCAGAATGGAAACAAAGGGTCCCCTGGCATTCAGTTAACCAGAGAAATCCATTAACCACACAAATATGCAAGTGAGTTGGAATTTGTTTCTATTTAAAATTAAGTCAATCTTATTGTTTTGATAACAATAGCTACCACATATTGAATATTATCATATTTAGTGGATTACATAAATTATTTAATCTTCATAACTCTATGGATTAGTTTTGTGAACAAAAATCTGGAGATAACTTTTTTAAAAATATTTAAAGAGTTTATTCAGGTAATAATTTGCAAACTGGGAAATGCAGTCCTCTGTATGAACCAAGAATATATTCCAAAAATGGAGGGGATAGGGCAGGGTTTATAAAGGCAAAAGGTGCAAGGAGCAGATGATCAAATAGATGGGATACAAGGGGGAAACAAGATCATGAACTTGCATCATTTGTTTGCTGATTGGTGAGGGCAACTGGACTTTCAATGTTTGGCTGACTCAGTGATCGAGCAAGTGGAGTTGGGTGAGAACAATAGGTAATATATGATTAAGCATTTATCAAGTCCTAGTTTCTGCTCAGGCCTAAATAACAAAAAGGCTGTCTCTGATCACACAATCATAGTACAGGGAGTAGTATTTAACAATGATGCAAGGAATACAATTTGTCAAACAGTAAAATCAGCATGTGAGGCTGGAGGTGGGGCAGGGGGTTGCTGCTGGCTCTGCAGACAGTTCCAGAGCCCAAAAGACAAAGTAATGCTCTGCAAGAAGCTTCAGAGCTCAAGCTGCAAAATTGCTCACTGTGGGCCACAAGTTATGGTATTAAAATTTTTATTAGTTCTCAGTTTTCCAGGGCTGACATAACAAAGCACATTCCATTTATTTTCTCACAATTCTGGAGTTCTAGAAGTGTGAGATCAAAGTGTCTGCAGGGTTGGTTCCTCTGGCCATCTTCTCCCTGTGTCTTCACATTATCTTCCTTTTTATATGTGTCTGTGTCCAAGTTTCTCATAAAGATAACAGTCATATTGGACCAGAGCCCACCCTAATAGTCTCGTTTTAATTTAATCATCGCTTTAAAGACCCTATCTCCAAATATGATTACATTCTGGACACCCTACCTCTGAATATAGCACCAGAGTTAGGAATTCAACATATGCATTTGGAGGAAAGAATTCAACCATTAACATATGTATTCTGATTTTACAGCTGAGGTAACAGGCCCAGAAATACTGCTGCTTGTCCAAAGTCTCTAGTCAGTGGTGACAGGGCCAAGACAAACCCAGATCTGTTGAATTCCAAAGCCCAGCTGTTAACCATGACACTACACTACTGCCGTTAATAATAATCAGATGAATCTTTTCCCATCAGTGTCCCTGCCCAATTTCGGGCTCCCATACCCTCAGGGACTCTATTACCTTTCACCAACTACTATTCCCACACTAGCCTCCAGTTATACCCACTCTCACCTCCCCAAAGTCCAGCCGGATGTTCTAGCCAGGACTTTCTTCCCAGGAGAATCTCTGCCATTCCCAGCTTCTACCACACCAGCTCTCATCATTTCCAACTCAACCTTCCCAGTACTCACAAGGGAGACACCATTGCCATTCTCTGTCAATGGTCTTCAACTTTTTTGGCACCAGGCACCAGTGTTCCTATGAGAATCTAATGCCTGATGATCTGAGGTGGAGCTGAGGCGGTGATGCTAACACTAGGCAGCAGTTGCAAATACAGATGAGGCTTCGCTCACTTGCACCCTGTTGTTGGTCCAGTTCCTAACAGGCCATGCATGGGGACCAGTCTGTGGCCTGGGGGTTGGGGACCCCTGCTCTGAATCACATTTACACTGTATCTCCCAAAGGCTCTCCAGGACTCCAACATCTCAACCCACTAGCCAATAAGATAATCCATGATAATGAACTCAAGAGAATATGTAAGAGGCCTGCAAAGTAACGTGCGTGCTCACTGCACACCTATCCACCACTCACAACTCACCTCCTTCATGAGCCTTTTCTATCCCCCACATACACCTCCCAAATAGAACCACTTATCCCACACAAATAGACTTTTATCAGACACCAGCATTATGGGAATTTGTTTTCACATCTGCTTTTCCTCCAGACTGTGAGGTAGAAGGTGTATCTTATCCATCTCTAAATCTCCAGTGTTTAGCATTTTCCCAGTACTTATTGGTGAGTATTTAAGAAGCGCTTGATGAATGAGTGAGTGAATGAATGAATTATCCACCCTATACCACCAGATACTTTCCCCATTTGGCCAAATGATGCATAAAATTTTAACATTAGATATTAAGAGATTTTCTCCTTTTGGTTTAAGAATGTGTGCCTTATTAAAGGATAGAGGCTCTTTGGTTGTTTAAGCCTCAATATGAATGATTTCCTCAGGAGGCTGTGGTTGGGGATATTAGAAGAGATGATTGCTTGAGGTGACTAATAAAGGGTGAGGGAGGGAAAGATACAGAAAGATCAAAAAAACTAAAGGAGCTTTTCCTCCTTCACAGCTTTGCTAAGGAGCAGCTCTGGTTGTCATAGCAACAGCAGCAATTTGTGGTGCTAACTTCCAGCTTCCTACGCGCTGGTGAAGAGGACCTGAAAGCCACAACCGCTTAACTCAGCAGGACTTTCTCCGGGCATCTCTTGAGAGCAGGAGCCTGGGTAAGGCTCAGGGAGGTGGCAAAGGGAAGAAGCTGAAAGGAGCAAGGTGGGACCGCACTGCTGCCAAGAGGCAAAGGCTAACACGTGGGCACTAGTGACATAGGAATAACAGTCAGCAAATAATCGCAGCTGGGACAATAGTTCTCTGAGCTGATTACCTAGAGATACTCTGGATTAATTGATTTTATACAATCTCCTGACTGTAAAATTGGGAGCCTCGCACAATAAAGGCAATTTTCAAAGGACAGCTGACTGCTCAAATGGATATACCCCACACAGAACTGTTTCCTAGAGCTTCTAATGATTTAGTCTCCTCAACCAAGCCAGAAATATTTTTCTAAACAAGAAATGGGAAGAATGCCAGATCTATGAATAGGAGATTGGGCATGAGAGTGTGTTGCTACAGTGTGTAATTAGTGGTCTTCCTAATCAAATCAGCAGCTTTATTGTAAGATTTGCCCATTTCTGCAGCAGAAATATGATTTGGAAATGGCACCATCTTTCTAGGTTCTTCTTTCTGCTCACTCTGTCTTGGGCATAACTCAAATCAACAGTATTTTTTTGTAAGGTATGAAGAAAGAGAAAAATTAAGGGTAATCATAAATTACATTTATACTACATTTGATACATGTTTTAATCAATTTCATTTATTTATTGTTGAGTAACAACCCAAAATGAAGACATAAAAAAAATTGTAAATTTAGGGAAAAAATATTTGGGCTTAAAAAGGTTTTCTTTTAGAGAGAATTATCTTTTCTATCAACACCAAGGGAAAACTTATCCAAACAACTCTTAGAGTTGATCACAGTTCATTAAGGAACAAAACAGCAGAAACATGTAATTTCATGGCAAGTCCCACCAAGTGCAGGCTCTCATTACCAGCAACAAGCCAAATAATTTACTTAGCAACCCTGCTGCTGGCATTTAGCCTTTGTCTTTCTCACATCTGGTGCTCCAAGTATGATGCATTTAATAAACATGTATATAAGCTGGCAATTTATTTCTGGCACTCTTTTTCCTTTTTTTTACACCAAACTTCATTCATGGGGAGGAAACACGTTAACTGTCTCATTGTTAAGTGACCTTTCTTACTATGTTGTTATGAGATTTTACAAAGCATGCATATGAGCATGATCTTAGAAATCAAGCCTAGTATAAGATTTAGGTTAACTTTTGAACAAAAGTCAGAAGTGAAGCCTCAGACCAAGGTGGGGTGGAAGGGAGACCCACCTGCAAACCATTCCCTGAAGGCCTCCCAGAGTCAAAACAACCTCAACAGCACTTTGATGCATCGCATGACCTCTTGATGATGCATAGTGTTTCATTTTACTGCTTCATATTAAGATGGAAAATCAAATAGAGCTAATTTGATTCGGTTTATGAACATTTTATGTAATAATTTAAAAAAAAAACAGGCAGATGGAGATGCCAGATAGTTATAGAACAACAAAAGACTGTTTGCTGTCTTCTAAAATAAATTCATTTTACAAAATCTAAACGGATTTTCTTTACATAAGGATGTTATCCACGCATCCATGTGGCTACTGTTGACTCCCTGAGGGGACAGCTCATCAACGGAAGGCAGATAGATGGATTCAGTACTATGGTGTAGTAGACAGACACCTAGACCAGAAATAAAAAACAGCCTGATTCTAATGTAGGGAGGAGGCAAGAGAATTCAAATGTTAATCAACCTGCAATCAGAGACTGCGATGTGCTGATCAGCCCTGCAGCCAGGCCAGGAGGACACCCGCAGAACAAAGGAAGATTTCAGTTAGGATTGCTAACAACCCATTCTTCACACCTGTGAAGGGGAAACAGGAACCAGAAGTCATTCCCTATGGCTAAAACCACGGGGAACCTATGGATTAAAGGCTAGGAACTGCCAGCAGGCTTTCACTCTGCATATCCTTACCTTTTCATGCTACTCTTCCCCTTCCTCACAGTATGTCCAGGTCAAAGGAAATGAATTAACAAAGTCTTTTGAAACTATAACTCACAAGAACTAAAGAATGACATATAAACTAAATTACCCAAACACTCAGGGTACCTCTCTGTACCTCTACTCTGTCCCTCTCACCAGCCCTACCCACTGCCTTTCTGTGTCCCTCTCAGTACCTTTATTCTCTCTCTCTCTCTCTCTCTCTCTCTCTCTCTCCTTTCCTCTTCTCACTGTTCCTCTCACTCTCTGCCTCTGAGATGCCTGAGAGGAGACCTCACTTTGTGGAGTTATCCTTTTCTAACAAACTTTGGCATGTGTGTTGAATTCTTTCCACGCTCTTCACCAAATGACTCTCTTGTATTCTACTCTTTGTGCAGGGCTTGGTCTCCCCTCCACTTGGGGAAATTTGCTCCCTCCTGCACCAGTTCTACTCCTAGCTCTGCCACCAACAAACTCCATCATGTAACCTGAGTCTCTGAGTCTTTATATCAGTTAGCCATTGCCATGCAGCAAACCACATGAAAAGTGAGTGGCTTAAAACATGAAGCACTTACGGTTTCTCACAAAACTGTGGCTGGGTGGTTCTGCTAATCTGGGACAGGCTCCACTGGAGTTTGCTCATCTAACTGGGGTCAGTTGGCAGATCCATGGGGACTGGTGATTCTAGGATGGCTTTAGCTGTGACAAACTGGTTCTGCTGCACGCAGTCTATCTTATCCTCCAGTCTACTGGATTGTTCTCATGGTAGTAGGAGTAGATACAGGGGAAGAGAGGAGGAGGGAGGAAAAAAGGGAAGGGAAAGTGAGACCTAGGCCCAGTTCTGGTCTTCTGATGCATCTCTCACATTCTCTTGGTCTGACCTTTTCAAATGATTGTCCTCAGTACTAAATGAGGTGGTCTCTGTAGAATTTATAAATCATCAAGTGTCATAAAGCACATATAATGTAATGAAACATCCAATGATGTGTCCTGTCTTTGTGCTGTCCTTTCATAAGATACACCGACTTATACCCTCACTAGAAATGAAGCCATCAGTGCTATTGGGGCCAGAGAATGTCATATAAGATGCTTTGTGTATTTATGTCCTTTGCCTTGCTCCACAAATCTTTGAGGTAGCCTGTTACCCAAAAAATACCAGCATACTATAAATAACAACAAGGAATAAGACTAGGAAAAATATAACTGATGGTAGAAAAAAATCAAGACACCCAAAATTAGGGGCAGTAAGAGATACTATCCCAAATATCAAGCCATACGGACAATACCATGACTTCCTAAAAGTGAAGCTGAAAGAGATGTGTTTTCCCAAGTGTGGTCCACAAGCAGATCTGCGGTGGTACAGGCTGCCAGCACACACCCTGCCTTCCCATCCCCTGTGTACTAGTGGCCGAGAGGTCCCTCAGCGAGTGGCAATGCACGCGCTTCCTGTCCACAGTCTCGCCTCACCCCCACTGACTGCGAGGTGAGCAAGAAGCGTTCTGGGCTCGCAGCTGCCAGACGCACAGCGCTCAGCCTCAGGCCAGCCACGTGGACTGTGTGCAGGCTGCAAACTGGGGTTTGTGAAACAAGATGAAGGGCAAGTGAGATGGCTTTTTCCTGTCATGCTAGTGACGCAATGTTTCCTCTTTAAATAAAAGTTCAATTTTTAAAAGTCAGTATAGATGTCAATATTAAATAACCAAGAGTACGGATGATGTATAGGTAAGGCAATCTTGTGAAGGGATTATCTAAATTCCTGGAGTTTGGAAGTGGCTCTCATTTGGGACATCCATTGACCGTTCCGGGATGAATTGGCAGCAAATCTCTCTCTGACTGAAGTCTGCATGCTGTAGGAACCATGTAAGACAAGTATGTAGGAAGAAAATAGAAGTCCTATCTACAAATGTAACGACATGAAAGGAGTCAGACTGTAATACTATTTAAATATTCCAGTTGACATAGGTACCACACCTGCATGGTCAACTTGCCAGATGTTACCTGTTGCCCCCCGTGGTCTTCTGAGCCTCTTGGGGAAGACGTGTAAGTTCCCTAAATAGAGGATTGACATATGTTTTTGTTCACTTTCACCAAATGGTCACATGTTGCAGTTTGGATGTGTCTAAGAAGATGTATAGAATGTAACCTCTGATTTCAACTAAACTAACTCATAAAATGGAAAGGATGAAGGAAATATCAAAAATACACACAAGCAAACAGAAGAAAATGGCAGAGCCTATATTTCTCTAATTCTAAGAAAACACAGCTTCTTGTCAGCCACATTATGAAATAAAACAAGGATCTGATTGTACGACAAAAAAGGCAACCCCCACATTTAAAATTAATAAAAAGACAACATACAAATTCATCTCCACTCTCGTTCTTTATGAACCTTGCCTTGAGTTTGTAGTGTGATTTTGATATCAGCTAACGAGAGCATGAGGCCATCAGGATTAACAAAAATTTTTAACAGGAAGCAGCCAGAACATTCATTGTCATAGTTGAGTGATATTATTCTATCAATGAATAAAATAAGAAAAAAAGTCACTTATTTCATCTTTATGTCATCCTTTTAAATTGCTATTTTATGTATGCTTTATAATATAGATAACATACTGATATAATAGCACATGTATTAATTTATATGTAATAAATTCTATGTAATTTATAATATATATAGTTTATTATGAATTATATTACATGTAACTTATAAATAAATTTGTGCAGATTGGGAAAGCATGCTGACACATTTCTTCACTAATGAGGTATGTAATTAAAACAGTTGGGATATCACTGCTATAGATAACTAAAAAACTATCTTGTTGAATGAAATTATTAAACTTAGAATCACTACAATTGGAGAACACCCACAGAATAATTATTTTAATTGTAAAATAGTGGATCTAGGACTAGTCCTTCTGTGTGTGGTCTGAGCACAGGATGCATCACCCACATTGGCCACTTTTAGATTGTGGCATGAATATTTTGGAGAGGAAGAAACTCATTCTACTATTTTCTCTGGCCAATGAATAGGCATCCACATTAACCAAAGTCAGTTTCAAATCATTAATATTTAAATCATTAATAATAAAAGGGAGTGCAGGAAAGAGCCCCATTTTATGCCATTGAACACTGTTAGCTAAATCATCAAAAGATAAGCCAGAAACAACCTAGTGTCTGTCAACAGATGCATGGTGAATTTTCAGACTTGGTTTGTTTTGTTCTGCAAAAGCCGTGGGACAAGTTTGGCAAAATGAAATATTACATAGGAAGTCTAATACACAGAGCAGACTTGGAGTAGCACGAGGACCCCAAATTCCTTGGAGTAGCACGAGGACCCCAAGTTCCCTCTCCCCAACCCCCCCCCAAGAGAATGGACAGTAAAAGAGGGTGGGGAGGAAAGAAATACCAGGAACAAAAAGGAAACTGCTATGAGCTGTTTGCTTGCTCTCCCTTCCTCCTTTACTTCCTATTGTCCTGCCTTTCTTCCTTCCTTCTTTCCTTCCTTCTTAATAACTTAGGCAAATGTGATGCAGATGGGAATACAAGCACCCCAGCTCTCTGATACTCGCTAAAATAACCACTGCTCTTGACCTAAGGTGTTGAAATAAATTTCTAGGCTCAAGAGGAGACGCTCCTGCTGGGAGCATGATGTCAACAAAATGAAACTTAGATAACTTTTGTGTCCCTGTAAATGCTCCCCTTGATCAGAAACTCAGTCTATGTGGTCAGCCAGTCCCTAAAAGCCAAGCCAGCTCTGAGCTCTATACTTATTTCCTTGTTCCTTATTCATTTTCTGTCTTTCTCTTCCTTGTTTCTCATTCTTTATTCTGTAAAAGTGTCCTTCCTTCTGCCCCATTCTGCAGTTCTCAAGACCCGCTGGACAAGACTGCCCACTTCATGAAGTGTTAAACACAGTTGGTTCGTTATCACCTAAATTGCCTCCCTTAATCATTTTTAACACAGGGTCAGAAAGGAATTTAACTCCTCCTCTCCCTTCCTCCTCTTTTTGCATCTTGATCTTTCTTTTCTTTTCTTCCCCTTTTAATGTTAGCAAATTATCTAATACCTATCAAAGAAGACGCTGTCTCTGGAAATGTCAGCCTCTCTATTGCACTGCGAGCTCGGGTGGGAGCCACATGGGATACGTGTTGTTGAAGCCTCAGGTCTAATTCAGCACCTGGCATACAGTAAGCACTCAATAAGTGAATGTGGAATTGAGAATGACATCAGGGATAATATGCAGAATTTTTTAAGTTTATTAATTTTAAATACTAAGCTTTTTGACTCTTATATTTTTTTAAAAAAAAAAAGAACTAAATAGCAGTGGCGTTTCTCGAGTGAACATTTGCTGATGACTAATTTTGACATTTTCTCAGTCCCAGCTTCTAATACCCAGCACTGCCTGGCTTCTACAGGTCATGGTCGTTCATACTCTCAATAATGAGCCTGCAAAACTCAGAAGCACTATAGGAGCACAAATTACTTGCAGTAGGATTTTAGAGGACACGATGCACTGAGCCTGGCCCTGCAGTGACTGGCAGTGACTTTAATGGTTCTCTGGAGAAATCAGCCCAAAGACTGAATGACCACCAGAGATGGGAAGGAGGGACCCCTACAACTGCAAGGGTGAGGGGAGAGCAGACCAGATGGTACTGTGGTCCGCTAATATAATATTCTGTGGGCATGACTTGTAATTTTTTAATTGGCAATAGAATTGAGGTACTTTTACATCAGTAGGAATCTGGTTAAATGTATTCTGTTCTACCCACAGAAATAACACACAAAGAAGGTGGTAGGGCTGTATATATAGACATGGAAAGAAGCCCATGATCTATTCTTTTGCACTGAAAAAGCAAATTACAGAAGATTATGTATAGATAAACAATTTTAATTTTAAAAAGTAAATTTTGTATGTTTGGAGATAGAAAGAAGAGTTCTAAATATGCATAGAAAAATCCAGATGGCTAGAGAGCAGGCTATTGGTGGTGGTGAGCTCTGGGGAATGAGACGGGAGAAGGCCAGGAAGTAGTGGGCTTTCATTTTTACACACACTCATTTCATTTGGATTTTTTACAGGTACGTAGCATTATGAAAATATATAACCAGTCACCCAATGTGTCCCGATTTTCTTTGAGCCAAAGTATGAATATCCCCTTACTTACACAGGAGAGTTTACTGTGTTTGGAGCAGGAACAATGGACCCTATTCTCATCTCTGCCCCACCAGCTGTGTGCCCTTAGGCAAGTCACCTACCTCACCTTTTGGACCTCTGTCAAGAGGATGGAACCAGATTTCCTCTAAACTCAAAATTCCTTCTTTCTAAACTCAAAATTCCTTAAGGAGGAAATAAATTATGTAAGTGTCCATTTAAAAACCTGATTCAGCGGCAACTACCTAAATATAATATTCCCTTGGTGAAGTCAGTTAAAAAATTTGAAGAAAAAAATTCAGTGGGAATTTGAAAAATAAAATCTATTGGACTTTTATGCCCAGTGCTGATTTTCCAATAAACTTTTGCCCATGAGACTAAACTTTTTTCTCAGTTCTCTGATGCTGTGTATAATGTGCCCAAAGTTACCAGGAGCTGCAAATTGTTTTTTCCCACAGCCTCCTGCTTTAAACTTATTTATAACTTCCTGTCCTCTTTTGGAAAAAAAATATGAAGTTACACAAGGGTTTGCTATGGGGGATATCCAACCAGCCATTAAGCCAAACTTTATACCAAAGTGAGAGTTAGGAAGAGGGACAGAACGATTTATTTTGAACCTAACTAAACATTTAAATATAGAATGGATACTGTATCAACACCACGAGATTTCATGTAAACCCTAGAAAACAGGAAATTGGCTATATTTCAGTAATGTTTTAATAATAAATAAATTTTAGTTGGAGCAGTCTAATGAATTGTGATTGTCAGTCAGAGGGAGACAACTAATAAATAGGCTGCTTAAATGCACCTTTTTCAAGGATTTGATTACCGTGTAAAGAACTGTGGCCTGGAACACAGATCCATTAAATTATCAACAGTGACATTAATGCAGGGTTTCTGTGACTCTCCATACAGTGTGTGCAGTTTGTGTGTGGTCTGTGGATATTGGGACAGTTGGGCTGAGCCTGCACAGCCACCCCAGCCAAGACCACCCTGGTTTGAGAGAAGTCCCATTTTGAAGGCCCCATTGGAACAGTCTAGTCGAAGGTTGTGCTCCATGGTCCCTGGCAGTTGGAGTTAGAGAAGAAAACATTTAAATCCATCTCCATCTCTTACTAGAGTGAGCCACGTAACCCTTCTGAACTGAGGTAAAATGGGGACAATACCTAACACGAGGGCACGGTCACACATGATAAAAGAACACAGGAAATATGACCCACCTTGGAAAGAGTAAACACTCAGCAAATATTAGTCTCCTGCCTTTCAAGCAAAGACTCTATTTACAAATCCACTGGATCCATAATTTTGCTGAGGCAAAACTGACCACCACGTGTTCCTAAGTAAGTCACTTAAGCTATTTTCCTATTTGTAAAACTGGGATAGTGTCTCTTTGCCAGCCTACTGCATAGGGATGTCATGGAGACAGAGATTTCCTGTTTCTATATTCACATGAGTGTGAGCAGCAACATCATCATCACTACGTCCTTCAGCTGGAATGGCTTAAAACTCTAAGATGAGAAAGAAACTTACAGAACATGGAGCCTCTTCTCCAGATTTTGCCATTGGAAAACTGAGTCCAGAGAGGGGAAGTGACCTGTTCAAGATCACACAGCTTGTTAGGGACAGAGCTTATATTAAAGCTTGGTCTCCTGAATCTAGAATAATGCAGGCACCACTGAACCTTAGCCAGGATGGGAGGTCAAGCTCTAATGAAGCCTGTGCAGACCGAACTCCATCTCCGAATCCATATCTCTGTAACCTAACCTGCCACAGTTGGCCACACCCAGCTGTGCAGGTGGCTGGGAAATGTAGTGTTTTAACTTGCATCCATGTATATTCCATAATATCCCCAAGGTAGGCTTTGTGCAATGTTTAACATGTAGGAGGCATTCAAAAATATTTATTGGATAAATTAATGAGAGAAAATTGAATGTATAAATGAATAACAGGAATCCCCAGGGAAAGGATGAAGAATCCAATTAAATGTACTGGTCATATACATGTTGGTTTATGTGGGTTTACACACAAACGCTTCAGTTACCAAAGTTAGAAATATACAAATAAACTTGACGACACTCGTTCTAATTTTACTTGAAGAAAGGATAGTTTCAAACTGACTTTATCATATTTGTAAGAGGAAAACATTTTGTCATTTTCTGTCAGAATTGCTAATACATCACTAGTTGAGAAAAGGTGTTTGTTTGTTTGTTTTGTTCTGTTTTGTTTATTAGCTGGCTTATTTTTGCCAAAGCAGAGAGCACTTAGGAAAGACATCTGCTGTCTTTTGGAAGCCTCAATTCCCTGGGACAGAAGAGAGATGAAAAACTTTGTATTTTTCAACACATTTGGCAAAAGTATATATACTTTTCTCAGAGGAATAAAAAGTTGTCAGACTCAACAGTAAATGCTCTGTGGATGCAACACACTTCAGCAGGGAGGAAATGAGAAAGAGGAGAACCGGGACAGTGGTCTAAGACAAAGCACTCAGCCCACAGGGGCTCAGAGTCTCAGATTCTGGAGGAAGGATTCTGGGGCAGCTCAGTGGCCACCATGCCCACTCTGCTCCCTCCAAGGCAGGGAGGGACCTGAGCTGTGGAACAGGACACCTCACATGCAGCTTTTCAACAGTGGCCTTCTGGAGATAAATGGCTAGTGACAAAACCTTGGGCCAATGGGCAAAGAAGATGTTCAGGGATGGGAAGGTCCTCAGATAAGCCAAGTACCTGAAGTCCAGGAGCACACATCCTGCATTCAGATGAGCACTGTGAAGAGAATCAAAATGTAGACTGTTTCAACTAAGAACACAGCCCAACGGCTTCTTTCTACAAGCCCTTTAAGAAAATTCCAGAAACGGCCTGTGCCTTTGGCAACTTCTGGGAGAAGTTGGTCTCCCCAGCACCTCAGTGGCCAGGAAGCTCCCTCTCTGAAAACCCAGAGCCAAAGCTGAACCCTACTGCTGACATACCATTTCAATGTGACTGTTTTTATTTTATGTCCTGCCCAAGACGAACATCATGATACAGTTTTGCTTTTCTTCCAGAAAGCAAACAAATAAAAGGCTTTGTACAAGAAAGAACAAAACCCAAATACAGCCTTTATTGCTCATTAAAACTTGAAGTGTCAAGCTCTAAACCCCAAGGAAGACACTGAGAGACAATAGCTCTATTCACTAGAGAAAGGAAGTGACAGATGAAAGAGGAGGGTAATACAATAGCTCCATCTCTCTCTGTTATGTTTCGGGTCTCTCTGTGGGGAGCCTGGACAGAAGCAGGGGTTTCCATCACATGCCTCAAGCCTCATTTGTCATCTGCTAGCTCCAACTGAGAGGGAGGCAGCCTCATTCATACCAGGAGGGGTGTGGGTGGAGTCCTGTCAGCACAGCAGGGGCCTCAGACTCCAGACTCTCTAATATTCCAGACCCTAATAAAAATGAATATGCATTATTTCATTTAATCTTCATTACAACTTAATGGAAAGGAACTACTTTAATTCCCATTTTATACAGGAGGAAATTAAGATTTAGAGAGATTAAGTAACTTGAAAGAGATTAAAACTATCAAATGGAGACTCGGGATGCAATGGAGATGCTGTTTTGGAGGAGGGGGATGGGTATGAAAATGGCAAAAGCACCCTCTTTAAAAAAAAAATTATGTCTCCCACATTTTCTGTTTGCTCATGAGCAATATGGAGAGGGCAGTTACGCTGAGAAGAATACATGAGACCATAGATGTAAGGAGACACAGTGGCCCACAGTAAGCACAAAGACAGCAGTAGGAGTCACCCTCCATCCTCATAGCGTCCCTGTAAAAAACTGGTGTCCTCCCCCATTTACCCATGAGGAGACTGAGTCTTGGTCAAATCGAGATGGGTCCACGGCCATCCAGGTAGGATATGGAGTTGCTGGAAGGAGCTCCAATTCCCACCCAGTCTGGAACGCTTCCCACGCACCACAGCTGACTCTCCGACTCTTCCTGCACTCCTTGTGCCCCGAGCTGCACTATGTCCTTATTTCATTTAATGTACATAACAGCCTGGTGTGTCTTTGTGTATTAAAAATTACCTAGCATTAGAGCATTGTGACTTCCAAATGTATCTTTACCCTTCAGTCCTTGTATTGTTACCAAGATTTGGGCATTCTGAGGACAGCTAAGCAGGGAACACATCATTCATTTTTGTAATATTTCAGCTCCAGGTCTGAAAGATTTAAGTTAGAAGAGAAAAAAATTCATATAAAATGGGAGAAGATTAAAGTTCTCTAAGTGCTTAAAAAAAAAGAAGAAAGAAAGAAGAGAGAGAGAGAGAGAGAGAGAGAGAGAGAGAAGGAGGGAGAGAGAGAGAGAGAGAGAGGGAGGGAGGGAGGGAGAAGAGAGAGAGAGAAAAAGGAAAGAGAAAGAAAGAAACCGTATTTCTCATTTGACTTAACCAGTCCAGGTAACAAGCATTCCCTCCAGTCACCTTTTGACATCATTGCAACATAATGACTTTGCAGACAGTCTCCTGGGACCAGCTTTACTCACGTAAAGCTGGCACTGAGGTTATTTTAAATAACATTTTAATTTCTTCATCCCACCATGATAGAATTATGTGCCTGCATCTGAAGATCTTTTATGACATTATATTCTCAGAATTATCTGTGAATCCGGAATGAGTCTGCCCCAGAGCCGCTCCATTGACTTGATATTACGAAGTGAAAATCGCATGTGTCATAACGCATATCTGAGTTGTACCGTTTTGCAAAAATTTGAGACTAACAACCTTTCGAACCAAAGAAAAAAATTTAAAATCTTACTGTGGGCAGGTAATCTGCAGAGGAATATCGATGGCAGTGTTCTGAATTTTGTCTTTGCCCCTTACCATAGCTTTCTAGAATATACCCCTGTGGAGAGGGAGAAGTTGTGACTTGGGAGGGGGAAGGGAAGACTCTGCTGGCTGTCAGGGTTCTGGGGTCCCAGCGTGGGGGACAGGGGTGTTACTGCCTAACATGGGATTAAGTTTCAGTTTTCTGTGTTTGTGTTATATTTAACAATTTTTAAAAGTTCGTTTGTTTTAAAGAGACCTACTGTGGACAAGGCAAGGTGCCAACTCTGTGGGTTTAAGATCCTCGGTATCCGCTTTGTTCACTGCTGAAATTCATTACCTAGGACAGTGCTTGGCCTATAGAGCAAGGACCCAATAAACACTTGTCGAAGATGATTACACAGAGGAAAAGACATTGTTCAGCCATTCCCTCGCTGAAGTGGGATTCTTGATAAAATACAAATACTACCTAGAGGTTAGGCTCATACAGTAGGTCTGGGTTGAAGCCTAGGAATAAGGATTATTTTTAACTTTTTATTACAAAATTTTCAAACGTATAGAGTATACTGACCAACCATATACCCATTACCGATATTAATAGTTGTTGACGTTTTTAGCATGTTTGCCTCATCAGCTTTGTTTTGCTCTAGTATTTTAAATAAATTATACAAACACCATGAAAATAAGAACATTTTCCTTCTAACAGTCAATACCATTATATAGCTAACAAAATTAATAATTCTTTATCATCATATAATACCTAACCTATATATTCAAATTTTTCCAATTGCTCCAAAAATGTATGCTACTCCCAGTTTAGTCCTCCTACCAGGATCTAACGCACATTACATTTGGCTGTTATATCTCTTAAGCCACTTATCACTTAGAACAGTCCTCCTTTCTTTGACATGACATCAACTAGGTGAAGAGACCAGCCCAGCTGTCCCTTAGAATAACCCATTTTCTGAATTTGTCCAGCTGCTGAATGTGTCGCCTCGCTTAACTTATTCCATCACTCAAGCATTCTCTGTAAGCTAGAGTTTGGATCTAGAGGCCGGATTACATTCAGGTTATACATTTTAATAAAGATATCATTACTGAGGACGTATGATATTGCAATACATCATGAGGTACATCACATCTAACTGACCCATTATCAGTAGGCCAGAGAGAGCTTCATCCCTCTATTGTAAAGTTCCATTTTTCTTTTTAAATCATCAAATAATTTATGGAGTAATACTTCAGCACACCAGAGTATCCAATTCTCTATCATTTAATGAATTTCTCATTTATTGACAATTCTTGCCTCATTCAATTACTATTTTAAGGGTTGCAAAATGTTAACTTTTCTATTCCTACCATTTATTCTATATTTGTTGGCTGACAATCTTTACGAAAGAGAAAGAGCAAGAGACAGGGAGAGAGGTTCATTTCCTCAACCGCTCCTGGAAAAGCACCTTTTTGAGTTATCACTTTTCAGAGTAATGATTAAGTAACAGGGTGTTCTGTTTGTTTTGTTTTCTCTTTTCTGAGCATTATCTTATATATTTACATTTTTATGCATTCAGTGTTTCATTCCATTCTTTCTGAAGCTCAAATTGTCCCATCTTTGGCCAGTAAGAGTCCCTACAAACAGGCTCTTTTTCTATCACTGCTAGATGTCCCAGGCTCACCTTGTACACTCCCTCACCCAGAGCCAGAATCAGCCATTTCTCTAAAGAATCCTGATTCCTTTCAGCGGGAATGGCACCGAGAGACCAAAACCTAGGGGTACTCACTGCCGCTGGCAATGCTTCTAGTCCCTTCCAATGGGCAGAGTTGGGGGGAAATAGATATGTATATATTTTTCAACCATATATTCATATTGAAATTTTCAATTCAAATTTAACAATACAAAGGTTTGACTTTAACATTTTTTGATTGTTAACCCTACATTGCTTTCTCCCACACTATTAACTTAGCTGCTACCAACAATAACATTATCACTTATTTGCTTTACCTTGAAATATGTATTAGTTTCAAAATAAAAATATCAGTATTATAACTTGCTTTAAACTCTTGAATTAAATTTGAGGTTTCTTTTGTCTTGAGAACAAATCCTATCAAGTATGTTAAAATATTGTCTTGTAAAGCATTTGCCTTAGTTATTTTCTTGGTGTGTTTGTTACAAATTTGACAGATAATTACATTTATTTGTTTTTAATAAGAACTCTTTTTGATTACTAAAATATTTGTCAAAAAGTCAAAATCATATAAAAAATGTACGAGTCTTGATTCCATCTGTCTTCTCCATCTTGTAACTTTTTTAAAATGTTGATATGTTTCCACATTTTTATCTTCTTCCTCTCTCCCTTGTCTTTCTAAACTATTTAGTCCTTAAGTAGTAGGTGGCTATGTGGGGGGTAGGGATTGCTTTGATTGTCCAAAGTAGAAGCCAGGGCCCAAGCCCAATCAGGAGAGTATCTGCGGGTGACGGCAGCCTGGCATGGGTAGTCAGAGCCCAAAAAGGGTGAGAGGAGAGTTCACCTAGGAGGACTACCTGGAGCCCCAGCAAGGTGAGGACTGATACACGTATCAGAGCACAAGTGGACAAAGGACATCTGTGCAGGGAGAGGACACAGAGGCTATGATGGGAGATTGGTTATTGGTTACATACAGGTGGATTAAACAAATAAGTGATTATATTAAGGAAAATGGGAGCAAGGTTTCTTGGTGTCAGAGAAGGGGGGTTACAAGTAATAGAAAGGGAGAAAGCTAGAGTGAATCTTGTGCTGTTAGATACGAATTGGAGATATCAGGTGAACACAGTTTTTGAAATATATAATAGACGCGGAAGTAAATATAGATATAAACTTCCTACACAAAAATATATACATCCTCTGTCCACTGAGTTTGCCTAGGAGAAGCGACACCCCAATAGTAGTGAGCACAGCTGGCATGTAAATCTTAGTTTCTAAACACCATTCTCCATTAAAAGGAATCAGGGATCCTTGGAGAAATTGCTGATGGCAGCGCTGAGGCTGGGAAGGTTTGACAGTGGAACATGTTGTGCCAGAAAGCAAGGAAATACTCAAAAAACAATGAAACCACCTCAAAAGGTGCTCTCACTAATCCAATCTGGGACAATTTGGGCCTCCAAATAAATAATTATAGTAACAAATTATAATCCACGAATAAAACATGAAATCATATTAATTAATTAATCAAAAGTTTATTGAGAAATAAGATATTTACATAGTTTTAAAGTCCTTTCCCACAAATGCTTATTAATTAAAAAGGGAAAAGGAGGCACCACAGTGGATCACCTTAATCAAGCAATCAAAGCTAACATCATCAGTAATGAAACAACTCAAATTATGCACCATCTGATAAGATTGAGAACACACATCATTTCTGTGATATTCCTGCAGAAACTGTACAACCTTGAATCTAAACATCAGTAAACATCAAACAAACCCAAATCAGGTGACATTCCTCAACATAACAGGCCTGTAATATTCAAAATCCTTAAAAAGTCATGAAGGGAAAAAAAAAAAAGAAAAAGAAAAAGAAAAAAACAACTAGGATACTCCCAAGAGGCATCTTCTATGTCAGTTCAGACAAAGCAGTTTGAAGGATCTAAATCTGTTTATCACCCTTCAAGGTGCTAGAAACAGAGAAATAGTAACTTCTCCACTCTACTTCACACCCCAGCACATTAGTTCAGGGAAAAGAATAATCATTTGAGCAATTAAACCTACCGAATGTTAAAAATGACACAAGGCAGCAACATGGAGATTGGACTATAAAAGTTTTAGAATAGAAAGGCTTGGTAAAGAAAGACTGAGAAAGACTGAGAAAGACTGAAAGAGAGAAAAGAGAGCAGCTTAAAGAAACCTGCAGCCCAAGCTGGGGAGGGCTCGGGGGCCATGGAGGAGGAGGCTGGGGAGGAAGGCTGGGTTACGGTTTATCTGATGGCTGCAGGGTCTGATGGCTTATTCACTTGCTTATTCACTTTTCCATTAACCTCTGCAGTCCCTGAAATGTCAACACTGATAGTACATGAGACGCAACTAAACAAATATTCATATTTTTTTTAACAAGCTCAAAAATTGTTTCGTATATGCTGCAGCCACTAACGCTAGCTTCTCTTCCTACCTTTCTGTGTGGTTACATCTTCATGGGTTTCTACATTACAAGGTATCAGAGTCTCCTCTGAAACTCCTGAGTCAGGCTCTGCTTGATTCTTTTTTTCTCCCTCTGTGCTCAGGAATCCAGAGAAACCAGGTGAGGTCAGCTCACTATTCCCTAATACCATGACCCAGGCTGGATCTGTTTTATTTAATAAATAGGAAGAGTTTTAGCCTCAGGCAAGCAATACATCTAAGGATATAGTGACCTCCCAGGTTGTTTATAAGGGATATTTTTGCCTGGGGTGAATGTAAGCATCAGCTAATTTCTTCGGAGTTTGTAGAATGTTCCAAGATACAAGAAAATTTGGTGTTATCAAAAATGTTCACAGAGGTTTTCTCTCTCTCTTAACACGCTCACGGGAATTTGTAAAGTTCTCCCCCAGATAAAACTTGGAGATGTCTGTCCCCTTCTAAGAACTTACTGGAAAGAGACAACAGTACCCGCCAGCACTGAGTGCAAATCACTCTTCTCAATCGTCCTTCATAATGTGCCATGCTCAGAGCTAAGCACTTTACATTTATTAACTCATTTAAGCCTGATGAGTATGTTTTGAGGTAGATACCATTATTATCCTGTTTTATGGATATCCAAGAACACACGTCTACTAAGCACAAGAATTAAACCTGAATTTGTCTTAATTTGCACACACTTAACTATTACCCCAAGTTGGGGGGAGGCCAAGCCCTGCATGGACAGAAGAAGGTCCTTTGGCCAATGGGGTCCTTTGGCAAAGAGTGTGGGAAGAATTCAACACACACGCCAAAGTTAGTCAGAAGGGAAATTTTATTAGAAATGGGATAACACTCCACAGATTGTGGTCTCTCAGAGGCAGACAGTGAGAGGGACAGTGAGAGGGACATGGAAAGGCAGTGAGTAGGGGCAGTGAGAGGGACAGACAGGGTAAAGCCACTGAGAGGGACCTTGAGTGTTCCAGGAGTTCGGTTTATATGTCATTCTTTAGTTCTTGTGAGTTATAGTTTCAAAAGACTTTGTTAACCCATTTCCTTTGACACGGACATACTGTGAGGAAGGGGAAGAGTAGCATGAAAAGGTAAGGATATGCAGAGTGAAAGCCTGCTGGCAGTTCCTAGCCTTTAATCCATAGGTTCCCCATGGTTTTAGCCATAGGGAATGACTTCTGGTTCCCGTTTCCCCTTCACAGGTGTGAAGAATGGGTTGTTAGCAATCCTAACTGAAATCTTCCTTTGTTCTGCGGGTGTCCTCCTGGCCTGGCTGCAGGGCTGATGAGCATATTGTGGTCTCTGATTGTGGCTTTATTAACATTTTTAATTCTCTTGCCTCCTCCCTGCATTAATTAAACTATTCTAGGAGTACATGGGACGACAGATTCTAAATTGTTTTAACTATTGTAATGATAGGGTTTAGGACATGCTAGGCCAAAATACGGCACCTTGGCATATTGAATATTTTAAACTGAAGGAGCTCGAGAAAATGGCAGAAGCAGGAAAGTCACTCTGACCTTATCTTGACCTTCTCCCCTGAAGCAAGTCATAAAACCCTCATGCTCACATGTCTTCCGTGTACTCAGAAGTAAAAAGCATCTTTATCCACAAAGACAAAGAGACACAGATCAGAATCCTAACAATCAGGCCTTGCTAAATTTTCCCAGTTTATACTCTTACCTCATGCTCCTTAACCTATCATATTCCTCCACGACTGTCCACTCTTCATCAAACCCAGCATGAAAGTACTCAGGTTTAAACATTTCTTCAGGTCTTCATTTCCTTATGAAGGCTCCCATGTCACATAAAACTTACACTAAATAAATCTGTATGCTTTTGCTCTTGCTAATCTGTTTCTGCCAGTTTAATTTTCAGACCCACCCAGGGACCTAAGAGCATTGAGGAAAACTGCCCCTGCCCCTGCAGGGATCCCAGGGATCCCTCTGGGTCCTAAGTGAAGCCTCTAAAGTGGGCATCACTCCATCTCTCTTTCAGATGAGGAAATGGAAGCTACAAAAGTTTAAATAACTCACCCAAAGTAGGATTGCCAGACTTAATGAGGAAAAACACAGAATACTCAGTTAAATTTCAATTTTAGATAAGTAACC
Source organism: Cynopterus sphinx (assembly GCA_030015415.1). Classification (NCBI taxonomy): domain Eukaryota; kingdom Metazoa; phylum Chordata; class Mammalia; order Chiroptera; family Pteropodidae; genus Cynopterus; species Cynopterus sphinx. Next base: position 131,051,840 of record CM057380.1, on the reverse strand, counting down.
AATAATGTTTTAGTATAAGTATTCCCAAATATTATTATCAGGAATTCAAATTTAACTAGGTGTCCTACATTTCACGGCAACCTCTGTCCAAAGTCACCGTAGTGTTCTGAGGCAGGGAGGACGGTAAGAGAGGGCTTCTCTAAGCCTTGGGTTCTTTCTGCCACCCTGGGTAAGGAACCTAAAGTCCCCATCTAGATTTGCAAATGGAGTTACAGAAAACTGCTTCCATCAGAAGCTCAAATAGTCATGTAGACTAACACTATCACTAAATTAACCTTGTAGCAGGTATGAATCTCAATCCATATAACATGGTGTCAAAATTGCAGCTTTATTTTTTTATAACTCAATCTAGTTTCCATTTTAAGTCTTACAGGGACAATGGAAGCACTACTTGCCGACCCTCTTCCTGAGATGTTCCACAGTGAGACAACAGAAAATCTACGCAGGGCTCCCCAAACCTTTCTAATTTTTTAAATAAGAGCATTAGGAGCATTTTTGTTCTAATGTTTGGTCTTTGACGCCAGTTCCTGAAACAGAGCTCCCAAATTTCTTGGAATTTCCTGGATGACAGCAGTGTCTTTTGTTCTAATGAGGTTACTCTAAATGGGCTCCTGGATGGGAGCTGGTCACCAGAAAGACCAAGACACGATTAGAATCTTGGAATTTTCAGCCTCATTCCCAGATCCTTCAGAAAGGAGACAGGGGCTGGAAATGGAGTTAATAACTGATCATGCCCATGTAAAGAAGTCTCAAAAAAAATCCCAATAATAGAGGTCTCTGTCCCCAGTTCCACAGAGATAGAAGCTCTTCTCTCCTGACCTTCCCAGACTTCATCCTTTGTCTCTCTTCATCTGCCTGTTCATCTGTATCCTTTATTATAAATTAACCAGGTAAACATGTTCCTCTAGTTCTGTGAGCTGTTCTAGCAAATAATCTAATCCAAGGAGAAGGCGGTCATGGGACTCTCAGATCTTTAGCCGAGTTAGACAGAAGTGTGAATAACCTGAGGACCTACTTACTACCTGAGGTTGCATCTGAAGTAGGAGCAGGCTCATGGAACCAGGCCTTTAACCTGTGGGATCTGATGCTCTCTCCAGGTAGATAGTGTCAGAATTGAGTTCACTGTAGGACACCCAGCTCATATCACAGAGAACTGCTTGGTGTGGGAAAAAAACACACACACACATCTGATGTCAGAAGTGTTGAGAGTGATAGCAGTGTCAGATTAAAGGAGAGGCATACAGGAGGAAAAGTGTAAGTTCCCTACTCAGCCACAATTCTGGAATCTTACCCAGTGCCAGGTACCATGGGAATAAGGTCCCCTCCGGTAACTATGTCTGTCATCTGCTCACACTGGATGCTATTCATGAAGTCCTTTGAGTACCAGGCCTTGGGGAAGCTGCGGAAGGCCCCATCTCCATGGGAGACAGGCTGCCTCTGCTGGGCTCTGACTGGGAAGCAGTGTGCAGGTTTTCTCTGCTCTCATCACCTCTTCTCACTTGCTCCCACCCTGGAAATGAAACTGATATTTTTCCTTTTCTAATCATTGCAAAATCACACCTCCCTTCAGTTTCTGGCCAGGAACTTTGATCTATTCTTTAGAATCCTCTTCCTGTTCCTTGGGGTTTAGACTTTTTGAAAGCTGAAGTCAAGGAGAGTCCCATACTTCTCTATCTCTACCACATCCCCTTCCTGTGGTAAGGAACTCAGGAAGAGACAAAGAAATTCAGGAAGAATGTGTAAGAAAATATCCATTAGCATCTAATAATATTCTACCACAACATAATGTAAAAATCGCATTTTTATAATTTATGTGTAATGGTTTCTTCATTCAATATACTGCTGTCTACAACTCAGCAATTAAAATTAATACAATCATCTTACACTTTGCAGCCAGACTAACTTCCAAAAGGCAGGCTCATCAAATAATTTCAGAGCTCAAATTCCTCTAAAGGCTCCCCTTTGTCTCCAGAAGAGAGTCAAGATTCCTTGGTTTGGTGCCTGAGCATGTCCACGACCTGCCCCATTTTCAGCTCCATTTTCCATGACTCCTCCACGTGGCCAGTCACAGCCCCACCACGTTCACCTGCCTGCACTGCCTCCCTCTCTCCCAGCTGCCTCTCCAAAGTTGTCACCTAGGAGCACTGAGGCCTCATCCCACCATCTATGCCAGCCCACATCAACCAATTCCTCCTCCTTATTTACTTGGTATCCCTTTAGACCTCTAAGAAAGATACACTGCTATTTTAAAATATGAAAAAAAAAAATCACATTTGTTACCATAGCAGAGTTGTTAACTAGTACGTCCAAGTTTCTTTGCTTTGCACTGGAATTGCACCACCTCAATGTAGTAACACTGGTTATGTCATAAAAATGAATGGCTGACAGAGCTCTAATAAAAAAAAAAAGGATGAGAAAGCAAATGCTTTACCAAATGCAGGGTGTCTGGTAGAAAAATAAGACACTGAGATATAAAAGGCACCTTTAAGAGTGAAAATGGAGAAATCATCCAGTCCAGTATACCCTTCCTCTTACGGTGGAGGAAATACTTTGCCCTGTCCCATCACCCCAGACCCAGAGACAAGGTTCCTCCCACTGCAGTGAAGGTGATCCTTTTCACACGCCATGCAATGTGGAAAACTCACCTGCTGAGAAGCTTATAAAGCTCACAGGCATAATTAATGACTATCAAGAAATACATAAATGTGTGAATGTCATGAATGACACCAAAATGGAGATACTCTGAGAAAGGCATTTTAGAAAGAAGGAAAATTTTCCAAACTGTGTCTTTCTAGGCCTTCATCTTCAAAGTTGCCCTATTAGCGCACCATTTATTGGTGAATTCCTTCACAAAGCTCTAAGTGGCTAGTGCTTGAATTAGTGTTCTTAATTACTATTTCACCCTTGGACGTGTTAAGACCAAAACTGCTTTCTCTAAGCAGAGAAAGGGTCTCACTTGACATGCACTTCTTGGGTAGCTGAAGAAAGGTCCATCTTTAGACAGAATCTAAAACTGAGTGGGAAGTCCCTACATGAGAGGCATTTTTCCTTGCCCTTGGCTTTGCCCTTGAATAAATGAAAATGCTAACATCTGGGAAACCAGATGTCTGAGAAGAGAGACGGTGCACTCTCCATGGAGGCAGTTGAGAAGCTGAGACCAGGAGACATGGGAGGACACAGCACAATGCCACAGGCTACCCGGGGTGACATAAGGGATCTGAACTATATGAGCTGAACATTTTATGATGTCTCTAGTATCTTCTTCCTTTATAGTCTATGTTTGCTATTGGAATTTGGTAAAGTCCTCTTAAAAATGTCAGTTTGTCTAAGCTCTGTGGAGGGAAAACAAAGAAAGGGGATTGTATCTGCTTGTGGGCCTAGACTGTCAAGCTTAATCCTCTCACCCTAGGAGCCATTCTAGGATAAGTGCTTTAAGGGAAAACCAAGTCATGGCCCTTGGTCTTACCACACTTCCCTATTTGACTGGTCACTTCAGCCCTGTAAAAGAGATCCCCATGAACCTGGCCCACAGGAATACCATCAGTTATCCCCAACCCCCATCCCCAGCTCTACCCACAAGTGTTACTGAAAATAGCAAAAGGGCCCAGGATAACAGCTAGCCTTTAGCAACATTCTCTGTCCAGTACATAAATCTAAGCTTCTAGGTTCACTTCTTCCCCCTGCAGATCTCTAGCTTGCTATTACATCATTCTTTGTGGAGAATCTATCTACTCACCCAAAAAAGAGCCAGACAAGCATGAAATGCTGTCATTGGGACTCTGGTTTAAGAGCCTGTGGGGGACATCCTGGAATTACTAGTAGACGAGGGCTTGGCTTCAAGATACCACTGGTATCACTGCCTGAACAATTTCCTAGTGGGAGGAAAAAGAGAAACGCTAACCCTCAGCCAGAGCCACTGTGGTCTGGCTGAGTACCAGAGCAGTCAGCAGGGAACCCAGACTACAGCAGGAGCCCTGGGGCCTCCGTTTTTGGAGATCCAAGTCTTGATGACTATTCTAAAAATAGGAGCTAATAGCCAAAGGGCTCTCCAGTGAAACAGAGATGTAATTTAGATAGAGCATGCAGAAGGAAGCATGAAATCTGAACAGACAGCAAATAAAGGGCTAGCATGTTTCCTCCCATACATGACCCAGAATCTAAATGAGAGAAAGTGATCTCAACCACATCTAAACCACACGGATTATTAAAGTCACTCAAGGACATCCCTAAACACTGAGTGCTCCCTGTCGTAGGGCTGATGCCTCCACTGTAATGAAAAGCCTGATTCTCAGGCTGCAGGTGAATGGACAAGAGTTACTAAGGGTCAAGGAGAACCTGGGTATGACCCTCTCAGTACCAGGAATTTATTGAGGGCCCACATCATTAATGTCTCTCCTTCAAAGTGGTTTGCTGATTTGGGTCATGGATGTAACTGGCTGGATGTGGCTCCTCTAATAAAGTCTTTCTGAAATAGGTCTTACCTTAGACGTCACTACATTTGGGGCAGCCTGCCCTCCCCATTCACCTCCCCACATATCCCATTTATTACATCTTATTGCATTCTTTTCCAATTTATTGTATTCTCATTAGAGTCACTACCAGTAATGATAAAATGTAACATTTATTGACATTGACTATGTTGCAAACCCAATACCAAGCACTTTAGGTGAATTCTTTCATTTAATCCTCACATCAACTCTGTGAAGTAGGTGTTTTATTCTTATCTCCTTTTTAAAGATGAAGAATCTGAAGTTCAGAGACTTTGGATCATTAGTCCCAGAGCTGGAATTCAAACCCCTGGCTGCCTGATTCCTGAATCTATGTTCTAATGCGAGACAACCTCTCTAGACTGAAAGTACAAAGGTAGGAACAATGCCATTCATTCATTCATTCATTCATTCAACAAAATTTATTTAACAACTACTACAAACTATTCTAAGCTATTCAAAGTGCCAAGAGTACAGTAAACATGCAACTTTCCTGTTTGCAAGAAGCTAACATTCTAGAGGTTAGAAATCAAATAAGAAATAAGTACCTAATAAATAAAGAAATAAATCAGGTAGTGATAAATGCTAAGATGGCAATAAAAGAAGCAGATATGCTGGCCAGAGAGTAACTACTGCAGGTGTGTGGCCAGGAGGGAGAGTGTAGCTTCAGACTGAGTGAGTGGGAAAGATCTCTCTTAGGAGATAATCTTTGAGCTGAGACCTGCAAGATGAGGTGGAAGAGAGTCCCAGGTTAAGACCTAAGGGACATTCAAGAAATGGAAAGGAGGCTCCTTTGGATGGAGCGAAATGAACAAGGAGTATCTACCTGGTGGGTTTAAGCCAGTCTGTACCTAACACTGCCTGACTCATGTTGCCTTGCTTTCTCATTTGTGATGTGCTATCTGATAAAAAAAAAAGTTTTTCTGATCATTTCCAAGCCACAGATTCACCATGGGAAGCAAGCACACCAGCCACTTTCAGTAGTTACCTGCACATTCTTGTTGACCAGGAAATTTATCATCCAGTCCACATAATGCTTCTATCCTTCCAAGTGCTCAAGACAGATAACACATAAATAAGGTCAAAGAGATAACTCCTGGACTAGAGAGACAGTACTGTTCTCAGGGGCAACCCAAAGTGTGTCTGTGAGCTGAGTGAACTTTGACCTCCATGATCTATATCCTTACCATTTTTTTCCTACCATGCTCACCACCAACACCACCACACCCAGTGACCCATGCTACTGCAAGAGGTGAGTGTAGAGGGGCCATGTAGTTTGGAAGCAGACCTGGTTTTGAATTCCAATTTTACTAGTGTTAGCAGTGTAACCACAGTCAAGGTACTCAACCTCTATGGGCCTCAGTGAGCCAGTCTAAATTTAAGAGGATAGTGTTGAGAATACTAAAAATGCAAAGGGCGCCAGAGCCCCCAGCTCCATATCTGGCATACATTCGATACTCAACCTTGTCCTTGTCTCTCCCCTACAACCAAAGGCCCATTCTCTTGTCCCTAAGGACACCAGCTAGCACAGAGGGAAGATGCTCACAAATTTATTTTCATTAAGATATTAATGCCCAATAATAGTTTTATGTGTTTCTCTTCCCAGTGATATTTGTGCTCCAACCAGCAAAGCTGACTCTGTAGCAAAAATCCCTAGGTCAGGGATTTCATATTGTGTGTGGTCACAGTGGCAGGGGTAAGAGAGCCTTCCCCAAGTACAATACATCCCCCTGTGCCAAGCCCATGAAACAAGAAAACCAGGGCTACTGGTAAGTTTACCATGTTCTTATCCCCACTTCTGCATGGTGCAACCATAATTCATCCAAATAGAAGAGGCTAACTGAAGAAAAATCACATAAAATCTTAATAACAAAATCTTAGATGAAGCGAATTTTTATTGACTCTAGGAGATAGATCAAAAATTCATTAAATCGGAAAAGAATAAAAGTCTATTCCATACAGTTCGTCAGCCAGATTCACTTGAATGCTGACTTTAATAAATGTGTGAAAGTCCAGCCTGCTTTGAAAGAGCTAACTAGCTGGGATGTGTGCTCTTTCAAGCCTCTCTGCTTTCACATCTCTTCTCCCTACCTGGAAAGCTCTTATTGCCCCTTCTGCACCTGGCAAAATCCTACTCATCTTTGAAGGCCTAGCTCAAATGCCAGCTTCTCTGTAAAACCTTTCAAAATGTTCATCCAGCCATCCTGCAGAATTAGTCACACAATTCTTTCTCTCTTCATGTTTTGTTCCTCCCTTTGGAATAAGGCCTACCACTGTTTATCCACACATCACATTGTAGTACAATGAGTGGTTTGTGCTCTGTCTCCCATACCAGACTGAGCAATTAGAGGTCAAGAGCCCTGCTTTTTCTGCTTTGTATTCCTGGTACTGTGCCTAGCATATAGTGTGCCCTCAGTAAATATTAGTGGAAGTGAATTCATTAATGTTGGGGGAAATACTGAATATGCTTGAGCCTCCATTTCCTCCTTTATAAAAGGTGACAGAGATATTTGCAACAAAAGGTCAGTATTCAGATTCGATGATATGTCAGGTATGAAACATTGTCTTGCACCCAACATAGAACCTGTATATAATTAGCTCACTAGGAGTTGGTTCAGTCCATCCATCCAGTAATGGCCCTAGTACATTTCAGTAAACAGAATAGGCGATGACCCTGATGTCATGGAGTTCATATTTCAGAAGGAAAAGACAGTTGATGGCTAGTAAACAAATAAATATACCAGAAATATTAGTGATAAGCACTTTGAAGAAAATTAAACAGGGTATTAATACAGAAGGTTATTTACATAAAGGTGATGGTAGTAGGGAAAGCTTCTCAGAGAAGATAATGTTAAGCTGAAATTCACATGACCAAAAGGAACCCTGTGAAGATCTGGGAGAAGAGCACTCTGGGCTCAGCAATAGTAAGTGCAAAGGCCCTGAGGCAGGTACAAGATGGAAGTAATTAGGAGAGAATGTTGAGGTAAGTATGATGGGAGCATTTTGACTTAAGGGAAGAGTAACGGAGATGCAGCTGGAGATGTAGGCAAGGGGCAGATAATTTGGAGACTAAAGATTAGGACTTAAAATTATAAGAAGGAATTCATATTTTATTCAAAGTGCAACGAAAAACTATCAGAGGTTCTTAATTAGGGCAGTAACAAAAGTGGTTTATGTTTTTAAAAGTTTACTCTACCAACTGTGTAAAGAATGGGTTGTAGAGGCAAGAATGGAAGCAGGAAGACCAGTTGCTCCTAACTGTAGCAGTCTAGGAAGGAAATGCTAACTTGACCTTGGCAATGAAAGTAAAGATGGAGAGGAGAGGATATGAAAATGTTTCAGAAATAGAGCCAAGAGGAGTTACTGATGGAAAAAAGTGAGGGACCAAGCATGATGCAGATTTTGACTTAAGCTTCTGGGTGAGATAAAGTTAGAAAGTACATAAACTGTTTTAAAACAATTAGTGGTAGTGTACTTTTCCCTATTTTTTCTGCTAAGAACAATGAAAAATCTTGGACACTGATTATAAATCAAATGTAAGAAGACTGAAAAGTAAAGAGAAAGCAGATGGATTAGGGACGCTGGATCCAAGGAACACAGTGGTGAATGCTCTGGGCTGTCTTTTTGCCTCATATACCCCAAACATGTTGCTGAAGAGGCCAGCAACCTGGAATCACCAACTGGCACATAACAACAACAAAAAAGTCCCCCAAAAGTCTGCTCTCTCTAGCCAAAGGACAAGGAAAAGAGCAAATCAAAACTTGTAGGCAATAGCTGTTCTACTATAGACAAACATCACAGAAAGATCTGTGGCTCTACTCTCATTTACAGTAGCAAACTCCAAGTAGGAAGCCAAGAGTCCCACCCAGGTTCTAATGAGGGGCTCCAACACCTAAGAAGAGCTTCCCTTCTCTTTCTGGTGTAAGGGAAGCCAAGTAGAGAGCCAGGAATTTTATCTCCATTGGCCAGTAACTAGCACACCAACCTCTCCTGGTATCAGTGGAGACACATGTGGCAACTGGATTTCTATCCCCACTCAGCAGTAATGAGATGCCCATCCCCCTTCCAGATGAGGTGATCTCAAAGGAGGCCTAATGGAGAGTCAGGACTTTATAACTGTTGTCTGTTATGGTTCTAAATGTATGTAGAAAAAATATTTAAATCGTGTGTTGGTAAGTTGTATATATACAGTCTCAAACTAAGAGCAATCAATAAAAAACTTTATTAAAAGATATACTTTCTTTAAAAAAAAGATGAATCAAAATGGCATTTAAAAATGTTCCCGTACCACTGAGAAAGGCAAGAAAAAGAAAATGAAAATGAAAACAGAAATATCAATAATTACATTAAATATAGTCTAAATATACAAATTAAAGATAGAGATCTACAGGTTGGATTACAAAGCATGACCTAACTATATGCTATCTACAAGAAACTCACTTTGCATACAATGATACATGAAGGCTGAAAGTAAAATGATGAAAAAAGGCATAACATGCAAACATTAATCAAAGGAAAGCATGGAGTGGTTATATTAATATTAAGTAGACTTCAGAACAAAAAAAATTATTAAAAATAAAAAGAGACATTATGTAGTGACAAAGGGATTAATCCACCAAGAAGACATAGCAATCCTAAATGTGTATGTACCAAATAGCAGAGCAGCAAAGTATGTGAAGCAAAAACTGATAGAACTGAAATGAGAAATATACAAACCCATAATTGTAGTAGGAAACTTCAATATTCCTCTCTTAACAACCGATAGAACAACTAGCCAAAACCCAGCAAAAATACAGAAGAACTCAACATCATCAACCAACAGGTTGACATTTATAAAACACTCCACCCACAACAGCGAATCCATAGTTTTTTCAAGTGCCCACAAATCATATACCATATCCCGGACCATAAAACAAATCTCAACAAATTTAATATATTTGAAATTATTATTTCAAGGATAAGAAAATACTACAAACAAATCTATACACACATCTGACAACTTAGAAGAAATGTATCAATATCTCAAAAAAAAAACACACACACAAACTACCATTACCAATCAGTATAAAACAATTTGATAATATGTACATTTTTTAATTTGTAATTTAAATCACTCCCCTCCCCCCAAAAAAATCTCTAGGCTCAGATAGTTTCACTGGAGAATTTTATCTAATATTTGAAGAATTAGTACCAATTGTACACAGAAAATAGGAGATAACATTTCCCAATTCATTTTATGAAGCTAATATTATGTTGGCACCAAAACCAAACAAAGACAGTATCAAAAAAGAAAACTACAAATCAATATCCCTCATGAATATAAAAATAAAAATCCTTAACAAAATATTTTATATAATACAAATAATATTTGGCATTATATAAAATTCTATACTGTAACTCAATGAGGTTTATTCCAGGAATGTAATGCTAGTTTAATATTAAAATATCAATCAATGTAACCCACCATATTAAAAAGCTAATGGAAAAAATATCATATGATCTTATCAGTTGCACAAAAAAAGCATTTGAAAAAATTTAACATCCATTCTTAAAAAAAAACTCAGAAACATAGAAATAGCAGGAACTTTCCTCAGTTTAGTAGAATATTTAAAAAAAAAACATACACACACAAAACTACAACTAGCATTATACTTAATGGTGAAATATTGCTTTCCCCCTAAAGTCCGAGACAGAGCAAAAATTTTTACTCACCACTCTTATTCAGCATGATACTAGATTTGGCTAGTGCAATTTTTATAAACTAACTCAAAATAGATCATAGATCTAAATGTAGAACACAATACTTCTGAAACTGAAATGCGGAGAAAAAAGAACGAAAAAGACAGATTAGAATATTCAAGAACTGTGGGACAACTATAAAAGGTGTGATGTACATATAATAGGAATACCAGAAGAAAGAAAGAAAAATTTGAAGCAATGACCAAGAATTTCTTAAAATCATTAGACACTTACCCTTTAATGTACCTGGTTTCCCCTAGTCCAGAGCCTTTCAAGGTACTGGAACATAGGGTACATTCTGTATTAGATTGGTATGGCAACAGCAGCAAAATACCACAGAAACAACAGAAAATTATTTTCTCACAGTTCTGGAGGCTAGAAGTTTGAGATCAAGGTGTTGGCAGGGTTCGTTTCTTCTGAAGGACTCACTCCTTGGCTTACAGATGAACAACCTCTTCCCTGTTTTCACATGGTCTTCCCTCTGTGTATGTCCTAATCTCTTTCTTATGAGAACAATCATGTTGGATTAGGGTCCACCCTAATGACCTCATTTTAATTACCTCTTTAACGAACTGATCTCCCAAGTCACATTACAAGAAACAAGGGGTTAGAACTTTAACATATGAATTTTGTGGGGGAGCACTGTTCAACCCATAACGCCTATTACCTTATGCTCCTTCATGCAAATCCTTTCTGAAACTCCCTCCACCTTCATCTTTCCAAAATGCTCTGTTCCCAATGCCTTTCTTTTTGCTGTTTATGTTTTACTTGTTTTTAATCCTTTCTTATTATTTTTAGGAGGATTTGAGGAGGGGGAGAAAAATAGGTGCGTTTAATCCCCCATCTTTATCCAAAAGTCCCTACCCACCCTTCTAATTACCACCTATCTGAGAAGCCCTCTGCCAATATCAGACCACAGTCATCTCTCCTTTCTCTTAACTCCCAATTCATTTAACATATAACCATCTTCTGTTTCATTTTTATTAGCCTTTGAGTTCACATATTTATACTTTACCCACTGAATATCCAGGACAGTATAAAGTGTTCACTATTTTATAAAAATGTCATTTTATGAATTTATTATGACCCCGTTTCTATAGCTCAGATTCAATTTTTTATTGTTTTAATGTAGTATATCAATAAACCCATTACATCATGGATTTCACAAGGTACCACCCTATTATTATACATGACAGTTTATGGAAGGAGGAATAAGATTTCAAGTCCACGTCCCAAAAAGGAAGGCACACTGCCATCGCCTGGATCAAAGCCAATAATGCAGCTCTTTAAGAAAGGACAATACAGCTCCAAGTAAAATGTAGGTCTGCGAAAATTATGCAAATACGACTCTTTGCTTTTCTTCTAACAAATGTTAAGGGTAATGTAATTAAAATCAATGTTGATCACTATAGTAATGAAAATCCTAGTCCTGAATTCAGGTCATTTACAGATAGTTAAGTTGACCTGTTAACAAGATCTTCCAAGTTCATCTAAGGAATGTCATTTCCTCATGTGATTTTCTGAATTTGTACCAGACCTGAATTCAGCTTCTCTGGTGGTTAGTTTTATATGATTGGTTAGTGAAAACTTTGTTCTGCTTTGCTCCATCAAACAAAATGACAAATCAAGTGTGAAGAAAAATGAGGTGACAAACATGCAATGTAGCCTTTGTCACATTTCAGACTGCCAAGGCTAGAGTTTACTAGACAGACTACACACAGTTTGAACATATTGACTGACTACTCTGATTATCCACATCAGGCTTTCTTGGATGGAAAAGAATGTAAGAGGGTGAGTAAAAGGGTAAAGTCAAATCCCAGGTACCAACTGAAACACACACAAAACCAAAAATAATTGAAGTCAACATTTGGGAAATCACAAGCATTTTCTGCATTCTTGTGTTCAATGGACTTTTTCCTTTGGGAAGGTACTCCCATGGTTCTGGAAACACGATTTATGTTTTGGTCAAGCATGTCTAAGGCAAGTGCCTTCCTAGTCTTTGAGCAAAGTCCTGAAACCAGGCATGATCCAAATGCAAGTGCAGAGGCTGCATCCTGAGATGCAGAGGAGCTTCTAGTAAAGCCTGTCTTCATAGACAGCTGGGAACCTCTGCCAAGGCTGAGAGAGGACAGTAACTGGTTTTTGCTTTCTCTGGTTTAGGCCAGCTGGTAGAGAATTCTGGACTTGAGGAGGGCCTCTGTGCAAAGTAGCAGTGGGTTCCAGGAACAGATGTCTGTTCTCTTCTCTGCCCCATAATCTTCTGAAGACATCCTCAAGCATTCAATAACATGTTAGGAGTATGCCTTCTAGTATTACCTGTGTTTGGGAGGCTAATAGAGGGGCCTGTGCCCACATTTGGGTTAAGCAGGCCTGGGAGGAGCAGAAGCCAAGACACGAGGCTAAGAGGTGGCCATGGCAGGGAAGCCTGCAGCAGTCACCAACGACAAGATGCAGTCAGGATGGATTTGTGCACATGAAAACACTCCCTGGGCTGAGTGTTGCTGGGAACTAATAAAAGATCGACGTCTTCCAGTCATACAAGGAGGTTCAGGGTATGTTTTGGGGCATCAAGGGGATGAATGACTCCCTAGAGCTGAAGCCCTTGAGGATATCCAAGTGACAGTTATATAAGTCAACCTGAACCTAGTACTCTGGATTCTGTATAATGGGGCTTCAGACAACCTTGTTATTTGGTTTGTGGAAGGGCTGAACACAGTGCGGGCTGCCTTAGAACATCCTCCTGAACCTCCCCCTCCACTAACCTCAATCTAGTCATTGTTGAGGTAAAAACCAGAGCTTTGTTATGAGTGCCTGGCACTGAATCAATTCAAAACACTCACCCTAGAGACCCACAGATACTTACGTCAAGTTGTAAGCCTGGGACTTCAGCGTCTCAAGGCCCCACTCAGGCTAAACTCTGAGCCTTGGGAGGTAGACAGGTTCTGCTTACATTCCTCTTCCATTTCCCCACTTAGATCACTCCCTTTTCACTCTGGATTACCTGAACTCTACCTTGACTTTGGCCACCCATGGCCTGCTCTTGCACTCCTTCAGAATTCCCTTGGGCTTTATTAGATAAAATCACCTCTAACAATGGACCCATTAGCTCACATTACTTCAAATCATAATACTGTTATTTAATAATTTGCCTGAGCCAAGATAAAACTTTATGTCTCCTAGAGATCTGGAATAGGTTTTTCAGGCATTGCAGCAAGCCAGATGGGAGAGATATTTGGCAAAGGGGCCCTCTGGCACTTGGTGGCTATAATCCACGGCTGAAGCCAAGGACATGGACAAGTCTACAACTAAGCAGAGCTTCCACCATGACCAGACTCTCAGGAAAATACTGCCTTGGGTCTTGAATTGAAGGCTTTTAGGGCTAACATCAGGTTAATAGCTGGAAAAATAAGCTGGCATATCAGTTGTCTCTATATATTGCTGGTTAATAAATATATGAGTGCTTTGTTTTGGTCCTTTCACCATCCTAAGAAGCAATGGGCAGCCACTAATCACAAAGAATTCAAGGATGTTTAGCATTCACAAAAAGCTTGGTACAAAGAATAGAAAAGAGGATTGATTGTGGTATAATCTCTGGGATATCAAACCGATGACCACTGAACTACGACTTCTTGGTCTCAACTGGTTTTTTGCCATTGCAAAGGCACCACTCTACCATAGTTCAGAATCTGTTTTGAGTTTGTAGTTTTGCTCTGATAGTACAGATGGTGCATATTTGATTACCCCAGTTGAGAACAAATACCAAAAATCACTGTTATTTTATTATTTAAATGAGTCCATAATGTAAATAACAAAGACAATTTTTGATGATGGAAACTAGGAGGCAGGGAAAGTAGAACAGGTATCTCTGTATGCCAGCAGTTAAGACAGACCTGAGTATCACGTACAGACTCAGCCATTTCCCACCACAAACACACGCACATGAACATGCACACATGCATATACACGTGCATCTCCTCTCCGTCACAGGAAGGACATTTCTGCAAACTCCTGACTGCATTTTTGTGACTTCACTTCCTCTCCAAAGTCCAGTCTGATATTTTAGATACAGGTCCCATACACCGAAGTACTAAATGGAGTAAGAATTCCCTTTATACACACCCTCTAGTCCCTAAAGAGACCTTATGACACAGTAAAAAATGGAGCTCTGCTTGGTGTAAGGCAGAGTTTCTGCCATGGCCATCACTGGGCAATGACTTTGAGGTGTGCTCCTGCCTAGACACTCCCCCAGTGACCTCAGGGTCACTCTGTGCAACCATGGCACAGGACGTCAGGCAACCATAACAGAGTGAATCAGGCTCATAAGGGGGCCCAAACAAACACTAACAACCTTTCCCATGTGCCAACTACCCAATCTAACCACCACAGTGATGGGCAAGGGAAGGGTCTGCACAACCTGTCTGTGGTAGATTGAATGAACTAAAGAACTTATGTAGGACCAGCCATTACAAATTGTGTTGGCCACATTCTCTTTCACCATTTCCTCCTCATAGGTTTCAACACTGGACAACACGATCAAAAATTATACCTCTGCGCTGCCTAGATGTGCCTGAAGATCTGCTAAGAAATAAAAATTCACTTTCACTTTGTTTCCTATCAATGTGCTTTCAGTCATGAAATGCTATTTTCTGAATATCCAGTGGGTGGCAGTAATACCAAAGAAATGCCAGCTACCGGCCTGCTTCAGTGGTCCTGCTTTTGTGCTACCATGTTCAACAGTGACTGTAGCACAGAAGAGACTGAGTGTCTAAATCAGACTGACTCTGCTTGACTCTCACCTTTGCAGGACATTCTATCTCTCAGAGCCTGTTCCTAGGATTGAGATGATATATGCAAGCCCCTGGTACAGTGTCTAGCTCACAAAATAGTGTGTGTATAAGTGACAGCTAATATTATCACTAAACCTGTTTGAACCATTATGACTAATAAAGAGTTCCAGACAAGAAATAGAAAATCCTATTCTTATTCCACACCCATTAAGTATTCAAAGACCATTTAGGGAGAAAGAGATATCTCAACACAATCTGTGAAAGGTAATTAATACCCACTGATGCTGAAAAGGTGTTTTTTTTATGTTCAAGGAAGTGCTTTGAACCAGACTTAAAAGGCTCTTCATCTGGATACTTCGTTTCTTTTAGTGTTTGAATTCATTCATTCATTTATTCAGGAAATATTTATTAACTTCATATTATGTGCCAAGTAACAAGTTTTGGAAATCATCTTTTGAAAACACTGCATGTTTATAATCCACTGGCAAACAAACTAATTCTAGTTCCCACTGAATCTACATTCATCACATCATCCATGCACACAAACTTCAGGACAACTCACTTGTTATATGACAGTGATAGCCTCTTTTGAACTTAATATTGAAACTCATGGTTTAACAGAGGTCTGATTTGTGGATCTAATTTTAAATTCAGCAACATATATATCAGTCACTATGATAGGTGTTACAAATACAAAAATACACTAAGTTCACCTGATGGGATCGAGGAAGGCATCCCCAAGAAAAAGATATCTAGGTTCAGACATGAAGGATTAGAAATAATCATCCAGGTGAATTTAGAGGAAAGCATGGTCCAGGCAGAGAACAGCTTAGAATGGAGGGGCTTAAGAATGAAGGAATTTGCAGGCAGTAGGGTGCTTATGGGTGCTTGGTTGTAGGGAGATGGGTGAGATGGTGGGAGTCATATCATGAAGGGCTTTCTATGCAGTGACAAAGCAGCCAGGTTTCTGAAAGTGATAGGGAGCCACTCAAGGGGTTAAACAAAGGAGTGACATATGATTTGAGTTTTAAGATCATTCTGGTAGCAATGATGAGGGGTGGACTGCTGATGGTGTGGCTGGAACAGGAGACCAATTATAAGAATGCTGCAGGAATGCAGAAATAAAATAATGAGCATCAAAACTAGGAATAATGAAAAACAAGCTAACATTTTTTTTATTTTAAATGCAAATATGAAAGTAAATCTTGGGATTTATCATTTTTCAGTCCAGTCCCTAAACAAGTAACAGACATAAATAGTACAACCAGAGTAGTTCGAATAGCCATAGATTAAGAGTTAGAAGACAGCATGTTCTGAACTTGCTCTTCTATTTTTTAGCTCTGTAATCACAGAAACATTTACTGAGTCTCCTTTTCTTATGTTAAAAATGGCAATAGCACTACCTGCCCTGACTACTTTATAAGTTTCTTCTAAGGACACATTAATATACAAAGGAACTGTTTTGCCTTTAGAATGCTTTTCTATATAGTGAAATCGACTTCTAATTAATGACTTGAGAAAAATTCAAGTCATTCAAAATTCAATACACACAGCTTATATATAAGCTATACATAAAAGACTGAATGTCAATGCTTGTTCATACCATGAGAAAATACATTTAGCAATGCATAACATTAATAAATTCTATCCTAAGTGTATTGCAAAACACTGAAGCTAAGCAAATTATGATCATTTCAGTAACTTATACTGTGAACTGGGAAAATTATCTTTGCAAAAAGATTATTCCTCAAGCAACTGTGATGCAACAAAAATTATCAATAGCTAAATAAGTTTTTTAAAAAGAAAAAATTGTACACCTGAAATTCGCTGGATTTTGTTAACCAATATCACCATTAAAAGTTAATAAAAAAATTATCAACAGTATCAAATAAAGTTTTAAATTTGATTTATTGATGCTGATAACAGCTATATGATGGTGACCTAATATTATTTTTAACAATCTGATAGCCTCTAAATTTAAGTTGGTTTTAACATTTAAAGGATGCCCAAAATGTGCTAGGTTGATACTTTAAACATTTAACTAAAATTGATTCTTGCTGTCGAATTCAATTAAACTGTATAAATGTCAATGAAGGACCTAACCAGGTGCAAAGGACTGCACCAGGGCTACGCAGAACTAAGATAAAGAGAACAATAACCCTACTTTCAAAAGATTATAGACACCACACTCAGACACAACACATATAGGCAAACTATATGCTACTACTTCAAACATTCCTAGTTTTTAAATTGTTTATGCCTCGATGTGAATTATGTACCTTAAGTTAATAAGTAACGTGGATATGAGGAAAAAAGCTGACGCATTAAAATTTAAAGATGCTGTGACTCTTTAATCAACCTATATAAAAAAAAACAAAAATATCTTTTTAACATAAATACTAAAAACATATCCTGCAAATAATTTTGTTAGTGAACTGACATGATGATATTAAAATGTTTTATAAAAAAACAAATCTAGTTACCTACTTAAATTTCCTGTAAACAAATATAACTTTATTCATATGCTAATGAAGCAATCTGGTCATGTGGTCACAAAACTCATGAAAATATAATGTTACATTTATAGGGCACTGAAGACTGTACCTATACCTAACATTTAAATGACTTATAAAATACTGACCTTTACAAGTATACTTCATTATTTCTATTTTTATTTTCAGAAAAAGACATAAATAGTTCACTTGAATACATTTCTCATGAGTTAAATCACAATTCACTTTATAGTTAATTAACTTATATCCAAAGACAGTACTTTCCTGTATGATTTCATTCTCTTAAAAACAAAACACTATCAGTAGAAAATTTATATATGAAAGTCAAAGGCAATAATTTCAGTAAAAATGGAAATCAACCTCCGTATCTTTTCTTGAGTTCTTCAATAGAATTATCCTTCAATCCTGATTTGTCTATGTGATTGAATAACGCATGTGCAACTGAAAAAGAAAAAAATTTTTTTCATTTGAATCATTTTTAAAAACTAAGAAACAAAAATTAAAGAGAGTGATCTATCAAGTGAAACTTTTACACTTGAAAGCAATAATCATTAGGATTATTTATAATTCAGATATTTAAAAATCCAACCCCAGAACAGATTATATAACAATCTAATGATATTTCTTACCAGAATATTTTGTTTCTAGTAAAAAATTTCCCCTATCTTCAACATTAATCTTACAGATTAAACTTAACTCATTCTGAGCTTCCTAAAATTGTTACTCTATTTAAGTGTCCTTTTACTTATTATTGTAATTGTTTTGCAAACTTAATTTTATCTTAGAAGAAAATTGTATATCACTACTCTAAATTGAAAATTAGCAGTAACATCTACAAAAATCATGTTTGATGGGCTAGTAATATTTTTATATTAATAAAATATGTAACTATTAAAAGTTAAAAGACCTTATGAGCCATGTAAAATCTTTATCATCATACCAGTGAATAGTCAACACTCAACATTTTTGAAAATACTGTTATTGTTTATGTATTTCTCAACATTTAAACTAGCTAACAATGTTTAATGATAATGGCAATAATAAAAGACTACAGCAGCTAATATTTATTAAATGTTTAGTTACATGGCAGGAACCATTTTAAGAGTTTCCTATGTTTAACTTAGTGGACAGTGGTGACCCAACCAAGATGGTACTGTTGGTAAACCAGTCTGAAGAGCCAACTCACATTCTTTGAGTATATTTAAACATATCACATTACAGTGGCCAGAAATTCATTCATGTGACACACTTACACTAAGAGGTTATTATGTACTAAGCTCTGCTCTATGCCGAAGCCTAGAGAACAGGGTAGACAAAGCACCTGCTCTCATGGAGCCTTCATCCTATCATGGAGAGAAGTAACAAACACATACATGAAACACTGTCAGCTAGTTATGTATTACAAAGAAAACTAAAGCAGGGTAAGAAGACAGAGGGTAAGAAAACATGAGGGAGGGGAGGCAGGCTGTTATTTTAACTAGAGCTGGTGAGGAAAGGTATCTGTGAGGTGGTGACAGTTAGGTGGAAATTTAAATGAAGGTAAAAGGTATGTGGGAAGATATTCCAGGCTCAAGGAACAGCCAAATGCAAAGCCCCTGAGGCTAAAATAAGTCTGGCAGTTTGGTATATTTAAAAAAAAACACAAAGTGGTGTGATGGGGCAGAGCGATTGAAAAAAGTGGTAGAAGATGAGGTCAGAATAGTAATTAGAGTAATAATTTTTAGAGAATTTCAGGGACTGTTTTTGATTAACTGAGGATAAGGCAAAAACTTCTTTTAGTTTAAATTATATTTAAAAATCTTTCTAAATTTCAAATACACTTCCCAAAGTACAATTTAAAGAGTGTTTTTCATAGTGATTGAGACTTATTCAATGTCACTGCTAGAAACAAAGAAATAAGAAAGAAGCCCTAAATTCATTTAGTCCAAGAGATCTGAAAATGGCACGAGTTTTCACTATTTTTAAATCTAAAAAATCTGGTACTTTGGCATTCTCATAATTTTTCTTTTTCCTAAAACTAGAATATAGTCCAAAACTCTAAGTAACTGAAGTTTCTGCAGTTTGATTTTACTTAAATTAGGGTTTCCCTAGACAGACACTTTCTGTCAAAGACTGATAGAGAAATAAGGGATCTAATTCTTCAGGCTCATCACCTGCCACTCTTTTTTTACCACCTAACTCTACAACCTAGCCACACTGCATTTTTAATTTTCTCAACTCAATTTTCTTTCCTGCCTCAGAGCCTACGCACATATTATTCCCTCAGTCTAAAACTCTTCCCTACCCACTCCATCTAATTGACTCTTGTACTTTGAGGATCCGGCTTAAATCAAACAAGCTCAAGGAAATTAGCTCTCACAAAATGGGTTGGGTCTCCTAGTATCCATGCCTCTTATGGCAGGAGCTCAACCCTGACACTTATTATTGTATTTTCAAGTAAAAGAGCCCAAACTAGAGCAGGACTGTTTAAGTTTAAAACCTGAGTCTGACTTCCTAACTATGTAACCTTGGTCACAGTTCCTTACCTCCTTATGCCTTGGTTTCCTTCTTTGCAAAAAACTCATACCAACACCTCATAGTGTTACTATCAGGATTTAATTTTACTTAAACTGTAATTAATATAATTAGTTTAAATTTTAATTGTATGTACTTTGAACATAGTAAATAGTCAATAAATGTTTGCTATGGTTTGTTTAAAAAAGGGAACTATACAAGAATAAAGAGATATGGAAAAGCTTTCTTCACAGACTTACTTTTTTTCTCAGGTTCTGACATAAACATCACTGCCATATCAAACCTTTTTAGTTCAGAAAGCCTTTGTAAGATTTCAAAGATGAGTGATGGCTTTTCTTTCCTGAAATAAACCAAACATAAAACAAATGATCCACTAAAAATAGCTCATTTAATTCTTTACTTATACAATATATACAAGATCTTCATTTATCTTTTTTCCCTAAATTCTACCTATATTTAAGTGCACAAATGAAGAAATTTATCAAGTCAATTGAAGAAATTATAAAATTCTTAAATATGAGGCTTAGCATGGACATTATTAATCTGCTATAAATTTTCACTTCTATACCCTACTTTTCTCTTTAAAAAAATGTAAAGTCCTTTTTCCTCCTAATCATTTCCCTTATTACTGCTTGCACTTGTCACCCTTACAACTTCTGCAACAGTAAAATTTACTAGAAAGCTAATTGCTATATAGAAGGTTGTAATATGATATCAAAATGAATGAATTTCCCAAACCACTAGAAATAACATAGCATTACAATATGAAAGTATACCTAAAAAAATTCAACTTACTCAATGTAAAAGTCGTGCAGAATTTTAATGATTTGATTGAATACATCTGGATCTAGATTTTTCTGAAACAACTTTGGATACAAAGATGGTTCAATTCGCTAGGAAAAAATATAGAGTTAGAAAATTAATTATGGCAACATTCACTTATCATAAATTATTTATATAATAATTACCAAGGTAAATATAGTAAAGAATAATTACTATGCATTAGTAATTAATAAACAATAACTGGGGGATGAGGGGTTTTCCAAAATGTAATTAACGATAGAAGAAAGGTTAGAAGAACTGTAATATAATCACTTAGTTCAAGTCAGAGAAAAACTTCATGAACACTACCCTAAGAAAGACAGAAAATTTGAGGGCTCTCAAAAAGCAGTAAGAATTTAAAAAAATAAAACTACATGAGATAATGTACTTGAAAGTAATTGTATACTGCATAATTATAAAGATTACTATATCTGCACTGAAAAAAAAACTATTCTAATCCATTATTTGGTAAATTTCATATGATTTGATTCTTTTTCTTGGAGCAAATAAAAGCTCATTTTCAGGAGACTGACTGACTAAATATTGCAAGCATTACTTGGCACACAGAAGGCACTTGATATATTTTAGCTTCTTTCCCCAGCTTGAAGGACAAAGAATTAAGTTTAAGTTTGACATATGAAATTAGATTAAGTTGCTGTGAACAAAAGAATTCAAAATATGACCTATTTCCCCAGGTTCCCTGGCTGCAAATATTTAAAATGGTCTGTTCAAGGTGATAGATGTATCAGGCAAGAGATAAGAGCATTTTCTACAACCGTATTATACAAAAAGGAAATACAACACTTTATTATATGGTGACAAAGAAATTCTTTGACCTTTTACTTAGAACTACTAGCTTACTCTTTCTTACCTTCAAATACTGATATAACGTATCTGGAGAATTTTTCAGTTGTCTGAAATCAGATTCAAGCTGGAATGAGTTTGAAGGAATTGGAGGAAGAACAGTTGTAATCGACTGAGCAGGTATTTTGTCTACCTCTATAGAAATCTTCTCACTGAAAGACTGACATACATCCTGTTTCAAATTAACTTGAGGTCTGAAAATATTTCAGAGGCATCAATCAAACAACTGAAAAGAACTACAAATAGTCAAAGCTTATAAAAACATCAATAGAGATTTTTACATTTCTGACTTTATTGATATTGTATTATCTATTTACATTCTTTCAGCGGATAATATATGTATATTTTTTGGAATATAGATTATGCCTTTGCAAATTTTCACATGCTATGTAATGACTATTCTCATCTGTTGGGCTATTAGCCTGACCAAATTCTGAGCACACCATTTCTATACACTGCATTACTACATCATATATATTTACAACTCACCCTTCTAGAAATCTGAATTATCAGTTTCAAGAAAGATATTCTAAGGAAAAAAAATGCTTCCTCGTTAAAACAAAAATCTGCCTATTTAGTGTTTCCCCACAATCCATATTATCATTTTAAATAGAAATATTACAAAAATTCAAAGTTTAAAAACAACTTCTACTAGGATTACTGAGTGCAATGGAAGAATATGTAAATAAAGTTACAATACAAAATAAACTTAGCTTATATTTTTTATATTCTCATAATGAAGAAAACAGACTATTTTTTAAAATTCCAAATGATATTTAGACAGACCACAAATAATCTTAAATATGAATGGCTAGAATAATGATAATGTCTAAATTTTACATTTTTTAGAAGCTTCCTTTTAAAAAGTTAAAAAAAAATTGCTGAATTATAAAGTAAAACAATATACTAAAGTTCTAGAAAAGGAAATGAACAAAATAAATCTGTTTAAGATACATTCTGATCATCTCTAAATTCCCCACTATGGTAAAGGAACAGTGATTATTCTGTAAGCAAAGCCTCTTTAATAGCAAGAATTAAAAAAAAAAAAAAACTGAATGCGAAGTTGAAAAACTTATGGTGCTGAGTACAAACCAGAAGTCTCATCAGCAATATTAATTTTCTAATGAAATTATCACCATTCTAGAGATTATAGGAGTGTTCCTACTCACTGCAGAACTGAAGTATCACTGATTTCTTCTATTTTCAATACTTTTGCTTTTGGAATATCACTCGTGGGCAAAAGGTCATCTTGGCTTGAATTCTTCTTACTTGCAATGCCTGTGCTTGATATTACATTTGCTAGATTGAAAGGATTATTCTCTGGAGCAGCAGCAGTCATGCTATCTGGCACATCAATAGTTTGTATCAAATTACCAGTTTCTTCAATAATAACCTTCTTGAGTGGCTTCTAAAACAATTAAAATCAATTCCTTAAATCAACACATACAGGTTGTCTATTTTAGGGTCACAAATTAAAAGGTTGCAATGTTCTTACAATCAATATCCCAATAATAAGTAAATTCAATTTGATGGCTAGGAGTCATATTCTTGTCAGAGAATACAAAAAGATGCATAGCACCTATCCTACATAGGTCTAAATGTGGAAAAGAAGATGTATTATAAATAATTACAAAGCAATGGAATGCACATCATAAAAGATGAGAGCACAAATTACAAGAAAACACAAAAGGTAGATAAAAGGCATCAAGTGGAGATGCCTTTTATTGAAAATAAAAATGCAAAAATGAATATAATTAGTAAATAATAATATATGAAAGCAACTAGACTTATGTTCAGCACGTGAAACAAGTATTGCCATAGAAAATTCAAGAATAAAGTCATAATAAGAATACTAGGAAAGTATTAAACTAAGGATTTTCTCTATTGGCTACTAACCTAAAATATGAACTTAGCAAAACAAACATTCTTTGCCTCACTTTCTTCCTTTATAAAAAGAGGATAAAAATACCTGCTCTAACTTCATTATAAAATTACTTCTCTAAAAGCATCAGCCATGCATAAGTTACTTTTAGAGGGCAGGGAGAGGATGGTGATCAGCAAAGGGGCACACAGGGCGATTCTGGGAGGTTGATACCTTTCAATTTTTTTTACCTGTTTGGTGGTTTCGCCAACACACACACACACACACACACACGTATGTAACTATATAAATGTTAGAAGCTACAATAGAGTCACATTGTGACTCTATTTGCCTTAAATGAAATAGATTTCAAAGGTTTAACACACATCAAACTGCTGAATTCATGCCAGCTACTCTTTCTGTTCCAATATTGCAGGAAAATAACTGGCTTTGCTGGACTTACTGAAAAGCAGTATAGTATACCAAATAATGTGCAGTGTGTATTTTTAAAGATAATCTTGCCTATATATGATTTTTGCCTATGTGCTGATTTTAGATCTAACCCCATAAGACATTGTAAAATCATAATCTCAAATAATGGTAATAGAAATAAAAAAATTCTTAATTATTACAAAAGGTAAAACCACTTCAAATTCCTTTAATGTCATAAAATATGTGAAAATATTTAAATTTATAATGTTACATTAAATCACTTAAAAAGTTACCACAGAACTCTAAATAGCTCAAATTCCCCCAATTTTATTGTATCAATAATCCTAGGAAGTACTTTTTAAAAAGCCTAAAAATGGCCCTAGGAAGAGATTTCAATATTTCTTTTACGAGATTAATTCAACAATTTGTTTTCAACTCCTGTTCATACAACACTGATATTAAATAGCAAGGAAAACAATGAAAGAACTTACAGTTGATCCAGGATGAGGTGGATTATCAATGGGTTTTATCACATTTTGCCTTTGAGTAGAATCCAGAAAGACATCATCCCAGTGTCCTTTCTCAATTAATTCCTTAAAAATAAATTTGTAATCATGACTACAAAAATATTCACAAGATAATTATACAACAAATACATGTGTTTATGCTACAGGAAATAACAGCATATTTTGGTGAAAAGATTACCTTTTTAATTTTGGAAAGTTCTGTTACTGCTTGCTTATTTCCAGGTTCTAGAAGTAAAACAGTTTCAAAATCTAAAGAAATTTTTTTTAAGAAATAGAATAAATTAGTGAAAATACTTTATAAAGTTTAAAATATGATATATTTAGTTTAGTAACCTCACATTTAACTTAAGAACCATTACTCAGGATGCTAGAAACAGGTGAGCAATAACAAGGACTAACATTTACTAAGTGCTATTCTAGTTGCTTTATATGAATTCTCATGTAATTCACACTTGTTACAACCCCACTTTACAGATGATATGACTGAGGCCTAGAGGTCATCTAACTTACCAAAGCTCGTGCTGTTAACAGATGACAGAGTAACACACTAAATGTAAGACAGGACATAAGAGAATTCCATATAATGGAATATTATTCAGCCTTAAAAAGGAATCAAATTCTGATATATTCTATGAAACAGATGACTCCTAAAGACATGCTAAGTGCAGTAAGTCAGGCACGAGGACAAAATAGTGTGATTCTACTTATATGAAGTACCTAGAATAGTCATTTTCAGAGATAGAAAGTGGAATGGTAGTTACCAGGGGCTAGAGAAAGGAGAATGGAGAGTTATTGTTTAACGAGTAGAATTTTCAAGACGGAATGATGAAAAAATTCTGGAGATGGATAGTGGTAATGGTTGTAGAACACCACGAATGCACCGAGTGCCACTGAGGTGTAAACTTAAAAATTGATAAAGAATAAATTTTATGTTATGTGTATTTTACCATAATAAAAAAAATATATATGAACTACAGCTGAAGCCAGCCTTAGAAACTAACAAATTTAAATGCAAATATAAGGAAAGAAGAAAGGTTGAAAATCAATTATCTAAGTATTGATGACAAGAAGTTAGAAAAATAGCAAATTAAACCTAAAGACAGTTGAAGGAAGGAAATAAAGAGCAGAAATAAATGAAAGAGAGCACAGACACAAGAGAAACAAGTTGGTTCTAATAGCTAAAAGACAGGTGATAGAAAAATAACAGAAAGGATAACCAGTAGCAAGGAAAAAAGGGGACATCACTAAAGATCTCAAATTACCTTCTATCCCCTAGATCAGGGGTTCCCAAGCCCTTCACTGCAGACCGGTAACCAGTTCATGGCCTGTTAGGAAACGGGCCACAGAACAGCTTCATCTGTATTTGCAGCTGCTCCCCAGAGGTAGCCTCAAGCTCCACTTCAGATCATCAGGCATTAAGATTCTCACAGGAGCACCGGTCCCTGGTGCCAAAAAGGTTGGGGGCTGCTGCCTAAATGTTGATTTCCTTTCTTTTCATTTTTGCCTTTTCTTGTTTTTTTTTTCTTTTTTACCTTATAATTCAAATTTTTCATTAATTTTGAATGGCAATTAGTCAGATGGTACTGTGTGCTATTAAAAGACAATCAGGTCCACTATGGACGCTGCATTCCTTCAAGTCTGCAAAGCTATTTATGCTCTAAACTTGGTAGAAAATGTACTTCTCTAAGTTCTGTATTCTTGACCATCGGAAGGCTCTGCCTATCTCTGATTCTATAACCTGGAAGTCTCATCAGGATGAGTGAGTTCCAGTTGTCAAAAAAATAGTCATACCTTGTTTGGCTTCATTTAACTTTCCCAAAAATGTTCTTGCAGTTCCTCTTCTGGCAAAAGCTTTAGAATATGAGCCATCTAATAAAATAGCTTGTGTGCAATCTTTTTCAGCCTCTTCATATCTATTAAACATGATAAAATAACCAACTGGAAAAATGCAGCCTACAGAAAAAGTTTATGTAAACTGAGTTTCTAATGTAAAAAGCATGCAAATAATTTAAATTATCAACTCTCAAACCTGTGTCTGAAAAGAGAGACTATTTTTAAATTTATATTCTCACCAAATTTTGGAATAATCTGGTAAGGAAGGAGAAGGTACCAAATTAAAGAAAAGTCAGAAAAGAGTGTGCTGAAGGATGGAATTAATGATGGTAAAATATGCATAGAGCAGACAAAAGACTATCACTGCTGGCAATTTACCTCCCCTCAACACTCAGTAAACACAGAACTACATTAAGAACTATAACTGATATAAATTTTCTAATAAAACATCATTAATATTAAACCATAGTACACTTTAAGGAAAAACAACCCATGTAAAACACATGAGCGTATATCATTTGACACTTCATAAATTCTACTTAGCCAGGCAACCAGCAGTCATTTCAGCCTGACTAGGTACTGCTCTATAATAACAAAGAGCTAAGAGCAGCTAAAAAACAAACAAAATGTCTGTGACCTGCTTTATAATAATTCGGAGGGAAAAAAGGCTAAAACAAATGTGACAAAAAAGGGTATGTTAAAGGGTTGTTAAAACTAGATGATTTGATACATGGAGCTTGTTATATACTTCCATGAAAGTTTGAAAATTTTCATAATAAAAATATTTTTAAAAGAATTTTCTGTGATTACATTCTCCTCAAGGTCTAAATGAATGCCATGCTATCCTCAAAACTAGACATAATATGAACAAAATCAGATTTTCTAATGAACTTAAACATCTTTGAATTTAATTTACTTTTCAACAAGGAAGAATATATATGCGTATGTGCATATTCGTGACCCTACCAATTTACTTTCTATATGACTGATTATATCATTTTCCCATTTAAGACTCCTGCATGGCCCCCACACCTTTCAGGATCAAGTCCAGCTCCTATGCAGAGCACAAAATCAGGGGCCTGACTCTCTAGCCTTATCTCTGCCCCTGCATAACAGCCAAAAGATGAACCACTTGTCCTGTCCAGAAGTTACCATGAAATTTCCCATTTCTGCACCTTTGAACCTGCACTGGGACACTCAACCTGTTTTTTCACCTCACTCATACTACCCCATTAGATTTTGGGTTAAACTCCTCTTTAAAGTGCTCCCTTTATGACTCCCCTCTAGTCTGTAATATCTGACAAAGTCACCATATGGTAGAGAAAACTTCTGATGTTAAGCGTAAATCTAAAGGATAAACTAGAAAAAAATGCAAATAAGAGTCATATAGTTCTTTGAATTTAAAATACACTGTTAACTTCCTATAATATACTAATGTGATTATCAACTAACACAATAAGGCCAATAAAATAAATTAGAGCTCTCATAAATGTAGACAGAATCTCTCACCTATTAGAAAGTATTACTCTTGGCATTAGTCAAACCTAAGAATCAAGGCTTATATATAATTTTTAAATTATGCACAATTCTTGAATAGCAAAGTTAGCTAACAGGAAATGCAATGATCTCCATTCTGACTAATCAAAATAATATGTCTCTAGTTATATCTATTAGTTTCAATGAGGTTAAATATACAACCAAAATTTACTTCTTGACAAGGGTTCCTAACCCAAGGTCCTTCAAAAGATTCAAAAACTTGGATGGAAAAAATATTACATCCTTATTTTCACTAACTTTTAAATGAAATTTAGGTTTTCTTTCCATTATAACTGCAGATAACAAACCATAGTTATAAAAGCAGTATCTATAACTTTGTCACCAATAAAAATCATAGATATGTTCATATCACATTACATTTATTAGAGATATCTCAAATATTATTTTGAGATATCACCACTATTTCAGAATTACAGTAGCAATTTAACCTATTTGTTTGCATGTGATCACAATATCCCTGTTTACAGACACTCCTATGACAAAGGTGGCCAACTACTAGGCAACTCTGCCCCTAATAGTTACTCATATGCCAGAGTTTGAAGTCATATGTACTCACACTGGTAACATAATCATCAGTTGCTTTCTGGGCATTCCTTATCCACACATATTAGTTGATCGATATGTAAAAGGACATGTGTCAAAGATCACCCTAAACCCTAGTGCCCTTATTCAAACTTTTGCATTAATGTCTTTAAAAAATTTTTAACTTTGTTGCCTTTATTTTAAATGTAGTTTCTATGAGGTGTATTTTAAAAAGTACATATATCACTATATCACAAATTTTAATATTTTTAAAACTATAATTCAATACAAGTTCTTTCCTTTGTAATCTTAAATGCATAATTATTCCTTTAAAATTTTTGAGAAAGATTCTCCATTCATGGCACCAAAAAAGTTTAGAATCCCTATTTATAATATTTATAGGGGTTTTTTTGTCACTAGGTGTGTAAAGTATTATTACAACAGATACAAAGAAATGTAAGATAAAATTTCCACTATCAGATATTATCCTGCTGATTGTCCAACCTGGAGCCCTAAGTGTGTACAGAAACAGGCGGTGAATATTACAGGACCAAGTTTTAGTGCACATGGAATCAATCAGCAATTTCAATGACAGCGATTTCTGTCTGTTATATGTGTATATGTATAAATAGAACACACTTCCAGATTAAGACTTGGCCCAAAGTATTCTGGGTTAAAAATAATTTTCAAATCACTAATTCAAAATAACACACAAAAGCAATTTAAAGTGTTAAACTGTGTAATTCCAGACTATTAAAAGTGAAAATAACATGAGCTAAATTTAATGAATATGTACTATGATACACATATGTCCTCTTTGTCTAATTCTGAAGAATAAGTTAAATTTTAATTTATTATTTGGCTAATAAACCAATTTATGGTAAATTTCATTTTTATCCTGAAAAGCATTAAATGTAACCAATACTTACTTCTGTATCTTCAGATAGGCCATTGCTCTGTTAGCTGGAAGAAGGGCATTAGCACCATCTGCTGCTATCCCTCGAGTATAGCATTCAATTGCTCTTTCATATTTCCCCTCTTTGAAATATCCATTCCCCTATCATTTTGTAAAGAAATACAAATTTTAAAAAATGCAAAGAATTAGTTAAATTCAAATATTTTTTTTAGTTATTTTTATTTTTTAAAATTCTTTTAGACAAGGCAACCCTTGGTTGACCTCACAGATTGCAAGGACCTTGTCAACTTACAATACCTTATTTTTTATTTTTTATACCTATAGCACCTGGTCTTCCTACGTGGTCTCCCATCCAAGTTCTAACCAGGCCCAATCCTGCTTAGCTTCTGAGATCAGATGGGTTCAGGCTTCAATTGAGGATTTCCATAGGAATTTTGATCATAAATAGTCCAGTGTGAATTAATGACAACAAATTATAAATAAGAATGAATTGTAATTTCTGTTAAATTTATATCTATATGTAAATGTGTTAAAATGTTCAAAAGTAATTTGTTCACTAAAATTACACATTTTTAATTATGTATTAAGTCATCAATTACTCAAATTTTGAATTAGTAGGCTCCAGAAGTTTTAGTATATTTAATTTTCAGTCCCTATTGAAAAATAATTTTAAGACTAGAAAAAACAGAAACTTAACTGATATACAAGAAACTAAGAGTAAATTCAGCAAAACATATATATGTTAGAATCTCTCTGGATTACCAAATCTTTCTCTGAAATGGCCTGCTGTCTATTCTGTTGTTCTTCAATTTGTTTTTTCTCTCCTTCAGTTGACTTAATCATCATGTCAGCTTCCTCTGGATATGAGTTTTCTCTGGATGTCAAAGCCTAGGAAACACAGCAGTCAGTTAAACTAGAATAAGTAATGCAAAATGCATATATATTTGACTTTAAAATACTGTCACTCAAATATATTAAAATTTCTGCCACATTTCAAATTAAATATTAAAATATTTTTACTCTAATTCAAAGTCTTTCTACTTATTAAAATAGAGAGCAAAAGAAGATTGTAATAAATTTAATGCTCATCGTATTCCAAATAAAATAAGTAATATCCACTAAAGTAATTATATCTCTGATTCAAAGGCAAAGTAAAAAGATACAGAACTGCTCAGTATCATTTGACAGCAAATTTTACATTAAATAATAACTATTTTCTTATTGTTAAAAAAATTAGTATGAATTTTGCTAAGATATAAACTATAAAAATGCAGCAACTTAAAATTAACTAAATCAAAGCAATACACAAAAGTTTAGCACAAAAATCAAAGCATAAGCCAAAAAAGCAAAATCACTGGGATAAAGAAAAATAATTCTGTCATCTGGGAAAAAGTAAAGCAGCAGTAGTCCTAAAGATCTCAGACAACTTTCTTAGATAATCCTTAGATTAAGGATCTTTAAATACCATTATACTACTTCTTGATTTGCAAATTTGGTAAAACTTCTGTACAAATAACTAAAATTAGAAAAATATCTATATTAAGTAATCTATAATATAGTCTATGCTAAAATCTTTACTTCATAAAATAAAAGTAATAAGTAATGCATTTAATTTAAATAACTATAGATTACCTGCTTAATTTTCCTGAGTTCATTTGTGGCTTCAAAGTTATTTGGTTCCAGTTCTAACACTTTTTCATAATCTGAGTAAAATAGAAGGTAAAGAATATTTGAAAGACATGTTTAAAAATCTTTATAAAACAATAATTGTTTGCTACACATGACAAATAGGTATCTGTCCTAGAGCAAAACTAAGAGGAACTAAGAAATACTAACATTAGGCTACTGGGCTCTCTTCTCTCTCCCACAGGAAAGATGAATTCTGACATAATCACCTTCTTTCACCAGCGCCAATAAGGATACTTGCTATCATAAGTCGTACATCGTAAAACCAAAAAACAGCAGAATCTTTTAGATATCAACTTTATTCAGTTTATGATTTATACTACACAAACCTATTTATGGAATAAGAGACTTAGAAATTATAGACATGTAAACAAAAACATGGTAATAGCTTTAGTTCCACGACCTCTAGATTCACAATAGCCAATAAGATTTTTTAATCCTTCTTTTATAGATGAAAAACTGAAAACCAGAGAAGATAACCTTCCCCTGGTCACACATGGTGGAATGAGAATTTGAATCAAAATCTAATTAGTGACAAATAATGTACTCTTTCCCAAAATACCAAGATATCTTTTTAATTGCAAAAATGAGTTTATTCAAACATAGAAAGCTCTCTAAAGGTAGTAACTGTGATTATCTAACATTCTTTGTATAGTGTCTGTTAAACCACTGAAGAATTTTTTAGGGAACAATGACCTGGAAAAATAATACCTTTCTTGGCATCCTCTAATTTTTGCAAAGCAAACCGAGCAGCACCTCGTCTTGCATAAGCCTTTGTATAACTTCTACTTAAGGCAATTGCTAAATTACAATCGGACTCAGCAACAGCAAACCTACAATTAAAACAATTAAAATAAAATGAAATTAATAAAAATCATTTGTTTAACCAAAACTTCAGAATTTGATTAGGATTAATTTCCCAACTGAAGGCATGTCTCCCACCTTCTTTGATTTTAGTTAAGCATACTAACAGCAACAATTTTTTATGGTGAGATGTAAGTAACATTCCCCTTAAAGCAAGGAACAACAATGTCTACTGTCATTGCTTTTTCTCAGCATTGTATGACAGATCCTGACCAATGTGGTTCTTTAAGAAATACTGAAAAGATTGAAAAGGAAGGAACAAAATCAACATTCCCAGATGAAACAATCTAGAGATATTGTTAGAAATAATGAAACTTAAGCAACGTGACTGCTTTACTGGAGAGCAACAAAAAATAAATCTAACAAAAGCTGTATAAGACCCATGTGCAGAAAACTGCAAGACTGTCTTTCGCAGACATTTAAGAACACTTAAGTGGAAATATTTCACATTTACCTATAACAAGGGGCAAAAACATAACAATATAATTCTCTCCAAACTGATCTATAAATCCAACTATCATCAAAATCGAACTATAATCAAAATCCAATAGAATTTTTCAAGGAATTTGACAAGATGATTCTAAAATTTATATTGATATGCAAGTCCAAGAATACCTAAGACACTCCTGAAAAATAAAGAACATGCCATATGCCACATATCAAGACTGAGCAATTACAATGCTAAAACAACTAAAGATAATGTGGGATGGAATAGGCAACAGATCCATGTAAAGAACAAAGTGATGATAAAGAAATCCACGCAAACCTGACAAATGACAATGGTGGAGCTGCAGATCGATGAGAAAAGCATGGATGTTCAACTAACAGGACTGGAACAACTGGAATATTCATATGAAAAGATATGAAATTGGAATTCTGCTTTCATCATATATAAAAAGACTGAAATGTGAAAAGTGAAACAACAACTTTTAGAAGAAAATACAGGAGACTACTACTGTAAGCTCAGGGAAGAAAACTATTTTAATAAATCATATTTTTTAAAGTGCTAACATTACTTTAAAAATAAATTGAAATATGTTAAAATTAAAAATTTGTTTATCCAGACTCCATAAAGAAAGGAAAGAAGCTACAATTAAGATACTTGTTATAAACAAACACTAAAAGATTAGTTAGTATCTAGAACTCTTAAAAATCAATAGCAAAACAGGCTAACAGAAAAAAGGCCAAAAGACAAAACAAGTATTTCATAGAAAATAGAAATGGTGAATAAACACATAAGAAGATACTGGGCCTCATTGGAAACTGGGGAAATGAAAATTAAAACCACAATGAATTACCATTTTATTCCCTCCAGAATGAAAATAATTAAGAAGCCCAATTATACCAGTGTTGGTAAAGATACAGAATAGGAATTCTATACACTGCTAGTGGGAATGTAAACTTGTACAGCTACCTTTGCAAAAACTGGTTGTTACCATTTAAACAACCTTACAACCCAGCACCAAGAAACATGTACAAGTGTTAATATTAATAATGTTTTTAAATAACGAAGGAGGGTGGGAGGTAATGAGAGTGGGGAAGAGGGGGGGAAGGAAAGGAAGTAGGAAAAAATCAATCAACAATCCAGCAACAGGAGAATGCATACATAAAGGTATATTCCTAAAAAGAAATTATAAATAACAGTGAAAATGAGAGATCTATAGCTATATGCAGAACATGGTGAATCTAAGAAATAGAATAATCAGAGAAATATACTACATCCAGTTATGATATACTTTTAAAGTTCAAAAATAAGCAAAATAATACAATATACTATTTAGGGGTACATATATAAATTTTTTTATGCAAAAAATGATAACTATTCAAGTCAAGATAGTAGTTAACTAGCAGTGAAAAGAGTCAGGTCAGGGAAAGGAGTATCAAGGTAGCCTCTAAAATAATTATGTTCTGGTTCTTAAGTTGGGTAATCGGTTTGTGTGAGATTATTTAAAATTATTCTTCAACACTTACATATAGTAGACATCAAATATTACAAAATGTAGATATTCCATAATTTGTCAGGATATTAACACATAAATTCCAAAGACCTAAAAATATGCTATGTAAAATAGTAAAAGCCCAAAAACCAATGTAATTATTTTTCCAAATAATAATTAAAACAGTATGAATGCCTCCCTTAGTGGCATGTCTTTTTAAAAATTCTTATATGGACATGGTTCCATAGTGCAGCAGTTAGTACATCTGCTTTACACGCTGAAGGTCCTGGGTTCTCACCCCAGTGAGGCCACGGTCCATAGTATACAGCCGTGCCACCCTGAACAAGCCTGATGTCTGATCTTGGGAGCTAAGCAGGGTCAGGCCTGGTTAGTACTTAGATGGGAGACCACCTAGGAAGACCAGGTGCATAAATAATAATAAATAATAAAATAAAATAAAATAAAAATCTTATAATAGGTCAGTTCCTTGTTTATGATAAGACCATAATACATTTGTGTTCTTCAATAGGAAGTATGTGTTTAAAGAGTCAATATGATTTAAGGATAAACAAATGTTGGGATATATTTTAAGTTTGCCATAATAAAAGTTCTGTAGGTTAAATAGTGGATAAATGATTTTTCAAAATAATGGAAGAAAATTAATTTCTAAAAATTTTTACCCAGCTAATTTTTTTTCTTTTGTAAATTAGCTAAAGAATACCATTATTCAATTTTTGGAGAGCACCTTAGTAAAGTGAGCTATAGGGGGCATGGTTTGAGCAAATGAATGTTTAAAATTGCTTAAATAATTTAAAATGGTTTAAAACGAGCTCTAAGAATTTACAGTTGAAAAGAAATGGAAAACTTTTTCAATCATTCTCACACATTTTATCATGAGTTTTTTTAAAATATCAGTCTCCATATACACATAAAATATTCACACACATATGGAAATTCCTTACTTTTTCATTCTAAAATATGCTGATGCTCTGTTTGTTGGCAACACAGGATTATATGGATCAGCATCCATGCCTTTGGTGTAGCATTCAATTGCTTCATCATATTTTCCTTGTTTGAAGTACTTATTGCCCTGAAAAGCATAAAAGTCAGATATATACTGGCACAGAATTCTAGAGCCATTTTTTTCACTATTATCCATCTCATTCTAATTCATTAGCTGTGTGATCAAGGCTAACAGGAAACAAATGAGGATGGAGCAAAACGGTCTTTTTTTACAAAAGCTGAAATTCACAATATAGTCATAATTTAAGAGTCCTGGCAGAAAAATGAGTGAAACACTTAGCATTATATACTTATTACTGACAATAATAAATCACAGAAATGTAACCCAAAAAAAACCATCAAGATGAAGTTCAATCTGAAAAGCAAACCATCTAGTTTTATAATGAGGCATCTTCCTCAGGGAGATGCTGAACATTCCAAAAAGTAACCATCCATGGCCTGTGATATGGAGGAGTGAAATATAATATTCAGGTCGAGAATCATATGCTAATTTTTAAGTTACTTCAGTTTACTACTAAAACCCTGGAACTACTCTCTATATGGTCCAAGCACTTTACATATAGTAATTCATTTAATATTCAGAATAACCCATTGAGGTTTAGTAATAATCTTATTTTATAGCTGAGAAAACTGAGTACAGGCAATTTAAAGAATCTGTTACAGGATCTGACCCCGCCAATTGGGTTTCTGAGCATATATTCCCAACTATCTCCCAATTGGGATATAGCCAATAACAACTTAGTGTGAACACCTCCTAAATTATGTTGAAGAAATCTTGGGATCCACATGATTTTCTACATATCCTGCCTACCTGAAGGAAACTAAAGCTAAACTAAAGAGTACCTTTTCTTTTAGAGCAAGAGCCTTTTGTGAATCTACATGAATTCCATCTTCTTCCGACTCTGATTCTTGAGATAAAGAATCATGAGTACTCTCTTCTTTGTCAAGCTCATCAAGGATACTTTCCTGAAATCACAAGTAGGAGAACGGTGCTCTCGGTTATATGACCATTACAAAAAAAAAAAGAAAGACATGAAAAAGTACACTCAACAGAACTTAAGTTATGATCTATGGACCAAAAGGCCTATAATAGCAACCCAAATGACCTCTCATTTTAAAGATTATATCCAAAGAAAAAGGTACCCTTTTATTGAAAACCAAGATCCAAACCACTTAAAGATTCCAACTTTGAACTCAAAAAGTAAACTCAGTTAAGTCTATAAACCACCCCTAAATCACCAACTATAAGCAATGAGGTATTGTTTTCATAAAGACGTTTGCAAATAACCCCAAACTAATGTAATAGTACCCAATAGCAGACAAAGGGTTTTTTCCTAAAAACCTTCTTTATGTTTAAAACAACAAAAGGTGCTTGAAAAGCACAATTAACTCCTGATTCTCATAAGAAGCTATAAGGTAGGTCTAATTACCTATGATTTTCAGTTGCAGGAAATGAAAGTCAGTAGTTAGTTAACTCACTCAAGTCCACTCAGTAAGTGGCTGAGTCGGGATTTGAACCCAAGCAGTCTGTCCCCTCCAGAAAGCTCTCAATGACTATGTTATACTGTCTCGGTGTATTCCAAAATATAGCTGACTCAAAATAAGACTCTTTTGACTAGTTCGTTAAAGCTTATTTTTTTTCATTGAAGTTTGTTTAAACAAAAATTTTAATCATTATATAAACAAACTTTTTTTATTTTGCAAGTAACAAAATATGTTAAATAATTCATGTAAGAAAAAACATATTGTTGATAAATTAAAAAACAAAATAAAATCTATGCTTAGTTTCACTGAGTGAATATTAAAAGATCAACGGAAATTTAGCTATGTGTTTCAGCATGAAGATTCTAGAAAAACCACCAGCCTACCAACATTAAAGCCAAGATTGTTCCATTGTTATGCAGACATGTGTAGAAAACTAATGGCAGCAAAACACTAAAGTAGCTGCTCAGATCTGGACTAGAATGGAAATGGTAAGTAAACACCTATATCTGGTATAGATACACTAAAATGACAAGGTAAAGCAATGCAGTACAATCATGATGGCATTGGCAACACAAAGCAGTAGTTCAACTGTTATCTGTTGAATGAATGAGTGACTAAAAAGCATTTCTCTAAGAAGTCATCTGAGATGGTACCTTTCAGGAAAAAAACATTATAAGAAGATACTGACTTATGAAAAGAAAATATAAAAAGGGATAAAAATCACAAAAATGATAACAGACTATATAATTCTCAGCAAAAAATTAATCATTTTCAAAAAGTATTCCCAACAATAAATTTAAGACTCCAAACCACATTTATCTTACATTGGAACAATACTGAAACAGATGGCAAACTACTTAAATAACAGTGCCAGCTCTCTCGAGTCAATTAGCCTTGGTTTCATTAAGAAAAACACAACTAATTTGGAAAACCATTTGGCAGTATCTTCTAAACCTAATTGTATATATAAACTATGACTCAGCAAATGCCATCCCAGGTGCTTATTGTCATCAAAAGACATGTACAAAAATGTTCATAGCAGGTTTATTCATAATAGCCGAAAACTGGAAATAACCCAAAAGTATGTCAGTAGAATGGATACACAAATTGTGATATAGTCACACAATGAAATTCTGATCAGCAATGAAAAAGAACTACTGCCATTAACAACACAAACTGATCTCAGACGATGCTAACCAAAGAAGCCAAACACAAAACAGTGTATCCTATATTATACATTTATATGAAATTCCAAAACTGGCAAAACTGATCTATGATAGTGGCTATCTTTGGGAGGTTATCAACTGAGAAGGGAAGGTTGTGAGATGTTAAAAATGTTCTGTATCTTAATAAGGCTGGCGGTTTCTCAGGTATATACATGAGTAAAAATCCAAGCAACTGTACATTTAAGATTTTTGAATTTTACTGCATGTATATTATACCTTAATTAAAATATAAAACAGAAAAGTGTTAAGAAAATAAATAGTAGTTACTTCTGGGGGCAGAAGAGAGAAAAGAAGATGGGAAAGAGAAGGAGCACACTGGCAGCTTCAATGGGATTGGATAAATTCTCTTTAAGTTAGATGGTGGGTTGACATATTCATTTTATTATTATGCTTTAGAACATGTATCTCCACGTGCTCTTCTCTATGAATCAAATATTACATAAAAAACACTTTTGAAAAGACTAAAAGGGAACATATATTTCAAATCAACCTAACCAAATAAACCAACCTTTAAAGTGGGTCCGACTCTAGAATAAGCCTGGCCAAAAGGTTCCCTTTCATAGGCTGACTTGACAGTGTCTGCCTGGAGCACTGGGTAGAGGGTGCCAAGGTTGAGTACTGGTGATAATTCTCCAGTAGACTGTGTATCACATGTGGGAAATGGAAAACATGCACACATTTTTGCAATCCCTGGTTTAGAAGGGTGAGGCCCACCTTCTTAAGATCTAGACTTGCTTTCATTGTCATGTAGTCCCAGCCCTAAGAAGAGACACAAAGGCATTCTCTTTTTACTAGTATTCCACAGGTCCTTCAGTCTATAAAAGAGGTACTGTACTGGCAGAGTTGTTCTTTTCTGGGAGTATTACTATTTTAGAATTCTGGTTGCTTAGGGGTTAGGGATGGTGGGGAGGAAGGAGGTAGGTTTAACTATAACACAATGGAGATCTTTATGATGTGCAATATTTCTGTATCTTCATTGCAATAGTGCTTACCCAAATCTATTCTTGTGATAAAATGGAACAGAACTAGATATACACTGTATCAAAGTCAATTTCCTGGTTTTGATACTATACTATAGTTAAGATGTAACCACTGGAGGAAACTGGGTGAACAGTACAGAAGACCTCTATGTGTTATTTTTGCATAAAGAGAAAACAGAAAAAAGAAAAAAAAAAATCCTGGCTGTTTTTGCCACGATTCACTGAAATAGGAATGGAGGAAAAAAATCTGGTTAATTGAAAAGCTATGCTATGTAATTAAATTTTTATTCCATATAAGACAGTCTGTAAGACAAAAAAATAGGTTGTAAGAACCCTACATTATTTTTCATTTAATCCATGACTATTAACTAATACAAAGACAATTTTACTCAAATATAAGAAGCATATAACTAGATTAACTTACCACATCAAGTTTTGCCCATGCCTCATAATCATAAGATTTTATCCTGTTTTTTGTGTTTTCATCTTTGGTTTTTTTAGAAGACTCTTTAGCTTTGCCTTTCTTCTTTTTCCTAAAATTCTTATTTCGAATAGGAGGTAGATTCTACAGAGTAAAAGAAAAAGACAACATGTTTTCAGCACTACCATTACTTTTGTGTAACTAGTAATGTTTAAAATTCTCATTAAATTATATGTCAAAAAATATTTTTAAATTTAATTTTCAAGTGCTTAAAAATATCAATTTACCACCTTAACTTATAATGATAATTTATGTTTGAAAAGTTTAATTCATCCTTTGATGAATGTTGGACATTAGTCACCAGAAAAATATTACTTAGAAATTTTAATTATACATTTAATTTGCAATCCTAAATTCATTCTTCAAAAACTATCTGAACTTCTGCTTAGTACAACAAATTAGCAGTTCAATGGCAAAGTGAAGAGCCTCCACATCATTACATTGTTACATAAAAAAGCTGTAAATATTTAAAGGCACTGTCTTTAAAAAATGTTTGATCAAACTCAGACAAATATATAATATAAAATTATATGATATACATGATATATATGTATACCTACATACTTTATAATGCTATTCATTTACCTTAAAAATTATTGCATGGTCTTTTTTTCAGTAACTATTCACTAATCTTAAAATGTCTTAATACAGTTAATACAATTATTACAAAGACTTTAAAGAACAGAATTTTTCAAAAGCTGACAATATTTTCACAAACCATTTTAAAAGGTGCTTTATTTTAAAATAAATAGTTTGCTGGATTCTGAAGTAAGATTTAATTAAGAAATTCAATTAAGAAGATTACCTCTTCAGGAACACCATTCTGTCTTCTCAATTCCAGATCCTTTTCTTTAATATCTTTTTCCCAGTTTTCTAAATCTCTCATAAAGTCTTGTAATTCTTCTGCATTTTGTTTCACTTGTAGTTGTAATTCAATTGCTTTATTTGTTGAAGTCATTATGGCCTGCAGAGTTTTGACCAATCACTTCTGACAAGAATTAAATAGAATTACTTGGTTTATTTTTTTGAAACCTAGCTAAATAATGACTTTTCACCTTTTCATAAATGGCCATCATACATGGATAGAAGAGAGCCGAAAGTGATGTTGAAGGAAGAAAATGTCAGTATATTATTTTAAAAATGAGTCAATGCTTGCCGAACAAATGAAAAATAAGTTTGGGCATCACCACAATGAAATATTAATGCAAAGCAATGAGGCAGGAATCACTGAAACTAGCAAGTAGCTAGACTGACTGCTCATCTCTAGAGTTTATAAATTTATCCTAATTACCTCTTTTTCCTTTTTCTTTCAACATTTATTAAACTTCTGCTATGTGACAGGTCCTGTATCAAGATTCAGGGATGCAAAAACTAGTAAGACAAAGTCCCTCATCTAATGGAGAAGAAAACAAAACAATCAAACACTAAGTAACAAAATATTATGCTAGGCAGGGTTTCTCAACCTTGGGACTACTGACATTATGGGCTAGATAATTTTTTGTTGTAGTAGGGCTGTCCTACACTGCATATTGGAGGATGGCTAACAACATTGCTGGCCCTTATGAACTAGGTACCAGTATTAC
Source organism: Cynopterus sphinx (assembly GCA_030015415.1). Classification (NCBI taxonomy): domain Eukaryota; kingdom Metazoa; phylum Chordata; class Mammalia; order Chiroptera; family Pteropodidae; genus Cynopterus; species Cynopterus sphinx. The sequence continues at coordinate 131,011,201 of CM057380.1, read as the reverse complement.
CGCCTCTCCTCCAGACTGTGACAACTGCAAATGTCTCCAGACATTATAAAATGGCCCCTGGGAGGTATAATAATCGCTGATTGAGAACCACTGCGCTAGAGATACATACAGATGCTATGGGACTGACGCTAAGGACAGGCATAAATTAGATGGTAGAGTGGTGGGCTCAAGAAATGAGGCCTCAGAAGTGTTGAAACTTTAGCCTAAAGGGGCCAGCCAAGTGATTTACATGGAGGAGTGGTCAGGTAGAATGAGAGACTATGACAGAGAAGGATGGAAGAGAAGGTCAACAAGGTAGAAATGGAACAGATCTTGAAATGGCAGGCCATGAGGTTGAACCTACTGCCTGAAAGCTACATGAAAGTATTAAGGTAATACAATAAAAGGGACATGATGACTGATTAGGTTGAGGAACTGATTAGGCTGGGGTGCAAAGAAGGACTTAGTATTTTAGATTGGAAACTTGATAAGATTAGTGGTTCCATTATGAGTCAGGAATCACAATTTTAAAAGAAAAAGAGCTTTCAGGATTAGAGGATAAATGAGAAGACAGATATTTCAGTTTGGAATATGCTGAATTTAAGTGCTTATGGGACATCGGGTCATATCAAGTAGGTAGTTACAGAAGGCTAGAGATATACATTTAGGTGTCACTAGCATAAAGGTGGAAGTTATAACCATAGGATTTGGATGTTTAATCACTGTGACTATGGAGGAGGGAGACCCGGAAAACACTAATACTTAGAGAACAAACCAAGGAAGAGATGACATAGGAAAACTAGGCAGTAGCATCTAGGGAGCTGAGAGGAAAACTTGGAGAGTACTGTTACAGAAGAGTATTTTCAAGAGTTCAAGAATGTAGGAGAAGTTAGCAGTGCCAAATGTCACAGAAGTCGTATGAGGGAAAGAAAGTGCATTATATTTGGTCATATAACTATTATTGAGAGTTTTAATGGAATTTTTAAAAAGGGAAAATGAGCAAATGAGATTATACAAGGATTAACATGATTTTAATAATATAAGATTTTGATAATATAAGATTGCAAGTGCACTGCCTAACTACATTTGGTCAATGATGAACCACACATCCAGCCATGGTCCCATTAGATTATAAAGGATCTGAAAAAGTCCTATTGCCTAGTGACATCGTAGTCCTTGTAACACATTCATTACTCAAGTGTTTGTGGTGATGCTGGTGTAAACCTACTCCACTGCCAGCCATATAAAAGTTGAGCATATACAACTATGTACAATATGTGGTATTTGATAATGATTTAAAAAAAAAAAAAACATGTTACTGGTTTGTGTAGTCACTACACTTTTCGGCGTTATTTCAGTGAACTCTTTCTACTTACTAAAAAATTTGATGTATAACAGCGTGCTGTATGACACCATCTACAGTCTCACGCGTCTCATGTTTTCTGAATTCTCTTCACCACGTTATTTTCTCTTGTGCTTGACATCATCTAAGTCGTTTTGTACTGGAACATGTTGTACGGACTTGCAGCCTAGGAACAGGCTACTCAGTACAGGTGTGTAGGAGGCTACACCACCTAAACTTGTGCAAGCACACTCTACAATGTCCACACCACAACGAATCGCCTAGTAACGAACGCGTTTCTCAGGAGGTATCTTCCTCCTCAAGCAGTGCACGACTACAGTCTGCTGGAGAGCGCCAGCAAGAAACATGGTAAAAGAGCATACAGGTCTAGGGGACGGTCCTCAAAAGGTGAGAGAAGACTCAAAGCTTCAGGGTGACGGGAGGGCAGGACAGGAGTGACTGGAAAAAACGGGACTCCTCTAGATGGAAGGAGAGACGGTCACACATGCAGATAGGTCTAAGCCCCAGCCTAGCCTCCGGCGACTAAATTAGGGTTAGAAGCTTCTTTCAGGCGGTGCCTAGGTTTGCTCACATATGTATATCTCACTTAAAAAGAAAAAAAAAATGAGTCCCTGCTGGGGACTCAAAACTATGCATGCAAGCGCAGCAAGGCCCGGAGCTGCCGTGCGGGCCCCAACCTTGCACACTCCGCCCACCGTGTCTGCGACAGCCGCAGGCCCGTCCGTCCACCCCCGCCCGCGGGCCCCGCGACGGCGCCGAGGTGCGGGCGGACGAGCAGAGGCGCCCCGCGCCGGGGGACATCACCTTCCTACCCGACACCCGGGCGAGCGCGGCACGCCCACGTGCAGCGGGGGCGGCCCCACCACGGCCTGCTCGCGAGGGCGGGGCGGCGGTGCCGAGCGCCGCGGACGCCCAGGCCTGGGCCTGCGGGGTGGAGGGACTCCCGGCGACGCGGGGGTCGCCCCGACGCCAGCGCGCTGCCCGCCGCCGCGCCCCGCGGCCGCCTCCGCCCTCTCCGCCCCGCGGCCGCGCCCGCCGCTCCCGCCGAGCGACCCTCAGAGGCCTCTAGGGCGGCGGCCGCACCCTCGGCCCACCTCGCCGGCCGTTAGCTCCCGCGGCGACGCACGCCGGGCCCCGCCTCCGTGGGCTCTCCCACAAGGCCCCGCGCGCCCTCGCCCCGCCCCGCCCCCGGAGCCGGGCGGCGCGTGCGCAGAAGGTCGCCTGGGCCCGCCCTCCCCACCCCTTCCGCGTCGAATCGCCTTAACGTGGGGACCAGGGGGATGCTGCCGCGAGGTCTGAGGCTCGTCCGCTTCCCGGACGACTGCCCTTCCCAGGCGATGATCCCCAACGCTGCAGGGTCGTCCTGACTTGTTCTGACCCCCAAAATAGTGACACGTGGAATGTGTTTTTTGGACTTCGTTCACATACTTCTGTCCTTGATACTTGCTCCCTGGGTGCGTCACGACTTTGTTCGGTGTGATGATCGTGTGACCAAGTTACTGCTTCTCTACCGTGACCAGACTGTACAGACTCGTCACTCTGGCAATTCTGCAGGGTTTTATTTTCTTTCCCTTGAGTACGTATATTGGGCAAACCAGTTCAGTGTGGCTCCCTTGCACCTTTGCAAGTAAACTCGCCTTTTTGAGTGTCTGTCTTTGAGTCTCTCTAAAACGTGTGTGAGTAGTAAGGTTTGTCTTTGGATGTGCCCTGCCTTACAAAACCGAAAGAATATGAAGCTTTTAACCTTTCTTATGTCTGCGTCCTGGATGAGGGAGCTTTTTTTTTTTTTTCTCCTCATTTTTATGACAACCCTAAAATCGTAAAACAAACCATTTTTAAAGTCCACGAAAACGAACAGAAAGAAGTAAAACTTTCCAATTTGAAACAGCTCTATGATCTCAAACATTAGCCCCGAAAATCCAGATCTGTGGCTCTCAAGCTCGGCTTAACTTTGGAATCACGTAGGGAGTTAAACAAAAAACAATGATTTCTAGGTTCCACATCCAGAGATTTTGATTTAATCAGTGCGGCCTGGGCATCGTGATTTTTTTTAAAGCACAGGATACAGTTGTGCAGTTGAGCCTGGAAACCACTAATTCAGGTAGTACCCTGGAATCCTCCCATACAAGGCTATATCATTAGCACATCTTTCTCACTGTGTAATTATTTGGTATCTTTGTATCTTAAAGTTACAGTAATCCAATTATTAAGTGTCATTAAAAATATTTATTAATGGAATGATTCTTGTGTTTTTCGTGTTAATAGGATAGATAACTAAGAGTGTTTTGTTTTAAAATTAGTAATTAAAAAAATTTTAAATATACTGATTTTAATATACTGTTCTTAATATACTTAATATACTGTTCTTAAAAGCAACTTTTTTTTTTAATTAATTCTGGCAGAATTGGTTGAGAAGGGAGCCAGCTGGCTGCTCCAGTAAAAAGTCATAGACCCTAGAGCAAATCTTCTTTCCTTTCTCTCTCAAGTAATGTAATAATAAGGTTGCATTGATATATTCTCCAGCTCAGAGACTGTTTCCTCAGCCATGTCCAGTCTATTAATAAGCCCATCAAAGGCATTCTTCATTTCTTTTACAGCGTTTCTTTTTATATATATATATATATATATATATATATATATATATATATATATATAGCATTTCTTTTTGGTTTTCTTAGGATTCCCATATCTCTGTTTACATAGCCCATTTGTTCTTGCATGCTGTCTTATTTTACTCATCAGAGCCCTTAGCACATCAATCATAGGTATTTTAAGTTCCTGGCCTGATAATTTCAACATTCCTGTTATGTCTGGTTCTAATATCTGCTCTTTCTGTTCAAATTGTATGTTTTGCCTTTACGTATGTATTTTTTTCTTGATAACCAAACATGAAGTACCGGTAAAAGGAAGTGCTATAAATAGGCCTGTAGTAATGTGGTCGTAATGTGTGGGAGGCGGAAAAAAAATTTTATAGTCCTATAATTAGGCCCCAATCTTTTACTGAGCCTATGTCTCTGAACTTTGAATTTCATAGGTATTTCTGTCCCATAGATAGGACAGATGGCTAATGTGGGCTGGAGTTGGATATTTTCCATCCCCGGATCAGTTAGGCTCTGATAATACCGCAGCAGGTCAGGATCTGGTTGACTAGTTACCCCTGAGGAAAGCTTTGTTAGGAAGGATGGAGTGATGAGTGTTCTGGAGGCTTTTTAAATGGTTTCTTTTCTCCTGGCTGTGACAGAAGCTCGAAGCAATTTTTCTCAAACATTAAGTAAGGGAACCTGGTTGAACTCTTGGAGGTAAATCTCACAATACTGTGGGGGCCCATATGATGGGTCCCCTAAAGTTTTTAATTTTCAGGGCCGTCTGCACTGAGCATCCAGCAATTTGTCAGTTATAGTTCAGCTGTTCCTACCCCAGCATGGGTGTCCTCTTCAGAGCCTCTGCTCTAGTAAGTTTCGTCTCCCTATATTTGCCTGTCTTTCCAATCTTGAGGACAGAGGTTTGTCTGTGTCCTCTCCTCTTTTATGGGTCCAATACTGGTTTTTCAATATGTTCAGTTTTTTATTTGTTAGGATGGAGTGATGACTTCCAAAGTCCTTATGAGCAGAATCAGAAGCCAGAAGTACACTCCTTCCAACTTGCACATTACAAGTCCACCAAGAAGAATTCTCTTCCCATCTTAGCTAGAGAGACTTATTAAGAGTCCTCAAGGACTTCATCAAGATAGCACTTTCTCCAGGCCATGCTGAAGAGACAGTAAAGCAAGAAGCATCACTCTAAGCTCTACTTCAGGGAAAAGAAAGAGAGATAGTTGAGAGGGGGCAATAATAAAAAAGAGACACATTTCAAATTTTCTTAAATGGTTTTCATTGGAGACTCAAATCTTCTAAACTATAGTTCAAGCCTGGCTCTGTGGGACAGCATCAGATTCCAGTGGGGTTGGGTAAGAAATGCATAATTGGAGTTGAAATCCAGTCTCCATGGTCTTCTATTCTAGAGTTTATGCAAATTATGGCTGCTCAATAAGTCTTAAAATAATTATGTTAATGACATAAAGTTATAACCTCCTTTCTTCTTCAAATGCAAAATATTTCTCCTATGAGAGAACTCTTTCACAAACTACTTGGGATCAAAATACAGCTCTGTAACTGCACTAAATATAAGCAGCAAGATTCTTGATGCAGTTACTGAACTGGTTGAAAAACCCTCAGGCCAGGAGAAATTGACTTCTCCCCCAACCACTCACTGCACCAACCCGTTATCCTCTCCATCCAGCATTCGAGTTCTCCCACACACTGTTCTGAGAGGATCTAACCCTAGAAAGGACCATGATTTCCATGTCTTCGTTGAGGCCCCAACATAGGGCTGAATTACAGTTTGCAGAGCTGTGTAGGATAACAGCTATTATAGTAATCTTGAATTTCTATCAGCCGTTCTTCCTAAGAACAATTGATAACGCTTTCACAGTAATAATCATCAGGTTTGCCCTCTCACCAACCCCCAAAACAAGAAAGGGAGCAAACCCCTTCTTTTTACATTAAAAGGAAATACGAGGCCTGGAGAGGTCAAGGACTTGTTCGCAGTACCAGCTCCCATCAAGACAAAGAGCTATTGAGGGCCCCACCTTCTCTGAATGCTATTTCCAAAATGCTGGAGATGAAGATATGACTGTTTATCTGCATTTTTTCTAATTTGTATCTTTCTCTCTTTCCCATATGGATATTTCTGGATTTGGGAACCCCTCACAGTCTCCTCCTCACTCCAGCCCAGAGCCGAAAGCACCTCAGTCCCAAAAGAGCTGTCACTGCCTTCATGCCCCTTTCTGGCGCCAAGCTCTATCGAGTAGAAGACACCACATAGGCTGTGGCAATGTATTTCTTGCCATTTCCATAGGTGGACTTGTTCCATGGATAGGTCTGGATGGCCAAGGGATGTCCACCCAGGCTTAATTGGCACCTGTGGAGAAAAATCATCAAATCACAGGGACCTGCTTCACCTTGCCTCTCTCTCCAGGCAGGAAAGGTCAAGCCTAACCTATGCAGAAGGGCTCCACCACGACTTAAAAGGCCTCTAAGAGAACTGCCACAGCTTGCTTCAGCCGTTGCCTCCAGCTCTCCAGGAGTGCAGGGAGCCCTCTCAAAGTCTATGCCTCACTTTCTTTCTTCTTTAAGAACACCTCTCCTCATCTTTCCCAGAGCAGTATCCTAAAATCCCAAATTCTAGAGCTGAATCTCCAGAATTTAAGTGTCTGCTTAGGCTTTTGGAAATAGCAGGACCTGGAGTCCTCAAGTGCTAGAGAACACAAGGCCCCGTGGTTTCAACTGTCCTCTTTGGGGCTCTAGAAATCTCTCAACCAGCTTCGGGGTGGGGGGAGGCATTTAGGAGGCTCAGAGTGCCAGGGAAATTCCATTTCTCACTGTTTTATGTTTAAAAGTCCTGCATAAGGTTCTGCTGCTCAGATGAAGTGTGGCAGCTATCAGTCTAATCTAATAACTTCATTTCCCAAGTGAGAAAACTGAGGCCCAGAGTGGTGATTTGTCCATGTCCTCTGAGCCACTGAGTAGCGGAATCCAGGTCTCCTGATGGTCCTGGCTGAGGACAGCCTGCGACCCCAACCTTCTCCCCAGGCCTGGCTGGCCCAGTACTCACGTTTTGCCTGGCCTGGCGATGAAGCACAGGGAGTAGAGTGCAAACTCAAACTCAGGGCTGCTACCAATGAAGGCTGAGCCCACTTCTTTATAGTAGCCATCCCAGTTGAACTGCATGGCTAACACGTCGGGGTAAGACTCCCACTGTCGAGAGAAAGGGGGTCTGGTGAATGCCACAGAGTAGAGGCAGACTGAGGGGTGGCAAATGGCAGCAGTCAGTCAGGCTTTGTTGAGGTCTCATTAGGGGCCGATGTGAGCTTCCTGGGGAGGCTGAATTCTTTAAATCAACAGAGTAAAAGCCTGCCCTGCTATGGTGTGTAAGCCCCACTCAGACCCTCTGTCTGGAGTTGCCAGAGCACATCTCCCAGGGAGGCCAGAGTCAGCATCCATATGCCCAGTACCTGGAGAGCAGGTACACAACTGTTCCCTGTGGCCCTCACATGTGAAAGAGAAGAATCATTTATTGCCTCCAAATTATTTCCTGGGACAGGCAGCAAAAGTTTCTTTTTTATAAAATATAAGGAGTTTAATTCAGACTGAAACTTCGAGCTGACACCCCATTCTAAGGAAATTCAGGCAGCAGGTAATTGCATGTCTTTGGTTATCCCCTCTGATAATTGTCCCCTGCTCTCACCCTATCATCCAGAGATGGTGCCTGCTGCCTCTTTGCCCTGTAGTTGTAGAGCCTTCACTATTTGGAAGGGAATCCCAACATCCTGGCTGGCTAAACTAGCTGTCCAGCAGATGGGGAAGACGTATTCACAATCCCTATTAGGTGGCAGTGAGGGTCAGATGAAAAACAAGTCTGGCAGTTTGGAACGTGGACTGAGGGGAGAAAGTCTGGGTACTAACAGGCTTTTCCAGCCCATGGGGTCAGTACTCAGTACTCACAGGTCCATCATAGATGTGACTGTAATAGTCAACCAGGCCTTCCTTTTCTTGCATGTAGAAGCGGATCCAGTTATGGAAGCCAGTGACCTTGCCTTTTTTGACTTCACCTGCAATAAAGAGTCCAAGGTGGATGATCCCTTTCCCCTCTCCCATGCCACGGCTGTCCCCCATCTCGAGTCTCTGACTCCTGGATTGTTCACCTACGCAGCCTCTTGCCATGACTTCCCATAGTCTCTTGTATCCCTAACTTTCACCTTAGGAGGGCCCCCATTTAGGTTTAATCCCTTTGTGAGAATTCCTCTTCCCAGCTGACCCTGGCAACCAATCTAAAGTACTCCTCTCATCCATTTCTCCAGGACCAAGCCAGATTTGATGAGAGCTTTATGGGATGGGGCAGTGGGAGAAAGATGAAGGCCCCCTTGGGAAGCAGCTGACCAAGCCCTGGAAGCTGAGGACCATTTAGAGGTAGAAAGCCATGGCCCCAAACACACCTTCCTTCCTATGTGTGCCCTTAGGAGCCTCAGTATCTGGTCCTCTTTCTCCATTAGATACTCCAGAGAGATTATTCCTCAATCCCTCCCTCTTGGCCTAAGAATAGATGTGTTCCTCCCCAGTAGCTGGTGTGGCTGCTTATTCATCAATGTCTGCTTCTGAAGGAAGCCACCTCTCTTCACCTCTCCAACTCTTTCTTTCCAAGCAGAGTGATCCCACCTGAGAAGACATGTTCAAAGCCACTTGAGTCCCCCTCGTCATTGCCTCTCGAATAGAGCCCAAACCACATGATCTTCAAGTCATTGACGAACTCTTGTTCTGAGCTGTAGCGGTCTGTGGGGAGGAACATAGAGGACTTAGGAGAGGGGAAAGCAAGGCTAGATTCTGGGAAGCAAGGAAGGGCCACCTGCTCCAACATGTCAAGGGATATATGGGTTCAACCAACAAATATATTCAGTTGTTTGTTCAATAGTTATCTATGGGGCATCTGTTTTGTGCCAGACCCAGATCTAAAGTCTGAGAATTCAGCAGCGAACCATAGAGATAAGATACCTGTCTTTATATTCTAGTGGAGGAAACAAATAATAAACAAATAAATAATAAGTAAACAATATGATTTCAGAAAAGTACTATGAAGAAAATAAAGTAGATTATTCTGTGATGACTAGAGGTGGGGGTGGGTGTAGAGGGCTCTTCTAGAAAGGAAGATCTGAAAGGTCTCCCTGAGGAGGTAGCACAAGTCAAAAACCTAAAAGACAAGGAGTTGGCCTTGCAAAGATCTGGAGCAAAGATTCTTCCATGTAGAGGGAATAGCAAGTGCAAAGCCACCAGAATGACTTGAGTTGGTGTTCAAAGAGCTGAAAGAAAGTCAATGTGGCTGCAGCGAGTGAGCAGAAGGGAAGGGTGGTAGGAGAGGAGGTTGGAGAAATAGGCAGTGGCCGAATCACGTAAGCTGTGGCAAGAGGGTTGGATAAAAAATATTTTAGATTTACTGTGTATGTTCTGTGTGCCTGGCAATGTTTTAACTGCTTTCATTTCTCAGATTGAATCTTCACATCAGGTTGGTACTAATTATCCCCAATTTGGAGATGAAGGAACTGAGGCAAACAAAGGTTATGTAACTCACAAAAGTTTGCACAGTAAGAGTAGAGACAACACTTGAGCCCACACAATGTAGCTCCATCTCCTAATGACTCTGTAGCTTCTTGGTGGTGGGAGAGCCACTGAAGGGTTTTAAGCAGGGAAACTGTGTTCTAGGAACTTTTAAAGGCTCGCTCTGGTTGTGTGTGTAAAAGGTCAATGGGGCACATAAGCAGCAGAGAGACCAGTTTTGAGGCTAACTCTTTGTTCATTTCACAAGCGGTGGTAGCTTAGACTTCAGTGGCAGCCGTGAAGTAGGGGTGAGAAGCAGGCAAGTCAGGGATAAATTTTGAAAGTGGAAGTGATAGATGTTACTGGCGAGGTAATGGGGGTGGGGAACAGTGAGGTAAAGAGAAGAATCAAATATAACTCCCAAACTTCTGACTTGAGCAACTGGATGAATTGTGGCGTCATTTGTGAGATGGGGAAGACTGAGGAAGAGGCAGGAACCATGAGTTCTCTTTACACTGAGTTCTGAAATGGTGCCAATTAGATAGGTAGAGATGTTGAAAAGGCAGTGGGAACCCAAAAGAAAGGCCAGAGGTGGGGATCTAAAATAGGAAGCCATCAAATATTGACTGTTTACTGCCCAGAATTGTGCGTGGAGGATCCAAAAGAGACAGCAGACATATTTCCTTTTGAAGATTTAAAACACAGTTGGAAGCAAGACTAAATATACACGAAATAGCTCAGAATGGTATCACAATCTGAATGGCTGCCACTCACTCGGTGCCAGGCTCTCCACTGGGTAATATACATGCATTAATCCTCCATGACCCCATTTCACAGTTAGGACTCAAGTAACGTAACTTGCCCAGGGTGGCACCACTAGTAAGTGGCAGAGCATGGAGTCAAACCAGGTGTCTCTGGTCCAAGGCTATTTCGGCCCATTCCCCAAGCCTCTGACCTCTGAAAGGAAGCCAAAAGCAAGCTGTGAGCTAGGTCAAGTGAAGCTTTTTAAATGTGGTGGGGGATGAGGTATAACTTTAAGGACAAGTGGAGGTGGACAGGGAGAGGGGTGAAGGCAGGGTGAGTAATGGAACAGCTTGGCCTCGGTATCGAAACCCTGCGTTCCAGCCTGGCCCTGCTTACAGCTTCCTTTGTGGCCTCTGACAAGTCACCTAGCCTGTCTGGGCCTCCATTTTTCTCACTTGAAAAGTCGAAGGGCTCAGTCTAGACCAAGAGTCTCTCGTGTTTACTACAAAGGGAACACCAGGGGGCAGCGCAGGACTGCATCCTCCTCACAGGGATGCTTTGGCGCTTCTGGCTTTACCTAAAAACAGGGCATGTCACCAAACTCTTAACAGAGAAACACAGATGGAATGCAGCAGTCATGAGTAGAGGCAGTCCCCCAGCCAGGGAGAGAAGACCTAGACTGAGCCACCCGTGAGGCAAAGCTCAGCTGCTCGAGCTCAGGAAAGGAACTTTCAGGACTCTAACAAACAACCATGCCAAGATGTCACTTGGCCTCAACTGACCTTTTTTGGTCTGATTTTAGTGTTTCTCTACCTGGAGCCTCTCCAACCAGAACCCTTCTTGCTAGAACTTTCCCCTCGGAGCCTTTGTTGATTTTCTGTTGCTGTTTACCCAGTGAAAATATGGAATGAGCCAACCTCCGTCTTGGACTTAGAGCAGGAGGAGGGAGCAGAACCAGGGACTCTCTGAGCCTGGAAAGTGGTGCTGACACTGGGGTCAGCTGAAGTGGCTGACAAGTGCCCTGTGTGGAGTCTGGTAGCGCACAGCCCTGTAGAGGACCCTGAGACTGAAGCAGCGAGTTAAGGCATAAACAAGACAGCTGAGAAAAAATCAAAAGATGGGGTGACTTCCAAGGCAGAGAATTTCTCAGCTCTTGCTTGGTGCATAATTTCTACGGGCTCCTCTCTGAATCTCCCTCCTTTTTAAATGTATACCAGCCTCCCAACCCCACCCCCACTCTTAACCTCCCCACCCATATTGTGGAGCCCCCAGGGGTGCCTGGCTGTCCTGCAGACAGACTTGAGTCCTCAGCACTGCCTCTTGAGGCCTAGGGAGGGCGGCTTACTCTGGTGATGGAGGAAGCCGTAGAGTTCCTTCATGACTGCTGTCTTCATGACCTCTCTGAGAAAGGTGTCCTGTTCTGCCAGCTGCTGGGCACTGAAGTGCTCCCCACGGCCCGTAGCCCTCTGGTAGTTGTTGAGGAGGTTGATGAAGGCTGCATAGGTCGGCTTGGAGAATAGCTTCTCGTTGACATATGTGAAGAGCCTGGGGAGATGGAGAGAAGCCCAGTGAGAGGCCTAAAGTTGGAGCAGAAACCCCACCAGGAACTGGCAGATGGGCCAGGGCGGGCCACTGACGGTTGGGTTCAGGATCAGAGTGGATACACTCTTGAAGGTCATGCATGAGGTCGCTCTCTTCTTACACTTCAGCCCTAGGAAGGTTAGTTCTGTTCTCTGCCTGGCCAATCACAGAAACCCTCCTGACTAAATACCCACAGTCCCTTAAGATGGTTTTATTTGTCTCTAGTGACCTATTTTTTCTCTCCTTTTGATCCTGCCTGCCTGAAAAAGAAGAGAGCGAGTCATCAAAAGAAGCAAACTTGGGAGAGAGACTTTGCAGGAAGAGGAAGGAAAGGAGCTCACGGCTCAGGGCAGTGGTCCACTTGGTCCCTGGTCTCAGAGGGTGAGATGCGGTTTTGGCTGTTGAGAACGATGTCTTCCTTCTGAGCTTTGTTGATGTCCGCCCTGTAGATCTTCTCAGAGATGCCCTGCAGCTCCTCCTTGGTTATGGCATCACTGCTGCGGGAATAGCCCTCTAAGAGGAATTGGGGAAGGGGTGTCTCAGAGCCAGAGGGAGGCCAAGGGGAAGCAACTGTCTGTGTTCATCTGCTTCTGGGCATCATCCAGAAGCTGGTAGTGAGGGAGAGGGGCTGCAGTCAGCCAACTAGTGGCCAGAGGGCAAGGGCCTCAGGCCTAACAGATCATTAAAATCAGTACTTGGCATTGCCCACAGAATGTCCACATAGCCCCCTTCCTTTAGGAAGGTTCTCAAACTTCGGCATGCATCTGAATCACCTGGAGGACTTGTTAAAACAGATGGTGGGCCCCACCCCCAGAGTTTCTGATTCAGTTGGTTCAGGGTGAAGCCCTAGAGTTTCTATGTCTAATAAATTCCCAGATGATGCTGATGCTGCCAACCCAGGGACCCCACTTGGAGAACTATTGCTCTAGAGAGTCCCTCTGTCCTTGGGGCTAAAGTAAAAGGAGTAGGAGACTGACCGTGGCCACACTGGCTCTCAAAATCCTTGCAGCAGTTCCCAAACTCTGGGCAGCGGGCATTGCAGTGGCATGGGTGGTGCTTGTGGAAGGCTTCATGGCAGCGGCCCCGGCAGGAGTTGGGTGCTGAGTACAAGCCTGAGAGAACAGGGCGAGTTGTGTGCTGGGAAGACCTCCAGAGGTCGCTCCGTCCCAGCTAGTTCCCCACTTGGCCTGGCTATCCTTACTCCTATTCAAGATCTCAGGGAAGGAAAACAAACAAGCTTCACTGGTGCACACCCTTCTCACTCAGGAAGTCCTTTCTGATTCTGAACTCTACTTTCTGTCCTGTTGTTTTTATAATCTTCCCACTCTAAAAATAAGATCTCTTCCACTTCCCTCTCCGGCCTCTCTGCAGGCCTCAGGCTCTTCTTCCTGCCGACCCCCCACCCCAAGCTGCTGAGGCCCCGAGGCTTTTTTCCATCCAGGACCCACAGTCCAATGAGCCCCTCTTAGCACCTCCCAATGCTGAGTTTGGGGTCTGTCTGACTTAGACCTAAGCCTATTGCTGCTGGTATGGCTGCCCCCTCCCTTGCTACCCTCTCATATCTTTCTTTATACTGAAGGTCTCCTTTGGGGAAACAAACTCACTGCTAGCCAGGGCATCCTCCACCTCTTCCTCCAGCTCTAAGAATGGCTCTGGTTCTTTGGGGTCCTCTTTAGCTGCAAAGCAGAGACATCGAGTCACCAACCATCCCTGACAGTTCCCCACCACCACCACCCCGTATTTCTGGTTCCCCCAGCCTCAGAAATAAGCATGTACAGTGGAAGAAGACACAAAACAAGGGCTAGGAGACAATGAACAAATACCAAGTGAAAGGAGAGAAACTGAAAATGGAAGAAGAAGGAAACAGATTATTGAAAACTGTTATAAAAAGTGCAAAGACTCTCCCTGGTAACAACCCTCCTTACCACTTTACCATTCTGATACTCAGTGTGCTCATTTTTAAAAAGAGAAAGGGGTAGACAGGCGGTGGTCCCTTCTAGATTGAAAACTCAGATTTGGTTTATGACTTTTCTTTAATGAAAGTTGATAGAGGGATAGGCTTTATATTCTCCAACCGACAAGATCCTCACTCAGGAACATCCCATACCTACACCAACTCTCAGTCAAAGTCAAGGGTGAACTCCTTCCGGAGTCTCTAGGAATAAGAACTGCTTCCTGAGTTACCAGCTTCTCTTTTTTCTTTGCAACACTTGACAATGGTCACAGAGGCTGTGTATGGGGGAGGGCATGTTCAGAAAAACACATTTCTATAGCTGCTCCATTCCATCAGCCTGCAAGCTTAGTGACTGCAGCCTCCATCTGAGCTGAGAAGGGTGTGGGAGGAGGGTGGGGAAGAAGATGAGGCATGTTCCTGGGGACCTTGAGCTCCTCTCTCATCACACAGTGGCATAATTTCCTCCAAAGGTGTAACACTATGACAAAGTGATTCAGAATCTATTGGTGAGTTCACCAGATAAGACTGTATTATTTGTTGTCATTCAGTCAACAAACATCTCCTGATCACTTACGTTGTGCCACACTGTGTTCTAAGTGCTGACAAACCACATGGTTCTTAACTCAGCCACACTTTATGCTGATAAACTTTTGCAAGCTGATCTAGAGTCTCAGTCACCGGTTATATTTTGAGTTGCAAGTCAGAGAGTTAGAGAAGAAATGGCTCCCAAGCTAAGTATTGTCTCTACCTAGATATGCCAGCCTGTTGGTCTGAGGTGAACAGGCCTCCCCTGGGTCTGCTGAATGGGCACAGGCTGGCTTAACAGGCACCACCTTTGGTCAAATTAGGAAAAGGCACTCCTTTCTCTCAGTAGACACAGATTAGCACCAAGGCACATGGCTTAGCAAGAAGGATACAGACTCAAATGGGTCTAGTTTGCCTTCTTAGTCAGGTGCCCTCATGCAGTACACAACCTGCAGAGCCATATGCAGTGGTCTTGCTGGCCGTTATCTATAATGGCTTCAGTGGCCATGGTTTTCAAACTGGGAGTCATGACACATGGTTTGACTGTGAATTCAGCAAGTCTTCATGTCACAATGCAGAAGACCTTTATCTGGAAGTCTAAAACTTTGGCAACATACAAAAAAGGGATTATTCAAAAAGATTTTTAACAATAATTCATTTTAAACTGTGCCATTGAAGTAACAGAAGAATGATTGGCTTTTGAGGGCAGTGCATGTCCCATTTAACTGCTGGACCAGGAATGACAGGCTGGAGATGTTGCAGCCACTCGGTCTACTCACTATAGATAAAGCAATACGAATCATGACTGCCACTGTGATGCCATGCAGTTTTCCTGGTGGCGCTCAGGTTGGAAAAGTTCACTGCCATTTTTACATACTTTTGAAATTTCAAGTGTTGAATATCAATTGGTAATATAATGCATGCTAAAATAATATTTATCATTTTTCTTTTTTGGAATTAATTAGACTTTCAAGATATTATTAATCTTGATAGATCAGATAGATAGTCCAGGTAAATGACATCTATTTTATTTTAAGTTTGAGTTTTACACCAGGGACATCCTAGAATAACTGGGACAAGTGGTGGCCAAATCTTTGACCACTGCTGTGCCCCTCAGGGCCCTCATCTCAGGCATTTTGAGCCCCATCATGAGTCCTGAACCCTGTTCCAGCCTGCTGGACAAGTGGTCCCTCAAGCCAGTGGCCCCTCAGGTAGGCAGAGCATGGACATGGCCTAGGCTGCCATGCCTTCCATACCCATCATCCCACAAGTAGTCTTACCAGTGCACAGGTGCTCATAGTCTTCACAGCAATCCTGGTGCCGGGAACACCGGCGGTCACATTGGCAGGCAGCATCTCGGTTAAATTTCTCATTACAACGAGATGCACATGACTCCAGTTTTCCTATGGGCAGGAAAGGTCACAAACTTAGCTCTAGGAAGATCCTATTCACATCAAGTTACCCTCTGCAGTAGAGGTCACAGACAAGGGCAGGACCTTGACCTAGCAGGGAAGGTCATTGCTGTATCCAAGGGAGAAGTACATCCACGGCTTCTCACACACAACGTAAGCCCCCTCCCACTGCTGTCTACCTCCCAGTGCCCACTAAATATTGCAAGGCTCATAATATAAACCAGGATCACAAACTCAAATGCCTACTGAGGCTAGACATGTATCATAAACGAGGAAAAAAGCAGAAAGACGATAGGAAAAGGTGGGGCCTGTGACGAATTTGGGAGCAACGCTCTGCCTGAAATTGGCAGCCACTATCAGTTCCAGCCATTTGCTGCCATGTTGGGATGCAGGTTCAGTGTTGCCAGAAACTCCAGTTTTTTAAGAGAAGCCTTAATATTTATGTAAAATTTTCCACTTTTAAAAAAATTCAGGCAGAACCAAAGAAAGAGGTCTGAGGGCTGAACATGGCCCGCAGGACACTCTTCACCTGTCCTGTAGATGTATGTGAGTCACTGCTGCTACTATGATCCCACCTGCCCTCTTCCCTCTGACTCATCCCCTTCCTTTCATCCTGTCCCTTTTATGTCACCTGCTTCTTTGTTCTTCCCTCCCCTTAATCTGGTCTCCCCTGTACCCTATTCCCCTTGTGTCACATCTTTCTCTTTCTCGAGTCTTTGGAATGCAATCAGATTAGTCTATACTCAGGGTCGGGAATGAGGCGGGTGTGGGTAAGAATCGGCCTTTGGAATTAGTTCAGTTATGTAACCACAGACCACATCCCTTACTCCAGCCAAATGGCTTGTAGAAACAAGCTTTCAGTCACAAGGGGCATAAGACATGAAATTCTGAAAGAAGTGGTACACTACCAGTCTCTAAAAAAACAAACCCCACCAGGCCCACCCCAGCAAAGACAGTGGAGGGTACAAGCCAGGGTGACAGCTGGCTGGGGGTTGGGGAGACTTCCTTCACTCTGGGCTCTACTGGGTGATGACAGAAACTTTTGTTTCCATCTGAGGTGCCTGAAGTTAGAGTTTAGTGAGTGCTGGGTTAGAGTCAGGACGTGGGTTACAGAGAATGTCAAGAACAGAGTCAGAGTTACTGTTAGCATTAGAATTTGTGCGAATGAGGAAACTGAAACCTAATTTGGGCTGGGGTTGGGGTTAGGTTTAGATTAATAAATAGGACTTGGGCTTGAGTTAAATGTATTGATAAAGTGACAACTTTGTGTTGATGTTTGAGTAGTGAATGAGAGTGTTTAGGACCACCTTCAGAGAGGTGGAATGTTTCAGGATTAGGAGAGGAGAAATTAGCCGAGTTTTGCCTTAGATTAGATTTGGGATTTGGTTCTGATTGTGATTCCACTCAGGTATGGTATCTCAATTTAACTTGAATTAGGACGGAGTTAAATTTGGGGATATGGGTTTAGTTATTGGTTTGGATTATGGGATGAGGGTTTATAAGGTGCTAAGGGTGGCATAGCAGAAAGGTCAAGAACTGGACTCTGCCTCCAGAGGGCTGGGGCTGGAATTCTGGTTCTGCTGCTTTCTAGCTATGCAATCTTGGTGAAGTTATACGACTTTCTGTGCCTCAGTTTCCTCGTCTGTAAAAGCATGATAATAATGGAGCCCATCTTACAGAATAGTTATAGAATTAAATTAGCTAATATTTTTAAAGCCCTTGGTACAGTACATGACAGAGTAGCACCATTTAAGTGTTTTGTTTTGTTTTTTTCAGATAAATATACAGTGGCAATATTTCGTGCCCATGTTCAAACTGGCAAGTATTCAGACTGGAGACATCTTACCTCCCTGCTGAAATACTTAATCTAGCTGACTTCTGCCCTGGGTTTCAACTGGGTCACCCCTTGGGCTGGAGTGTCTGTGCATTTATGTTGCTGATGGTTTCTTAGCTGACATCATCGCTATAGGTCTGTTTTCTTTACATCAAAGAGATGTCAGGACAAGGTTAAACCGGGTCCTAAGGCGATTTCACGTCCTATACAGGGCCTCCCATGTGGCTAGGAAGGCAGGCCTCTGATCCAGTCTATTGTCTCTAAGAAAGACCAGGCCCAAGATCTCTTCAGGGCCAGGGGAACTCTTCTTGAATCTTAAATGATGCTTCCTTGGGACCTGAATGCAAAAACCTTAAGGAGATATTTTCAGCTTGGGAATAAGGTTCTGTCAGCTGCCTGCCCAGTCAGCCTGGCAGTACACCCAGAATCCTACTGGTAATCCAATGCTTTTAATGGGTCAGATCAGCAGAATCCAAAGAAAGAATTCACTCCATTCCAGCAGTTGGCACCAGTTGAGACAGGCTGTAAGTGAATAGCCAGCTCTGTAGCACTCAGGAGAACACCTCCCACTGGCCCAAGCTGAGTGGCTTTTTCATCTCTGTTCAAGAACTTTGAACCTAGTAAGAAGCCCAGGCCAAGGATCCTTCATACTTCCCTTCGTGAGCTTCAAAACAACCTTGGGATCTGAGGGTGGGGAGGAGGGTGGGAGGGACTTTTCTTCATAGGCACTCCGCTGTACTGTTCTGGAGATACTCAGACAACTAGTCACCCGGACTACTCACACCAGCACCCCACTCCATGCCTACTTTTCACATAAACACTCTGTGTGTGCCTCTCTCACCAGCCAGGCACCTGAATCACTGCTCCAGCTACCTTCTGACCCTTGGTATCCCTCTGTCCCACCTCAGACTCTCTTTTTCTGCCTTTCTTCATTTTGGCTTTTCTTCTCTCAGACTCAGATTCTGCCTTCATTCCCCATAAAGATCTTAGCCGCAACCCCTCTCCCTACTCCTAATGAAATGCTAAATTTCTCTGTACCCTCTGAGACATAAATATGCCAGAATGCTCACTCCCTATCCATACTACCCACCGAGAAAGCCTAGTCCCAAGCCTGGGTGTCCCTATATGCCAGAGCTCAGCCCCTCTGATGGTTGTGGCATCCTACATCTGTGCTTCTCTAAGAGCCCCAGATGCTGTTTCCATGGATACCTAGTCAACCAAGGAGATGCATTTCCAGGACCAGCTTCCTGCCTCAGTTCACTTGAAACAACTAAGGACCTGACACTGACAATGACTCCCCCAGATGATTCATATTCTTGCACTGAAGTTCTAAAATGTTGAAACAAGATAGATAAGAGCAGAGCCTCTTTCTTCCTATCCTAGGAAAGACAGAGGAATCACCCATTTGACCCTCACTTCTCCATCAATGCCACAGCCAGATTGGATCATCACCCCTAGAGTCAAGGCACCACCTGCACTCTGAAGCCACTATTGCCTCTGCCCTTAAGGTAGCCCCCTCTGAGGGACCAAATGTCTCTGAGGTGCTTTCCTCTCCTGAGCTGGGCTGTCCCAACCAGGTGGCTACTCCTCCACACAAAGCTAGAAGTTTTCATGCCCTCCCTCCCTCTCTCTCACTGGCTCTCTGCTACCAAACAGCTGATTCTCTCGGCTGCTCTGGGTGCCAGAATAAAGATACACGATCCTCCCAGTGCTAGGAAGCCTGGCAACAGCTTTTTCCTTGAAAGATTTACCACTTAAGAGTCCCATTAGGGGTCTCCCTATCCACAATCTACTGGAAATGACTCCAAGAGTAAGTTTCTCCCAGTAATATTTATAATCACAATCAAAGCCCCCATTCATTGAGATCTCACCTCATATAGGGTGCTTCTTATACATTATCTTATTTAGTCCTTACGACAGTCAGTATATAGGAACCACTTGTGTTGGGTACCAAATTCTGATCCTTTCTCCTCTGAGCAGAGGAGGATTCTCCTTACACCTTTCAGCTCAGTCCCCCTCCCTTGGCATTCATTTTTACTCACCTATTAACCAACAATTAACACATCGGCATCAGTATTTTGTCCAGCTGCTAAACAGGAAAGAGTTCCTGTCCTCTGCAGGTTCCATCCCATCCCCTGCACTGCTGGTAGCTGTGAGCCAGGGCCATTCTCTATGCTTTAGTTCCTGTAACACTGTAACAAAGTCCTAATAACACATGGCCCACCTCTTGGTCTAGGGACTCTCCTTCCAGTTTCCCCTGAGCCTGTCCATCTCCTAAGGCTTTACCCAGAGAAAGGTCCCATCCCAGGCAGTGAAGGGGGTGACAAAGGGCAGCCAGAGCTCAAAGCCAGCTGACTACAGCCCCAGGTTTTTACCATACAGTGGCCCAGAAAAACAAAACCTTAGTAAGATCAAAAGTCAGGTTGGACAGAAATGTCTGAGGCTGGTCTTCTACAGTGTCAAGAAAAGACTCTCATGACATTAATTCATCAGCCCTGCAACTCCCTTTGCACAGTCCATTCTACTCCAGGGCCAACTCCTACACCTTAGGCAAGGATAGGTCTAAGGTGTTCCATGAATTTAGGACAGAGCTGACCCTCCATTGTCACACTACCCTCACCCTCTACCAAGTTCCCCAAACCTCAGCTTCTTTATGCAGGATCCCTTTTTAGCCCCATCAGATAGTGACTTACCAGCCCAGGCTAGGCTGCAGACCATGGCCACTATCAGGGGGACATAGGCCCTCATGGTATCCAGTTGGAAGCCAAAATGAGATTGACAGCTGGACTTTCACTATTGTCAAGATGAATGTCACAGCTCTCAAATGAGCCTTAATTCCCAGGCTGATTCTTTTAAAGACATCAGAACTTGTGGATCTGGTACCTCCAGATCCTTCCAGAAAGAAAAAGGGGAGGGAGGGATCCAAGATGGATAGCAGGTGGACAGAGGGTGGGGCCCTCCAGTGGTTTGAAGCCAGAGGGAGGGTGACTAAGCAGGGAGGTAATGCCAGATGTTTAGAACAGGTAATGCTAGCCATTAGTAGATAGAAAATAGGTCATGCAAGCAGGCACAAGATGGACCTAGTTTGATGGGGTTCCCTGTCCAAGTTAGGGGCACTCATGGGCTTACCTTTGGGTCATGCCCTCCAAACACCCACATACCTCTAAGACACAGGCCTGACCTTCCTACAGGGAAGGGACTGACTTAATCTTTGAATGCCTAAGGCTTAGCATGAGGAATATAGTAAGATTATCATCACAAGTCTGACAAACATTAAGTGCTCAAGCAAGTGTTGGGGGCCAGTGGAAGGAGAGCTATAGGAGACATGGGTCAGAAACAAGGGATGTTCTAATTACCAAGAAGTCATGCATAGCTACAACATCCTAGAAATATTATGCAATTGGGCCTCTAACTCTTATTGAGTAGGTTTCTCAGCTCTTACATGTTTCAGATTCTCACAGGTTCCAGGTTAATGAGGCCAGGGAAAGGCAAGAAGTCTCTTAAAAGCAGCCAAAAGACCTACTCCTCTTCTGGCCTCACTCCCTTCATCCCCCATTCACACTCTTCTCCCCCGAAGACCCTCCCCAGTGAGAGATGCAGCTTCTCAGGTTTCAAGAACAGAGATGTAGCCATTTGGGGCCGCCAAGATTTCTCCTCTTAATAAAGGTTAAATAAATCTACTAAGATTTATCTAAAAAGGCAAAATTGATGAACAATTGAGACCATTCTGTGGTGATTTTTTTCTGAAGGTCAGGGAAGGGAAGTCCTCCTCAGCTAATGTAGTTTAATAGTGGGTGGGACTTTCTCCTCTTTCATCTTCAGTTTTCTCGCTGTTGAAAGGATGGGGTTGGATCTGATACACCATTCCAAGTTCTCAGGCTTCCTGCTCATGTCCCAGGTCAACAAGTTGTGGTGGGTTAAGGAGAACCCCTCAACGCCTTGTGTAGAGATGAGATGTAGTGAAGACCATAGCCTGGGAAATCCACCTTGCAAGGGACTCACCCTAGAAACACACATGAGAGCAAGCCTGGCTCAGTTCTCAGGAAGGAAGCCCGGTCAAAGGGAATCAGAGCAGAAATGGCTGCTTTGTTTGCATAAGTTTCATTTACACAACCCGAAAGTGAGCTGCCGAGCCACGGCCAGCCAGACTTCTCATCCTCCCTGGATTGTAGCATATGAATACATCTCTGATTCCAGTTGGTTTAGAGGATAAAGGAGAGTGGGCCAGGAAGCAATGACACCTCAGAATTTGGCATTGGATGATCTGTCCCTTCTAAGGGCCCATATGGGTGGACCTGGCTGAGGCCAAAGCTATCAGAATAGGAGTGAGATCTGGCTAGGGTTGCTCTGATGTCCAACAGAACTGATTGTGGTATGGAGCTTCGAGGGTGGGAGGGCTTCTCTCCATCGGGATAATTTTAGGAGCAAGGCTACAGCAAGGCAGGAGCAAGGCTAGAAGCTGGGGAGACAATTAAACTGACCCCATAGAGCCAGATAGGTCATCTGAGGACTCACGTGTTTCAGACTGGTTCCTCCAACAAGAACTACAATGTCAATTTAATAGCCATCACCAACACTGATGGAGCACTTACCATATGTCACACACAAAGCGCTCCCTGTGTGCTCTCTCCTTCATCTTCACTACAACCCTTAACAGGTCCTATTGTTATCCTCATTTTATGATGAGGAAACTGAAGGGCAGAAGGTTTGGGCATGTGCCCAGGAGCACACAATTATTAAGTTATACAGCCAAGTTGCTCTTATAAGAGGACATCCTGGTGAGCACTGATGTCACGTCGCCCCTAAACATAACACCTTCAAAACGCAAACAGCAACCACTTTATTATGTTTGAGTTACTATGCAAAGTGGTCTGGAATCAAATTCATTGGAATTAAAGGGACCTCAGAGGTCGCCTACTTTCACTTCTCATAGGATATTGCAGTGCCCTAAATAATCCTAAGTGGTTGTTCTATCTCTACTTGAATACTTGTGGTGCTAAGGAATCCCACCCTCTCAAGGTTCATCCCTCCTTCCAAGATCTCACTCCCAAACCCTAGGATTTTACAACCCAAGACATGTTGATATGGGTGGAAATAGAACAGTAGAGAAAAATCCAGATGTATGAGCATATATTTGTGCATTCAGGTAGAGATGCCTCATAGATCAACTTAGATACATATATCTGTATATATGTATAGAGAAACAGGCACATTAAATTGAACGTCAGACAGCTTTCTCTTCCTGGCTGGCCTGATCTCAACAGAAAACTCTGCTGCTCTTCCAGGTTCTTTCCAAGCTAGGTCCCCACATCTGCTTTCCACCTTGATTGGAAGCTCTTCCCAAAAAGCCACCCAGGAGACCTAGGGGCCAGCCAGGAGACTGGGTCCTGGACACCTGAGGTTGGGGGAGGATTATGAGAAGTGAATGGGGATGGCATACCCATGAAGAGAACACCAATAGAGATGCCTCCTCCACATTGGGAAGTGAGGAGAGGGTACAGCTGTGGCCTCTGGAGAGGCTTGAAGGGTGGGTAAGAGGGTAAAGCCACCTGGGAAAAGGCTCTAGGAGTCAGTCTGCTGTCAACAGTGTGGGGAATGAGAATTACACCAGAAAATATTTACTGGGTGCTTACTGTATCCCTGGTCTATGCTGTTACTGAACCAGCAGGTTCAGGCTGGGTTAGAGAACTGTTTTTGGAACTGATTGCTTTCTAATGGGACAGAGGACAGTAAAGCCCCAGCAGTAAGCTGCTGTTTGAAGTAGACCCCACTCCTCTCTAGACAGGTCAGGGGGCTTTCTGGACCAACAGGCTATGGGAGAGACTGACACAGAGGAAATATGCCCAGGCCAGCCTTTTGCACCACCCTTGTCCTCTGTAAAACCAGGACCAAGTAACTTCAGCACAGGACGAGAGACTGGAAGAACCCTGCAGGTGAGGCCTGAAGTCACCTGCTAAGGGGGCCCTGGCACCTGAAGATGCTGGGTCTCCAGCCTCCATCCCACTATGGCCTGCAAATGCCCCAAGATAGAGGCCCAGGACAGTCGCCCACATCTGATCACTTGTGAACCACATCAGTCTGTAGTATCCTCCTAGTGTCTTAGAATGGCTCCATGTGTGATTTTCTCCCACACTGGTTTGTATGCTGTGTACCACATGTGGGTTTTCAGACATTTCCTTTCAAGTTTGTGGGCAGCCCTGACATTCAGCATCACACTCATGGCCTGCTCTGGGCACTTTAGTCAGACACACCGCCTGGGCCACTCATTACAAATCCCAGGCTGTGCTTCTGGTTCTGCTGGCCAAGCCCCATGCCAGTTCTCTCTGCCTTGAATGCCCTCCCACCACTAGCCAGGTGTCCTCTCCTACTCATCTAGCCCCGGGACAAATCTACCCTTCCACAAAGTCTGACTTCCTCCCTCCAACCCTCAGGATCCCTCCTGCCTATGGGCTCAGTTCTTGACGTCTGTACTGTGTGTGCCTTTGACACATCACAGCCACCTCTGATAGACATTGCAGCCAACACACTGTCAGTTAATCTCTGCACTGCCGTCTAACTTTTTATCCATACAGATCTTTTTATCCATTCAGCTCACCTCTGAAATTCCAAGACTGATACCCTGCTTCATGGGTCCCCTCTACTGCTTCATATCATCATCCAGTGTATGTTAGATAACATGTGCCTGGGACCAGGAATGAATGAATGAATGAGCGAACTGAGCCTTTCTGCCCCACTTGTTATAAAGGCTTGAGGGAAGATGATAAGCAAAACAGAGAAAGTAGGTGGACCCCTCCCTGAGATCTGGAGGCTTCAGAGTTTATTTGTGGGAGGAGGGGAGGTTCAATGGCAGTGTGTGGAATGGGTTCTAGGGATTCATGGTGTAGTTATGTTTTCACAGCAAACAGCATCTTCAGCTATTATATCTTTATTTAGGACAAATGGAAACCTGTGGGGGGGATCTAAACCCCCAAGCCACCCCTTGGTACCACCACTTGCGAGGGGCAGCCACTGCAGGGATCAGACAGAACCCGGGATTCCAACAGCTTCAAAATCCTCAGTGTAGCAGATGACTCAACTTTATCTTTTTAGGATTCCCAAAGCATCTACTTGCCTGCACGTTTTGCTGGCTGTGCTAATGTTTGTTTAACACTGCCTAACAGTCATCCCAAGATAAACTGTCTATCTCATGTCCTCAAACTTTTGTGGCTTTGGAGAGGGTCTGAAAGCAAAGATGGGAACAAAAGAGAAGTGGGTGAGACAGGCAGACAGTGATGAGAAGGCTCAGAGACAGCAAGGGTGTGAGCAAGGGTGAGATAGAGACAGATAGCCAGGCGAAGGACAACCAAGGGCCAGTTGCTAGCATGAGGCGCCTCTCTGACCACTTGCCCCAGGTGTGCTGGCACAGCCAGCTCTGTCCTCACAAAGACAATGACAGGACTGGCAGTAAGTGGCTCCTGACCCATGGTCTGAAGATCTATGATCTTTCCAAATTATCATAATTATCGGGCTAACGTAGTTGGACTAGGGGCAATTTCCCCCTTTCTCATCCACTTGTTGGTTTGCTGGACTGTACTAAGCAAAGCAGACACGAGGGTGAGGAGCTCAGCATCTGATGGGGGAGGGAAATGATGGGCAAAGTATATTGAAAGCTAGGGTTTGGGTAGCAGAACATGATGCTGAGGCCACTGGTTCTAAAGTCAAACTGCCTGGGTTCAAATCCCAGCTCTGCCCCTCACCAGCTGTACAACCCTAGGCAAGTTCTCTGACATCTTTATGCCTCAGTTTCCCCTGAAACTTAAAACAGAGCGAGAAAGAAAACCTTACTGAGCTCTTGTGAGCATTGAATGAGTTAATACTTTCAAAGCTCTTAAAACAATGCCTGGCACATAATAAGATCAGATAAGTGTGTGTTTAAAAAATGCATACACACACACACACACACACACACACACGGCCACAGAAGACCTAATTTAGACAGGATGGTTAGGAAAATACTCCCTGAAAAAATGACATTTAAAACAGAGGAAGTATCAGCTTCTCTAACTTTTCTTTTAATGTGATTTTTTAAGTTTCAGACTAAATGTGTATTTTAAAAACGTACATCCTGAGTATTTTAGAGTGTAAGGGATGACTCTTTAATAAGTTACACTGTCTAGGTGACTTGGTTTGGTTGCCAAAGGTGACCACCTATTTTCTGGGGGTATGGCTGCAGCCTGGGGAACTGAGCTTTGCTCTGTGGGAAGCCAACAGCATCCTGGGGAACAAGTCCATGGCTCTAGCCTCCTGGGCCTTGTGCTCTATTTGATGAGATTACCAACAGCTGCCTGGCACAGAAGCCAAGAACCAAGAGAGGAGGGACAGAGAAGGCTGGCCTTCTCCATGGGCCACCAGACTCCATCCTGGACCTGTAGGCTCTCTCTGCCGCACACAGACTTTCCCTGTAGGGCCTGGCCCCAGCAAAGTGGAATGGGTAAAACTGGTCACCTACCTTTCCCTCTAACTCTCTTCCTGGAGAACCCTGTGCTATCCAGGGCCCTTTCAATATGCCCTAAGGAATACTCTGAACCTTGTTCCTCTCCCCACATCATGACAAATTCCCTAACACCATTGCTTCAAGGTTCTTCCTTTCCTTTTCTCCCCCTTAAAGTGACCATTAAAATCCTCCCAAGTTATAAATCTACACAAAGAGGGGCTTTTCACAGCTAAGCAGGACTCAGGCAGGCTATAGAAGGCAATATTTAGGGGCAGGGAACTCTGAGAACCCTTCTAATAAAATGTCCCATGTAGTCTGGCTGGAGGCCACTGCTGGGAAGATGCTTAGAGGGGTCTGTGTCCCCTCACATCTTTTGTTGCTCTGAGCTGCCTAAGTCATAGCCATTCATTGTAGGATCACAACCCCAAACTTTTCTAGTCCAAAACCCTGTTTATAAGTAAGGAAACTGAGGCCCAGGGAGAACAAGGAACTTGCCCAAGGCCAAATGGCTGCTGAGGCTGAGGCTCTTCTCCCCCACACATTGCTCAGCATGGGAGGACCACCCTGACACCCACCTATGCCACCTCAAGCTCTGGTTTACAGGATACTTTTCTGGAAGCCAGAAGAAGCTTAAAACGTCCTAGCCCCAGAAAAATGTCACCCTCTCTCTACCCCTCTGCTAGCTAGAGTCGCTGAGTGTCAGGAAGCCTGTATTCTCCTCCACTCAGAAACCTGGAAACAGCTCTGGCTGCCCACAACACATACCCCAGCCAGAAAACAGAGGCCCTGAGAGCTTCCCAAGGACCAAGAGCATGGCAGAGCCAGGCAAAACCCTAAGCATCCAGGATCCTGGCCCATACTGGTCAGAATCTAAACACACACAAGCAACCAGAATCTCACACCTTCCTGCAAAAAAAAAAAAAGTGGGCCTGGGCTGAGCCCAGCCTTCTTCTTTCTTCTGGGTGTCACTGGGACCATTCTCCTTCCTCAGTGTTCCACCTACCATCAGCAGCAGCAGCCTCATTTGGCCCCATCAAGGCCACAGCCCAGGAAGGGCTCCAGGCATGGGAGAGAAGATGCTCTAGAAGCACAACTGAGTCACACCCAAAGCTCTCAAAACACACAGCTTTTCAGAATGATCCACTGTCATCACTGCCGGGAGGGATGGCAGCAGCCCGTCGCCCAGAAAGTAAGCCTCTTCATCCCCAGGTACTCTGTCAGGTTGGGCAGCAGGAGGGCAAGGTTCAGGTCTTAAAGAGTCCAGAACCTTGGAGAGGGGTCTCCAGAATTGGCTAGGGCAACCAGACAGGCCTGTGTGGACACTTACTTAGTTCAAGCCCATGGCCCTGGCAAATGTGTGAGAAGCCCAGAACTTTGCGTAGAAGGTCACATTTTTGAAAATATATTTACATTCTGGTCTATATGTCCATGAAACGAAGGAAGGGATCAAGGACTGACAGGTCAGAGATTTTGCCCCAGCTATCAACCCCCATACCTGATACTCAGAACATCTGGTGGCTCGTACCACTGTGGAGCTGAGAACACCCTCAATTCTAGGAGGCAGAGCCTCGCAGGCTAGCATGCAGGGCTCTGCGGGAACACAGTGACACGGGCTGTGAACCTGCATTCCAACGTGGGAGCATCTGTGGGCCTAAATGCTGAGGGGTGAGCAGTGAGACCCTGCAGCCCAAGGCATTTATGGCTCTCAGGACTTGTCCTCTGGTATCTTGTGCCTTCTGATGGCCTTACTCTGCCGCCATCTGCCTGCTGGGTGGTCTGTTCCATGAGGGACCAGGACTGCCTGTCTCATTCACAGAGCCCCTATCAAGCCCACAGTAAGTATTCTAAAATGAAGAGAGGGAGGGGAAAAGGGAGAGAAGAATGTATATGTCTGGGTCTATAAAATGCTGGGGTTCCAGGAGATTACATCTGAAGTGTCCAGGGCACAAAGGAAGGTCATGGGTGAGGTCATGGGTGAGCAAGGCCAAGGTGTGGACATGGCCGAAACACATCCAGCTCCTTCACCAGTCCACCCTGTTATTAACCAGTGATGTGACCTTAGGCAAACCTTTCTGTGCTTCAGTTTTGTTGACTGTAAAAGGAGTAAAAATACCTGCCCTACCATTAGGGTAAAAATGGTAGAAGTGAAAGTATGCTAGAAAGGATGAAAATTATTCAAATCTATTAGCAAGATAAATGCTGGGAATAACAGCAATATTAAGCAGATTAATCTTTGTAGCTTGGGAAGCAGAGTAGCCAGAGGCCCAGGGCTTTTGGGAACACAAAAGCCACCAGGAATGTGAAAGCAGGTCAACACGCTCCCCCACCGTCAAGCTCAAACTCCACATTGAGAACAGTGGAGTGGAGGGCGCTGGATCACCATCTCAGTGTCTGTCCTGTTTGGAGGGAACTGGGGTTAAAGGGGAGGACTGGATCCCAGGGAGAGAAGGTGGGGCTGCCTGCCCTACCCCTTCACCAGATCCTGCTCAGCCTGCTGGAGGCGTGCCTCTTTCTGGTGTGTACCCCACAATTAGAGTCCTGGCCTGGCCCCAGCCTGCCCCAGGCTTGCACAGAGAAGCTGAGGTTAAAAGGGTAAAGCAGGAGCAGGGACGTATGCGTATTTGAGGAGGAATTACCCCGTCCATTCTTTCTCTCCCATAGAATATGCCTATTCTCTGATCTATCTCCTTTTAGGTAAGGGATCTTTTTGAAGGCTTGATCTCACACTTTTTTTTCCCAACAATCCCATAAATTCCTCCTCCTATCACAGCTCTCCTGAAGCTGGGACACAAACTGGAAGCCCCCTACACACAGCCTAGGCTGCTAGGGCACAAGAAGATGCTACCCCACCCACCCCTGCGTGGGCAGTCAAGGAAACATAAGGTGACACAAGCCTCAGAGCAAGAGTCACTATGACCTGGACCCTATCCCTCCTCTGAGGTGACTCAGCCCAGTCACTGGAGCCTCTGACGACCAGTGTTCCTTCCTTCTGCCATCCTAGGCACTGTTCTCCTGGCAAGGCCTCTCCCAACAGGCTCAAAAGGTGTCCCACCCGAGAGACTGAAGCAGCTGGGAGGTTGCAGGACAGTCCAAGGCCTAAGGGAGATTCAATCGTTGCCAAAGTTCCATCAGGATGTAGGTGTGACCATAAAGAAGCAAAGAAAAACTGCTGATGGGGATACCAGCCCCCACCTTGCTTGGCTTCCATCATTACAGGGCTGGTCTCGCCCTTGAGCCTGAAAGGAAGGATGGCAAAGGCCCACAGCCAGCTGGCTGGTCCTGGTGAAACCCTGACAGACAATGAATGGGTTTAGAAGAGAAGAAAGAAGAAAGCCCCTAGGAGTTTGACTCACCAAGGCTGAGGCTCTGTGTTGTGACTGCTCAGCCCTGAAGCTTCTGTGCCCAGTGGTACTTGGTCTCTGTCCACAGGCAAGGGAACTGGCTTGGTTACCTCTGTCACCTGCTCTACTCCAGGCCCTCCCTGGGGAGTGGGCTCTACCCGACTTCACCCAAGGCCATGGTGCCCCTCCGTCTAGTCAGACACAGGACTGCCCGTGGCTGTCACCTCGGCTGCAGAGGCAGGGCTGCAATTTGACTGGTTTGTCACTAAGAACCAGACTGAGATCATCACATGCATCTTACAGATGGAGAAATAGAGGCAGAGAATTGTTCACTGACATGTTCAGATTCACTCAGAAACCTGAGCTTTAATCCCAGCTTTGTGCTGCCTCCTGCTCAGAGTCCTGATGCTTTCCAGAAGCAGTTTGCATGTCTCCTTGAGCACGGGGATGGGTCGTCTGGCAGTGTAGGGGCGAAGGAAGACGGGGATGTGTCCAGCCTGAGCTCTGGCAGATGTACCTACTGAGCAAGTACGGGCCCCACTTCCTCCATATGCCCAGGGCCTGCTGCTCAGTACCTACTCTGGGATCATCCCAAGGCCGAGGCGTCCCTCTCGGGGCCAGACAATGGACCTCCCCCTACCAGGCTCAGTGCCACAGGGAACAGAGAGGAGGGAGGCCCTGCCAGAGCTTCATCAGGTAGGCTCCCTGGGCAGGAGGGGTCCTCGAAGTACCCGGTTCCCCTGGGATAGGCTGAAGAGAGGACTTAGTACTGACAGCATCCTGGGATCATTCTCATCACCAACAAGATATCCTGACCTCCTGGAAGCCTGCTAGGCCTCAGCAAGGAAGGGGCTCCCCTCAGAAGCCTCGGCATCCTCCCTGCTCCTGGCTACCTCTCGGAGGCCTCAGTCCGGCGTGAGCTCCTGGGGACAGGGTGATGGACTCTAAGCAGAGGGACAGGAAGTGGAGCCGGGAGAGGATGCGGTAGGAGCTGAGCTGTAGCAGTCCCTCAGACACCGGAAAGAACTGAGGGCTGTGCTGGCCAGCCACTGGCGGGGGCTCCGGGCTCTGGCAGGTGCTGCGGCCAGCGGGGACCGGGTTTCTACAGCAGTCGGCCACCCCGAGCCCCGCCTCGGTCCCGGAGACCACGCTTAGGCAGTGGGGCTGCTCCGCCAGCCTCTCTGGGTCCATTGCAGGGCACGGCACCTCCTCCCCCACTCCTAGCCTTCTCTGCCACACCCCTACAGGGCTGGCCTCGGAACACAGGCAGCTCTGTTCATTTACGGTAACAGTGAGACTCCTCGGGGACCACCACTCCTGCACAAACAGCCCTGACCACACCCAGGTGTTTATCTCGCAGCTCAGGAAAGAAAAGCAGGACGCCCCCCCCCCCCCGCCCTCTCCACAGCCGGCCCGCCCCTGCCACACACATGCCACACACATGCAGACACTCTCCCAGTCCATTCGGAAAACAAACCACAGGGGCCAGGAGATGATGGACAACAAAGCCATAAGGCACAGAATCTGGAAAAAACCTGGTGTGGAGAGCTCTCTATTGAACAGAGTCCCAGCGCCTGCTCCGCTCTCCCACCCACTCCAGGGCCTCTCTGTCCCCCATTCCTTGGCCTTGGGCCCCGGATCATTCCACTCGGAGGTCCTCCTTGGTGGCCAATCATCACAAGGGACGGCTGCCTCCATGCTGCCCAGTCCAGGGCCTCAGGTCCACTCCGCGGAGAGCCCTGCCCAGCTGTGGCCAGCCTGCGGGGCCCTTGGCCCGGGCGTGCCACGACTTTGCCAACAGGAAGTGCCTGCTCCAGCCTCAGCCCACTCCTCACGGCTCCAGCTCCCGGGAGAGGCGGGACAGTTCCCGCTGGTTGTCGATGACCTTCAGCTGCTGGACATACGCCCAGGTGCTGGCTGGACTCCGGGTGCTCAGGGACTGCTCCGAGCCTGGGGGCGGGGGGGAAGCAGTCAGGGAGGACACCGACACCACTCTGC
This sequence comes from Cynopterus sphinx, assembly GCA_030015415.1. Taxonomy (NCBI): domain Eukaryota; kingdom Metazoa; phylum Chordata; class Mammalia; order Chiroptera; family Pteropodidae; genus Cynopterus; species Cynopterus sphinx. Next base: position 130,979,871 of record CM057380.1, on the reverse strand, counting down.
AGAGCCCATTCCTTCCTCCTCAGAGGAGCAAATCGGCCTTCTTGCCCTCTACTACCCCACTGGCCACCTGCTGCCCCTGCCTCCCACTGATCTGGGGGCAAAAAGCACTGTAGTTAAGAGCACAGACTCAAAAAGCAGGTCCCCATGACTACATATAGCATAATACCCCTTTTACGAAGTTCAAAAACAACTAAAACTAAAGAATATTTTCTTGTCATTTTATATACGTATTATACGAGACATTTTAAAGATATACATGCACATATGTGTGTGTGTACATATGTGATAAATCTATTTTTAAAAACAGGGAAATAGATAACTCAAAATTTAGGATAGTGGATGCCATGGGTGGGGAGGCAAGGGGACGGGAGAGGGAACATCACATAGAGAGATGTACGTCATTGTCAGTGTGCTCGTACTTGGATAGGGTCCAGAGATGGCCATGTTATAAGAATACATACATACTAAAATAAAGGGCTCGTGATGACAGTGTAGTATGAACTGCGGATTGTGATTAACCCCATTTCATGCAACTGAGGCACCAACTTTAAAAATGCAGGTTTGGAGTAAGATGGCCTGGGTCACAGTTCTATTGCTAACTAGTGTGGCCTTCTACAAGTCATTTCAACGTGCAAGCCTGTCTGCTCATCTTTAAGTTGGGATAACGTCCTACCTGCCTCATAGAGATGACATGAAGTTATCGGCATAATGTACACAAGTGACTGCACCTGCCAGCCATGGCTAAGTCATTAGCACCCACCCTGCCTCTACTCACATGTGGAAATCCTCACTGCCTGGCTGTCCTCATGGAGGTGGGAGACTCGGCTTCTAAGTGGCGAGAGAGGCACTGGGTAGGGGGAAAGCAGAGAGTCAGGGAGACAGGGCCAAGCCATAGCCACGAAGGGGATATTGTCAGGGGGCCCCTACCCAGGGGTACCAGTCCTCTCACCATTGCTGTGGCTTCGACAGTGGTGCAGCATCCGCACAGCTCTGGCCATCATTCTCTGTGGACAAGTCAATGATGTGAGACCAGGCCTGAGAGCGGAAGCTTGGGCTGTGGGGCAGCTGGGGACCCAAACTCCCTTTGAGCAGGGTGCTCCTAGAGACTAGGAGGCTGTAAGAGGTGGGGTCATGTCTGCTTTGCCCCAACACACACAGAGGCCCAGCGGGGACTAGGTTGCAGAAAGAACAGAGGTCAAGAAAGGCTTATAGAGCGGGAGAGCCCTAGGAGGGACTCTCACTAAAGGGTGAGATATTGAGGCTGTCACCCCAGCACCGCCCAATGGAGACCAGGCCCTCCAATATGCAATGGAATAAGGCAGGGGCTATTTGAAAATAAGCATTCATATTTATATTATTAATGACATTAAACTCTCTCCTACCCCCTGGCCCTTCCAAGGCCATAGTCATATCTCCCAACCCATACCAGTGGCAGTTCTCCTTGAACTCACCATCTTCTCAAAGTTGATGAGATTCTCCACCAGGGTGTGGTTTCCCTCATGGATGAAGGTCATGTCTGCAAAGAGCTGGGTTTTGCTCAAAGGTCCCCAAACTCCTTCCCCTTTCCACAGCCCAGGAAAGGTGAAGGGTCAATAATGGGGAGCTTCAGCCCTGTCCCACCCCTGTAATGCCCTCTTCCTCTGGCTTCCCTTTGACTTCCTGGAGCAATGTCTTTGTATCTCATGTCACCAGTATCTGTTTGTATGTCCTAACTCTGCTTCTAGCCTGTGAACTCCTAATTCATCTTTGTGCTCCCCAAGGCATCCGCACATTGGAATCACTCAGAGAATATTAGGTGGACATACAGACAGCCACTGGGGTATATGGAATGGAGGCTGGAAGGTAAGTGCTGGTCCCCTTACCTTTGAGAAGAAGGGGCATGAAGGGGATGACAGGCGGGGAGAGCTTGGTGAGGGCCAGTCGATATACTCGGTGGTTCCATGAAGGGTCCTGGGAAGGAAGAAGCCACAGTGAGAGAAGGCAGGACCCCCAAGCCATAACCCACCTTACACCACAACACAACCAAATGCCCCATGCTAACAAGGAGGGCCATGTGCCCATCCCCTCCGAGCTCAGCTTTTCCTCAGCCCCAGATCTCAACAAGGCAGGATCTACAGTAGGCAGAAGGGCCATGTGTGCATGTGGCTTCCTGGCTTCCAATTGGCCCCCAAGGAAGCTTCATGGCCATTAGTCATAGGGCCCCTAAAGTTTCAGGGGTCTCTCCCTCTCCCTCTCTCCTTTCCTCCTTCTCTCTCGCTCTCTCTCTCTGGTGAGTAAATCCCTTTGAAACTCTTGAGCCACATGAGGTGAATTGTTTTTCTCAAGAGCTCCTAGAATGATGCCGATAAAAGCATCTCTGTGCCAGTTCTCTCCTGAACACTGTCAAAAAATAATAACTCCTAGGGGTTGAGCATTCAGCTCCTCAACTCTTTCCTCATCTCTTGACCTTGTCTGGCCCATAGGCTCGTCAAGTTTCCTGAGAGGTCGCTGACAAGCTCTGGCACACTGTGGGTGCTGGTGCCTGGACCTACTTCCTGAGTCCTGAGGCAGGTCAGCTGGAGACCAGCATCACTGTGATGCTCCCTTGGCACCTTAGACCACAGGACCTCACAGCCACAGCAAAAGTCCCCACCCCACCCCCAGTATGCTAAATACCCCAATCCTCAGCCAGCTTCCCAAACTCACAGGCCAAAGGGAACCAGTCCCTGGCCCAGGGCTGGGAATCCTGGAAGTGACCAAAGACAGGTAGAAGGGCTGCTGAGAAGCCAAGAATCAGGGCTTCTGGAGGGAGAAGCCAAGGCCCCACACTCACCAGTAGCCTCTCAAGGGCCGAGTACAGCTTCCGGACTTTGTGGGGCAGCCGCTGAGAAGGAAAGGCAGATGGAGCTGTCACTGCTCTCACATGGGAACCCCTTCTCCAACAGGACTCCCAGGACAAGCATGGGGCCTGACCTTGGGTGGCAGGGAGGCCCTGACCGACCCCTCCAAGTCCCACCTACCTCCCAGGTGCGCGCCAGGCGGCTGATGGCCGAGTTGCTGAGGCCAAACATGACAGCAAAGAAGGAATTAAGGTTCTTTTGTTCCTTGAGGCTGTAGGCAGAAGACCCAGAGACCCTCAGGGGGCACAGCCACACCCACAGAGCCCCACATCCAGACTACAGACAGGCTTGGGGCCTCTGAGGGGCCTGGGGCTAGATGGATGAGATGGGAAGGCCAAGGCTCCAGGGGACCCAGGGAAGCAATGGGATAGCAGATTTGGCAACATACGGAGCAGAGACGGGGACAGGGTTAAAAGAGTGGCCTCAGGACTCTTCCACACATCCCACAGACCCCTGCAGGCACTCACTGAGCCGCCAGCTTAATGAACTTCCTGAGTAGCTGGGCCCGTGGGCCAGGCACAGCGCAGAGGCACAGCTCCGTGGCCACCCAGTACTGCAGCTCATTGAAGCGGCGCATGAAGCGCTCCAGGTTGGCAGTAGTGACATCTCGTAGATGCTGGGGGCCCAGCACATAGTGGATCAGCTCCACCTGGGTGGAAGGCAGCATGAGAGATCAGTGTGTACCAGGCGGGGTGCCCTGCCATTTACTCTCCTCCCCTCAGCTCTGCTCCCCACACCTGGTGGATACTGTTGAAGAGGTTCCAGTCATGGTCCGTTAGCTGGCCTGCCAGGTCCTTGGCGCTCACCAGGTCTAGCCCCTCAGCTGAGCCAACAGAGGGCCCCAGCTGCTCCGGATGTGGTGTCTGCAAGTGGGAGAGTACTCAGGGGGTGCTCAAAAGATCTAGGGAAAAGGTGTCACATTGGAGGAAAGAGTTTCGGATAGACTCTGCACCATGATCAGAAGAGTGCTGGGGAGAACAATGGTGCTACAGGAAATGGAGGGGCTTCTGAAGGACGGGGCTTCCCAAGGAGGAATCTTCCTGACAGCTCCCCAGTGCTGGGACCCCTTCCTTATAGGGCTCCTGTCCCCTGGGGAACCCCTAACAAGGGCAGGTCTGTATTCTCCTTGAGAGCTCCCAATTAGCTCTCCCCCTCCCCCATTCTTTGGACTCCCCCATCAGATGAGGCCCACTCCTTCTTCCTCCCCCTTAAGGCCCAGCAGCAGCCAGAGCCAGGACCCCCTCTGTCTTCTCTGTGAGCCTCCCTCAGCACCCACCCCTACCACCCCCAAAACACAGATCCTCCCCTGGGCCCTGGCACACTGCCTATCCCTACCAGCTTATGTACTTCCTGTGGGTTGACAACAAAGAGCCGCTCGTTGAGCCCCAGGGATGTGGCAACACCACGGGCATCTGGCTGAAGGCCAATGGCATCTGCAAAAAGAGCAGAAGCTGTGCTGTGTGGGGACAGGAGAGAGGCCAGGAAACAGTTGGAGGCAGGGTGGAGGCTCCCTTTCAGAGGCTGGAAGGTCTCTTCTCTCAATATCAGGGTTAGAGACCTGGGCAGGTGCTCTAAATGCACAGATACATGTGCCTAAGCATCCACCCTGACCAGGCCAGCATACCCAGGGAGGATGAAAGGGGATGCTTAGTGAGACAGGAAGACCTTGGGCAAAATGGGAGCCCTCCTGAGCCTCAGTTTCTTCCTTTGTCCAATGGAGACAATAGGCTTGCCCTGACTATGCACAATCAAATAAAGTAATTGATGTAAATAGTGGCTATAAGTATGTGATATATACAAAAGCTCTAGAAAACTGGGAAATGCCTTAGAGAAGTCCTGGTGTCGATTTTCATCAGCTCCTATGAACTGGGACTGTGTTTTTAGTCATGTTTGAGTCCCCAGGCCCTAGACTCTAAAGTAAGGTACACAAGGCCACCCATGTGTCTAGGAAACAATATTAGCTTTTCTATTTGAATTTCTTTTTCTCATGTTTTGCTTCTCTATCTTGTGTGCAGCTTTATAATTACATAATGGTAGTGTAAGAATTTATGTATAGGACTTATAAGCAAATATACACGTAGCAGGGGGCGTTAAGTAAAATACTGGTCACTGACAAGGGTATCAGTCAACACAATCTTGAGATCAGTGCACCAAACAGTGCCCGGCACACAGAAGCGTTTCAATAGATACTGACTTTGGGCAACCGCGGCTCTCCAGGTGGCCACCAGAGGGCAACGCTTCCCAGTGTGCACAAAGGCACAGGTGACCTCATCCCTGTATCCCTTTTCCTGAAGGGAGAAGGCTTTTTGCTTTTCTGTCTCCACTCGGTACTATTACTCTCTGGATGTCCTCAATTCCAGCCTCCCCTGGGCTCCAGCTGTCAGACCTGGGCTGCATTCTTCACAGATAACAGCGGTTTTTAACATCCCAGGTTCTCCACAGCAGGTCTTAACAACCCTTATGCCACCCTGTCCTGACACTGACTTTGTGCCAGGCTCCATGCTAAGCGCTTACACACAGCATCTCGTTAATCGCCACAGTGGTCTGGTGTGATACATTCTCTTACAGTGCTCATTTGGCAGACAGGATATGGAGGCTCAAAGAGGTTAAACAACTTGCTCAGGATTACACAGCTCGGAAGCAACGAATCTCAGCTTCCAACACAGGTCCGGGAGTCCACGGTCTATGCTCTTAACTATCAAGCTGCCCTATCTTACCTGCCATGGCACCTCTAGCTCCTAAGACATTGCTGGCTCACAGCTGACCCTCAAATATGTTTGCTGACTGACATGAGTGAAGACGACTTAAATTCAAAGGCTAGCAATACTCTCCCTACGTGAGCTTGGGAAAATTGCTTAATCTCCTTGAGCTTCAGTTTCCTTATCAGAAAATAGGATAAACGTACCTATCTCATAAGATTGTTATTAGGATTAAATGAATACATAAGGATAATAATAATAGTAGCAGCTAATACCTGCAGAGTGCTATGTGCCAGACACCATTCTAAACACTTCCACAGACGAGCTCATTTAGTGCTCACAACTCTCTACGAAGCGGGCACTTTTATCATCCCCACTTTTCAGATGATGAAACAGAACATGGGGGAGATGAAGTAACCCTACCCAAAAGCCTACAGAGAGGGGGCTAAAGGTTGGGGTCAAATGCAGCAGGCTCCAGAGTTCCTGCTGTTGAGCACCACACATAAAGCACTTTGAAGAGACGTCATCAACCTCCCGTCAACACCAGCCATCATTAACATGATGATGATAAAGCTGATAATGATCTTAATTCAGGACATCTAGATATGGCTCTGAGGAGGCCCCCCTTTGGGGCCAACCTACCCAGAGACATAACTCACCACCTGCAGAGTTGAGCTTCACCAGCACCTGCCCTTTGGTCCAGCTGTCCTCCTTGGCCAACGCTGCCATCACGTCTCTCACTGAGGCTGTGACGGGCAGCTGCAGGGTCAGCACTGAGTGGTCCGGCCGGCAGATGTCATAGGAGACTGGAGAGGAAGATCAGGCTAAGCTGTGGGAGGGGGCTGCTTGGTCCCCTCACACCAGGAGGGAGATGGAAGCAAGCAGTAGGAGGGGTCCCAAGGATGGGCAAGGGTGCTGAGAAACCTGGGTGGGCAGGCTGCGCAGAGCAAGTGGGAGTCCCTGAGCTGAGGTGAGGGGGAACCTGGAACTGAGGCCCCAAGGAGAACAGCATGCCATCTTCACTAGGCATGGCACGGTCAAGGATGATGACAGCATTGTGTGGGCTATGCCCTGGCTGGCTCAGACCACCAACCTTTGTCCCCAACTCGGATGGCACAGTTGCTGCTGGGGAGGGGCTCGTCCTGGCTGGGGAGCCAAGCAGGAATGTTCCGGGCCTGGGAGGGAGAGAAAAAAGACCTAGAGGACACAGATGACAGCATGCAGGGCCAGGGAGGGGCCTTTGTCACCGGAAGCATAGGACCCACATAGCATGCACAACCCCTGCAGGCTCTGCTTGCTGCATGAACCTGAGCGAGGTGAGGCGCTGGTGACTAAGGCTTCAAGAGAGACAGAACAGGGCTAAGAACAAGTGTGTGCCCACCCTTCTATGTGTATTTAACCCTTCTGCCAAATAGGCCCAGAGCTGTCCTAATATGAACACACCTCAGGTGATGACCCTGGTTTTTTGCCCTTCCTTTTCCTCCCTCAGCCACCATTTGCAAGTTTGCTATTTGCTACATGCCAGGCTAAGTACAGGCTAGTTCTAAGGGTCTAAATATTTACAATAGCTACTATTCCCATTTTATAGATGACATAAACGAGGCTCAGAATGGTTAAGAACATCCCCAAAGCAAAGCCCAGCTGGAATCCTAGCCTGCTCCTCCCTCCCTCTGTGCCCTTATCCATCAACACGCAACTGAGTCAACTGCCCTGTCAAACACAACAACCCTTCCTCCATGGGCCTCCACCACAGTGGGCTGATGGGGCAGCCCTTGCTGGGCAAAGGCCTCCCTAACACAGTCCCTCTGCCCACCCTGACTGCGCTTTCCAACTCCTGTACTAACTCATCCTCCCAGTTCTGAATGTGGCAGGTTGGGTTCAGACCTCAGCCCGTGGTTCTTTGTGAGATTTCCAAATGTCAGAGCTCTCTTTGAAGTTCCTCACAGCATCTCTCTACCTCTCTCTCAAAACACCACTAGCACTGAACTCTCTTCCAAGCCATGGTCTCGAGCGCCTCCTCGATCCTTTTGCAACTGTGCTCCATCACCCCAAACTGAGCACATCCCTCAGATCCCCTCATCCTGCCTCCCAGACCACTCTTGCTGGTCATTCTCCTGGGCTCTAGGCTCCTGCCTCCTCCACTTCCCCACAGCTTGTCACCTTGTCCTGGGACTGTTCTTTGAAATGCATTTCTCCCGCATACCTCTCCCCAGCCCAGGCCAGGCCAACCCCCCAGGTATCCTCACATCTTATCTATTATAAGGGCCCAAACTTTCTGCCTGATCAGAGCCAGATGAAGCTTCCTGACAGGACTCAAGGCCATTGCTGTCTGGTGGATAAGCACAGGCTCCTTAGCTGACCTAGCAGAGACACAATCGGATCTTGTCAGTCTCTGGCTCAAATACCTCCAATGGCTCAATTGCTCTGAGGATAAGGACCAAACTCATGATGATCCATGCTCTGGCCCCTGCTCGCCTCCCTGGTCTCCCCTGGTGTCCCCTCCTCCAGGGCTCTTAATGGATGGGCTCCCCTGCCCCTCACACCTGCCTAGAGTCTTCCTCTCCCTCCACCCTCACCCTACAGCTCTCAACTCCAGGAGTCACTTCCCAGGATGCTCTCCCCAACTCTTCCCTTGCCTACTTTCAGGGACCCCTATCTTGGCCCTTAGACAGCATAAGTTTATTCAGCAGCTCTGTGCCTTGGTTGACTATAAACCCCTCAAGGCCAGGAGTGGCTCTCCCAGCCCACTACTGTATGTCAGCTCCTAGCACAGTGTCCAGCACATTAAAGCCATTCCATGCTGGTTCCTGAGCATCAGCCACAGGCCAGTGCCACGCCCAGGGGAAACATAGGTCAAGGCCCCTCACATGTGCAGTCAACAGTCTAGTGGGACGTGACAGATATTAACAACCAATAAGCAACTAGACAAATAAAACAACTCCATGTGGTAATAATGCTTTGAAGAAAATCAAGGTAGATACCTTCGAGGGCAGTGACCAGTGGGAAGGGGGTGCTCTGGATAGATAGATGGGAGGGGGCCTCCCTGGGAACCCAACATTTTGGCTGAGCTCAAAATGATAAGAAGGATCCCGGTAGGCAAAGAACCAGAGGAAGAAAGTTCCAGGCCCTGAGGTGGGAACAAGTTTTGTCTATAGAAGGAAAAAAGCCCATAAGCATCTCTGATAGGGAGAAGCGGGACAGGATGAAATAATAGAGGAGGCTGGGCACGAGGAACATGGAAGGCCAAGGAGTACCTTTGGACTTTATGCCCAAAGCAGCACTCCTTAGAACCAGCCCTAACCTACCTTTCTAGTCCTTTCTCTCACCATTCCTCAACTAGTTCTTAGCTCTTCACCTCTTCTCGTTGCCCTTTGCTTCCCAGGACCCCTGCCGCTGGGCACTTCTGGCTCCCAGGAAGGACCTGCTTTCCTCTGGCAGGAATGGCTAGGTGTTGAAGGCTGCCTTCAGGCACCGTGTCTCACCTCCCAGGTGAGAACTGCTAACTAACTTGCTCTAAGTGTGAGCATAAATTACCTCCCACACAGAATAGAAGCCCCTTGGGGTACAGTGGAGGGGGTGACCTTAGACCTCCGTGTCTCTGTAGGACCTGGCCCAGCACCATACACAGCCCATGTGAACACCCATTCCAGATCCAAGGGTGTATCTGTGCATGAGGAACCTGCCCACACAGAGCCCCTCAGATAGGGGCTGAAGGAGGGGCCATATGGTCCCTGGAGGGGCAGAGGAAAGAAGCGGGGCCAACAGACATGAGGAGCTGACTCAGACAGACACCTTCATCTGAGGAGATGCATTCCCACAGCCATTTTCCAACCTGTGGGACAAAAAAGAAGGGAGGTGAGCCTGGAGGCCAGAGACCCCTGCAGGCAGCATATCATAGGGTCAGGAGCCTTGTGTTCTGGATCCCAAACACCCTCACTTGAGGCTCTAGGTGGCCATTACCCAGAAAGGGGCAAAGCTGGGGCTGAAACCAGGACTCTGGATTCTGTGATTTTTCCAGGCCAGCAGGGGATGGAAAAGAAGTTCAAGAAGGAATGGACCTAGGTGTCAGGTGGAGCAGGCACTGGTTCCAGTGAGCTTTTCCTGAACCTCAGCTGCCCCATAGAAATGTCTGGGAAGGGAAGGTAGACTCAAGGAAATGTACTGGGTGGGGCCAGAAGGAACAGGCAGCAATGGTGCTTGATAATAAATATGTGAAGAATGGAGGAAGTGAGAATAGCAGGTGCACTTGAAATAGGAGAATGACACACGAATGACTGTGATGTGTGAAAATGGCTGAGCATGTGATGTGAGAGTGAACAGCAAGAGGACAGGTGAGAACAACTAACTGAAATGAGCAGGACTAGACAAATGAGCAACCACAGCCAACACCTGCATGGCACACACCACGGGCAAGGCCCTGCTCTGAGCTCTGAATGTGCCGCAACTCGTCCCATCCATGCAGTGAGGTAAGTAAGTGTTCTCCCAGTTTACAGACAAGAACCCAAAGCCTCAGAGGGAGGCAGGTAACGTGCTCAGAGCAGCACAGCCCTAAGTGGTGCAGCCTGGATTTAAAGCCACGCGTTTGAGTCCAGAGTTGGTGTTCTCAGTCCCCGAGGCACTGCCTGGCCTGTATGTGACAAGGTAACCGAGGGCCAAAGCATCACCTGTGGTGTCGCCGCCTCTCTGGCCACTGCTCCCGCAGCAGGTTGCTAAGCCGGGCATCCCTGCTCACCAGGTCTGAGAGTTTCTGGGAGGAGCCAAGATTCACTGAGGTGCTGTCCACCCAGGCAGCCTAGTCCAGCCCTACCTCGCTCCCAGGTACCTGAAGAAAGTTGCTGGCCACAGGGTCAGTGTGGAGCATGGGGCCATACAGGGCCACCCACTGGCTGACCAACTGCAGGATCTGCTGCCTCTTGTTGTAGATGTACGTGCTGCGCTCCTGCTCACTGCCTCCTGAGGGTTCCACGTGAAAAGTGGGCACCAGTCAAGGGAACCACAACGTCCAACCACCCTTTATGCCTTGGGTCAAGGAGGAGCAGGATGCCCAGGGCCTGCTGACCACCTGGGCCTGGCATGTGCCTGGTACTTCAGAAGGTTTGGCACAGCCATGCTCTGAGCAATTCCTTCTCCCTACTCTATACACCATCCCAGTCACCCTGAGATAAAAAGGATATTGGTGCAAGAGGGCAGCACAGAGCTGGGTGCTGGGCATGAAGACACTGTGGGTCAGGAGGAAGTCGCTGAGGAATGTCTCTGTAGGGTGGGGATGTGAGGACAGGCGGGGCTTCAGAGGTCAAGTCCACTAAGCACAGGTACAGGTACAGCTGGGGTGTCCATCGCCCAATCCTACCATGAGCAAGGTACCAGCGATGCCCAGCCCGTGACCACATTCCCCACCCAAGCCAAGGGCACAGGAATGAGGACTTCCTGCAGGCTGGCCCCACGTAACAATCCAGTACTCGATGAAGTCAGATACAGGTGCCTGGCCCTCTCCCAGCCTGTGCTGACCACCCAATTAGTCAGAGAGCAAGCAGGGTGTCTCCTGCCCCTACCTGTTGGGTCATGAGCACTGGAGTCAGGCCGCATGGCCTCCAGCAGCAGCTCCAGGATCTTCTCTGGGGTGCCAGACATCACCGTGTACCTGGCGAAAACAGCCACTCCAAGCATCTGTGCCACCACTGCCCCCTCCCAAAGCCGAGGCAGGCATCAATCATCAGTCATATCACTCTTCCCTATTTGCCAGCCCTGCCCCACCTCGGGGGTGCATCTCAGGGGGTGCATCTTAGTCCCTGGATGCCTCTCCTCCCCCAGGAGGCCAACGCACAAGGCTATGACATGGGGAAGGGAGTAAAACCTGGAAAATGGAAGGAGAGGGGTGAAGTGGGACCATGGTACGTGTGTTACCGGTTCCTGCCTGGGGTTGGGGAGCAAGAAGAGCCAGCACCCTGAGAGGTTCTCTCTAGCACCAACACCACTTTGCCATGTTCTTCCAGCCTCATGGTCTTTGCTTCCACATCCTGGAGAACAAGCCACACCTGGTGCTCAGCACACACCATGACTCCTTTCCCCAACATAGGGCCTCTCCCTCCACCTCTCCCATCCCAGACCCTGAGACCCACAAGGACCCTCGGCCCTTCTACCACCCCACTCAACACCCACAGTTTGGATGTTCCTGCACTCCCACCTCTGTCCATCATGGAACCTGAGCCCCTCCTCCAGCCCATCCCACCCTGGCTCCCATCCATGATCCCACAGTCCATTATCTGCCCCCGGCACCCTAGTCCCCCACCCCTCCATAGACCACCACCCCAGCTCTCCCACAATGAGCCATAGTTCACAGAGCTCATGCCATGGACTCCTCAAGCACCCAGGCTATGCTCCCACCCCAGCCACCATCTCCAAGCTCTCTCTCCTGCTCCTCACAGGCTCTCTGGTCCCTCCTCCTGCCCGACACGACATCTCCAGGGAAGCGTCCTTGCCATGTCCCTGCCCCTCCCCACCCCCAGCAATGGCACCTTGATGATACGGTTGAAGTCTTGCTTGTCCACACGGAGGAAATGACAATTGTCTTCTCGTAGGACGATGGTGGCTGCCCGGGGTGCATCATTCACCAGAGCCAGCTGTCCAAAGTCATCTCCCTCATGCAGTGTGGTCACCAGCCCCTGTGGCCAGGCCTTAGTCACAGCCCATGTACCCCTTCCCCCCCATCTTCGCGAAACAGACCCATGGTGGGGAGAAGCCCCAGGGCAGAAGACCTCAGGGATCGGCAGCCTGGGTCCACCAAAGGCACTGCCCACGAGGACACGGGCCAGGGAGCAACCCAGGGGGCTGGGGAGGAAGGGAGAACTCACCTTGCCATGAGTCACCACATTGACAGATCCTTTCCAGATAATGTACCACGAGGTACCCTTGTCCCCCTGGCTGAACACTGAGAGAAGTAGAGATCAGACCCACCTCTGGCACCCAGCTCTTCTCTGCACCCTCCACCCATGTCCAGGCTCCACGCCACACCCTGTGCCCAGCGCTCCTCAACTCTCTGACTTACACACGGTCCCCGCCTTGCTGTGTGGTTCAAAGAGAAGAACTGCTGCTAACTCTCGCTTCACCTGTTGGGCAAGGAGAAGAGGGTCAGTGGTTTAGTCCAGGGGGTGAAGAGGTAGGGTCCAAAGACACGAGTGCTCAGGGGGAGAGACGTGGCCAGGTCAGGTGGCCTGAGATTCGGTGGAAGACAAAGCAAGGAAAGAAAATGGGCTAAGAGAGGCAGAGGATTTTCAGACAAGAATGCTGGGGCAGGAAATCATATAGAAACTCTTAAGCCATAGGTGGAAGGGGAGGGAAGGGTCCTGTGGCCCTGCAGCTGGAGCCCCCTAGGGAAAGGGAGGGGTGGGGCCCTGCGAACTGACCGAGTTGGAGAGGTGGGCCACAGCCTTGATGTGTAGCAGCTCCTCAAAGATGAGGTCCAGCTCCTCGTCTGTGCGCTGCCCCGGGCTTCAGGCACGGGAGGGCCGGGAAGCAAAGGATGAATTGTGGGCCTGAGGCCAGGCACAAGGGCCACTTCACCCACCAAGCACGAACCTGGGGCCAGCCAGTGCCTCAGCAGGGACTGTTATCATAACTGGCTGGCCTTTTCCAGGTACACACTCTGTACCAGACATGGGACTAAGTGCTTCACATGGATCATCTCAATCTGTCTTCATGACAACCCCATGACGTGGGTATTCTTATCCTTCGACAGAAGAGGAAACTGGCAGGGAGAAGCCCAAGGTCACCCAGCTAGTAGCTAGTGAAGCCGGAATTTGAACCTAAACCTGCCTGCAGACTCGAAAGGCCATCCTCTCTCAGCCACTGCTGCCCCTCAGAGTGGGCCAGGTCTTAGGAGGCCACATGCCCCACACCCTTAGTTACAGAGGGAGAAACAGCTTCAGTGCCATGGAGGAGGGCTCAGATCACACAGCAAGTCTGTGGCAGAATGCAGACCAGAGCTCAGGCCTCCAGTCCAGCCAGGGTCCTTTCCCCCAGCAAGAAGTAAGGGTTTCCCTCGGAGATGAAACTGAGAACCATGAAGTCTGGGAGGCACGTGGGACCTGGGTCTCAGGGTGCAGAGTGCTGACTCACGACTTTCGCAACGCCACTGTGAGCATGGCATCAGGCCCCCGCTGGGAGAGTAGGGCCATGGCCTCGACCAGCTCCTCCTCCAGCTCGTGGACTCCCGCTGGCTCCGGCTCTGGCCCAGGGAAGCGGTAGAATTGGGTGTCTCGGTCCTGGAAGGTCCAGTCGTGTTTCACTGGGGGGCAGAGGCCCCGGCGTGGTGGAGGAGAGGAAATTAGGCCATGTAGGTACGAGGCCCCACTGCAGTGCCCACCCTGCCTCACATCCAGACACCTGCTCCGCAGGACTGCCCAGCCCCGGGTACCCGGCCCTGAGTTCAGTCTCACCATGGCAGAGGGCACCTTCATCCAGCAGCACCTGGCAGATTCCAACAGCTTGGCTCCGGGAATGGACCCCAAGCCCTAGGGCCAAGATCCCATCCACCAGCTCCCGGCCGGAGCAGCACTGCCTATAAAAGTTGAAGTGGACAGGAAAGAAGGACACTCAAGTGGCAGGAAGGGAGAGGGAGGAACTTTCCATCCAAAAGGCACATCCTTAGGCCCAGCCCCAGTTCTGCTAGTAGAGCCAGGCCCAGATGCCTGGAATAGAACAAAAGGAAAAGAAATAGAGGGGGTGCGTGAAGAGGCAGGCACGGCCTCCACTCACCGATAAAGCCTAAGATGGTACTTTCGGTCTCGGATGAGGTTCGGGCAGGTGACCAGGAGATGTCGATGCAGCTGCTTCCCAGCCCTGAGCACCCGCTCTGTGGATGCCTAGAAGAGGAAGCAGCACAGCTGGCTTAGGCCCTCAGCCCCTGGTCATGCTGTTCCCTCCCAGCCCCGTCCTCAGGCTCATACCTGCTCCAGGCTCACACTGAAATCCAGGGACTCCTCGCTGTTGGTGAGAGGTGTCTGAGGACAGTGGGAAGAGTCTGTGTGTTAGCGCCAGGCCTTCAGACCCAATTCCTGGAGCCCCCTTCCCCCACCTTTCCCACCAAGGGAAAAGACTCCAAACAGACTCCAAAAAGGCTCCAGTCCCTGACTCCAAACACATGCATTTAGCTACTCATCCACCAAATACAGTAGCATCCCCTTATCTGTGGTTTTGTTCTCTGAGGTTTCGGTCACCGGCACTCAACTGTGGTTTGAAACAATTAAATGGAAATTTCCAGAAATAAACAATTCATCAGGTTTAAGTTGTGCACCATTCTGAGTAGCGTGATGAAATCCTGCGCTGTCCCCCAGGACGTGAATCATCCCTTTGTCTACCGCATCCACACTGAGTACGCTAGCCACCCGTTAGTCACTCAGTAGTAGCCGTCCCAGTCACCAGATCCACCATCACGGTATACTAGTGCTTATGTACATGTAACCTTTATTTTACTTAATAATGACCCCAAAACATAAGAGTCATGATGCCGGTGAATCAGACATGCCGAAGAAAAGCCATAAAGTGCTTCCTTTAAGTGTAAAGGTATATATATGTATAGGTAAAAACATAGTATCTATAGGATTTGGAACTATCCACGGTTTCAGGTATCCACTGGGTGTCTTAGAATGTATCCCCTGTGGATAAGGGAGGACAACTATAAACAAATCCTCACTGAGCGCCCCTTGTGCCTGACATTACCTCTTCCCCACCCCACTACCCTATCACCAGACCCTTGTCTTCCTTTCAGACCCAAGCACTGTATCCCCACAGTTGAAAACTTCAAGACCTCCCTTCTGCTTACTCAAGGCCCAGGTGTTTCCATGCCTCCAGGTAAACCACACCTAGAAGAACATGAGGCTATGTGATAAGGAGACCCGTGACAACCCAGGTATTGAGAGGCTTGTGAGGCCTAGAATACTTGCTCCTGGGCTGGGGTCACAAGGCCTGTTCCCCAACCACAGCACTGTGGGTCAACCTCCTGCCCCGTGTGGGCCTCGGTGTAGCCTGGCAGTTATCACAAACCTTGGAGCCAGGCTCCTGGATTCAAATCCCGACTCCTCCATTTACTAGGGGTGCAACCCCGAACATACGATTTAACCTGCCTGCTTCATTTTCCTTGTCCGTAAAATCTATAAAACACTCATAATACCACTTCAGGCTTTTGGAAGGATTACGTGAGTTAATACACATCGAATGCTTAAAGCACTACCTGGCATGCGGTTGTATGTACATGTTAGCTATTATTACTCATCTGTGCAGCAAAGGGCGGCTGCTTGCTGGAAGGCCCCTTTCTTCTCTGAAATGCTGCTGCTAGTCCATAACCCGCAAAGAGTGAGTAAGGCCTGGTGGCACACAGGATGGGCTCCGGAAGACAGAGTTTATGTAGAAACATTGGCTAACAACATTTCCTATCTTTGGTATCAATCGAGCCATCCAGGACTCCCCAGCCTGTGCACCCTGGAATAGGGACCATGCAAGCCCCCTCCCAACCCTTCTTTTCCTGCCACCTGAGAATGAGAATTTGCAGACATCTCTGGACAGGATGCCCTACCCTCTAAGAAACCTCCCTAACGCAGAGCATTTTACAGTTTGCAAAGCATGACCATCTCTGTGCGTCCCTCTGATTCCACATTACACAGGATCAGATGTGAACGAGGCAGGGCAGGTATTATCTGTCCTCTTTGATTTATGAGGAAACAAAACTCTTGAGGTGAAGTGCCCCAGATAACTCAATCACACATACTTGGGCCAGCCAGATAGCCATGGAATAATTCAAGTTCCTACCAGAAGTGCTTATATTCTTGGTCTCACTCCATCCACCACACCTGCCTCTTGCCTCTCTCGTCCCCCTTCTTACCAGTACTCTCTCTCCTGCTTTCCCATCTGCTCTCAGGTCCCTGGAAAAAACTTGACCGGGGAGTTGGGGTATAACCAGGTCTAGGGCCAGAACCCCTTCCCCTGGTCCCAGCATCTTCCACCCACCATGTGCCACGCAGAGGCCTGAGGTCTGGTGTGTATAGGTACCTGGCCCAGCACTGGACGGAAGTCACTAGGTGTCCCAAGGGTATCCCTGCCTGGGTCATGGGGCTAAGACCAATGCCAGACAGAGCTCTGGAGACTTAACAACAGGAAATGAGGAAGAAGAGGAGGAGGAGGAGGAGTCAGGATAGGAGGAAGGGCAGGAATGCTACCCAGCCAGCCCCTGTGTTGGAACAAACAGTGCTGAATGCTAATGACTTGTTGTTGTTCATTTCAAAATGCCCAGGTGGCCCCAGTTCCTGCCCCAACCCCCTTTGATGCCCACAACCCAGGCTTTAGCACCCGTTCCTTTCCTGGTATTATTCTGACCCCAGAGGGCATATCAGGAGGGGAGGTGCCAAGTCATGTGGCCAGGCTGGTCACAACCCAGATCCCAGATCCACAGGCCTTGCTTAAACCATTTCCTGTCCTGTCCTAGGGGATGAGCACAAGGGCCAGAGGCTGGTGGCTCTGGCCCATCAGAGCTGAGGAAGGGACCTAAAGTTCTCCCTTTCACTTTGCCTAGGAAAGCAGGTGCCCAGAGATGAAACAGTTTACCCAGAGTCACACACTGCTTAGAAATGGAAGATCCTACTGAATAGCTGCTACCATGGCAGAGCCTGAAAGTAGGTGTTTGTCTCCTATTTCAAACATTAGAGAGAAGGAGGCTCAGAGGTTATATAACCTGCCCTGAGAGTTGGTAAACGGAAGTACCAGGATTCCTACCATGCCTGTCTGGTTCCAAAGCCCATGTACTTAGCCACTGTTCCCTGCCATCTCCATGGCACCTACCCCACATTTCCCATGCTGTGCCATGGAAGCTGAGATAGTAGAGGTATTCTGCCCTCAGGACGGTTCTATGGGCAAGTAAGCTTGGAAAACACTAGGTTATACAAGGTTCATTATAGTCCCTCTGGGCCCCTACCATGTTCCTGTGCACTGGGAACCTCCTAGGATCAGGGTGGGGGTACTATTCAGGGGCAATGGTCAAGTGTGTGGGCTCCGGAGCTGGATGCCTAGGTTCAAATCCTGGTTCTCCCATTACCAGCTGGTTGTGTGACCTTGGGCTGTTTATTAACCTCTCTGTGCCTCTGTTTCCTCACCTATAAAATGGGGTTGGTGATAATAGTACCTACCCCGTAGAGTTATTATGAAGATCAAACAAGTCAATAATAGAAAGCATGTGGAGCAGTGCCTGGCTCATAGTAACTGCTTAATAAATGTTAAATAACTTAATTAAATTTCATTATTTCATGATGGGCACCTATTACCCGGGCACAGTGCAAGAAATGTTCTTTGGTTGACCCTGTCCCTAATCTGATGACTCTGAATGTCAGCTTATGGGTTCTCAGTTGGAAAGAAGTAGCTGGTACGAGTTAAGATAAAGGCCCTTGCCCACCGCCTCCTCTCATGCCCGGACAGGAAGGACTCAGGGTAGAAGAGGAGGTGCTAGTTAGCTCCCCTGGCAGCATTGCCATGGACTGCCCTACCCTTCCTCCCTGTTGCTGAGTGTCAGAGTCCCACTGGCAGGGCAGGCACAGAGCCAGATAGGCACATGGGGACCTGTCAGACCAGTTCCTTTAGGCCATGGCTAGGGTCTTAGGCCAGGGCTATGAGTAGTAAGACAGGTAAAGGATGCAAGGGGTTGAGGGTTGCTTTAGGGTGTCAGTGTTACTGTTTGCAGCAAGAGGAAGTATACCCTGAGCTTGGACTCTGCAGCCAGATTAGCTAGTTTTGTCCCTTAGCAGCTGTGTAACCCCAGACATGTCATTTAGCCTCTCTGTGCCTGTTTTCTCGTCTCTCAAATGAGCTGATGACATTAGTACCTATCTCATAAGGCTATTGTGAGATTATTTAATATATAAAGGTAAAGCTCTTATAATAGCACCTATGGCATAAATACTAGATAACTATTAGCTACCACAATTATTTGGACAAGTTAGATAAAGCACGTTTTCTGAGTTAGAGCACAAAGACACTACCCCCAAAACAATCAAAAAGAAGCATCCCAGGCTCCTCTGAGCTCATGGGACCCACCAGAGGTCATCCTGATCTTGCCCCCAGCTTCTAAACAGATGGATCCCTCTTTTCACTCCCAGACACCAGACAATCTCCTCTCCTCCTCATGTTTTTCAAAGATATACTTCCATCCCATTCCAAGGTCACTTTTGCCCAGGTTGTAAGTCCTTTCTGTGTCTAACCTCAGGCCATCCTGCTGTAACCGGCTTTCATTTTCATTTGTCCTAGTCTAGTAGGAACAGAAAGTGCCCTCTTCAGGCCTCAAGAGGTTGATGGGTTTCCCCCTTGGTTTTCTAAGAGGTAGGCATGGCCTATATCACTCCCAGCACCATCCTCCTGGGACTCTGAGCTCCACCACCTTATAATATCACCCTCCACCCTGTGCATACATACTCCCGGCCTGGCACTTGTCCCTCATGTGAGCTTTTCATGGACCAATGGCATCATCAGAGATCAGAGGTACAGCTTTACAGGTACCCAGAGCCTCTTAAACACAGACGCGATGGGATGAAACCACTTCACGCCCATTCCCCAGAGACAGTCATCAGGAGAGTGTATGGCCTCTGCCCCTAGCCCTAAAAATCTAAGTTCCCTCTAATCACCAATCCCCATTCGCCCTCCTCCATGGCAGGTGAGCAGCCTTGTTTTTGTGCCTTTGACCCCATTTACTCTCCAGCAACCCTCACCCCCACCCTTCCGGTCTCTCCAAGCACACCAGTTCTTCCATTCTGGGGGGGCTGAGGGAGTCAGGAGACAGCCTGGCGGCCTCCTCCATTCCCTCCCAGACTTTGGGTCCCAAGGGATCCTCCAGTGACCTCATTGTCCTGGCACCTGACCTTTCCCCCACTCCCCACCTTGCCTCTACAAGCTGGGAAGGGGACAGGAAATGCACAAGTAATTATAGCCTGAGAGGGAAGGAGGGAGGGAGTGTTCCAGCTCACTGGCTCCAAGCAACAGCTACTGCCAGTGACCAGGAGAGGGTAGGGGAGACAGCTAAACCCAGGAGTGACTGGCTCCCCTGGCCCTCTACAATCCCATCTAGAGTAGGAACCAGACCCAAGAGGCCCCTTATCAGAAAGACCCTGGGAGGGAGGGGTTGAGTGACTGCCACCTAGATTCTCCTATCAATTCAGATTGTGAGGAGGATTCCCTCATGTTACTGGGTCTCAGTTTTTTCAACTTGGCCTCATATTTTGTTAAATGTAAATACTCGTTGGGAGAAATAGGAGAAAGGAGGCAGAAGGTGATGGTCATTCTACTCCGTGGGACTTGTCCATAAGAGATGAGCTCTCCCAAGTCTGTTATCCATTCCTGCTTTCCTAGCACCCCCTCCCCCTTTACCCAAGTGCACTTCCAGCACCCCCACACACAGGTGGGCACACATCAGACACTGAATCTCAGGTGAAGTCGCTCTAGTAAGCCTTGGAGGTTGGGGAAAGCTTCTTGCTGATTTGGATCCTGCAATCATTATCCTGCACCCCACCCCACCATTTCTCTCTCCTGCTCTCTCCTTCACCGTTGTAGCTCCAGAGGTTTTCTTTGCTGGCAAAGGGAGCTCTAGTCATCTCAGATTCTCCAGACTTCTCAGAATCCTTTCCTGAGCCCCTCCCTCCCAAAGCCAGATGCCAAGCAGTGTTCACATGACCACCTCACCCCAAGATCGAAAAGAATCCATGCAGTTCAGTAAGAATGCTGCCACAGTGATGTATCAAGAACAGCAATCAAGCTTACCTCACCCCCACTTGACTTGGCCTCCAGTATTTCGTGCATGACTCTCACCCCCACCTGGAGAGCACACAAGCACCTAACCCAAGGCACAGAGAGGCTATGGATAAATGACAAATCCCTTGCCTCTTTGCTCTAATCCTGAAAGGGGGCACTTGGGCACCACACGCACAGACACACTGGGTGCAGCTGTGTGAGCCACCCACACACACTGCAGCCAAACTGCCTGACCCTCTGTCCACCCGGCAGTAACCCCTACTCACCCAGAGCAAGCTGGGCCAACTGCAGTAGGCACATGCTCCCAGACCAGGCCCCCCTCCAGCCCTCCTGGTCCCTGGCCTGGGCAAATAATTGGCACTCACCCAGCGAAGCCCCTGAATGCGGCTGGGGCGCTGGTGCTCCAGGAGCAGCTGGTAGGAGCAGCTTCGGGGCCTGTGCATCCTCCTCAGCACCATGTTGAGCAGGGTCCCTTCTGGCACCACGTCCGGAAGGCCTCCCACCTGTGCTGCTCCCAGAGCTGGGCTGTCCTCCACAGTCAGGCCCACCTGCCAACGGCTCTCACCTGGCCAGCCCACCTGTGACCAGAGGAGGAAGGCGGACAGCCATGGGGCTGGGGCAGCTAGACCAGGGCACAACTGCCCCAGGCAGCACCACTTCCTTAGAGTATGCTGGACTGGTCTGGCGGTGGTGCTGCAACCTTGCCAGGAGCAGGGGGAGGGACAGGAAGACCTTCACTGGGGCCTGCCGGTCTGGCGCACTTAGGGGTCTCCAGCTTGGGGGGGATCGGGCGCTCCTTCCCGGTCTTCTTTGCACTTCTGCCCCACCCCGCTGCCCAAGTCCCCGTGGGGATCTCCACCACCTCCCAGTATGAGGCGATGGACTCACTGGATCCCCCAGAAATGCAGCTTCAGCTCAAGCCCTTTTTCTCCCCTCCTCCCTCACCCCTGCCCGACGCTCTCTCTTCCCACACCAAACTCCCCACCGTGTCAGCTTCCTCTCCTGCTAGTCCTTGCCCCTGCCCCCCACACACACACCTTACCCACCTTCATGTTCCTTCCCAAGCTCGCCCAACCATGCAGGCTCTAGCAAAAGGCTGAGGGGACCCCCGGCGAGCCCCGTCAGCTGCAACAGAGGGATCCTGGAGGGGTGCGGGCTTCTGAGTCCCGGGCGCAGTGACCAGAGCCGATGTCCAGCCAGCCCGGCTGCCGGAGCAGCCAGAGAGGCAGAGCTGGGTGGAGAGGCCCCTCTTGGGTGGGTAGAGCGCTGGGGGCGTTGGGGGGAGCCTCCCTCCCCCAGCGACAAGGAGCCCCGAGCCTTCGCCTCCGTCCCAGTCGAAGGAGCCAGCTGGCACGGGGCACCGGAGCGAGGCTGCAGCTGGCGCTGGTCCGGGCGGGAGCTGTCACACCCCCTGCGCTGCCCGCCCCCTCCCTCCCCGGCGGGCCGCGGGGGCGGGGACGGGACGCCCGGCCTCACTGCGGGGGAGGGCGCAGGGCAGGGGACCCGCGGGAGTGGAGTCCCGACTCGCGTACGCACGGCGGGCCCTGAGGCACCCGGGGGCAGGAGCCGCCCCGGGGTGCGTGCCGGGGTGCCCGGGGCGCGGCGGCGGGAGCTGCACCGGCCGCCACGTGGCCGGGAGGAGAAATGCAAACAAGGAACCGGGGGAGGGGGCGGGGGAGGGGGTGAGTCACTGCAGCCCCACCCGCGAGGGAAATCCGGGCTGGGGCCGCTTCCCGGCCAGGGGCGTCCTGCCTCCGGTTTCGGTTCAGGGTCTCTAACAGGCCGGGGGAGGGATGGGGCTGCTCTTCCGTGGGGGAATCCCGCTCCCCAGCCCCCCACCCCTGCTCTCCCATACACGCACCCCATCCCCCCACTCCCCGCCCCACACACGCGCGCGCGGCCCGCCCGCCCTCCCGGGGCTGGGCTGGGGAAGCTGAGGCAGGAGAGGAGGGACTGCGCTTCGGGATGGGTGGGTGCGGGAGCTGGGGCTGAGCCTCAGGGAGAGCGAGGGGTCTCGAGGGCCACGCCCCCCTCCTCCTCAAGCTCCCCGGCCGCGGGGTGGGGGGAGGCCGGCGCCCGGGCTGCCGTCTCCTGCAGTTTCTGTGCCGAGGCTCATCGCCTCCCGGGGCCTCAGTTTCCACCACGAAGCAGGTGGCCCAGCGCCGCCCTCGCCGCCCAATTCCTGCTTCTGAGAGGACACAGAGACAGGGACTCCGCGCCAGCGACTCCCGCGGCGCCGCGTCATTGGCTCAGCAAGTTAATGAGGGTTTTGGAAGGAGGCGCACGCCCAGCCCCGGCTTTCTAGGACTCGCTCCCTTTTGGCCCCATCTCTGCCCCTTTCCCTTTGCTGCTAAGCCGGCCTGGACTGGGGAAAACACATCTCTAGCAACCCGTACCCCCGCCTCTTGGTCTGGAACGCCGAGCCCCCATCTTCCACTGATGATTATTTTCTTGGAGCTGGGATGTGTTGGGGAGGCAGGTTTAAATTGTGATTAAAATCTCAATGGGTATTAGATCTTTCTAGGAACTTATGAAAATGTAAATTCTGTCCCCCCAAATTCAGATTCGGTCCTATCGGTATGACATGGAAAATCTGTATTTTGAACAAACACTCCCAGGTTATCTGCTGTGTGTCCACACGTCGAGAAACAATGGTGGAGTTTTAGATGCCCCTCCAGGGAAAGGGCGGGGAAGGGGGGCGGGGACCTGAGAAGGAATCTGGCCCAAAGCCCAAACCCACCCATCCAAGTTCTGGGAGTCTGGATATTGGCAGGAAGGGATAACTGGCTGGAGTAGCAGTTTGTGCTTGGAAATCGTGTTGGAAGGTGGGGGTGGCGGGCAGTTAGGGATGAGGGTAGGGGTGTGAGTTGAAGTTCCAAGTTGCTATGGCCAGTGATCTGGTCTAAAAGCTCTTACAGGGGAGTTTCCAAAGACTGTCAGTGGGATCAGGAATGGTCCCCCATTTCCTATTCATACTGCCCCTCCCTTGAACAAGTGGAAAAGGAGCTGGTGAGTGAGGCAGGACATCTGCTTCCACAGAATTCTCACCGGGCCGCAATAGTCTGTAAGTGCCTGGCATGGCTGCAAGTGCTTCATGTGTATGTAATCTCTGCCTCTACCTTATGAGGTAGTACTACTGTTATTCCCACTTTACAGATGGGGAAACTGGAGCTCAGAGATATTAAGTAACTCGTGGAAGTTACATAGCTAGTAAATAATGGAGCTAGGCCTTGAACCCAGGTTGCCTGGCTTTACTTAACCCCCACGCTATACCGTGTAGTGTACATATCGTATTCATTCTTCCAATCTGGATTGCATGTTTAGGAGAGAAAGCTAAAGAAAGGGAAATTGAGGGGTGGGGTGCAAGGATACAAAGAAAGTCATTCAAATCAGTGAAAATTAAAGTGTTCCAAACCAACTTTCCCTCTATCTAGGTTCCCTCTTAGCACTACCCTTTCCTTACCTTTCTGTATTCATCTCTTTCTTATGTCTCCTCTCCTGGGGAACTGAAAAGATAGCCTGAAATCCCTGGTAACCAGAGGAATCCACGGGGGTTGTACCTTCCACTGTCCCATTCTTACAACTGGCAGGCAAAGCCCCCTGCCTCCTGCCAAGGCAGATAATGGGGCAAGTTTTTAGCCCTCAGGATTCCTGGGTGGGGGCTGGGCAGTGGAATGACTGTCCAGTAGATATTGGACTGAGACTAAGGCCTGGAGTAAAGCCTAAGGAACTAGGAAAGTGTGTCTGAGGAAGGCATCCCAAGCCAGGTGGTGAGTCATCTTGGGGACAATCATGTCATGCCCTGATGCAGCCTCCACCCTCCCCTGACTGTCATTAGATTGCTGGCAAGTGTGTTTGACAAGCAAATAATAACAAAAGCTAACATGTACCTTACCCTGTTTTTGATATTTTATATTCATTCACTGATTTAATCATTGCAACAATCCTGATATGCATTATTATTATTATCTCATTTTATAGATGAGGAAACTGAAAATGAAAAGATCAAATGACATGCCTAAGGTCTCACAACTAGGAAGATGTGGAACACTGAGTGATTCTGCCCAAGCAGTTAGAGTCTGTGTGCTTTACCTCTCTGCAGTCTGCCTCTCAAATATATTGACAGTTCCCACCAAAGGGGAAAAGCCTACATCCAGAGTAATTTCTTCCATGCCTGATGCACAGGCTGCAGAGGTGGAGGAGGAATAGCCAGATGATAGAAACTGAAGAGCAGGGCCCCTTGACATAGCCTCCTCATACAACAAGCCTTTTGGCTTCATTCCCTTTATGCAGGTGGCAGACTATAAGAAATAATCAAGGAAAGTGAATAGGGACTGTATTCCTCCTATCCAGGCCTCTTTACAGGGATCCATATTTGTCAAGCCTATCGCTTCCTGGATCTTCATAGGTGCCTCTCACAAGGTGGGTCTGAAACTCCTTTCCCACCCTGGCCTGCCCCTCCTCCTGCCCTGCCCCTCGCAGTTCCCTGCTCCATCAGCCCCACCACTGCCTACGCAAGGAACCTCATTCTCTCCTTCTCCTACATCCAATCAGCCACAAAAGTCAGGTTGATTCAACCAATGAATGATCTGTTGCATCCATCCATTATGCCCCATCCCCACTGCACCTGCTCTAGCCCAGTGATGGTCTCTTCCAGCACTAATTATGTGCTTGCATAGTTTGCCATTTTACAGACATCATCTTTTAATCTTCAGAACAATGTCTATTTGCTAGAGAGGACACTGAAGCTCAGAGAGGTGGAGTAACTTGCCTAAGGTCACACATTGAGTAGAGCAGAGCCAGACTCAGGCAGTCTGACTGCAGAGCCCACACTCAGCCACTGTTTTGTATTCCCTCCCTAATCACTTCTTTCAACTTTCCCTTCCTCAGTCTTTCCTATGTGATGCCATAGAATCCTTCATTCATTCCACAACTTTTACTGTAAGTGCTAGGAACTCTGCTATACATTGGACATCTAAAACTGAGCAGATACTAGGCTTCAGGACCAGAGTCTAATGGAATTTTCTTTCATCTTCCTAAGCACTAATCTGGTCAAGTGTCCTTACCTAACACAGTGTCTGGCATAAAGTAGATGCTTAGTGATTATGGCTAGAAATGAAATGAATGAGCCTGTGGGAAGATGGCTTGTGTCTGCTTAGGGCCTATACCCAGGGCCGGGGAAAAAGGATGGGGGCAGGTTTTCCAGTTCATTTTCTGGACATTTCATTCCATCTCCCTCTCTCCTTACTGCTTTCTTATTTTCTACTCTTCTCCTTTTGTCCTGTGCTGCATACTTTACTCACAGACTCAGCTCTGTCATTTGAGGTTGATTGGTGAGATAGAGAGTGGGAGGTTAGAGGAAATTTTAACTAACAGCCTTCCAGTGAGCCAGGCCTCCTACAGGAAGAGCCAGCTTGGATACCAGAGGATGTGAAGGTTGTGCCTAGTATCTTAGCCACTGTAGCTTCCTTCAGCATCCCTGGGACTCTGCCTTGGCCATGGCTGATAGACATGGAGAGGGATTAAAAAGAGAAAACAGGTACCTTCATGTGAATTCTAGCTTCTGCTGAAAGATTCAAGGTCCTCCGATGCTTGCCAAGGCTCCTTCCCCCCAAGGGTGGTTCCAGTTCAGTTCTCCCATCTCCTCCCTGCCCATTCCTTGGGGTGGGGGCAGAGGCAGGGAGCTGGAATGCTGATGGGCATTGAGCCAAGCCTCCCTAGGACTAGCAAGTCATATCCAGTCACTAATGAGCCACTTATGACAATGGTGGAGTAGGGAGGCATAGGAGAGATGGGCTTCTCTATATAAGGGAGGTGGGCAAACTGGAGGGAGGTTCATAAGGGCTAGACAAGGCTGATAGCCAGTGGGGAGATGACTGAGGCAAGGACCCCACAATTTCCTGGAGGCATATTCTGGCTGGTGCTCAAACTTCCCATGTGTGACAGGCCTGTAGTGGTGACAGTGGTGGCCATACAGCAAGGAGAGGCTGGGAGAGCCAGAGAGAAGTCAGGGGCAGCCTGGAGCTGTGCTAAAAGAAGGGAAACAGCCCTGCCTACCAGGCCAGTTGGATGTCACACGAATATGCAGAAATTAGTAGCGATTTCTCCCTCCAGCTGCCGCTTCTCAAGATGTGAATGTGTGGGAGTGGATGTGTGTGTTCCAAATACCAGGAGTCACTGCATCTGACCTTGCGTCCAAAAATGGCAGCTCCGGTCCGGTTGTGGCCACTTTTCCTCAGGCTCAGAGCGTCTCTCTCCTTTTCCCTCACTCCTGCACTCTGGTTCAGCTTCCAGTCTGCACTTGCCTTAGCCCGACTATGCCACTCCCCAGGCTGACCACCCATGTTACCTGCTCCCTTTTCCTCATCCCAACATTCCCGCCTTCCCAAACCCTAGTCTCAAACACTTCCATCTTCCAACCCATCTTGAGCCATGGTTTCTGTTCCAGACTCAAACTCTGTGCCTCCTCTGCCCTCATGTTTCAGAGACTTGGCAGGGCAGCTGCGGGGGCCTGAGAGAGGGACCTTAGTATAACCTTAACCCTTGCTCATAGATGCCTGGTTCTGTCTGGATCCAGAGCACTGGCCAAGGAGGGGGGAAAATGTGGGTAATCAGGCCAGCAACCCAGGGAGAGAAGCCCCTTCCTAACACCAGTGCAGACCTCCATCCTGTCCTCAAATCTCACTCAGGAAGTGCTGGGGCCACAAAAGAAGCTGAGCATCCAAAGATTTGGGGGCACCAGACCCACTGCCCATTTCTTCTCTCCAGAGAGGACTGAAAAGCCAGGGGAGGCTGCAAAAATGGGGTCCAGAGCAGAAAGCAAAATGAAAAGGGGTGCAGGGAGGGAAATGGAAAAAAAAGAGAGAGAGAGAGAGAAGTCTGCAGTTCTGACTTAGAGCAGGAGAGAGCCAAGGTTACTCCCTCTCCTCCTGCTGTCAGTCTTTCCCTCCCTGATAGAGAGGCTGGGATGTCCCACCCCGGGGCCTCTGGGAAGTCCTTCCAGCTCTTGGCTGCCCCTCCTAGCAGAGGCCTTGAGAAGCCTGAATCCCAATATAATCTTCCCTGAGGCTTCAGTTCTCCCCTGGTCCCAAATTCCTCAAGCCTTAGCTGAGGATGCCTGCTGGACCTCTGGCAGCCAGACAAGGCAGTGGTGACCCCAGCCTTGTTCTTCTCCACCGATAGAGCCCCAGCCTGTGCTGGGGTTCTCCCCTATTTCCCTGCCAAACATCTGGCACTCACAACTGAAATTAAATCATTGCCTAGTTATTATAATCGATCCCTCCTTTAAGAAAATATAAGTTTCCAGAGAGCAGGAGTTGGCTTTACTTTGCTCAGGGCTGCATGGCTTGCACGGTCAGGGCTTTGGACACAGTAGGCCCACAAGAGAGATCCCTTGGGCTTAATAAATAGGTAAACAAAACACCTTCATGGCTCGCCCAGATCTGTTCTTCTTCCTGGTACATTTCCACGCAGTTTTTGACGAATCTCTGTTCCTCACACTGCCTCCGTTCATCTTCTTCCTCCTCTAGGAAGCACCTCAGATGTGGCCACTTCAACTTCTCTGGGGTGCTATTCTTGGGTCCCATGCTCTGGTCCCTTTATTCTTATTTCTAGTCCCTTTACTTCACTTAGTGCCCTTGCAGGCAAACTAAAGGAGGATCTACGTGTATTGATTAAGCTTCCGTGGTGAGTTTCTCATTCAATAAACCTAATCCCCAAGTTCACATCTAACATGGAAATGTGTGCTAATCCCTGTGCCAGGCTTTGTCCTTTAGGAAGAGTTAATATCCTCCTCTCCTGCTCTCAGCCTTAGTACTCCCTCCTTTTCCACTGTACCAGGTGCAATGCCATGTAGAGGTTAACTGCAGGCTTTACTCCCCCCCACCCCACCCAACCCAACAACAAAGGCAAAGTGAAAGGAAAAAGAGAGTTAAAGTTGGTACCTTGATTGGGGTGTTCAGGTCAGGAGATGGAGGTCACCAGAGAGCACTAGGAGAGGTGAGCAGGCCCTCTCAAATGCTACTGCAGGTGTGATACTGCTCACACATTTCCCCTCTTCCCACCTTGCTGCCTCTTGCCCTGCCTCAGATGCTCGTTAAGTTCTTGAGCTCTGAGACCTGTTGCTTCCGCTCGGCATCTTTTCACTCTGCATCCTGCCCACTGCATGGACCTCCCAGCTGTCAGTGGGCAGGTAGAGGAAGTGGGTCTCAGTAAGAAGCCAAACTCTAAACAATTTCACTCTAGCCCTGAGAAGGGGCGGAAGACAGCCACAGCCCTGGGGAGCAGCACTGAGGGGCCAAGGTGACCCCTGGATCTGAGCCCTCAACTTGAGAGGCCTTCCTGTGGCCTGAGCAGCTGGGATGCTCATGCTGGGGCCAGCTTTTCCCTGTGGTGAACCACCTGTTCCTTCTCTCTAGAACAGTTCTTTCTAATCTGTGGTCTGTAAAAGCCTGACCTCAGGAGGAAGATGAAGCTGCAGGAGGTGGGGCCAGTTTTTTGTGGGGGCAGGGGTTTCACCTCTGTGTCAGTCATAGCCTAGGGCTGCCTTAACCAGGGTCCTCAGACTTGAACTCCACAAGGGTTGGGAGTGGGCAAGGGGACCTCATAAGGTCAGGGGAGAATCTGGTGGAACTCAAAACCTAAATTCATGCACCAATTTTAGCCTTCTTTGCAAAGCTGGGTCTCAAGACACAAGGTTGGGGAAGGCTGCCCCCTAGAGCCATGATCAAAGAATTCTTCATGGACAGCCAGCCATTTTTTCCTTTATTCATTGTACAAGAATTTATTGAATTCCTACCTATGCATCTGGCGTTAGACTAGGTCCTGGGAATAAAGAAGAATCAAAACAGGAAATAGGGTAACTAACCATCATGATTTTTCCTAGACTGGGGGGTTTCCTGGGATACGAGACTTTTAGTGGTAAATTTAGGACAGCCCTGGACAAACCAAGAGAAGTTGGTCCCTAACAGATAAAGCCCCTGCCCTGAGAGAGGTGATATTCCGATGGAGTAAGAGGGGCATGGGCAGAAGGAACAAACAAATACATAAGATAATATCACGTAGTACAAGCACTGTGGGAAATAAAACAGGTGAGGGATTGTAATTTAGATAAGGAGAACAGGATTGCCTCTCTGAGGAGGTAATGTTTGAGCTGAGATTACAGGGATGAGGGATCAATCTTATGAATACTCAGGGAAGAGCTTTCCAAGCACAAAGTACAAAGACTTCAAGGCAGGCACAAAGTGGGCACATTCGAGAAACAGCAAGAAGGCCAGTGTGCCAGAAGTGAAATGAGCAGGGCTGAGACTAGTTGAGGTTGGCGAGGCCCTGATCGGTTCACCCTAAGAGCTATGGGAAGGTATTGGAGGGACTGAAGCAAGGGGGTACCATATTCTGCTTGTTGTTTTTAAAGATCATGGCAGCTGCTAGGTAGAGAAGGGATTGAAGGGGAAAGAATGAGCAGAGGAAGATCAGTTAGGAGGCTGCTGCAAGGGGCAATGGAGGTGATGATGATGACTGGACTAGGGTGGTAGCAGGGGAATGGAAAGAAAACAGGGAAGACCTAACTGTATTTGCTAATGAATTGGGTGTAGAAGATGAAGGAAAGGAAGGACTCAGTAATGACAGTTTGGAGCTGGAGCCATAGTAAACAAGAACATGTGTGGGGACTCAGGAGCAGGGAGGAGGAAGCCCTGACAAGTCCAACGAATTCAACAACTGAAATATAGCTCAGTGGGGGTAACCCTGACATAGCACTCAACAACTATGGGAGGAGATATATGTCTGGAATGTGCCTGCTTTGGGCAAGTAATGAAGAAATGTCTTTTGAGGCAAGGTCTCTGCAGATGGGGGTTAGGAGTCTGACTTGATAATTCGGACAGGTTAGTTATATAAGCTATGTTTACAGGACCTGAAATAGAATGACGGACGGTGTATTAGGGCAATAAGTTTGTCTGTAACAAACAACCCTGAAATCTCAGTGGCCTAGCACAACAAAAATGTATTTCTCACTCATGTTACAGTCCACTGAAGGTCTGGGGGGTGGTGGGAGTGGTTCTTCATTCATTCATTCATTCATTCATTCAAGGGTCCCAGGTTCTTTCCACCATTTGATGCTTCTGTCTTCAACATGTGGCCTTTAAGATCATCAGAGAACGAGAAGAGGGAATAAAGGATGCATGAAATATTTTTATGGATCCAACCTGGAAATGACACATATTGCTTCTGCTTTGATTCCATTCCTCAGAACTTGATCCCATGGCATCAATTTAACTGCAAGGAAGCTTGAAAGTGTTCACTGTTCAAATTTAGCAGGTCATGTGCTAGAAGGAGAGCGGCTAGTGGTGAGTGTTAGCAGTCTCTGTTGCAGGCAGGGAGTGTGGCAGAGAGTGTGGTTGTCTGTCTCAAGGGGTAGGGTGGGTAGTGGTGTCTATCTTAGAAAGGAAGTTGATATGGGAAGAAATGTATGTATGGTGCACACCTGTGCTTTGTAGCTCCATAATCCTTTTATTCTTTCCCATTTTCATGGCCTTTCTCCAGGTAAGCCCTTAATGAACCTACATCTCTCCACTGAAATAGGCTTGTGAATGCTTTCTCTTCTACAATTTTCTTTCCCATTGAATATAACCTGGATATCACAGCCTAACTAACTTTCCCAAGGCATGGCTTTTGTCATACTACTCTTGTTCAATGAAAACAATAGCAACTGTTTCAACAACAGCAATAAAAAATTTGTTGAATCACTGTGTTGAGTGCTTTAACTGCAGAATCTCAATATACCATAACCATTATAACAAGCCTGTGAGTTATTGTCATCATTCTCATTATATAGCTAGAGCAACAGGGGTCCTGAGATTTGCCTATGTTAAGACGGTAGCTACTAGCCATGTTTGGTTATTTAAATCAAAATTCAAAACAATCAAAACTTCAGCTAGCCACATATCAAATACTCAATAGTTACATGGGACTAGTAGCTACCATTTTGGAGAGGGCACACATAGAAAATTTTCTTCTTGACAGAGGGTTCTGTTGAATTAGGGGAACCTGCCTCGGGTCACAGAGTAAGTGGAGACTCTAACTGCATGTAAGCTTCTTCAACAGCTCCTTATTCCTTCCACAATTAAGAAAACGTTTCAGCCTGCTCTTAACATTTTTTGTACAACCTGGGCTTAAGCTACTGTTACATAATTATTTACATAATTATTTCTTCATTAGTTTCTTGCACAATCTCATGCTCCAGCATAACAAGCTCCCTACTCTCCAATACTCCTAATATGTCCACTCATAATATTTTTGCTCTTTTTGTGTCTGCCCAGCTAATTAATTCCTATCTGACCTTTGTGTCCTCAGCCTGAACAACCTTTCAGACTCCTCTCATTTTCTCTTGCCATGGCAACAGTTATGCTGTACTAATCATACTTGCGGACATTTATGCGATAGGCACTCTTCTAAGCACTGAGTCCTCATCACAACACTTGAAGTAGATATCACTGCTGTCCCCACTTTACAGGTGGGGTAACTAAAGCACAGGGGGGTAAGGGACTTGTCCCAATGATCTCTCTGCTTTCTAGTCTTTTCATGGGCACTTCATCCTCATACTATTACCCTGGCCACATTTCTAGAACATAGAACGGTTACTTCCTTCCCTTCCTGGGCTCCACAGTAAGGGAGGGGGACAAATTTCTTAGCAGAGCACACAAGATTCTTTATATTCAGAACATGTCTAAACTCAAAACCCATCACTACACACACAGATTACAAACTGCTAATAGTTTCCTGACCTGCCACGTTATTTCTTCTCTCTGGGTTATACACATGCTGTTCCCACTGCTTGTAGTGTTATTCCAGCTGGCCAGCTCTGAAGCCATCTACGGCAGTGTGCTCTGGACCATGGGGCTTGCTCCCTCCTCAGAACATAAAGCACTAACTCCTTCTGTCAGCAGCTCCGAGAGCAGGGCTGGGTTCTGAGCTCAACACATTAAAATCACTTCTCATTGATAAATATACTCCCAAGATCCAAGGAGTGGATTCTGGGGTCTTTTTCTTTTTTAAGAAGTTCCCAGACTATTCTGAAGTGAGACATGTGTGTTTTACACTGGTTTACATTACTCATTTGGCAATTAATTAATGTCCTGCCTAGATTTCTTCTTTATAATCATTATTTAATACTCACCTGCATTTTCTCACATTCATTTATTCAACAAATATTTGTTAAGGGGCTACTATGTGCCAGGCACTCATCTACGTGTTTTGTGAACAAAAGTAGTACAGTCCTCATGGAGCTTACATTCCAGAAGGGTAGGGTAGACAGAGTAATGGCTCCCTCAAGACACCTATGTCCTAATTTCCCAGAACTTGTGGATATGTTACTTTACACATCAAAAGAGATGTGATGTGATGCTGATGTGATCACGTTAAGGATCTTGAGATGGGAAAATCAATGTCAGAGTAACGTGATTCTTAGCTTTGCAGGTGAAGGAAGAAGGCCCTGAGTCAAGGAACAAGAGTGGCTCTAGAAGTTGGAAAAGGCAAGGAAACGAATTTTCCCCTTGAGCTTCCAGAAGGAGAGCAGACCTGCCATCCCTTTCATTTCAGCCCAGCGAGACCCATTTTTGGACTCCTAACCTACAGAACTGTAAGATCATAAATGTGTGTGGTTTTAAGCCTTTAAATTCGTAGTAATTTGTTATAGCAGCCAAAGGAAATGAATACGAGGGATACTGGCAGCTTATTCTGCACAGGTATGTAATGGGCCTCCCTCCCCAACCGGATTTGAAGTGTTTGAGGGCTCTGTTTCCCTCGCAGCTCCAGGGAGGAAGCTGGGTCTACAGTGGGGAGCTTAATGCACTCCTGCTTAGATTCCAGTCTCTCTGGAATAGTGCGATTCTGAGGAGGAAGGTGATGTTTGGTAGGGATTTGGGGGTGTGAGACGAGGCTCGTGGCGATGAAGGGTATGGGTGGTGTCGTGAGAGTCAGAGGTTAGCAGGTGACAGTGGCAGTTCCCCAACGCCACTGTGAAGCACCTTCTGAGATGGACACGAAGGAGGTTTTGGGAGGGACCCCGGCTGTCAGGGGCATGGTGGAAGGAATCCTATTCACCGCGTACTTTTCCATTGCTCCGTTTTTATGATATTTTCATTTTAACGAGAGACCTGCATTTTACAGTTTAAACGGGAGCGTGCTTCCTTATTCAAAGGTGAGATTTTTCAAGCTGTCGCCGCAGCTGGCTCGTAGCAGCGCGAGTCGCCGAGCCCCGCATCCAGGCCCAGATGTCCTGAGGCCTGGGTAGGTTTGAGGATGAAGCCGGGACGGGCCCCGGCGGGCTGGAGGCTCGAGGACCGCCCCGCGCGGAGCCCCGGCCGCGGGCGGCCTCCGGCCGGCGGGGGGCGCTGTGCCGGCTGCGCGGGCGGGGGCGGGGCCTGGGCGTGGGCGGGGCCGGAGCGCGGGGCGGGGCCGGCGCGGGCTGCGGCTCGGCCGGGCACCTGCGACACCCCGGGGCGCGCGCCCTCCCGCCCGCGCCCGCAGCCCATGGCTCCGTCTCGCCTGCAGCTCGGCCTCCGCGCCGCCTACTCCGGCCTCAGTTCGGTGGCCGGCTTCTCCGTCTTCCTCGTCTGGACCGTGGTCTACAGCCAGCCCGGGACAGCGGCCATGGGGGGGCTCGCAGGTACCCCGGGGCGCGGCGGGGCGCGGGGGCCCGGCTCCGGGCCTGAGCGCGCGGGCGCTGTCGCTGGCCCCGGAGGCTCCCTGCGGGCGGGCGGGGTGTCTCTCCCCAAACCCCCGCCGCGGCGGCGCAGGCCCCGGGCGGCCCGGGCGCGATCCGGTGCCGCCGGGCCCGAGGACAGCGTCCTCCCTGCGCACCTGCTCGCCCGCCGCCTCCGGGCCACGGCTGTCACAGGCCTGGGCGTGAAGACGCCCCCCCACACACACACCTGCTTTTGGGGGATGGGTGAGGGCGGAGAAGGGGTAAGTAAGGGCAAAGGGGTAAGTCTGGGGTTGCGAGGGGAAGCCCACCTGCCTCCTTTCAGGGTGGACCGCACCCCAGCGGAGGCCTGGAGGACCGCGCCGGGGATCCCATAGAAACTGCCTATTTTCTTTCGGCCTCGCTGGTGCCTCTTGGCCACCCTAGTGTGGTGGCCCCTCCGCCAAGGTCTGCCAAACCCCGCTGGCCGCCCGTGCTGTGCCTGGAGGGGGGAAGGGGAGGCGCGTGCCGGAGTCAGAGCGTCGGGGCAGCGGTGGGGGCCTGTGCTCACAGCGCTCGGCTCACAGCGCAGCCCTCCGGCATGCCATTAACCTCTGCGCGGGAGAACCGGTGTGAAGATGAAGCATATTATTTCTACTTGCTTTTTAAAAATTGCTTTCCATGTGCCAGACACTGTGTTATGCAATCTGCCCCAGTCGTCTCATGTAATCCTCACGTCAGTCCTGTGAAGTAGGCATCATTATGGTGCCCATGTTACAGATAAGGCTTAAACTGAGGGTGGAGTAAATAAATAGCCGGCCCCAGGTTACGCAGCTATGTGAAATAATATGTGTGGGAAAAGAACTTTGGGGGAAAAAACGTGAGGATAAAGCTTTGACATATGATGATCTCATTCCATTACTAAAATCCTCTACCCAAAGAGCCCTAAATGGACTGATGAAAAAAATTAGAGTTACTTATTGCTCTGTGAGCTTACTGAGTGCCATCCCTGGGTAGAGAAGGAATGAGAGGTGGGAGTTCTGCCTTATAAGAGGGGCCTACATAGCCACAGTCTAAGCAATGCCAAGCGGAATGCTGGGGATCACCAAGGAAGGGTGGTGGGTGCACTGGCTGAGCTGCTCTCATGGCTGCCTGCTCGCCCCGCCACCTGTGGGTTCCTGTCCTCCCTGAGGGCAGCCAGGTCATTTCTGCACAGTTATCTATAGAACCTCTGGCTCCTTCTTCCCTATACCCCCACCATCTATCCTGGTTCTCCTTATAGTTTTTTCTTGTTTCTTGTCAGTGCTGCTGCTTTCCACTCAGGAAGGTGTTATCTTCAGGTCAGGCCCTGTGGTTGTGCTGATAAGACCTGAGATGAGGGGCTGGTTGGGGGTGAGGAGGAGGGAGGGCCATCCCTGGGATCAGAGCTGAGTGTGTTAGAGGCTGACCTGGTGGAGTGAGCCCTAGCTAGCTGTGGAAACTTGGGCTCATCAATGCCTCCTGGGTCCAATTTTCCTCATCTTTGAGGAATGGGAGGAGATGCCACCTTCAGGTCTGAAATATTGCAGTTTTGTGTCTTTTCTCATTTCTCACAGCTGCTTGTTGGAAGGCCAGGAATAGGCCCTGTCTGTGGCTTATGCTCCAGGGACTCCTGGGGTTTCCCTCTGACCCAAACTCTGCCCTCTCTCCCTCCCCACAGGCTTCCCTCTGAGGCAGGCCAGCTGTGGAGCTGTCTGCAGGGAGAGGTACTAGGGCAACGACCAGCTGGAGCAGGGGTCATGGTGCCTCCCTGACGGTCTGGCCTTTGACAACCAGGAGGTAGCCATGGAAAAGCCAAAGCTGCCTGGTGGTGGTAGTGGTCTGGTGGCGTGGAGTTGTGTCGCAGGGGAGGGCTTGCTAGGTCAGGGCCATGCACGTGCTCTCTCCACCTCGAATGGGTTCTGAGAGAGTCTGTAGTCAGTCAGCCTTCTTCCTCTTTTGGGGTCAAAGCATCAGCAGATTTACTGACTTGTGAGCACCCCACTTCTGACTTTGCATTTTCAGAAATTGCCGAGTCACTAGAGGGCAGCCCCAGTGTGCTTCGCCTGCCTAGAGCCCCTGGGTCCAATGTAAAGTGCGTTCATGGGTGGGGACCCATACTCTCCCATCCTGATGGTGTCTGGGAAAAAGAGGCTTGAAGCAAAGACAATTGCAGAAGAAGTAGTTTTGCTCTGGGAACCCTGGGGAAATACATAAACTTTTGCTCTGTGTCTAACAGACAAGGAAAGAGAAAGAATAGAAAAATTGCCCTAGGAGTCTAAACAGCTCTGTTCTTCTAAACAGCAGGAGCTGTGAGCCAGAGGAGCACTAGGCTCTGGGCTTTGCTTTTCCCCAGGGCAGGTGTACAAAAACATAGCAGGGTCCAGACCCAGGGTCCTACTTATTTACATTTCCCTCTTGGCTCCCCTGGGCTCCTGTTGTCACCTCAGTTCCAACCCAGCCACTGAGGATAATTGCATGACCAATTCTGTGCCTTCTTTGCCCTTGATCTGTCAGCTGTGAGCCCCGAGTGGAACAGGGGTCCTGCTCTTTGAAGCAGGTGGGATAGAGTGAGGAGTGAGGTATATGCAGCCAGGTGGGCCTGGGAACCTGTTCATTCTTTCTTGAATTGTGCAGACCAGGCTTCCTGGAGCCCAGAGGGAAGGGAGCAGGGCTGAGGGACAATTGCCTCCTGCCTGCGGTGTGGGAAGGGACCAATGGGGACTCTTGCTCCTTCACTGACCACCTTGGATGGAATTGGTGAGGGAGGTCCCTCTTCCACCGAAAGTTGTGGGAGCTAGAGTGGGTGAGAATGGGCCTGCTTCCAGACTTGGCTTGTGTTTATCTGGAGGTGAGGCATGTGTACAGGGAAAGCGAGAGGGGAAGGTTGTGCCTACTCGTTAACGAAGAACTGAGACCTGGAACACCCAAATGGCCATCTTTCTTTTCCTCCTGCTCAGCCCTTTTTCGTATGTGGGTGTATGTGGGGGTGGGTGTTTTGAGGTCACCACTAGAACATGACCAGTGGACTAAGAGATGGTGTTTACATAGGCCCCCATTTCAGCATTTTTCTAACCCAGAAATTGCTGAGTCACAGAGGAATTGCTTGACCTCCTTATTTTTCTCCTGAGCTGGCTTCCAGAATCTTTGAGTGGTACAGGATCTTAGAGCTCATCTACTCCAGCCCCTTCATAGCATAGTGAGAAGATAGAGGGCAAGTAGGGCTGTTCCAGACAGGTGCCCATCTGACTTTTCCTTGAATATGCTCAATGACAATAAACCCCTTCCTAGGGCCCTTTAAGAAACCAAACAGCTGCCCTAAATGAACACTTAGGAGGCATGTGAGAAGATTGGGAAAGACTCAGTGAAGGGTGGCTGGCACACAATTTAAATCACCTAAGATATAAGCTAAAGCCGTGGGATTGCTATTCTGTCCACCTCTGGCCTGCTCCCACTTTCTGCCCGTGCCAGGACTGAGAAATGCTTGTCCTGGCTCACCCTGATCTCAGGGGCAGAGGGACCCACTCACTTTACAGGCCCCAAACCCTGAGGAAGGTTGGGAGTGGGCAGGGCCAGAGCTGGGAGAATGGGGGTGAAACAGTGGGAGGGAAAGTTGCAGGGATTGGCAGGGCTGCGTCCTCACTAGGGTGGAATACTGGAGTCGCCAAGTTTCCAGGCTGGCAGGACCTTTGGGTTCACCCATTTTTAGAAGTAAAACACCAAGGCTCTGAGAGGTCACAGGTGGCACAGCAGTGCCAGGCCCCAGGCTCCTTGGTTTGCAGTCTCATAGTTTCTGTCCCTTGCCAGGCTGCCTGAATTGTGACAGCTCATGAGCTGGTAACCAGAGCATAGCTCAGTGATGACGCCTCCCTCTGCCTTTTGTTTTTCTTAACTTAAAAAAAAAAAGAAAAGAAAGAAAATAAATATTTCCAGCATATGAAAATAGATGATTTAACAAACTCCTTACATTCACCACCCAGCCTAAGAAATAAAATATCATAGATTCAGTCAAACTGTTCTCCCACCCCCACTTCCTTATCAACTTCCCTTTCTTTTCTCTCTTGCCACAGATAACCACTTTCCTCAAACAGATGCCCATCCTTCCTGTGCATGTGTGCACAGGTCTCTAGACTCTCAGGATCCCCAGCTGTCTCTGCCTCTTTCTTTATTCCTCTCTTGCAGGGACCCTGCTGCCCTGCTCAGGACACTTGCCAATGAGATCGATATTTGTTCCACTCTTTGGGCTCTGAGGCAGACACGGCCTGGCACTGAGGAAACTCATTGTATTGGCTGAGTGGCAGCTGGCATTGTAGGGGAAGTGCCCAGACAGACCCAGTGGGCGGGCTCAGGAAAGGCCGCAGATTGGAGGGAGAGACATGGAGTTTGGCCATAAACAAGAAAGTCTTGAAACTTTAAGGATGTGGCTGCTGCAGGCCAGGTGGAGGAGGAGCAACAGGGTGGAAGGAGGCTTCTCACATCTGTGGCCCTCAGGGTAGGTAATAGGAAGTCCCTGGAAAGCAGGCTGGACTGCGACAGTCCTCAAACATTTTGATTTTGGGACCCTTTTACATTCTTGAAAAGTTATGAAACCCCAAGGAAATTTATGTGGGGTCTGTATGTCGATATGTACCGTATTAGAAATTAACACTTAGAATATTTTAAAGTAATACTAAAAATGCCTTTGAGTCTATGGCCGTGCCACCCTGAATGTTCCCAATCTTGTCTGATCTCAGAAGTTAAGCAGGGTCGGGCCTGGTTAGTACCTGGATGGGAGACTACCTAGGAAGACCAGGTGCTGTGGGCATGAAAAATAAATGAATAAATAAATAACATTGAGTTAAGTAACAATTTTGTGTGTAAGAAGTAGTCATGTTTTCCAAAACAACAACAACAACAAATTAGGAAGAAGAATGGTATGGCTTTAATTTTTGCCCATCTCTTTGAATCTGTGACTTAATAGAAGGCAGCTAGACTCTCTTATCGGCTTTTGCATTCAGTTCCTCGAGATAGCACAGGCCTTGCAACCTCCGGAAAACTCCACTCTACAGTCATGAGGAAATGAGAATAAAAAGGGCAACATTATCTTAGTATTATTATGCAACTGTGTCTGGCCAATCAAACCTAAAATGCCCTGGGAGTTACCAGGGTCACTGGCTGGAGGCAGGGTGAGGAGGAGAGGGGAACCGCAGCATCCATCCGCCTGACCCAGTCTGTCTTGCAGGTGTGCTGGCCCTGTGGGTCTTGGTGACACACGTGATGTACATGCAGGATTACTGGAGGACCTGGCTAAAGGGGCTGCGTGGCTTCTTCTTCGTGGGTGTCCTCTTCTCGGCTGTCTCCATCGCCACCTTCTGCACCTTCCTCGTGCTGGCCATCACCAGACACCAGAGTGAGGGCTGGTCTGGGAGGAGAGGGCGTGGGAGGGCCAGTGAGGGGCTCAGTAGACCTGGGGTCCTGGTCCTTGTTCCGCCCCTTACATCCAAGGGACTGCGCAGATCACTTAAAAGATCACTTCAACTCTTATACCTGGGGTTGCTCACTGTTAAAGTAGGGAGAATGAGAGTACCCACTCCTGGAGTTGGAAGGGTTCAATGAGTGCATGGGAAGGAAGTGCTGAGCACTGTGCACCCCGCTGGTCAGCACCCAGGAGGGTTAGCTAACTGTAGTACCATGTAGTGAGATCGGAGTGCCCTCTGGTGGCTGCAACCAGCAGGGAGCCAAAGGCCTGTGTCCCTGCCCCTAGGACATATGATGTTAAAGCCGAGTGGCAGTGGCCTAGGATCAAAGTCACAAAAACAGAGTAGATGATACAGACCTATGATTGGCGAGCCCTGACCTTCCTTCATCCCCACTGCCTCCTCCCTGCAGACCCCATCACACTTAATCTCTGTAGGATTAGTTCAGCCACTATTGGAGGTGGTAGGGAGGGGTGGCCAGTGGGCTTGTGGTGCAACGGCTGAGGCAGAGGGCAAAGCCCTCTTGAGTCACTGTTGGGCTCCTCTCCCCTACAGGCTTCACAGACCCCAACAGCTATTACCTGTCGTGCGTCTGGAGCTTCATTGCCTTCAAGTGGGCCTTCCTGCTCAGCCTCTACGCTCACCGCTACCGGGCTGACTTTGCCGACCTCAGCATCCTCAGCGATTTCTGACCCAGGGGTTGAGGTCTCTGTACCCTGGGGTCCTCAGGACCTGGACTCAGTCTCTGTGACATCCGGTGGGCCTGCACCACCTACTAGGGACCCCAGAACTATGGCAGAAAATACACAGCAGAAGGACCTTAGTCTCCAGGAAAGCCAACCCATTCCCTTTGAGGAGACCTGGATACGGTAGGAAGGGGTTCTGCCATGTTGCTCTTCAACAGCCTGGCTGGAAGGCAGCTTTTCAAATGGATCTATTTCCTTAGTACTCAGTGAGTAATCTTTGTAAGCAGGGCCAGACAGCAGGTGGTTTGGTCCCTGTTGTCCCAGGGACTCTCCCCCAGGCCGGGGTGGGAACCTGGGGAGGTTGGGTCAAGTAAGGGGTCCCTAGTAGAAACCTCTCAACTCCTAACTCTGGCACCCCATTCTGTTGTTCCCCTAAGGGGAGTGGGGACTTGAGTGGAGGTTTGGTGTCCCTGTTCCACCCAGAGCTGGTCTCCCATGAGTGTGCCAGAGCCAGTTATCTTCTTCCCACCTGAAATTGTCCCTCTTACATGTACCACACTCCCCAGAGCAGGACTCTCCAAACCAGGCCATACTAAGGGTCATGTGGAAGGTGCTCTTGTCCCCTGAAGGGCTTCGGGGAGGGGGCAGCATGGAAGGGCCTCACACCCGTGCCCACATACCCCCAGCCCTGCATTTCCACTCTACTCACACCTGCCCATCACACCTAGATTACCCAGACGACCCCTGCCATACCCCCCCACTTCTGCCCTTATCACTACCCTTCATCTAGAGCTTGTAGCTTTTAAAATCTCCCTTCTGAAGGACAAAATATGCTCTCTGCCCATACACTGGCCCAAGGGCTCACCTGACTCTGAAGGAGCTACTGGTACATGTATCTTTTTATGTTAGGTTGCCATTTTGCATGGTCTACCCCTTTCCCACCTATGTCCAGCCCCTCATCTCTGCCTTATCTGTGTCACTGTCACTTTAACAGAAATACAGCAGCCATTTTATCAGACTGCCTCTAGTTGTTTCTTTCGGGGTGACTGGGAGCAGCAGGCTGGAAGGCTAATAGTGCTGGGTTCCCAGTTGTCTCATTAAACCATTTCCTCAGCTCACATTGTGCCCTGGTGGTCAGGGGAGGTCAGTGTTCCCTTGGCATGGGGGAACCCACGGCCTAGCTTTCCCGCTCTGGCTCTCAGCACACCTCTGGCCAGAGCGAGGATGCCCATGGGCACAGTCTCAGCTGCCTCTATGGGATTTAGTATGCATCACCTGAGGCCAGGACAGATGGGAAGGGGACAAAACTGTTTCCCTTCTCCCAAACTTGTGAGGGATTGGGGCCAGGTCTGAGCTAATGAGGCTGCTATTCCTGCTGGCTAGAGAAGCCGGGCCCACTCAGAACCATAAAGACAGGCACTGGCAGCCCTGGCACCATCCACTCTGCTTATACTGGGAGAGCCTGTCAGGGCCTGTTGCCTCACCCATTCTTTCCTAGGTTCAGTATATACTTAACTCATAGTACATTAGAGCAGGAACCATGAACAGTGTCTGTTTCTGGAGCCTTTGACTGATAAACAGGCCCCAGGTGGTGTGATTTACCCGAGCTCCCAGCTGGGACTGGAACTCAGGTAGGTCTGATTCACAACTCTGGAGATGCCTTTGTGAGCCAGGTATGAGTGTCTACATAACCCACTTCTCCCACTGTGTCTATGGACTCAGCCCACCACTGCCACCTATTATCCCAGGTGTGGCAGGCAGGGGCAGGTAGGGTGTGTTTAGAATGGATTCTTCCTGCAGGGCAGCTGCTATGGAAAGGCATGGAGCTGGAGTCAGGCAGCCCCTCAACCCCACCCAGCCCCTTCCCCTCCGCATCAAACCAGACACACAGTATGCTGCGCAGCTATGTGCCCACCACACACCCCTCATCCCCAGGAGGCCCTTTCACATGCACCTTTAAAGCAAATAAAACATTTATTGTTCAGATTTTTTTCCATTTTTTTTTCTTTCCTTTTTTACAAAAACATGCATACATACACAAAGTATGGTGGTCCTAGGGAAGACACACACACACACTCTCTCTCTCTCTCACACACACACACACACACACACACACACACATTCACACACACACAAAATGCTTTCTTTCCTTCTTGGCCCCAGGTCTGGACCCCAGAAACCAGGGCAGTCTCCCCTCCCCCATGTCTTGCATCCACTCTCCCACCCCCTTTTCCAAGCTAGACCTATGTGGAACAGGAGTCAGAAATGGCACAGGGGAGACTCCAAAAAAAGAAGGCTCCTGGAGGCAGTAACCAATGGATACCTGGGGGTCACACTGTGCTTCTCAAGGGAGATGAAGGTTTGGCACCATTAGATCAGGAAGTACAGAACTCCAAGAGCACCCATCTGCTCCACCAGCGCAGAGATGGTTGATGTAGGGTGGCCTCTGGCAAGGGCAGGGGCCAGATGGAAGGCCTACTGATGACTGCTCTTGAGGGAGCTTTGTCTCACTGCCCCAGTGGTGGTGGGGGGAAGCTTCCAGAGACATCTGAGTAAGCAAGCAAGAGGAGGGACTCCCACTGTACTTACGGATATGTGACCCCTTGGCTCTTCCTACCTACTCCCCTGCTCCAGACCTCAGAGCCTAGGAAGGGCCACACTGGCTAAGGCCAAGTTCACATTTCTGTGTGGAGCCTGGGGCTGTGTGCAAAGTCCAGAGTCTACAGAGCTGAGAATAGTGGTTATGGGTGGGCCCAACTGAGCCAGTCCTCCTCTGTGCAATCCTGAGGAATTGGGGGCCCAGCAGGGGTCTGGACCCCACAGGGGCAGACTGTTCTTGGGAAAGCCCTACTGGTGTTTGGCCAGCTGCCCAGCCTGCCCCCTCAGGGTCCTCTTTGGTCCCTATCCTAGATCCAGGGGCCTTCCCAGGCTCCTTGGGTTGACTATCTGGGGGCTATTCTCTGGCCCCAACAACCTGCCCAGAGGCTCTCTGAAGACCCTGGGAACAGGTATTGTTGCCAGACATGAGAAGAGAACCAGGTCCAAAGGGCAGGGTGGGTGAGTAGATTCATTCCGAAGCCTTAGAGATTCATAGGTTCTTCTTCCTCCACCAGCTGCTCTGAGGGCCTGGGGGAGGGTAAGCAGGAGTTTATTGGAGGGCATGTGGCTCCAGGAAGAGCCTCATCCCAGCTTCCCAGGAAGCCTGAGAAGGCTGCGTGGCTGTGCTGGGATCTGGGATCCTTAAGCAGGGAGGGCCTGAGGGGTGGAGAGGCTGCAGGCAGGGATCTGACATCACCTCTCTTCAGCCAGGATGCCCACGGAGAGGGATGCCAGCGCGGTCACTGCCTCCACTTCTTCTGCGTCGGCCCCTGGCACCCTGGGCACCCAGGGCTCTGGACAGGAGGCCAGGCGTTGCATGCAGGTCCAATATTTACCTGGGACCAGAAGCTGAGTCAGAAAGGGTTGGGGAAAACAAGCCCCTCTCCCCTACCATACCACACATCCAAAACTGATACTGAGACCAAACACCTCAGGCCAAGGGCCCAAGAGTACTGGGGGTGTCCTTGGTGTGAGGTCGGCTCTCACCTGCCCCTACCCTCAATGCAATGCCT
The DNA here is from genome assembly GCA_030015415.1 of Cynopterus sphinx. NCBI lineage: Eukaryota > Metazoa > Chordata > Mammalia > Chiroptera > Pteropodidae > Cynopterus > Cynopterus sphinx. The sequence goes on along the minus strand of CM057380.1, from coordinate 130,936,066 downwards.
TCCCTGGCTTGAACCTTGCACCATGAAAGGGTGAGCAGAGCAGATTCAGCATGGCTATGAGGTGGCCTAGTAGGTGTCCAAGCCATTATCCTACCCCTTGGGCTGAGAGACCACCTCCAACCCCTTCCCATAGGTATGAAATTCCTAAGAGTATCAGTAGGGCCCACTTTTCTGAAGATGGGATCCATATAAGAGTGACTTCAGATCCCAAGCCCTGGCCTCCTGGAACACAGGGTCCCACTCATGTCAGCCCCCAGCAATGCTCAGCCCAGCACACAGGACAGGAGCGAGAGGGAGGAGGGAAGGACACAGCACCAGGAAAGCTGACCATCACCAGGGTTGCTACGGATGGCTATTGGCAAGCCACTCACCCACCCTGGGCAACCACTGCCTCACCTAGATCACGGACATGACCACCCTGCCTAGTCCTGGGAACACACCCAGAGCCCAGCCCAACACGAGGGCTCCATACAAAGCACCAGCAGCATCTTCATGTTATATATGCTTCCCTACTGAGCCTGGATGTGAGGAAATCTATGTTATTCATTTTTGTATCCTTAGCATAGATCATGGGTCTTTACAAGTGCTCCACAGATGCTAAGTTGAAGCTGAAAATTTTAAGTGCTTTCCCAGTGTGGTGGTATTCTAAGATCCAGTCCCCAGAGTGAACAGAGCTCCCCAAACCCCTGCAGCCAGGTCTGAGGATGAAGGTGGGAACTGCACTTTCGGCAAACAAGGCCCAAGTGTCACTGTTGACCTGGTCCTGGCCTAGGGCTGTCACTGGAGATCGGAGGCCAGTCCAGCCTTGAGGAGACATGTGTCTGGTGGTCCTTGTTGGGTCTACCTGGAGGGCTCCAAGCATATCCACTCCTGGGGGTGCCATCTCATCATTCCAGCTGGGGTAACTTATAAGAAGCCTATTCTTGACCAGCCCCAGGGTCCCCGGCCTGGCTAGTGGCAGAAGCTTGGGGATATCAGACCCCTTGGATTCTCCCAAGTCTGGGGTCAGCGGGTATCCTCTCTCCACACTCACTGTGCACCCGGATCACAGCATCCAGAGAACGGATGGCATTGTGGTTGGGTTTCTGCTTCCAGCCTTCTTCTGAGAGGGGGTCCACCTATAGAAGAAAATACTACATCGGCCACCAGTCTCGGTACCCACAGCCCAGCTCCCTCCCACCCCAAAGGCCCTGGCTTTGGAGGCACAAATAGGCATGTGCTCCTGGTTCTGCCTAGGGTAGGCAGTGCTGGCTCTTGACCTGACCTTGGGAAGAGGCATCCACTCCGTCTCCTTCATTCCAGGCCTAGCCAACCCCACCCTTACCTGAGCCCTCAGGAAGGCACCCCATCTGCCTGGCTCTTTGGAGTAGTCCTAGGAGGGCTGGGCGCCTTGCCCCATGGGGGCATGGATAGGGGGGTGGGCAGCTCACCTTGTTGCCCAGAAGAGCAGCCACACAGGCCTCGGAGGCATCACAGATGGCTGTGAGGTCATGGCCACCCTCCAAGGCCAGCACCACTGCACCTCCTGCCAAGCTCATCAGCTGCTGCGTCATGTACCCAAAACCTACATGGCCAGAGGGGACGTGTGGGAGGGGTGGGGATAGAGGAGCAGTGAGCCCCTTTCTACCTATTATTTCTCTGCTTGCTTCTTCCCTTATAATGATGCAGACACATGGCTCTCTATTTTCCTAAGTGCTTTCTCATGGAATCCCATGAAAAACCAATTGTTATGCCTCACTCAAGGCTCAGAGAGGCTAAGGGACTTGCACAAGGGCCCACGGTGGAAATGGGAGGGCCGACTTCAGCCAGTATCTCTTCCACTGAGCCATACCATCTTCTTTCTGTCCTCTAGGACCTGTGGGCCAGTAGGCCAAGTGGGCCCCCTCTGTTCTGAAAACACTGTTCCTCTCCATCTTCCTTTAGGAGAAGCTGCCAGCCCAGCCTGGGAATGACGCAATTGGGTTAGTGAGAGTCCTGTGGCTGAGCTTCCTGTCTGTCAGACATTAAGTCCTCACAGTGTGACTTAGCGAACAGACTTGGTCATGAAAGGGGCCCTAGGCTGTACTAGGCTAGGAGAACCCAGGAAATCCAAAGGTCAGCTGCCATACCCCAGTCCTCTCTCTCATGGCCCTGAACCAGCCATTGCTGCCTACCTCTTGACTTGGCCAGTCCTCCCCTCCCAGCCTAGCCTTCATTCCCTACACGCCCCCCACCCCGCCCCAGGGCTAGACCCTTCTTACATTTGGCAGAAACATGGTAGCCACCCAGTGGGGCCGGATGACCCTCGGCAGCATCAAACCCAGCTGACACCAGGACCAGGTCCGGAGAGAACTCTCGGGCGATGGGCATCACAACTATCCTGTGAGGGTGCGAGGAGAAGGGGGGCTTGCCACACTGTGAAGGTCTGTGGGGACAGAGGCCAAGGAGCCCTGTCCACCAACTTCACTGTGGGGCACTGTGTCCTTAGGCCTCCAAGACAACCAATCTCCCAGCAGGATTAGTGGATCCTTCTGACTTCTTTGACCTTGGCTGGCCACCCATACCCATGGCATAGCCTAAAGACTCAGTGCTCTTAACTGGCACAAGGCAGAAGAAGCCAAGGATGGGACATCAGAAGGAATAAAAAGGATATTGTGTGTGCGTGTGTATGTGTGCATGCGTGGGCGCAGAGTGCAGGGGGCAGGACCTCAGAAAAGGGGCAGGTTACTAAGCCTCAGGGACTAAAAATATTCTGTACTTTGTTGCTACCCACTTTGGACTGAGTTAACCACACCTTACTACCTGCCACCTAAGAGTTGACCAGGGTGACTAGACTCTGAGGTCTTCCACCACCCAGATCCATTCTTTTCTCCTCAGGCCTTGCTGTCCCTCCCTGCCCCCAGATGCCACCCTGCATCCCTGACCGCCTCTGGGGTCCATTTTGATATCTTCTAAGGCCCCAGGCTCTGGGCACACAGATACCGAGAACCCCAGCCCTGGCCTCCTATAAAATTAGCTCTCATGGAGAAAAGTATTTGGAGAACTACTTTCAGGATTCCTTTTCCCAAATGGAGTACAGGGACCCCAGAGTGAAACATATAAGGGCTCCTGAACAGAGCCCAAAGCTGCTCTTCTAATAAGGCTTTTCTCAAGCAACTCCCCCAATATGGACATCCTCTGTTTTCCCTCTTTCTCCACCATTTATCTTTCTCACCTCCTGCACAAAACCCACCTCCTCCAGGCAGATTTCTTTGTCTGAAGGTAGCAGCTCCACTCACTCTACCCTGCCCACCTCTCAGCACTCCTTTCAACACTGGCTCTTGGTAATGTGTGACTTTATAAAGCACCTTTGACTTTTTCATTCTGTTTCCTGTCTTCCCATCAGGAGTGGGGATTACTAGAGGACAGTGAAACAGTGCCTTTCCTTTCATTTGCCTCGTTTCAGGGCTGGCTTATAATTTCTACTAATTGGATGAGGACAGGCTGACAAGTCAACTGATCACCTCCAACTTGGTGCTATTAGGAAAAGGGGCAGGAGAGGATGATCTTGCTAGGTGGGGCCTCCTCTGGGACCCCAGAGCACTTACCTGAAGGCAGCCAGGTACTCAGGGTCCCCCATTGGGGGGTCCAGACCACCAGCCCAGGCCACATTGACATTGAAGCCTTCACCGCTGCCAGCTCCCACCTGGAAAACAGGATGCAAGAGAGACATGAAGAGCAGAGACCCAGGAGGGGAACCCCAGGATGTTAGTACTGCAAGATTGGCTTTTCCACCCTCTTCACTTCCAGATGGAGAAAAAGAGAGGCTAAATAATCTACCCAGGATCACATAGCTAGTTGTGACAAAGGCAGAGTATGGGCCATGAGGGAGAGTCAATGGGATTGGAAGGGCTACCTCATCCACAGCCCCACTGCCTGGGAAGAAGTTGCCATCGTCATGGCGATGCAGGGAAATGTAGAGCACACTGGGGTCCTGGTAGAAAGTCTGCTGGGTTCCATTGCCATGGTGAACATCCTGTGTGGGGAGATGGGCGGTGGATTAGGGAAGGTCTGAAAGAAAGAACATGGAAGCTGGAACAGGCTAGAAGGGTTTGAGGCCAGTGACCATAGATGATCAGGACTCTAGATTAGGGGTGAGGAAACTGGGGTCCCTAAAGCTAAACTGTGGAATGGATCTATGGGTCCTCTCTGAGCCTCAGTCTCTCCATGTATTCTGGATGGGGGTGGCTGAAAAATGAGACCCTGAAGGGAAGGAGGCATGGCAAGGGCAGGCCCGCCAGTGAGAGAGCTTATGGGGGTGGATTAGTGGCAGGAGGAAGAGTCCAGAATTATACGTCAGGAACTCTTGCTACTTCGTCTAGCCTAAGGCCATGCAGTGATGCAGGTGATCAGACACCAAGCTCAGTTACAGAGGGCCAGGGACAGGGGGCCTGGTGCCATTTGTCCTAGAAAGAGCTGTGGCCCTGCAACTGGTAACTCACAGGACCACACATGCGTGCAAGTGTGGCGAGCTCCTCCACTGTCCTCAGCTTCTGCCTAAGAATGTCCCATTCACAGAGGTCCATGCAGAGTGAGATAGCTTAGTAGTTAAGATGCACATACTCTAGAGCTAACCACCTGGCTTCAAATGCCTGTCTCAGGATGTACTTGGTGTGTGGCTGTGTGTAAGTTACTTAGCCTCTGTGTGTTCACTTTCCTCATCTGAAAACCAGGTTATAGTCAGGATTAAATACATCATATGAAATTAGTGGTGTGTTGATGTTATCTGCTGTTATTGTCACTACCTGTAGGGGAAATGCAGAAATTAGATGTTTAGAAAGACACCAACAGAGGTCAAAAGACAGCACTCAAATGGCTCCTCCCATTGTGGGAGTTTGTTGTGGCTTCTCTGGGCCCATACGCGTCTTCTCTGGGCCCCCTCAACAGCTCCCATAACATGAGTGTTATCTTCACCCGCATTTTACACAGGAGTAAACTGAGGCTTAGGAGGCCAATGTAGAACCAGGACATGACCCCACATCTTCTGATGTCAGGCTCAGGGCTCTTTCTCCAAAGCTGTCAAGTCTGAAGGCACTAGGGACCAGGACCTACCCAGTCCACAATGAGGATCCTGCTGGCCTTGCCCTGTTGTTGCAGCTGCCGGCAGGCGATGGCCACTGAGTTGAAGAAACAGAAGCCCCTGGGAGGAGAGAGAGGTCCTGCCAGCCCATTCTCTCCCATGTCGTCACATCTCCAGCTTCCTCTCTCCACAGGATCATGGCCTGGCCCCCCCCCAAAACACCCAGGGAAAGTAGGAAATGTCTCCGATCTCACCCCAACCAGGCTTCTCCCAGGCCTTACATGGCTGTGGAATGGTCTGCATGATGTCCTGGGGGCCTAACCACAGCAAAACCATTCTGGAAACAGAAAGAATACTTATCAGCCAAATGGCCAGCCCCCTGGTCCATGAACCTACCCCTAGTCCCAGGCTCCTCCCCAAAGAAGTAGCCCCAGGGCAACAGCTGACTGTGTCCAAGATGGATGTGAAGTGCCCTGCTACTCGGCCTCTGCTTTCAGGCTGGACAATAACACAGAATCCCACTCCCTGGTATGTCCTGGTTGTTAGCACTTTGTAGTAACAATAGCTACTGTTAGGCCAGAAGCATTGAGCCTGGCCCTGTGCTGGATACTCTAAACACTGGATTTTACCTGCACAACATCTCTCTGAGGTAAATGTTATCTAATTCTCACAACATCTCCAAAAGATAAACATTATTATTATCTCTAGTTTACAGACAAGGAGAAATCTCAAGCTTAGGCAGGTTAACCAACTTGTGCAAAGTTGCCTGGTAGTAAATGGTGGAGCCAGAGTTTCAAACCCAGGGATGTGCCTTTAGCTGTAAAACTCCACCAAGGAGCTAAGACACTTAGGACACCTTGACCGTCTTGAATTGAGCTCCTAAACAATGCGGAGGTGTGGACCTCAGGACAAGTCTCTGTAAGGTACCTGGCCCAGAGCACCAATTCAGTCCATCAAACCGTAGCACTGTGAAGAACCCATGTGCCAATGCACAGAGATCCAGAGACCATCTGCCACTTGCCTATGGTCACACAGCAGCCTGTGTTAAATGATCCTGGATGATCATGACCTCAGGTCTCTTACAAACCAAAGGCCCAGGGTCACAGTGGCTTGACTCCCCACCAAGTAACATGAGCCCAAGGTTCAAATTTCATTTTTTCTCCCAGAGTTTTAAATTTTCTTTCCAAAACCCTGTGGTCCTATCCTAGAGAAATGAGATGTCTGGAGTTCTGGACCTGGCCTTCCCTGCTGCCCCATCCTGCCACCTTCTCTGCAGCTTGTCCACCTTCAACCCAGACCTCCTACCTTTAGTTCGCGGGAAGCCACTTTGAAGGCCAGGTCGATGACACTGCCGGCAGCCCAGCGGGCTGCATTGGAGGAGTGCATTTCATTCCAGATGGTGTCAGTATCCACCTGTGGGGGCCAGAGTCAGGGCACGCATCATCCAAGGCTTCCCACAGGAGCCGGGGCCCATGGGTGGTACCCACCCCAGGAGCAGGACCCGAGGGGCAGGGAGCTGGACAGACAGCGCTGCCTACCCAGTGCCCCACCACCCAAAGGCAAGGCCTCCTGTATCCCCCAGTCCCAGCACAATGTCTCCTTCCCAGCTTCGGTCCATATCACCAAGCCCATTATCTGGCCAGCACTCTGCTGGCAGCATCGCGCCTGCCTCCCCGGTCAGAATAGGGGGCATGGCGTTACCTGGGTGGGACTTGGGGTTTGGGCCGGGAGGGGGTTTTAAGCCCCAGCTGGCTCTGCTCAGGCCCTGCGGGATGGTCGGAGCTCGAGGGGCCGTCTGCACCACTGTCTTCCACTCAGGGCCCCTAGCCCAGGCTGGGAGGCCCCCCAAACCCTGTCCCTGGGCCTCAAGGCTAGGGAGAGGCCGGGGGGCATGATGGGGAGATGGGGAGGGCGAGGCGGACCAAGAGAGGCGAGGAAGGCAGAGAGAGTCTCAAGAGGCTGGAGAAAGAGAGAGAGAGAGAGAGAAAGGGAGAGAAGGGAGGAGAAAACAGAAGCAACAACAGTTGGAAAAATCAGAAAGTGGCAAGAAATGGGAAGTTGTGAATAGGGCGCTGACTGGCTCCCAAACAGCATCCCCAGCTACAGCTCCCATTTCCCTCCAGAACTAGGCCTCCATCCCCTGCTTCCACACACCTGGCTGGGGAACCACTGTGGGGAACTTTTTAGGCAAGTAGAGCACTGTTAAGGAGGCAGGAAGTCCCCCAAGTAGGGTGAGGAGGGAGTAAGGAAGCTGGGGAGTGGGAGGGAAGTGCCTGAGTCTTTAAGGATACTGGAGGCACCCCCCCACAGCCCCAATTCGGCCTAGAGACCTGCTCCAGGGAGGCCAAACAGCCTGGAGGCTGGCATGGAATGGCCAGTTCTGACCACTGGGGCTAGTGAAGGGAGATGATCTTGGCCCTGCTATTTAAGCCTCATTCAACATTTACCAAACACCTTCTAAGTGTGAGGCACAAGGCTCCACACTCAGGAAACACTGGTAGGCCAAGGACACATCTGTCCACAAGGCGCTTCTAGCCAGCAGGACGTTACGGAAAAGCCCCTGGCCTGCCAGGTTTGGCAAAACCATACGAACGAGCAGATGGGGGCTGAGCCCGGGGAAACAGAAGGGAGGAGATCCCAGAACCCGTGACAATGCCTACTCGAGACCTTTGGTCACACTTACCCCAACCTCACCACAAGACAGCAATACAAACATCCGCTGCGCCATGAGCCCTGTGGAGAGAGGTCAGTACATGTGAGCCAAATCCTCTCAGCCTCTGGCCTGGCCAGGAGCAGGGAGGTCCTGGAAAGAGAGCCAGGGCAGGTGTACAGGGCAAGGTGGGGGTAGGCAGCAGAGGGACTAGGGGTGGCATGGCGATGTCCAAGATGCTGGAGGGACAGGCTGGGCAGAGCTGGGATGAGTGAGACAGGGGATGATGGGTAGGCTGGGTGAGCCAGAGGAGGTACGGGGACCCCAGATGCTACTGGGCCCCTACCTGCCAGCTTCCCGTTGTCCAGTTTGAGGCTGCTGAGTGGGTTGGTGCCGTAGAGGAGCACATGCCGCTCAGAGTGCACTGACTGCAGCTCCTCCAGGGAGGCCTTCCGGCCCCGGAGACACTAAGGAAAGACCCACAGAACTCCTGAGTCCTGCTCACGCCCTTCCCTGCCATCACCACCACCACACGCCTGCACCCTCATCTCATGCTGGCTCCAGCACCTCCACCCGCTTCCCTTCTATCACTCTTTCCTCCTCAGTTCCACAGCCCCCACCCAACCTCCTCACCTCACACTGGCTCCGGAGCCCCCGCTCCTGCAGGCGAGACCAGATGCTCTGGATGCGACCTGCATGCTCTGGATGCCTGCTGTTATCTCCACAGGAGCACTGGTGCTTCAGCATGACCGAGTCATAGACCAGCCCTACCCGGAGCAGGAGTTAGGGCCAGGACCCCAGAGAGTCCTCACTGCCTGCTCACCCTCCCCTCATGGAGCCAGGCCTGGCACATACACCCTCGCATGCCATCCTGAACTTTGGCCCATTACACACAGACTCACATCCCCAGCTACTAACACTGTTATCCTAACCACTTCACGCACACACCAACACAGCCCAAGCCAACACGACTGCCACAGAGCCACTGCCTTCCCAACACACTGACCCTCCTCTAATGGCCTGATACATGGACCATGAACTCAAGAACTCAGAGGCTAACGAAGGGAGGCCTAATGTCAGGGCCTCACACTGAATGTCATGACCCAAACAGACTGCTAGCGGGGAGCAAGCAGAAAGAATTCCTCAGGAACCCCACAACCAGGAGCTGAGAGGCTCACAGGGATACTGGGCTATGTGACAAGACAGATACAGTTTTGGGGAAGTGACTGTTTCAGCCTGACCAGTGGGACACCTAGGGGAGGGCCCTGCACACTGCCAGTAGGAGGGTAACTGTCATGACATCAGGGACCTTCAAAATGCTCACACTATGTGATCCAGAAACACCACTCCTTAAGAGCAACCCTTGGTTAACAACTCTAGGGATGAGTAAAGGTTTATGGACAAGGAAATCCAAATGAGGAAAAATGAGTTACCATCTAACTGCCCAACTAGGAAGAAATCTTTAAGTAAAAATAAAGTACTGTGATGAAAATACTATAAATATCTCATTTCTAAGCATTAATTACATTATGAAACATTCAGAATATGTTAACTGAATAAAGCAGGGTAGAATGTGTATGTGGCACCTGTGTTGGTACATACGGTGTTTGTACGTGTGCATACGGCTGGAACAAAGACTGGTCAGAATATAGGAGCATTTATACTGGTTGCCTCTGGGCGGCGGGATAACGGTTGGTGATTTTTATTCTGTTCTTATGCTTTTCTGCAATTTTCAAAATTTCTAAAATGCTTTTGAGCTCTTTTTACAAGCAGAGCAACAAAAATAAATTCCATTTTTTAAAGGCCTAAACTAGCTGTTAAGAGATCCTGACAATTCTTAGCCTGGCCTGACGGCCAGCTTGCTAATCTGATAAGCTTATCGCCTTAGAGTTTCTGGGCCTAGGTCGCCTCGTGTGTAAATGAGATCCACCACCTAGTCCTCCTGCTTCATGGATGCTGTGTGGATCTCAAAAGACCAAAAAAGTGCTCTGTGGCTTCAAAAACTGTCCTTAGTGACATCATGATATAGACATGGACCTGTGCCCGAGAGCCTCTGTGCGCCCCAGCCCCTTCCTCCTGCCCCACTCTAATACGAGTCTTACCTGTGGTGAAGGGTAGGGTCCTGGAAGGGGTTTCTGAGCTGGGCAGGACGTGGGCCTGGCTGGTGGGCTCCAGGATTGACAGTGAGGCAGCTGGGGATGACTGAGTCCTGGACAGGGGCCGGTGACCACCCTGAGCCAGATGCACAGAGTCGCCAGTCCCTACCCGAGGGAGCCGCCCAGCCAGTCGCTGCTGCTCCCAGAGGAACACCTGAGGGACACAGGGGGGTGGGCTCAGTCTCCAGTTTCTCAGGATCCTATTTATGTTCTTTTGCCCAAGGTCTCGGAAACCTCCTTACAGGCTCCCCTTTGGGAGATATTCCAGGATGTCTCTAGCCCCGCCTCCCGGCTAGGTCCTGGCCTTTGACTCTGAGCTTCCTACCCCCACAAGCCCCCAAAGGTCTACATCCCATACTGACCACCCCATTTCCCCAGAGCTCCCTGGCCTTTTGAACTCCAAAGCCAGAACCCAGGTGAGGGACCTCAGGCCTAGCTCTGACCAGGATCTCCTCTTCTCCAATAACTGAGCAGCCAACCAAGGACGTAGGGACCTGCACGAGCCACCGTATGTGTGTGGACTGCTACCACGTGTGATGGGCTGAATTGCGTCCCTCTCTCACTTCTTATTTGAAGAAAATCCTAACCCTTTGTACCTTGGAATGTGACCTTAATTGGAGATAGCGTCTTTACAGAGGTAATCAAGTTAAAAAGAGGTCATCAGAATGAGCCTTAATCCAGTATGACTCCTGTCCTTATAAAGAGGGGAAATTGGGACACAGACACGGACAGAAGGAAGACAATGTGAAGACACATGGAGAAGACAGCCATAGACAAGCCAAGGAGAAAGACCTCGAATAGCTCCTTCCCTCACAGCCCTCGGAAGGAAACAACCCTGCCAACACTTCGATCTCAGTCTTTTAGCCTCCAGAATGGTGAGGAAATAAATTTCTGTTGTTTAAACCACCCAGTTCACAGTCCTTGTTACAGCAGCCCTAGCAAACTAATACCCCACAGCTAGACTAACATGGTGAGAGTGCTCTAGTTGAACCACCTGAGCCAGCTCTGCCCCACCTCTTGCCCTAGCCACCTTCCCAGAGACAGTACAACTGGTCATAGAGCAAAGTACTACAGTAGGAGCGTGTATGGTTCCAAGAGAGGCCAGCCTCACTGCTAGACAAGGGACATGAGTTCACACTGAGCCTGGCAGGCTGCCGCACTATGCACGTAAGTGTAAGTGTGCATGTGTACGGGTGTGTGTTCGTGTGTCTGTCTGTACCTTGGTATGGGTCTGGCAAGGCAAACATAGTTTCCAGAGCTATTTCTTGCACTCATATCCTATCTCCCTCCCTTCCATCTATGCCAGGGCCCAGCATCTCCCACTTATACCTTCCAGGGGGCACTGGAGCACTGCCATACCTGCTGGTGCTGCTGGAGAGAAATAGGGCCTCTGGCCTCATGCTGCCCATGGCTCGGCTCCCTGTGTTCCAGACTGTCATCTCCCAGTGGCCCCACTCCTCCACCATCCGTCTCCAGGTCCTCAGCTGAGGGTATCTGCCATAGTCGGGGCTTCTCACTTGGCTTGGCTGGCCTCTGGAGAGGGGAGATGCCCGCTGAGAAGTCATGCTGGAGTGTGGGCTGTGGGGTGGGACATGGTGGGCTTGGTGGCCACTCATCTGACTGGGATTCCTGTGGCCATGCAGCTATCAGTTTCCATGAGCCACTTCCTCACTCTAGGCCTCCAGGTCCCTGCCCTTCTGAGGCCTCCCTTCTTCCTTCAGCTCCCAGGGACCCAGTTAAGCAATCCCTCACCACCTCCCCTACCCAATTCCCCTCACCTTGATCAGCTGGACATGAGGTTTGAGCTGCCCCATGCTGGGCTGCAGGGGGCCCAGCGGTGGGGAGGCGGTGGTGCTTGGGGGCAGGGGCTCTGAGCGGGTCCAGCTCAGTGGCCAGTGGAGGCCTGACCCAGGGAGCCGCTCGGTGGTCAGTAAGGACTGGGCCAAGTGGTAGAGCAGGGGCCCAAGGCCAGGCCCTGGAAAGAAGGGGCGGGGTGGGGGGGGAAGGGGAAACCATTGAGATGAATGGAAGAAAGCAACGACATAGGGTGGAGGGTAGGGACTCAGCAGGGAGACACAGAGACGAATGGGAGGGTGGCAGAGGGGGCAGGAAGGATGGTATCAGTCCCAAGCTTGGCCCTTAGCAGGTTGCCAGGACCCAGGCCCTCCCCTGGAGAAGCAGCAGTACTTACCAGCCTGCAGGGGGGCATGAGAAACTGAAGGATCCAGGAAAATAGGCTGTAGGCGAGAGGGCATGGGGCCACCAGTTTCAGGCTCCAGGCCATGGGGAGGAAATAGGGGTGCATGGGGACTCCCCAGGACTGGCCCCCGAGGGCCCATTGTTGGATGTGTCCTGCGGTCACCATCAGCCTGGGGAGGAGGTGGGGAGGAGTCACAAGGGAGCAGGTTCCAGCAGAAAGAACAGTGACGGCAGTGGGGCGAGACGGCAGGAGAAGGGAATAAAAGAAGCTGGGAGCTTGGCATGGGGGAGGGCGCCTCAGCCACTCACCCTGGCAGGGGCGGGCAGCCCCAGTGTGATTGCGGGCAGCAAGGACACTGTCGGCAAGGCGAACGGGGCCAGAGAAGTCTCCTGCCGCCGCAGCCGCTGGCCCAAGAGCGCCTGCCATGGGGAGCAGGGCAGGGGTCACTGGTCCCAGACCTCTACCCCCGGGCACGCCCTCCCCCCAGAACACCCAGGAGGCTCAGGTGCGGTTGCCCAGACCCTATGGCCCCAGCCTGGTCAGGGTCGCTTGTTGAGAGGAAGGCTGAGCCTCAGAACTGCCCTGGAGAGTCCAGCCAGCAAGGCCTTACCTTTGAGCTCAGGACGGGGTAGGGGCCGTGCTCACTGTCATTGGGGGAGCTGCACCCTGATGCAGGTGTGCTGCTACTACTGGGGGAGGAGTCTGAGGATTGGAGAGGGAGGGAGGCATAATCAGAGACCAGGCGATAGCCAGAAGGGTGGCCTCTGCTTCCTGCTTTCCTCCCAGAAGGATAGGAAGAAAGCAGGCCACCATTAGTCTCCAGGGTCTTTGGACATTTTTTTTTTTTATGGTACCGCTTCTTCGGGGCAGAGAGAGCAGGGGTTGGCTTTTAGCCCCAACGTGCTCCCTAGCAAGAGTGTAGGGTATATGCTATATAACCAACCACCCATGATAACCCTGAGGAGGGGACCCCTGCCTTGGTGGTACCTGGCCCAAAGGGACAAGATCAGCCAACCCCACCTGTGTTGTTGGTCCTCACCTCCAAGGTTGTCTGCAGGTCGCCGCCGGAGACTGGGAGGGGCACTTTCCTTTCTGAGTAGTGGATTCTTCCTCTGCTCCAGGGACTTCTTGGGCTTATAGCGCAGCTTCAGGTTGGGCTCAGAGACTGTGGGAGCACCAGCATTACTCAGCCCCACACCCGCCCTCCTCCCCTCTGCCAGTTAGCCCTCTCCCACAGTCATCCCATGGCCAAGGCCCTCGCCCTTAACTCCTCTGTTGGGTCTCCACCTGCCCATACTACTCACCTGTCTTACGCAGAGGGAAGTGTTCTGGGGGGTCACTGGGCAGGCTGGGAACAGGAGGCAGAAAGCTGCTGAGCATGGAGCGGGCAGCTCCTTCCGTCTCCAAGGGCTCGAGAGTTCTATGGAATGAGTGCCAAGGCTGCTTCAAAGGAGCAAGGATGCCCACAGGCCTAGAAGCTGCCTCATTCCACAGGGGCTCTTTCCTGAGCACGGGCATGGGACTTGCCAGGGGAAGTGGCAGCCAGCAGGGTGGGCAACATGGGGCTGACAGGAATAGAGGCCACGGCAGCACTGGGCCTCCCATCCTCACATGCAAAACTCTGATTTGGCAAAGGAGCCAGGGTCCCAGACACACTGGGAACTCTTGACTCAGGTGGGAAGAACTTGCTCTAGAAATCAGAATATATTAGAGGCGACATAAAAAGAGAAAGGAAATTGTGTGGAAGAATACCAATGGGGTGATATGCGTTTGTGTGTGTGTGCATGTGCACAAAGAAGAACGGCCCCAGGTGGGGGTTGGGGAGAGATAATTAAAGGAAAGAAGAGGGCAGACGTCAGTTGGGAGAGGGGACTGGGGGATGTATATTACTTTAGGAGGTAAAGGATAAGGATCAGGTGGTGGGCAAAAGGGAGGAAAGGGAGGATATGTGAGTGCTCACAGATGGAATTATAGGGATGAGAGGGCATGGTAGGGACACAAGGCAGCAGGGGAAAGAGGGAGTTACCTGTAGGGAATGCTAGGGCTACTGGGGTGGACTGTTCTCTCCAAGGCTGCCTGCTGTTTCTTTAGAATCACCTCCGCCAGCTTCTGCTTGACCACACTGCTGGCCACGGCACCTGCAGAGGCAGACGACCAAGAGAGAGTTTGGGATGGGTAGATAGGAGGCCACCCTGGTACATGCTCTGCCTGCTGCCCCAACCACTGCTCCAATATAAGGTGTCCTAGGAACTCCTCAGGTAAGAACCGAGCTCAAGGCCTCACCTCAACCCTCTCCCCATACCCGCCCCCACCTACATTCACAGGCAGAGCCCAGCAAGCAGAGGCATATCTGCGCTGGCATCACTCCCACCCCAGACCTCACGTGCCCACTCAGGAGGGCCATGGACACTGGCCGGGGGTGGGCTGGGGCGGGGGCTCCATTCTTACTTCGCTTGCTCTTGTCCTTATTGAGAAGCTGCCGTAGCTCTTGCTCCTGCTGCCCCACCGGCAACTCGGGCATCGGCGTGTCCATTGAGAGCTGTGGGCAGGGCCAGCCGCCCAGGAAGGGGCAACGAGTTGAGGACTGAGACAAGGGTCTGGGGGGTTCAAAGGGAGGGAGGGGGCCTCGGGGCTGAGCTCAAGGCTGCCATGTGTGCAGGGAGCTCTGTCTTTACCCTCATGGGCTCCACCGAGCGCTGCTGCTGCAGGCCTGCCAGGAAGAGGCGGTGGTGCAGGTGCTGGGGGTGCTGCAGGGCCAGCAGCGCTGGCTCCGGTGGGGGTTCCACCGGGGGCCGCTGGCCCACCCGCAGGTCCATGGGCTGCGGCTGAGGGCCTGGCGTGTCTGCACGGGGCCTGGGGCAGCCTGGGGACACAGAGAGAGCGGGGTCAGCCAGAATGTTTGTCTGCAGGTGCATGGTTACAGCCTCATCAGCCTCCTTCAGGCTCATTTGACTCAAAATGACAAAACACGTTTGAGGGGCCTTTTCTTCACTCTTCCTCACCATGGTCCCTCAAGGTAGGTATTTTCAATTCCATTTCACCCATGAGAAAGGAAGTGATAGAAACTGTACATAATCTATCGCTGGTGGGGTCCGAATTGAGCCTTCTGACTGTGAGCATACCGCTGTCCCACTAACTGTGTTGCTTCTCCACGCTGGAAGCTGAGACTGAGGGGATTTCAAGATGGGCCGAGCCCTTTGGTGGTACATTCTGGGTCCTGCCTTTTCTTTCCTTTCTTTCCCTCTGGAAGTAGGGTTTGGTCTCACTGCCCCTAATGACAATGATGAGACAAGCAGACAGTTCCCTTTATTCAGCTTCTAACCCTGAAGGGCCTCGCAAACCTCTCAGTCGCCACCCTCCCTACTCTATCCCAGGCCATAGGATCAAGAAGTGGTGCCTCAAACTTATAGCCAAGCCCTGACTGCCACCTCAGGCCTGCACAGCCCACATGCCCATGGAGCCTGCTCTCGGTTACCCTCACACCAGCAATAGGCCTGCAGTAGTAAGGGCAGTTGCCTCTTCTTGAGTGTCCTCTGCACCCATGCCAGGGACACACTGCCAAAGCTGTGGGTGCAGGGACTATTTATACCTAGTTTTCAGACCAGGTTCTCCACCAGCATAGCCAGCTGGAACCAGGCCAGGCTGAGCAGCGGAAGATGCTCAGAGATGGAGCTGCTGCTGGGCGATTATTTTAAGAAGGGGAAGCCGGTAGGGGTGGAAGTAGGTGCCCTCAAAGAGAGTACACAAGCACAAAAATCCTTCTGGTGAGGCCTCCATCAGCTCATTCAATGCTGAACAATCTCCATCAGGGCAGCCACAGGCTGTCCTTGGGGCCTGAGACTGAGGACTAGAAGTCACTATGGCAAAGCTCCAGCTGGGGAGTCAGGAAACTCGGCCTCCAGACCCAACTCAACCATAACTAGTCATTATCTTAACATCTGTAGCACACGTGCCCATGTGACTGCAAAACCTTCTCACCTCATCACCCCCATAGGCCCTGGGAGGTAGCCGTTACTATTCTGTCATCCCAAACGAGGAAACTGAGGCTAAGGTAAGGGCCACCCAGCTCGGGGCAGAGTGAGGACAGGTTCTAGTCCTGTTGAAGACAGTGTGTGGCTCTGTTTTCCCAATGACTCTCAAGTGTTCACCTCCCCCTTGCAGCTCAAAAGCTGAAAATCCAGGGTCCCCAAACTGTTGGTCACCTTGATGGAGTCAAACAGGCAGGTTGTTGCTATGGGGCGTCTCTTCTAATATTCTCTGACCATGAGATGGAGACATAAAAGGAGCAGAGGAAGGAGATGCCCCCCCAACTGTCTGGCTGTCAGGAGACAGGAGGGAAGAGCTGTGTACCCATAAGCAGCCCACAACGGGCAATGCACAGCTTTGTTCCCCCCACCCTTTGTTCCCCTATGCGTCCATGCAGAGAAACCAGAGTTTCATTCGGGGGCTCAGATGCCAGTACACTCCCGCCCCAGGAAGGGTCTCAGTCCTTCCAATGTCTGGTGTACTAGCTTCCTGGGGTTACTCCCCTGATGATGCAAGAAGGACCTCGGGGACCCAAGGCAGGCCACTGCACTTGCTGCTAGGGGCTTGAGCCACACGCAAACCCCCAGCCCTGCCACGGCCTCCAGAACAGAAGGCTTCTGGGAATGTGGGAGGGGCTCTGCCTGCAACCCTGGGAACATCTCTTGAGGTGATTTAGCATTTAGGGGTCTGAAGAATATGGTGCTAACCGGGCTTCTCTCAACTTTGTCTCCCACATCTGAACTCGAACCCTCCATTTAAGCCATCAGCTCCCATCTTGTCCATGTGCCTTTTGTCCTCTGAGCCTTTGCTCACAACATCCCTCTGCTGGTGCTACACTCACTGCTTGATTCTACTTTTCCAGATCCTACCCTTTCTTCCAAGACCAGCTGCAGACTTCGCTCATTTCTGGACCCAGCCCAGCTTCCCCTCGTCCCTCCCTCCTCTGGATTTCAATCACAATGCGGTTCTGTGCCCTATAAGAACCATGTGGACAGGGGCCACGTCTAAATTAAGCTCCAAGGGCCAGCACCTAGAACAGTACCCAGCACATGAGAGGCACCCAATAAATGCTGGTTGAATCAATGAATAAATCTCTATATCCCCAAAAAATGCCTAGGAAGGCACCCGGCACAGAGATGGGGTTCATTAATGTTTCTTTTTCTAACTTCTGTATTTAATTTTTAGGAAATTACACATCTAGGAAGACTAATAATAGGTGGTAGATTTAATGTTTCTTGAAGGACTAGATGAACACATTAATCTGCTGTCCCCTCATTTGGCAGTGGTCACGTACTGCGTTCTACTATTATTTTTCTTTTTGTTTATGGGTCCTATCTCCCCAACCTTCCCATAAGCTTTTGGACACCTAGAATGGAAACAAAGAGGGTACCTGGCCTTCATTCCTTCCTGCCATACGTAACTATTAGGAATCAGGTATATACCTTGCATCTAATAGGCCCTCAGTGGATATTGGCTGAAGTTAACAAAGGGGAAGCCCTCATCTAGCCACAGCTCCAACCCCAATCCCAACCCTACAGGCATGTTCTAAAGCAAAGCAGCTGCAGGAACTCCACTCATCTCTGCCCAGTGCAGTCTAACAGGAGGCAAGGAAGGTGAGAGAACCAGGAAGGGTCCCTCTCTTCCCACCCAAGTAGCACAATACATCGTTCCATCCTGCAAGCCCACTTTGCAGGGCTGGTGTGAGGACTGAAAGAGTCAGCAATCGAGAACATGCCACCCTGCCCAGAGCCTGACATGAGGCAGGGGCCTGAGAATAAATAGTAGCTTCCTACTCGCTTTCCTGTTTCTCTGCACCCAGCAAAGGACAAAAAGAGCATCCTGCCTTTCCTCTTCCTGCCGTGTTTCCTAGCACTGGGACCAGCCTAGATCCAGAGTTGCCATCTTATCCTCACTCTTTACCCCTCTCCCCTGGAACCTCAACCTCCCAAACTCCCTGGCTGATCAGCCAGCTACCCTGCTCAACCACTGTTTAGCTCCTCCTCCTTCTCGTGTCCTTTCCATCCTCATCTTCCACACCCCACCAGTCTCCCTCAGGACCGATGCTTACCTGTGCCAGGGGGACTGGGACAGTGGGCACCCGGGCTCACCTGGGTCCCATCTGTAGAGAGAAGAGAGATAGAGAATAGGAGCTGCAGGGAGGCGGCACAAGGAAAGCCAAGCCAGGCAGGCTCCTGGCCACTCCAGGAGGCCTCCACCCAGCCAGTTTGAGCCCTCCAAAACCTTGCACCTCTACCAGAAGCTAACTAAAAAGGGAAGACTCCACCCCATTCCTTTCCTAAATTTCCATGCTGAATCACGGCAGTCGTTGCCTCCTTCTTCCTCTTCCAATCTACTGAGCGACTCAGATATCTCACCCTGCTGGAGCTCAGTCCACAACAAGAACCCAAGGAGGTGCCAGTTCACCCAACAATGCCCTCAGCCTTCCTGATGTGTTCAGGTTCCCATAGCCCAAAGGGAAAGAAAAGGGCTAGGAGGTGAGGTGGGACAGCACGGCTGCTGAGACTACACTAAAGATGCCAAGAGGGAGATGGAGATGGACAGGGGAAATCAGGCCTGGAGAAAAGGAACCGGGGCCCACTCAGATGCTTCCACAGAGGGAAAGGGACTGGGCTATGGCCTGGAGGTCAAGTTAGATCTGGTGGGAGCTGTAACATGAGGCATCTGAAATACACAGCCCAAGGACCCCATGGCAGGAACTCCTTTCCTCCTGCTGCTCCATCCTATGTCCTGCGGCCTGCTCCCCCAGGGAAAAGAACCACTCAGCCTTTTTCTAGGATAATATGAAATAGAAGTCTTTCCTTCTGGAAATGGTCACCTCTCTCAGGCTCCTAAGCCCAACCCAGAAACTCTATCCCATTCATAATCCATGAAACCCTATGGTAGGGCCAGAGCTGGTCAGAAGCAGAGAGGCCCTAAGGAGCCCAGAGGCTGAGCAGGCTGAGTGGGATGGACACCTTTCCCTCCTGCTGTCTCAGCTCAGAGCCAAGGGAAAAGGAGGCCAGGGAATGGAAAGCCATCTGGAGGGAGCATTTAGTGGACACACAGAAGCCCTATTTAGGCCAGACCTGGGGTGGAAAAAGTGTTTTCTGGAAGAAAATTGGCGGGTGCTACTCTTTGGATCTGTGTCTAAGGGGCAGCCCCAGTTCCTCTTCCAGAGTTGAAAAAGAAGAACTCCCTGCAGGCAGACTGCTGGGGGATGGGGCAACTCTGGACCCAGAGAGACTCCCACCAACCGCCCTCAAACACTCAGGCCCCATGCTTCTGATGACAATGTTTGGTAGGGAAATGTGGCTCCACCTATTCAAATTCTACCCATCCTTTGAAGTCCAATCCAGGCCCACCTCCTCATGAAGCTCCCCCTGACCTCTACTCTCTTCACTGCCCAGAGCACCCACTCTGTATCCACCACCTGGATATTCCATTAATCATGATGTCTGGGGTTTCATTCATAAGCCAAGTCTATCTCTACCTCAACTTTGCTGGGCACATGGCAGGCTCTGTTAGGAACTGGTGAACTGAACACAATGCTTCTCTCCTGGCTTCCTGCCCAGGACATGGCATGAATATTTCTCAAGGTTTGTGAGCCTCAAGGAACGCGGGGGCAGGAGGCAGCCTCTCCACCCCAAGATGTGGTAACCCCCATCCTGGGCTCTCTTAGGACCTCTTTCTTCTGCAGGACCTGGTCTCCCAGGAGAGGTTTCTGAACCAGTTTCCCAGGTACACTCCCAGAGGCCGTGTTGGGCTTAGAGATCCTGACTACAGAGAATTCTCTCCTACCTCCCTGGTCCCTGAGGACTGGTCAGCAGCATTCACGCTTGGGAACAGAGCCAGTTCTCTGCGCCTCACTCTCCTGGTAACCACAGATTCTGGACAGCATGGACTCTCTGGATAGGAGAAAAACTAATGGCCCTGAACTCCACAGTGTTTATTACCAGGCCCAAAAGGGATGTTTTGTGAAGCTGATCGATGATAAAAACTCCGTTCAGAAAAGCTGCATGTGTGCAAATGTGGGCACATTTGTGCTAACAGGGGCTGTTTCCAAAAGCAATTCCTGGAAAAAGTTTGGCTTCTCCCCTAACTCCCCAGCTCTGGGCTTCCAGGAGTTGATTTCCGAAAAACCCAGAACAACAGAGATAAGACCTGAGGAACAGCTCTCCAGTGCCCCAAAGGATGGAAAGGTACCGAAAGGCACCTAGTCAGTGGGTAAACTGAAACCAGAAAGTGAACATCCTTCATCCCAGGCCTGGGGATAAACTTGGAGGCCCCCCTTCCCAATGGCCCCTCTAAGAGCAATGGTACGACTAATTTGGGTCAAACTGAAATAGCATGAGGAGTGAACGGGCCCAAGAGGTGGAGAATGCTGTGTAGGGCTGGACCCCTCTCACACAGATGGGGACCAGGGTGGAAACCTCTCCTTTTTAGAGTCCTAGCTCTACTACCCCTCCTTTCTACCTTCTTGGGAAGCAACTGTGGTCAGGCTGAAGAGACAGTTTATTTGGCACTGAGGCACCTGGCCTATCAAATCACCTCCTCAAACCAGAATACCTGATCTTACCCAGAACCAAAGAGCCCAAGAAATCCTGCCCCATTGGGTCGACCTCAGCTCTCAACAACCTCCAGAACAGACAAAGGCCACTCTTCCATCGCCTGAGCACCTGTACAAGCTGTTCTCCCCACTTACTTTGTTGCCCCGGGCCCTTACCTGGGCAGAGAAACCTGAGCCCTGCCTGACCACCTGCTCTCCCAGGTGCAGCAGGCCCTTTGTCAGGGAGATGGCTTCCCCAGGAGTACTGCCACAAAGAAGCCCTCTCCAAAGGCCTCTGATGTCTTTTTTGAAGCTGTTTCACCTGCTTGGTCTACTGACCAGCTAAAAGGAGGGGCAGGAAGACCCAAGCCCCAGCTACTGGAGGAAAGCAGGCAGCAAAAGGAGGCTAAGTGCTGGGTTCAGGGCTGATCCCCTCCACACTCCACCCCCACCCCCCACACTGCAGCTCTGGTTCTGTTTCCCTGACACAGGACAATGCTGGCAGAAGAGAGGAAAGCTGAGGCCTCAGGAAGATCCAAGAATAAATAAACGTAAGAAAGAACATTATGGTTGCCAGGCCTCTGTGACACAAAGTGAGGGCTGAGAACAGAGGAGAGAAGCCCTTCTTGAAGGCACTCAGGTCACAGAATCTGAGAATACTAGAACTAAGGAAACTTTAGAGATCGTTCAGGCCAACATTCTCACTTCACAGAGGAGGGAAGACAGAGGTCATGGTCACCTGGCAGGGCAGTGGTACCGTCAGGCCAGACAATACCAGTGCAGGGGGAACCCAAAAAGTCGATTCCAAATGCACACACTAAGCACTTTCATTGTAATCTCACTCATCCAGGGGTTGAATGGATGGAAATAAGAATGAAACCTGGTTCTCACTTTCAAGAAGTTTAAAATAAACTCAATTTTTTTAAAAATTAAAAAGCATACTACTTATAGATACTAAAAAAAATTCAGAGAACCAAAAAGTATACAACAAAGTTTCTTACTCATCTAACTCCCTAGAATTTCCCTAGAATTAACCCTTTCTAATAGTTTTGTGGGTACCTCTTCCAGAAATTCTTACTCATTTTCTTGACATTAAGCTGCTTATTGCTCAGATTTATCCAGAATCCAGGGGCCTGCAAACTGGCTGGAAATTCCTGTAAGATGAAGTTATGGAAGTTATCCACAGCATAGAGGAAATTGGCTTTGGGGTCGGATGGACCTGGGTTCAAACTGACTCCCTCAGTGACCAGCAGGGAGAGCCAGTGATACAATGTGACCTGGTCAGGCCTCAGCTGCCTCATCCATAGTAAGAGAATATGAATATCTGCTTGGAAGCAGTTACAAGACTAGCAATGCTGTGTGGGAAGCACCTGGCATGTGGTAGGTACTCCCTCAATGGTCACGATTAATAACTGCTTACCCCCGAACTTATCTGCAGCCTCCCTCCTGGCATAAGCATTTCAGTGTCTGGTCCGAACTGTCTCCTCCCCTCCTCTACCACAGTCCACTTTCTCCCAAATGCATTCTCATGCCCCATCTCTTACCCACTGCCTCTCTCAACTACAGTCTCTTCCCTTTCTCTTCCATCTGAACTTTTGTAAACTAACACTTTCCTATGAGTTGTTCTAAGTTCCTTACATGTGCTAGTTCATTTAACCCTCATAACAAACCAATGAGACAGTTACTGCTTTATCCCCATTATGTAGATCAGTAGACCGAGGCCCAGCAGCGTTAAATAACTTGTCTGAAGTCACATAACATGCATGTGGCTGACCTGGGACTTGAGCCAGGCAATTGGGCTCCAGAATACATGTTCTCAACCAATATGCTCTCCTACTCCTCCCTAGCACTTCCACTCCCCACAGGCCTGCAGGGAGAGAGCAAATACAGGACCTAGCTGGGCAGAGGAAAAGATAAAAATATCACAGCCCCACAAAGACCCTTCCAAGCAAACCCCGGCCCTACTGTAGACTGGAGGGCAGAAGCTGCCTATTTCATGTTTGAGCCCCCATGAAGACAATCCTGATGAATCCCTTCCAGATAGCAACCATCAGCTTTGCAAATTCCACACAATGATTTCAGACCACGTGTCTGAACAAGGGGCTGACGATAGGTTGAGGTCCATGGGCATCATTTTCCCTGCTCTTGGGAGCCCTGCCATATCCTTTCTCTAGAAGCTTCCAAGTCCCTCTGAAACTCTCTCATTAGCATCCCAGAGTAAGCTCCCCTCTATCTAGAGGGACCAGGGACAGAGGCTCGGCTCCCAAGTGAGTGGCCTGGGACTTGGACCTGCCCCTGACAAAGGCGTCCCATCAGTCCATGGGAGGGGCCCGAAGCTTTGCAGGATCAGCAACTATGCACCAAGAAGGAGGCTAGATGTCAGGGCAGAAAAGCTGGCCCTCCAGCCTCCTTCTGCTGCCTCAGCTGTTAAGCATGCCCCTAACCTTCCCCCACCCCCTCCAACCCTGCTGGGGCCATGGCAGCTATTTTTGGCTCTTGACACCTGGGTATTTTGCAGCCGCAGGATGTCCGGTTTGGAGTCTCTTTCTGGGAATCCCACAGGCGGCTGTTGTAAACAGCCCCACGCAGCGGTGGCCAAGCTGGGAGCCTCGCCGCCATCCCCCCCACCTCCCATTCTGCTGTTTGAGATGAATCAAACAGGAAGCAGACGTAACCATGGCAGCGGCAGCTAGAGCTCCTGAGGATGGGAAAAGAGCCTTCCCTAGATCCTTGCCCCTGCTCCAGGTCCTCTGTTCCACTCGGTGCCTCTCTTCATGGATGGAGACTCCTGAACTGTGAGGTGGGGGAACTGGGCAACTGCGTGTGCGGCTGTCAGTTCCTAGGGCTGGTGCTCTCTGGAGAGACTCATTGTCCTCTGGCAAAGAAAACGGGGGTTTCCTCCAAGCCCTGCTGGCCTCCCAGGGCATCTTAGACCCACCACTTAGTCTTCCCTTCCTGCCTTTTGTGATGGTATAAAGGAAAGAGCAGGGCTACTTGCTGTGGGTAGCCAGCATCCACTTCCCGTCACCCGTAGCCTTCTCCTCACAGCAGAGGAGGCCTGCCCTGCCCACTTAAGGAATTCCTGAGCAGGCAGGCTTCCCCTGTCCCAGCAGCCTGGTCCAGACTGCCCTAAGGTTTCTCAGGTCCCAAAAGTACTCAAAAACAAAAGTTCCTACTTACTCTCACTCCCCTGCTTTAGTAGCTCCAATCCCTGAGATGGGAAGTTTACCATGATGTCTAACCACCATCTTTCCTATCATAAGCAAAACATCCTGAGCAGTCAAGATGGGGGCCCCATATGTAATATGGGGAGAAGAGGTGAGGCTCTGTCAGTTTCTGCCTTTCTCTCCCCTCCCCCCACTCCTTGGTGCCCCACTTCAACCAGCTGCTCTACCAGCCAGCCCACTGAGTCTTTCTCAAGGGCCAGTGCTTGCCCCAACAGGAAGCACGGTCACTGCCCCAAGGCTGCCTCTGGGCTTCTCCTTCTCCCTCAGAGGTCTCATATTCATTCCCTTGCCCTTCTTATTGTTCCCTCAGCTTCTGGGCCCTCCTCAACCAGACCTTACCTCCCTGTGTACCCCACTCCTGCTGGCCAGCCCATCTGCCTCTCCCTGCTGCAGTGAACCAGGAGATGTGCCTTCCTCTGACCCTCAAACCTGTACTACCTGCAAAACCACTCAGCCACTCCAGAGACTGCCAAGGAAGAATTTAGCTTATACTCTTACTAATTATCATATTATAATTATTAGTTAGTAGTGATCAACGACCATGTATTAAATGCTTACTGTGTGCTGGTTACTGTACTAAGTAAGCATCTCACTTGTACTATTTCATTTATTTCATTTGATCTTCATAACAGTCCCATAAGGTAGTTACTGTTATTATCCTCCTTTTACAAAGGAAGAAACTGAGGCTCAGAAAGGTTAGGAAACTTGCCAAAGTCACTTAATGGCAAGTGGGGCTTCTGTGGCCCAAGAATCTAAACTCTTGATCACTACACTAATGTGTACAACTAGTTCCACCCACCTCCACCGAAGGGCTACAGGACAAAGTGGAGGCCCAGCATCTGAAGGCCTGAGGGTGACTCACGTCAGGGCATGTCCCCACAGTGTGCTAGTTCTCCATCCAGAAAACATCAACCACAATAAAAATAAAAACAGAGAGAACAATCTCTGCCTGTGTCCTTCACATGATTTTTGTCTCCCGGAGACACTCCCCAACCCCATCTTCACTTCCTTTTTCATCTTTTATTTTCCCTGCTTTTTCAATGTAGATGTTAACATTTTATTGTTTCCTGTAAGCTGCCTCCAGCAGGGTTTTTAACTAAGCAAGCAAACCCCCCAGGACTGCAGGGGAAGATCACTCTCTTTGTGAAAACACTCTGGAAACTGGCAGGCCATATGAATGCAGGTTGTATAACCAGAGCAAGTCACCTGTCATAGTAAGCATATTCCCTTTGGAGAAGACGCTCTCCTGCTCACTCTCTCTCAGGCCACACACACACACACACAAGCACAGTGACCTCGTGAGCATGTGGAAGTTATGGAGCACCCACTAGCAGGAGAGCACCTACCTTCGGGGTAGGCTCCTGGGGGCTAAGAACACAAGCAAAGGGCCATTGACACCCTTAGACATGGGAAAGGCAGAGGCCACTATGGGGCCCTCTGGCTTGCTCCATGGCCTGAGTGTATCATGGATATGAGTCTGTGAATAGCAACAAGCTATGAATGCTGGCACTCACAGGGATCCACATTAATATTAATGACAGTAAATACCCCCGAGATCACCATTCCACTTATGACTGGGTATCTCCCTCATTTTGCCTGTTATTTTTGGAAGATGGCAGAGGTCTGTTGAGCATATTCTCCAGGTGACATGATTCCCTCTGTGGCTAGGGCTGCCCTTAAGACCTGGTGGACTGGGTTTTTCCAGATCACAGATCCAGGCCAGGGTGCTTACAAAGCCTCAGGGAACCCAACAGCCAGACGCATGGTCCTGAGTACTGATTTAGACAAACCAGCTATGGAGGACAATTTCTGGCCAACTGGGAACTTGATGATGAGATGAAAATTTACCATAGTGGAAGGTGGAGAGCACTGAAAAAACAGCAGACACAGTGTGATCTCATTTTGGTAAAAAGTACAATGTATAAAGGCACGTCAGGAAATGCACTGAGGTAGCATAGCAGTGATCTCTGCTGGGATTGTGGCAGTTTTTTAAATTTTCACTTCTCTGTGTTGTCTGATTATCTATAATGCATACCATCTGCCTCTGCAATAATAAAACAAAATATATATGTATATCACACACACGTAAATATAGAGATGGCACAGCAAATGCATAGTGAAGTCAAGAGGCAACCTCTGATTCCCAAACCTAGGTCACAGGGCTTGAGTCAACTCCACAGATTGGATTCTTCGACCCCATACCTTCTGAGGTTCTGCGTGATCTACATCCTAGTGTCCTCTGCCTCTCCTGAATCATGCAGAGAACCTAGCATGGGGCTGGGCATAAAGTCATGACTTACTCAATGAATGCCTGCAGGCTGAATAATGATCATTTCCTGAGAGAAATGCCTCCTGCCTCTTCCAGGGCCGCTGTGCTGGGAATACTCACTACTGACATCACTGACCTTCCCATCTCTCTGCCTCATGTTCCTCTTAAGAGCTGCCAGGGAGGAGCTAAAATAAAGGTCACCCCAGCAGATGCTGGCAAGGTATTCTACATTGGGGCCATCAGGGGCAGCCCGTCCCAGGCCCTCCCCAGTGCCAGCTGGCTTCAAGGCCCTTGGGCCCCCCAGTGTCCTGCCTCACTGAGGGAGGCTGGGGGCAGTGAAGTGAAAGAGAGAAGGGGTCCACCCTGTGACTTCTGGCTCCAGACGCCTTGCTGCTCCAGGCTCTTATGGGTGGAGGAATCTGGAACAGTAAATTTGGCCAGTTTTTTTTGGTGAACTGGGGCTGGGTCCAGTTTCTGTTCTTCATGTCTTTCCCATTCCCTATCCCTGACCTTCAAAAATATGAACAATAACATTAATAATGATGCACTGACTTCATACCAGGCACGGTGCTAACATTACTTACTTTAATCTCTATAGCAACTTCATGAGGCTAAAACTATTCTTTCTTTTACGTTACAGATGGAGAAACTGAGGCACACTTAGGTTACACTTAGCTATTTGCAGAATTAAGGTCTCTGCAAAGGTCACCCATGCTTCACTTTGTGTCATTACAGAAAGGACCTCTTGCCACGCTTTGCAATGGGCCCAGCACAGCAGATCTAAGATGATAATTAACATCTGTGAGGTGCTTCAAAATCCACCAAATGCTTACACATGCATGTGAGAAAATCTGCATTTGAAAGACTAGAAAACCAAACAAAACCTTTGGCAACCTTGAACAAGGTCCTGCAGCCATTCGGCTGGGATTCAAACTCGGGTCTCTGGCTTCAGAATGGCACACCCCTTGCCCTCTTACACACAATTCTCCTGGTTTAATTCCTAAGACAGCCTTGAAGGCCTGGAAGGAAGATGTACAAGCCCTAGGACCTAGAGATGAAGCCTGCGCTCTACCCTATTCCGGGGCGGGCAGGGGGTGTTGAGGTGCCAGCACCTCCTCAGAGGCTCCACCGTGACTCACTCCTGGGACCCAGGGGAAACACAGCCCTGCGCTGTGGGCAAACACTGCCAGCCACCCGCCCCGCCTCCAGCTCCCCGCCTCCACATTTGCTAACTGAAACCCGGCTGCTGCTATTTTTAACCCTCCAGCTCCCCCTTGCCTGGGGCTCCCCGCCTTCACCCAACCCCCACCCCCTGCCCCAACTGGGTGCCATCAGCCTGTCATTCTGAGAGCAGTTCTACAATTTGAACGCCCCAGAGGGCGCAGCGGATGCCCATGCAGGTTTGTAGGGCAAGCAAAACAAGCCAGTTTCAGCCCAGTTGCCGAATTCCC
Source organism: Cynopterus sphinx (assembly GCA_030015415.1). Lineage (NCBI taxonomy): Eukaryota > Metazoa > Chordata > Mammalia > Chiroptera > Pteropodidae > Cynopterus > Cynopterus sphinx. Next base: position 130,908,503 of record CM057380.1, on the reverse strand, counting down.
CCACCCTGGGCTCTTTCCGACCCCGTGGCTCCCAGCCTGCCCTGCTTCTCCCTGCCATTCTGGGAGCATGAGGAGGGAGAAATGGGACTTTGAGGCTGGGGGTGACTGCAGAAGCCAAAGCTGCACTCCTTGGGAGGGCTGTGCAGGGAACTGAGCTGGACTCCCGAAGGTGAATAGGATATGCCTCATACTCTGGAGGGCACAGGCTTGCCCAGAAGGCCCAAGGTCTCTCATAACCACCAGGGCTTCCAATCCCTGCAGGCAACAGGAGAAAAAGGAAGTGGCTGGAGACAGGGCAGGGGGTGGGGATGGTGAGTTTAGCCCAGGGCCCTCCTCATTAGGAGAAGTCTCCTCCCTACCCTGCTGTGGGGCTTGTAAAGGGGCTAGGGTTGAGGTGGCACACAAATCCAGGAGGTTTGTGCACTGAGCAGCCTACAGGAGGCCCAGGGTGGAATGCCAGCCAAAGCAGAGACAGAGAGGGCCTCTTCTCTTAAATGAGGTCTACTCTAGTTCTCAGCTCTAAGACAAGGGCTGCACCTTCCTGCAGCCTAAACCCATGGGAAAACCTACCAGAAGATGTTAGAGGTTAAGGGTCTGAAGGCTGCTTGCTGATGTAAAAGTTTAACTCCCTGAGAGCTGGAAGGTATAGGACATCAGGGGGATCCACGGGGGCAATGCCTCATAGCTGATATCTGTCCCCCTGGGCTGAGAGTCTTACCCAGTTTGGGTTGCAGATTCCAAGGGCCTGAGCGAGGCTCTGAAGAGCCTGGCCAAAAGTCTCCTCTACACCTTCTCTCCTGTCCTGGTTTCCTGTTCATCCTGTCTTGGCTTTCTCTTTGCCCTGTCCTCTATGACCCCTGCCTCAGCCCTTCTTTTTCTGATTTTGTCCTCTCTTCCAGGGCCCAGGTCCTCTCTCAGCCTTGACTCCCCCCACCCCCTCCTCAGTGATTCCTGAGCCAGGTAAATAAATCCCAGAGGCCACTGAGGCAGCCAGGCTTGACCCAGAGGGGAGGGACTTGGCACAGGAGTTCTCAGGTAGAGAGGGAGGGAAGGAGGTGGGAGGAAGGTGAGACAAGAGAGTCAGGAATGGGGTGACACTTAAGAGCTCCTGGAGAGAGGCTGCTATTTTCCCAACATCCAGCATGTCCACAGGGCCCTGGACTCAGTGCCACGAAGGAAAGGCTGTTCCTCCCAGCCACAGAGTGGCCTCGATGTTGGTCCTGTCCAGACCCCTTCTTTCTTTCCTCCTTGGCCAACCTCTGGGGGCTGCTTGAGGAGGGGAGACCCCGCTGTATTCCATACCAAGCAAGATGCTGCCAATTCAGGTCCCGTACCTGGACCCAGGAAGTTCCCAAACATTCTGAGAAGGCTCTTAAGGGCTCCCTTCCAGTCTGGGGAGGGAAAAAGAGGTGTCAATGTCACCTTCTCTGGCAGGCCTCCCCTGGCCACCCTCTCTAAGGAAGTCCCACCTTGTTATTCTCATTGCTGCACCCAGTTCATTTCCTTCCTAGGGTTTATAACAATGTAACTAAATGTAAATACTAATTTCTTTACTTGCTTACTTTTTACTGTCTCCTCCACTAGAGTGGAAGTTCCCTGAGGTCGGATGCTCTCTCTGCCTATGTGTCGCTGCATATCTGTGCCCAGTGCCTGGTACAGGGCTCAGTAAGTATCCAGTGAATGATGAACGACTGGTTCAGTAAATGGGGCCTCCTGGTTGTCAACATCACCTTTAGGATTGATGCCCAATAGTTCCAGGATTTCCCCAGGGAGGAGGAAACAGAATGTAGCAGCAAGAGCAAGGTCAGGAAGCCTGGGACACCAGAGGAAAGGTCAAGGCCCAGTTAGCATGTGCACCAGCCCCATGAGGTCCCCTTCATCACACCAAGTGCGGACATATGTACACTTGCACATACAGAGAACGCAAGTCTAAGCCCTGGACCAGTCTCAAAGACTTGAGTCTTGTCTTGGTTCTTCCTTTAATATCCCTATGTCCTTGACAAACACATACCACATACCTTCTAAAAGTCTGTTTCCTCAAAAGAAAAAATGAAGAGGTTGGGCCCAAGTGGTGGTCCTCAAACACCGCTTTGTACCAGAATCAAATCACCTGAAGCACATGTTAAAATCCAGATTCCCAGGCCCTGCCCCTGCAGAGTCTGAGTCGCTCTGGATGGGGCCTGAGGGTTTATTTTTAACATACTCCCAGGTTACTCTGAAGCAAATGGTCTAGGAACTGGCATTTGAAGACTTCGTATTAGATGGTGCTTTCCAGCCAACATCTGGACTTCTATTGGAAAGTCATTCCTGCACAGGTATACATCCCCCAAATCATGGACATATACCCCACGTAGATGATACACATCTGTACTACATGTATGCATACTCTTAAAACGCCCAACACAAAGCCACCACACAGATCACAAATTGCCAAGGAACCAAAAACATCTACGTACACAACCCGGGCACACACACAGGCCCCCATCATACACCCAGTGTGCACACACACCCATCACATGTTGACCCACACTAAACAGATGCTATCCTGAATTTATTTTGCCTCCGGGAACTGATCCAGGACCAAAGGAGCTATGCTCCGCTGATGAAAACATCCCTCCCACCTCTGCCACCTCCACCCTTACCCCTTGCCCCAGGCAGCATGCTATCTACCTCCCCCTTGTAAGAGGGGACTGCTGGAAGAGGGCAGAGATGGGATGAAGGAAGGCACAGTGGCCCCTGTCTTCACCTTCCCCCCATGCCAAGGAGATGCAAAAGGGCCTCTATCCAGATACTCCCCCCCACCCCCACCCCACCCCCAGTGCTCACTCTGCTCACTCCTAGATTTCTACACTCTGGTCCTAGCAGCCAAAAGGGTTAGGGAGGTGGCCAGATCTAGGGACTCCTCCTAATACTCAGGCCTCTAAGGAAAGGGCTGTCTGGGGGCACCTTCCTGCAGCCTGAAGGCCTGGGTCCCCCGGGAAGGTTACCACAGAAACAGGGGGAAATATCACAGGGAAACACAATACCCGGCAGGGTCACCTGCTGACCAGGCTTCCTGCTGTGTTGCCCACCACCCCCCTCATCTCAGTGGCCTCAGAGCCTCCTTCTCCAGACTCAGCCTGGGCCTCCACACCAATGCTCTCCTCCTTCCTGCCTCTTCTGGGTTGGGGCATGCAGCCTTATACAAAAACTCTGCCTCTCAGTGGTTCCAAACAACATCAGCCCCCCACCCCCGCAGCTGAGCCCCCCACTCCTAATCCTACCAACACCCCCACCACAGGAAATCAAAGCTTCCTGCCCCAGAGGAAGTGCCCCATCTAGTGAACAAATCCAACATACACAAACTTACAGTCCTGGGGCCTCAGAGAGGACAGATGCCCCCCCACCCCGCCCCCCAGGTCCCAAGCCTCTCTCCAGCCCTGCTTCCAACCCACCACATGCCCTAGTCTCAGGTCTGAGACAGGCCAGGGTCAAGGTGTGAAAAGACAGCACAGGCAGGACCTCAACCAGGCCAGGAGAATGGGCACTGGCAGTTAGGTCTGGTTCCAGTCTCACTCAGTCCGCCATTCCCTACTGGTGACCCTGGGTCTTGTATTAGCTCATCTTCTCTCAGGTCCTTGCCAACTTCTAAATTACCAGCTCTTAATGAAAGGGCAGGAGAAAGAAGACAAAGGGGAGGTGGAGGTTAGTTACACAGGCTTTTGCTTTCTGGGATCTTGGGAAAACATGCCTACAGCCATGAGAGGATCCCCACTTCCCACCCCCATCATACTTGAGTTCCTCACTCCCATCATTGGGATCAAGGAAGGGATGGAGGAAGGGAAAGTTTCAACTCTCATTCCCAAAAACCACCAACAATGAAAGCTAGGGTCCATCATCCCTGAAGAAATTGGGTGGGGGGGCGGTCATAATAGTCCACACTGGACACTGATCCATCTCTTTATAGTCTTTTTAGTCAGCCTTTCCTCCTCTGTGCTCTGGGAGGTGCACCTAAAATTTTCTCCCCATTTTTATTGATGGGAAAACTGAACTTCAGTGTCAAAGCAGAGTGACCAGGTTAGATTTTTGGAAGGGTCAGTGGAAAACCTGAATGCAACTTTCCAGGATTCCAACTTAAGACCTGGTGGCCAAAGTGACACCCATCCATGGGCTCAAGCTAAAAAACACAGAGGCCTCAGGAGAACATTGCCCCAGGCCATTCCAGATGTAACACCAAGAAGCAGCTCTGAGTCTGCCTCTGAGCTAGGCTCTGCCAGGTGTGAGGAATATCAGGTGACTAAAGGCAGTGAGAAGTCCCAGCAGGTCCAGGACCTGGTTCCAGTCTTGGTTCACTGAGTACAACACAGTGGGCCTGCTTGGTGTCTTAGTTTCACTCAGATGGGACTACAGAAGAGAGGAAAATTACTTATTAATTGAGATGGATAGAGATAACAGAGAGCAGAAAAGGAAAATGAGATGCTAAGCAATGAGGACCTAAGCAATGGCTTGCAGAAGCTGGAAAAGGAGCCTGGGAAGTCTAAGAGGGTTGGCATAAGGAGGGAAGTGCGTGCAGCAGCCTAGGCCACTTCAGGGACCTGGCCTATGGGGTTCTGTTGGGAAGAAATAAGCTGCCTAGGTGCCCCATTAAGGGGTAGGAAGCTAAGCCACAGTCTCCATTCTTTCAGCCCAGCGACTGGGCAGGATCTTGAGGAAGGTCGCCCTGGGTCTAGGTGCAAGTTCTGGGAACAGGCTGAAGAGTCCAGATGTTGAATCCTCGTTAGGGCCACTAGGGCCCCATTCTCACCCTAAAAACTGGCAGGCAGAGCTGGACCTCAAGCAGATGTTGCACGGGTGTGAGGAGAGGAGTAGGCAGCAGCAACACAGCCAATGTCCAGATGCAGGGGGAGGCCTCTGGGTATGCAGGGCAGCCAGCAGGGACAAGGGAATGGCCTGGACTTGGGAGAAGCAGAGGTGGCAGGCGAGGTCAAATCCGAATGGGCAGCCAGAGGGAAGGAAATGGGGGTGGGGGGAGCCGGCTAGCCCGCAGGCCCCAGAGGGCTCTCTACCAGCCCACAGGCCCTAGAAACTCCGGGTGTCAGAGCCCAGCCCAGCTGCCAGATTTGCCGCCTGCTCTCGCACTCCCCGGCACCAACAGCCCCCAGGCCTGGGGGCCACACATCCTGCTCCCCGCCGCTCGGCACAAAGCCTGCGGTCCCCACTCCTGCCGGGCCCTCCACACAGCTCACTTGGGTACAGGTGTCTCTCTGCTGGGAGCGAGGGGTGGGGGAAAGGGGGCGGCAGTGCCCTGGGAAACCTCCCTCCGGGGCGTCGCTTTACCCCAGCCGAGGGGTCGGAGCACGGCCCCGACAGAACCCGAGAGATGGGGTCGCGGGTGCCCAGCCCCGACTCGGTGGGCCCTGCCCTTGGCCCTCGCGCTCCCCAACCTTCCGCCCGGAGCACCGCCCCCTCCTGGGGCCGCGGCGGCCGTCGCTCCCTCCCCCCCTGTCCCCCCAACCGGTCCTCCCAGGAACGGGGGTGCCGGGACCCCGGGCCCGCACGCCGGCAGCGCGGGGCCTCCAGCTCCCTCCCCGGGGCCTGTCGTACCCCGCGGCGGGCGGATGTGGGCGCCCCGCGGGAGGCCTGAGCCCTGCGGCCCCGGAACCGGCGCCGGCGGACGCGGTTGGGGGGCGCCCGGCCCCGGAGCCCGAGCCGGGGCCGGGGCTGGGGCTGGGGCCGGGGCCGGCGCGGGAGGCGCGGGGACCGCGCGGGGCGGGGCGGCGCGGCGCGGCGCGGGGGGCGGCCGCCCGGACTCACCAGCTCCGCGGCTGTGCATCCAGGGGCCGGGGCCCTCAGAGCGGGGGGCTCATGGCGCGGCGGGGGGCCGGGGCGCCGGCCTCACATCCCCCCGGTCGCCGGAGGCTGCGGAGAGGCTGCGAGACGGCGAGAGGAAGGGAGGGGGCCGGGAGGGGGAGGGCCCTGGCAGCCCGGCCGGCCGGGTAGGATGACAATGGAAGGAAATGCTTTATCTGAGGCTGAGAGCGGGCCAAGGGGGAGGGGAGGGGAGGGAGGGGACGGGGAGGAGGGAGGGAGGGAGGGGGCCGGCGCTCGCGGGCCTGGGACACGCCGCCCCGGCGAGCGCGGCGCGGCCCGCGGAGGCGACGCCGGGCCCGGGGCGCGGCGCCGGGACACCGGCCCCTGAGCGCCCGCCGCCGCGCTCGCCCATGCGTGCAGAGGGCCCGAGCCCTGCGCCCGGACACCCTTCGGGGAAGGACCCCCCCCCCGCGCACGGAGCGCAGACGCGCACAGCCCGCGAGCAGCCTGCCCCACGGAGGCACGGCGGGACACGCGTGGGGTCCCCGAGGCCCGAGCAGGGACCCCCAGACGGACACCCCCACCCCGCACCGGCCCCCACTCCGCGCACGACTTGCCGGAGGAAAGTTCCAGGATCTGATTTGAATCACTGCCCAGCCCTCCCTCTCTGCCCCCCCCCCCAACGCCTGCTGAGGGGAACAGAAGGGTCCAGCCTGTTCCTATTAAAAGAGTAAGGGTGTGGGGGGGGGGGTGAGGATTTTGAAAGTTTTCTTTTTTTAAAGAAATTTCTCAAGGGATTTCCTTCCCTCCTCTCCTCTTCCTCTCTTTCCCCCATTCCTCTCCCCCCCCCCAACCCTCCCCCTAACCCTCTCCCGGTCCCTATGAGTCAAACTTCAGCAATGTGCCCAGTGTCTCCCAGTGCATTACAGCGGATCACAGAAATGTTCCAGTCTGTGAGTCGGAATGCAGCCGCCTCCAGCCCTCCCTCAGCTAATAAACTCAGCTCCTGGCCGGCTTTGCACAGCAGCCCTCCCTGCCTGCCTCCCCTTTTAGCAGGAGGTCACATTCAGGGGTTAGAGGCTGAGGACCTCACCACTCTGCTTCCCAGTCTGGCCTATCAGCCATGTCGCCTCTGGCAATCGGCTGGGTCCGAGACACCGGGCTCCTGGGAAGAGGACAGATCCGCAGTCTGAAACACTAGGTAGGCTCTCCTGTGAGCTGTCCTGGCTGGAAGGCAGGGCTGAGCTTCCCTCTGACCCCATCTTCCCTCAATCCTGGGGGGAACCCCAAAAGCCTCACAATTCTACTGAAGGAGAAATGGAGGCTGAGCCAAAGGCAGAGCCAAATCAGATGGGAAAATCGCGTCCACAGTGGCCTAGGTGGGCTAGCCACACCGAGGTCCAACTTCTGACCATAGACTCCTGGTTCCCACAAGCGCAGCTTCGGCCTCAGCATTTGTTGCTACCTGGGATTTTTAGCAGCTGACTTCCTGCTTCAGTCCCTTTCCTTGTCCAGTAATCACTCTGCAGGCAGTGAGTGCACTTGTTAACTTATCCTCACAAAGTCTTTTCCTGGCATCCAAGCCCTCCTGCACCGCAGTACCACACCACGCACATCTTTTTTCCCCTTGCTATTCTGCCCAGTGCCTCCTGGTACATAGTGCTCAATAATGTTAGTTGCTATTATTACTATTATTATTTCAGCCAAAGTGAGCTGCTGGCTGCTCCCCATCATGGCCTCATTCTTTCCCACTTGCACCTTGGCTCATCGTGTTCCCTCCAAAAATGAATGTCCTCACAGTCCTTTTCTCCTCCTCTTGAAATCTTTTCAATCCTCCAGTCTATACCACCTTTTCCAGGAGCCTTTCCCTGATTCCCATAACCAAAGGGATTTTTCCTTTCATTAAAGGACCCCACCCTATGTTGTCAGTTTTCTCTCTACATTGACCTTCATCCACCTAGTCTAGTTGTATCAACTCTTCTTCTCAGGAAGAAGTTTAAGAGTAGACATCCCTGAGCCCAGCTATTGCCTTAGTCATGGCTGCATTTCTGGTAGTGTACTGCTAAGTGCCTTGCACAAAATTCAAGCTTCCTTTGGGTTATTTGTTGAATTGGGACAGATGTTCATGGCCTTCAAGGACCATCCCCCAGCTGGAGACCCCCAAATATACCCTTTTTTCCCCATGGCTCCCCATGCTGACTGCAAGACACTCATTCTTCCACCTCAGGTGTGTTCTTCCCAGCCCTCACTTCTAAACCAGACCACCCTCCATATAAATCCTTCCTCCATCCCAAAAATTACTTGGTTACTTCAAACACCTGGCTTCTCCCCTGCTGACTCTCTCCTTTAGCCTCCCAATGCTCATTCCTAATCCCCCCAGGACTCCTGCAGTTATTTCTGGATTGAAATCTGCCCCTTGTTTGCTCATTTCTACCATGCATATCATTCATGTATTAGTGTGCTTTCTTTTTCTTTTTGACCTAATCAATGAGTTCTGAGGGATTTGAGCAAAAAAGGTAATTCCCCTTGTCTGTGTCCTTCCCTATGATACCCAGCACATGGCTTTCTCCACATACCAGGATTCACTGCCCCAAAGTACAGACAGTCAGAAAGACAGCATGTGAAATCTGTATCTAGGGAGAGGCACTGTTCCCCTGCCTCTACTGCCTGCTTTACTTACCAATCCTTCACCACCACCACCCTCCATGACAGAGTCTTAAGTTTGTTTCTAAGTCACAGGTCCCTTTCTGGGATTTGTTAGGGAGCTTCCAGGAACAATAAGAGACATAAAGCAGAAAAGTGCAGGTTCTCTCTCTCTAGGCTGGTATCCATGATAAATTTTTTTTTAAAGGCTCTTGAGTCCAGGCCTTTTACAGATTGATCAGCTAAACACTGAAAAAGAGATTAGCCCCACAGGACCTGCCTTATATCCCCAGAGTCTTCTTTGGGTCTCTGGTCAATGCAAAGCCCGAGGGTACTCTTTTCTGCTTCTCTTCAGGGTTCTGGGCCTACTTGACCTCTTTCTCTTTCTCTCCCTCCCTTGCTTACCTATTTTTTGCTGAATATTTACCATGTAGCAGCCCTCTATTATCCCCTCAGCAAACATTAGATCATTTATTTATTTATTTATTTAATGCCTATAGCACCTGGTATTCCTAGGTGGTCTCCCATTCAAGTACTAACTAGGCCTAATCCTGCTTAGCTTCTGAGATCAGACAGGATTGGGCACATTCAGGGTGGCATGGCCATAGACAGATCATTTATTCTTAACAATAATCCTTGTTATGCTAATGATTAAAGTATGGTCCATAGAAGTTAAGAAATCTGGCCAAAGTTACACAACTAGTTAATGATAGGGCCATTCATTCATTCAACAAATATTATTGGGTGCCCATCTTGTGACAGGATTCAAAGCTTTAGAAAGTCATCTGGTCTAAGCCTCGGGGTTCTGAGGTCACTCCTGTCCCAGCCTAAATGTGGTAGCCAAAGCCACAATCTCTCCCCTAGCCAGCAGTTTTCACACACTCTACAAAGCCAATCAGAAAGCACTCAGTCCCCAAGGCCCGGTGAGCTCTCAGAGGACAGCTATCTCATTGGATTGGGTTGGGCCTTGCATTCCAGTTTCTGAACCTGGAATCAAATGCCAATTCACAGGGTTTGGGACCTGCAAATTAATAGGGGAGGTAGGGCCCCAACTCCAAATAAAGGATTTCATGGGACCAGATATAACAAGTGGAAGGCAGAAAGGGAGGGAGGGAGGAAAGGAGGGAAGACAGGATTTATTAAACTTCTCCTTTGTGTAGTATGCTGTTCAAGGCCCTTTCACTTATATCTCATTACTATCCCCATTGTTTTAGTGAGCAAATTAAAAGCTCAGAAAGACAAAATGATTTGCCCAAGGCCGCAGAGCCAGTAAATTACTTAATCCTAAATGTGTCTGATTCAGACCCTGTGCAATTTCTTCTAGCAGGTCAAAACAATGGAGAAGTTGCTGCCAGGTCTCCTGCCCCAGTGTAATCTTGGTTATTTGAGTTCCCATCTGACCTATGTGTGACATTCTAGATGCCAATTTTCTTCTTCACTGACCCCAGATCTGTGGTCTCATCTCTGGTTCTTACCTCTCTCTGTACAGGCAAGATTAGGGGAGATACATAAGTATTCTGGCTAGGATTGGGGGGATGTTGTATAGCTTTAGGGTGCAGCCAGGTAGACCCCCATCGGGGATTTCAGGATCTGAGAGAAGTGATATATCCTCCTGGACAAGAATTGGATGGATAAATCAGGAAGAGGCTGGGATACAGCTACAAGTCCACATGACTCTGGTTAGGAGGCCAGATGACCTTGGATACTAAGGTAGGTGGAGAGAACTAAGCAAGTCCCTTCCCCCATACCCTTACCTCCCGCCAGTGTCAACAAAGGTGATGTGGTTTCCCCTGTGGTCTGTTGCCCTAGACACCTGCAGTTCTGAGTATAAGTTTGCGATGCGTCTATGTGCCAACAATGCCGTGGGGGGATATGAGGAGAAAGCAGTGGGACAGGATGGGGAGGGACAGGAAGCCAAAGACAGGGTGTCCTCAATCCCAGGATGAAAAAGGCATAATGAATGCACAAGATGGCAGAGGTCAACCCCTTTGCGACTCCAGGTGCCCAGCCAGGAACATCAGGAGAGAGCTCAAAGAGAAGCATTGTGGGTATCTGGGCCCTGAGCTGGGACTAGGAGTCAGGGAACTTGAGTCCTAGGCCTGGTTCTGGCATTAACTTCCTGGGTCACGCCTTTCTAAGTCTCAGTTTCCTGCTCCATAAAATAGTAATAAATTGGCTACCTACCTCACTGGGCTGGTCTGAGATCATATGAATAATATATGTGAAAGTTTGGACCACTGCGAGTTTTGGAATTATTGTCTTGGTAGCTTAAGCAATGTTATAGTTGCTTACTCTAGCTCTGGATACACCACCCTCCCCGCAACCCCCCACACACCCCAGTGCAGATAAAGAACATTAATGGCAAAAACAAAAAACACAGCCTCTTCCCTCATATAGATCACAATATGTTGGGGAAACAAAACAAACACATAAAATACTTGAAAGCCTCTTGGGAAGCCAACTATTTTAAGAATCTCACTATCAGTGTGATCTTGGCCAAGCCACAATCTCTCTGGGCCTCAGTTTTCTCATCTGTCAAATGAGGGGGATGGTTTATATCATCTCTACTTATTTTTCTGAGTCTAAAGGAGTTTTCTGATTTGGTTACTTCAAGTATAAATGGGTACACAGCAAAAATGAAAAACCTGAACAGATCCTAGCCTAAATGAAGTAGGCAGCGTGTGGAGCTGAGTTTTGCAGGAGCCCAGAAATGTGAATCAGTGTGGGGGGAGGGGGTGACATTCCAGGTAAAGAGAAAGGCATGTGCTAGGGCGAGGCAAGGAAGCAGAGGGGTGGCAAACAGATTAGCAGGCTCAGGAATGAGGGTGGTGAGGACTGAGGGAGCCTGGGGAGGAAGTCAGACCAGAGGAGGAGGAGGCAGTCCCCAGGGTTGAGGCAGGTGACAGAAAAGTGGGGGGGAAATATGGGTGGGAAGACACTCTCAGCTCCAGAGGTCGGTGCCAAAGCCCATTCAGCCAAACTGCACCCGGGAAAAAGGGAAAGAAAGGTTCCTTTACCAAGAAACCCCACCCACCAGGGAAGGCCCATTTAGCCCGCCTCTTCTCTCCCAGTCCCACTCCCAACCTGGAGGTAAGGGAGGGCCCCCTGAAGCTAGAGCCTCTTTAGTGATGGAGATGGAGCCACTGCCACCGCCCTTCATAACAAAGTACCAGCAACAAAATAATAATAATAATAACAATAGTGATGATGATGATGATGATGATGAAATAAACTACTCCTCACTTACCCTCTGACAAAACTTCACAGCACCAAAACCTCTTGATATGACTGTTCCATTTACTTTACTCCTAAAATATGCATGTGATTTATAAGATTATCTAGTCCATAGGATCCCCCAAACCTGATATGTCAAAATCACTTCAAAGAACCTGTGAAACAGATTCCTGGGCCCCCTCTCGACCTGATCACAATCTTTGGGGTGTGGGGTATCCAGTAATGTGCAGCTCCCAGGAAACTCTAAAGTGCAGTTAGGTTTGGGATACTCTGACCAAATCCAAACCAGTCTTTTTACAGATGGGGAAACTGAGGACTCAGGGGGAAATAACTTGCCAGAGATGACATGGTTAATCAGTGAGAGTGGGCAGGCAGAGAAAGCAGGCATCCCAGCTTCTGGGTCAACGTTCCTTCTACAACCTGCACTGCCCAGCCCGGGAGATGTCTGTGCCAGCTGAGATTATGGTCAGGGAGGCAGCCACTGGGCCATACTCTAATTATGAGCAAGGAGAAATTCGTCTGAGCTGCAAAATGTTTTTCTACAGCCAGCTCATGATTACTCGCTCTAGTGGACCCCTGCAGTGACGCTGTGGTCCACGGACAGGCTGGCCCAGGGCTTCAGCCTTGCTACATATCCCCAGGAGGATCTTCTGCAGCCCCAGTGGCTATATTGGCTGGAGAGTAGGGTCCCACCTTGTCACGAATCTTAGCGGTTCCCCTTTGGACGCACTTACCTCCAGTCCTGAAATCTCCAGGGAAGATGCTGAAGAGGTCCTGGCCTCACCTCTCTTCCCCAGCAGTGGCTTTTAGGGTGGGTTTGGACTATGCCCCTGCATGTCAGGGTTGCAGAGGCAGGAAAGGAGCTGAGATAAGGGTGAAATTGGGTGATAGCTACACAGGGGGTGGGTGGGAGTGCCCTTACTAAGACCTTGAAGTACCCCACCCACATATGACCAGTACTGCACTCCTTTTCATTGAATATAATTTTTGTTCATTGAGTGCCTACTCTGTGCCAGGTTTGGGCACAGAGGCAAAAAGAAGCCACAGTTCCTATCGTGGAGGAATTTAGTATCTCTTGGAGAGCAGGATGCAGCTGAGGAAAAGAGCCTGGAGTGGAGAGAACTGTCAGACGAGGGTTGCCAACAACGTATGCTGCAAAGGAGGCGATAGATTCACACAGTCACAAAAGTTCCATGTCGAAAAGGACCTAATTGGTCACCACGTCCTTGGAGGCTGCAGCAGTGGTCCTGCTCTGACCTGCCCCTTCTGTGCCGGACAGTGATTCAAATCACTCTAGCTTAGCCGGAGTAGCTAAGGCTAAGAGGGTATGGGAGGCAGAGAGACAGTGCCACTCTCTCCTTAGGCAGACCCGGAGGATGGGGTACACTCCTTTCTACCCTGAGCTTTTAAGGAGCCATTTAAAAACCTGTAGAGGAATGACTAAAGGCAGGCAGAGTCGTACTATGATTAAAAGTGAGAACATGGAATCTGGATGCTTGGGCTGGAGTTTGTCAGTTAACCACTGACTGATCTTAAGCACGTTATGTGACCTCTCGGAGGCCCAGTTTCCTCATCTGAAAACTGGGGTATGGAGTGCCTGCCATATTAGGGTTGTTGTGAGAACTCCTGAGATCAGGACATGAAGTGCTGAGCACAGAGCCTGACGCACACTGGGCTCTGTTAGGGATGGAGCTTGATGCTGACATTAGTAATAGAAGACTGTGTCCTGTCTCCTTACCCCAGTAAGCCGCAGTTTTCCATACAAAATTCAGCCTCGGTGACATTGATCTAATTTATGCAAAGACATCCAAACAGGTCTCTAGTCCAAGCTGACCCCTCTGGGGTATGCAAGGTAGCTTGGCTGGGCTATGGGGATGGGGACACTATCAGGAACCTTCCCAACTCTCCTGAGGTGCTTGGTGTTGCCTCCGAGCTGAGGGGAGCCTGGACCTAGCTGCAGGGAATACCCAAACTGACTGCAGAAAGGGCCTCGCCTACTCTCCCCAATCTTGGCAACGCACATCTGGAGTGATCTGCAAATCTGGCTGCATCCCTAGGGCAATGGTCACAGCTGCTGACATTTGAGGGAAGAGAGATCTAGCTCCTCGGCCAGGGCCTGGGGGGGCTATAAATAACAGCTAAGAGGTTGAGGGGGAGGAGGTGACCTTTGGAGGAGAGGGGCGCAAAAGTGGCTGGCAATTTCCCCCACCCCCTTGGGTCCAGAGCCAGAATTTTAGCAAAACAGGAAGAGGCAGCAGCAGCTGCTGGGAAAGTGGGAGTGGTTCCCCTTCCCCCACTTGCCTGGGGCCTTCGGATCCCAGCCAGGACCTGGGAGAGGTGGAGTCATCTAAGCAGGAGAGGGAGGGGCAGACAGACCCGCACAGTCTGTGGCCCCAGCTCCCAGTGCCCTCCTATGTCTCTGCTGGGGCCTGGCACGGGTCACTGACATAGAGGAGGGCAGCCCCCAGTCCGTGCCTGCCCTCCTGGCTCTCTCCTGTTCCCTTTCTGTTCCCCTATCAGTGGGACAACAGGAAGGACAGACATTAGAAATGGAGCGTAAAATACATCTGCTGACCCAGCCAATGTATCTAGGGGCCCAGGGTGGCGTCAAGCCAGGCTTTCTCTCTCATCCTCTCCCAGCCCCCAGGTGGGCTGAGCCTGAGCCCAGGTGAGTGGGAGAGAGGACTCGAGACTGTAGGAAGAATGCCTCTGGGCTTCTGGGGAGAAGCCCAGGGCCTAGCCTCAATGAGCGATGGAGAACGTCCTCATGGACTATGGAGGTGAGACAAAGTTCTGGGTGGTTCTGGGTGACTCTTTCTGGAGTGATGAGGTACAAACTCTGAAAAGACAAACCCAAGCTCAGAGGGCCTTGTGAATTTCAGGATTAAAGGAGTTACCTAGGACATTTTGCCATGCTTGGGCCAATGTGCCACTGAGGCTGTCCTGCAGTGTCTGACTAGTTGGTGACATCTCCAGTGGGGTCTGTATCTGTATCTGTCATGACCCGTCACTGCCTCTCAGCCCTGTGTTTCCCCTGCAGGGATGGTCCAGACCAGCACAGTCCAATAGAAAGAGAATGTGAGCCGCATATGTAACTAAATTTTCTTTAAAAAAAATAACAAACCCAAAACAAAAATAAATAGGTGACATTCATTTTAATAGTATATTTAACCTAATGCATGTAAAATATTGTCATTTTATCATGTAATCAAAACAAAAAATTATTGATATTTTACATCTTTTTTTCAGACTAAGTCTTTGAAATCTAGTTTGGATTTTGCACGAATAGCACATTCCAATTCTGACTAGCCGTATTTCAAGTGCTCAGTAGCACATGTGGCTAGGGTGACTGTATGGAACAGCACAGGCTTAGAAGACTTGTAGCTCAACCTCTTCTTCAGCCCTTCTAGTCCCTTGCTGGGGAAAGGGCTCAAGAAGTAGAGGAGGAAGCCAGTGAGGTCAATGTTAAAGGCCACTTTGCTCTAGGAGGATGGTTACCTACGTTGACTCTCAAGCATCTATCTCTAGACCTGGAACCAGTCCTAGTATATAGACAAGCAGGGATACTAAGTCACAGAGCAGCACCTTCTTAGACAACTGGTCTCCTCTTCCTAAGCTGCTTTCTCTAAGCTGAAGGCTGGTAGAATCTCATTTCTTCTTTAAGTTTGCTAGCCCCCGACCCTCCTCCTTTCCCTTCCCAACGCAACTCCAAACCCAAATGTATTTGGGCAGCAGAAGTAGGGAACACAGGAGAGGCAGATTTGGAGAGGAATACAGAGTCGAACTGTGGACATGTGGAGTTGAGGTGCTGGTAGGACAGTTGGGGGTGGGTTACATAGACAGTTGCTCTCTAAAGGTCTGAATAAGGGGGAAGGACAAGTAAAGATCTAGGATCATCAGTAAGAGCTGGAGTTGTAGGTAGGAGTTGATGAGGCTACCAGAGCTGGGGAGACGAGAGGAGAGCAGGGAAACCTGGAAAGTGGCTTAATACAGACACTTGAGAGAACAAGGATTTGGGGTGGGCAGAGGGGTGGCAGCCTGTGAAGGAAGCTGAGAGATTTAAGTGAAGCAAGAGGAAGTGCCATGTATAAATCCAGAGTGGGAGAGATGTCAAAAAGGAGAGATTTGCCCTCGATTGCAGTTGACGATGCTTTCAAATCAGTCGTATAGAGAGAGCTCACACACATTGATAAGAAACAGTGAAACAGTGTTAGGCTAAAGTTCAAAGCACAGAAATGACTCTTCAGGGAAAGAGGAAACACAGCCAGTGAGCAAAGCTAGGGAAATGCTCAAAGCGATGCCAATTAAAACAAGGTCAATGTAGACACCACTCTCAGACACTAGTGAGAGTGTGGTGAAATGTACGTGTTGTTGGTGTAACCTCTTTTGAAATGGATTTGGCAATATATAGTAAGAGCTATAAAATGTTTTTACTCTGTGGTTTAATAATCCCACCCAACATACGCTCAGCTAGATTTCTATAGCCCCAATTCAGGGACTGAGTAGTGAAGTATATGCATAATGATGTTCACCACAACGATATTGGTAATATGGAAAATTAGAGACGATTTGAACACCTACAATGGGAAAATTATGAAGTAAATTATATTTCCACTTAATAGGAAATTATGAAACTGGTAAAAAGATGTATATGAATGCAAGATAGCATCACAAGAGGATATAGATTTGTGCTCCCTGTGAGAGCAACTGCATTAAAAAAAAAAAAAAACAAGCAGAGAGAAAAAGAATCAGAGGAACTTTATGCAATAGGTAATGATTATGTAAGGTGGGATGAGTATACATATTTTTCTAGATATTTAATAATTGTCAACACCGTAAAGAGCTGTGGAGAGTGGGAAGGAGGGTTGACCAGAAGTCTAGACTAAGCTACCAGGAGGCCTTGACAGCCTCATAGAGGTTATGCATTCCTTCATCTAGCAGATGCAGGGACCTGCTGGGCTCTGTCCGTGTGCCAGGCACTCTCACTGTGGGTTTAGCTCAGTGCTGTCCTGATGGAGAAAGTCCAGATGTTCTGTCTGGGTTCCAGGAGTGCTCTGACTGGCTCCTGTGCCACTGCTGGGGCAAGACTTTGTCTTGGGCCTGGAGGGACAGCCCCCAGAGAATAGGACCCAGAGAAGTCAAGAGCAGGTACTGGGGAAAGTTATGGGTAGCAGCGGCCTAGTGAGGTTAGAGGAGGATTGGGGTGGGGTATCACCAAGGAGCCTTAGGGGATGTGAGGGATGCTCTGTTCTTAGGGAGGGGTTGGTGGTCTGTGGTCCACCGTCTGCCGTTTCACATCACCCTGAAGGTGATAGGACATGCAAGTGGGCCATCACCTTCACCACCCACCACAGAAACTCTACCTGGGCCCCCACCTCCAAGCACCATCCGGCCTGGGCAGCCTCCTGCTCCTCCCCCCTTAGCTCTCTTCTTACAACGGCACTGGGGCCTTGAAATAACATGTCTTTATTTACGCCATCATTTCCACATAATTTGCCTATGATTCATTTGTTGTCAAGAGGCATTAAAACCTCCAGCCCCAGCTCCCAGGCACCCACCAGTCCCTGTCCCACTCCCTCCCTTGTCCCACCACTCTCTTTCCCACTGTGTCATGCCTAGCTCTCACCTTTACCACACCCCAGTCTAGGCACTTCTTCTACTAGTGCCCCAACCCCTAGCTCCTCCCTCCTTGGCCTTTGTTGAGGAGTCACAGGCAGGGGCTGGGGCTGCGAATGGCTCAGCTCACGTCCATCTGTGTCCCAGCCTAGCCTCTGGCCTGAAGAAGGCTTCTACCCCTAGGGCCCAAGATGACCTCATGCATGCAGGAAGCCCTGGAAAAAGGAAGAAGCTTCTCTTGGCCTAGAAGCAGGAAGCTGTGGAACCCCCAGCCCCAGAGGCAGCCCCTTTTTGCAACTCCCCTCCACCCCCTCACTTCCTCAGGCTGGATTTTCCTCATACTTCAGGGCTGGTCCCTGGGTCCCTCCCCCTCACTCTCTTTCCTACAGTGCACAGGGGTATAGAGTTTCTACAGTGGGTGTGCATGCGTGTCTGTGTGCGTGTGTGTGTTGGGGGTAAGAAGAGCTGTCTTTCACACCCTCACTACCCAAAAAGGCTGTAAGGTTTTGGGGGCCCCCAGCCCTCCCCAGGGGAATCTAAGTGAACCTGAGAGCTGCAAAGTGGGGGAGGAGGAGGAGGAAGAGGGCAAGAGGCGAGGAGGGGGCTGCTGGAAGCAGGGTTGGGGAGAGGGGAGCTGTTGTGGTTGGGTTATCTGATGTGAGGAGCCAGGTGTGCTCTGGGGGTGGGGGAAGAGCCGCCTGAGAGAGGGAGGCAGAAACTGCATAAGCACCCTGTAGACACAGAAGCAAAGACGAGAAAGACTGTCACTGAATCAAGAAGGGTGCTAAAGAGACTTCGAGATCTTTCCCCATCAGAGACTGGCTTTTCTCCTGGACAAACTCTGCAGGCCTCCCATGGGTGGTGGACAGTGTTCTCTTGGCCACCCTGTCCATGGTCCCCCAACCCCTGGGACACCTGCTCCCTTAGCTCCCTAGCTCCCAGGGAAGCAGACAGTCCCTCTTCAACACTGGTGGCAGAGGTGGGGGTGGCCAAGAGCTGTGCGGAGTGGGGCTGAGGGTCCAGCTTATCCTGGAATCAGAGCAGTTGGAGACAGTTGAGGGTCTATAATCTCGGTTGGGGGTTGACGGGTGGAGGAGGCTTTGCAGGAGGAGATAATGGGGTGGAGCAGAGCCCTGGCCTGGAACAGGGGGCTGCAGGGCCAGGCACCTCTCAACCAACTCTCCCCTACCAGCACCTCCTGCCTCCTGGGGCCCCAGCTAAGGCAGAAGCTGCCCCGAGGCACGTGGAGAAGAGCTGTGAGCACCACTGGGGTGCCAGCGTGGTCCTCCGTAAGAAGACCCCCCTGTGAGTTCCAACTCCTGCCTCCTCCAGCCTTGACTTGGGATGCGTGTATGTTTGGCGTGGATGCTCCGTATAAAGAAGAGGCTATCTAGTTAGAGGACAGAATCCCCAGATAGTAATGAAAATGATAATAATAAAGGCTAATAGTTATCAAGCAATTACTACTTGCCGGGCACAATTCACGTAGTCCTCGCAACTCCTATGAAGTAGGTCCCATATAGTCTCCACTTTACCAAAGACAGACACAACAAGTACCGTTCACAGAGGAAACGGAGGCCCAGGAAACTCGAGTCACTTTCCCCAACTTGCATGGCTAGTGAGAGACATGACCAGGATGCAGGACAACCTACTTATGAAGTCCATACTTTTATTCACAACCTTAGCTGCTTCCTTCAAGGCTGGGAGTGGCGGGGAGAGGGGGTGAAGAGCAGCTGAACTCCATCCGCCTTTGCAGCCCTCACACCTGGCACCATGCTGGCCTGTGAGGGGGTGAACGGTCATCTTCCAAGGCCAGTTATATCCTGCCCACCGATAGTGTTCCCTCCCCACCCACCCACTCCTTTACCACCTCAAGGCCTTCCTGTCAACACAGCAGAAGGCAGGGAGCCCCTTAGGGTGGAGTCCCTATCAGAGAGGAAGTAGGGCTGGCTTCTCTCCCATCCCCTTTATCACTTCTCCCCATCCCCACTTTATCACGCAGGGTTCTTCCACCATTCCCTCCCTGCCACTCCTCTTGGGGCTCCAGGGTGGGAGAGGGGAAAAGAATTTAAATCAGTGGAACTGGGAGTGGGGCTGCGGTGGTGGAGAAAACAGAGGGGATGCGAGGAAGAGGTTTCCCCGGCACTCTGAACCTGGTACTCACAGTCTCCCACACTCGGGCTGGGCTGCCCTTGGCTGAGCCTTTTGTGATGGTCTTCTTGATCTGGTAAGCAAACGGAGAAACAGGAACCAGAAGAAGACCGAGTTGGGGCCCCTGCCCTCTCCTCACCCTAGCCCCACACCAACTGCCACAGATGTTCACAGGCATCTACAGGATTTTTTATTAGGTAGGGTTAGGTCAAACGGCACAAGCCTTTCCAGATGCCCAGCAGGATTCTCAGTCCAAGTGAAGAAGGCAGTGGAGAGGCTAAGGAAGGGCTACCAGGTGGGCCGTGTGTGATTTCTCCATTCTTCACCACGGTAGGGATGCCTAAGGAGAGTTATGCCCACTGCTCACTGACTTCCTTCTCTCAGCAACCCGTATCTAAGAGGCTGTGCTTTTCTTTCCTGAGTCCAGCTCAGACAGAATTTGCAAAACAATCCAGCTTGGAATTTGATACTTGATCCACCTCTTCCTGCATCCCCTATATCAGATATCTCTGGATCCCTGATCCTTGGCTCAGATCTGATCTCCTTCCGTTAGTACCTGTCCAGACAGGGTGAGGCTGTTGGGCCCACAGGAGGGAGAGGTTGCGGGAAGCATTGATGAGTCCCCCAAATTCCCATGGGTCTTTCCAACTACTCTCTTCTGAGATTCAGTCTCTCGTTACACACCTTCTTCCCTGGCTCCCAGTGAGGTCCTGAACCAAAATGCACTGACATCAGCCTGCAGGAGGGCACAGTCATGGCTCATCTCAGTCCCGTCTGCTCACTGACTTCCTCTGTGCATGGTCTGCTGATCTAAGTTTTGGAAGATTCAAGGCCAGGAGGAATGGTCAGAACATTGGATGACAAAATAAGGATCCAAAGATTAGCAGGCTAAGAGGTGGGATCAATCAAATCAGATCAATATGAATAGGGACTGATGCTAATTCTGCATTTTGGTCCAGAAATCAAACTGTCCACATACAGAATGAGGGAAATGTGGCGGATTTGGGAGAGGTAGTTAGCATGTGGGTTCTGAAGCCACAGGGACTTAACTTCTCAGTTTCCAAAGTTCAAGGGAAGGTGTTTAAATTTGCATAAGTCTGTTTGCATCTCATTTTCTAGCAGGGACCCAGGCGGAATGTTTTTTAACTCGACATCCCTTGTGAAGATCAGATCTTTTCAATGCTAACAGAAGTGGGTGGCACATGGCCTCACATTTTCATTAACCCACCTATTTAGTTGCATTTATGGAATCCCTTCCTCTTTTGTTTCAGTCTGGAAGGGAGCCCCAAAGGCAAAACACAAATTTAAAACTCACTACAACGCACATTTCATTCTACAAAAGAGTGGGTGAACAATTCTACCCAGGGGCAAGCAAGAGGATGAGGAGGGAGAGAGGTACGGCATGGTACAGTTCAAGGAAGAATTTACAAAAGACAGGAAGCCTGAGCTGGAAATTGAAGGAGCAGTAGGAGTTTGCACAGTTGAGAAACTGGTGGATAGAGGACAAGGGGAGGCCGTGTCAGGCCAAGGGAACAATGCATAGAAAGGTGTACAGTGTAGGTCTCAAAGTGTCATCTGCGGACCTCTCCGAGTCCCTGAGCTCTGTTTTGAGGCTCTGCAAGGTTAAAACGACTTTCACAATAATGCCAAGACATTATTTGCCTTTTTCACACTCATTCTCTCACTTAGGTACAGAGGAGTTTTCCAGAGGTTCCATGATGTGTGTTATGCTAACAGATGGAATGCAGAACCAGCTGTGAATCTAGCCGCCTTCTAAGTAAGCCAGACGTTAAAGAGGTTTGCAAGACTGTAAAATCATACCCTTTTATCACTAAATTTGTCCTGCTATGGAACGGGTTGTTTGAATAAAAATTGTTATTTGTTAACTTATATATGCATTGTTATTTAAACATTTCAATAAACATGTTTCTATTTAAATTTCTAGCATGATAAATATTGATGAATATAACCCACAGAAACAAAAGCTCTTCAGGGTTTTCTATTTTTAGTGCTGTAAAGGGGTCCTAAGACCAAAACATCTGAGAACTGCTGGAGTGGAAACAGGCCACCGAGGCACACGGTTGGAGAGCTGCAAGTGATTAGCAGCGGCAGTGGCTTGAGTTTCAACATCTGGGCAGTGATACATGACCCTGAAGGGGCAGACAGACCTGATCATAGTGAGCTTTGTACCTCTCCAAAGGAGCAAGGGTAAACAAATTTGAAACAACGACACAACAAATACATGGAGCAAACTTGCTTCGTGAAGCTCATTTTGATTCCCCTTCTCTGGGCATAAGCTACTTCTTACCAGCGAATACTGACATTAATTATGGGTTGGTTATGTGTGCAGTGAAGCTGTGTGGCAGTGGTCGTTGGGGTAGCAACCTTGGCAAAGAAAGACCATAATTGAAGGAAGTTGGGGATAGCATTAACTAAAGTTCCATGTGTTTCAGATTTATGCATTTACCTTCCCGTCTTTCCCACACTTCTCTCCAGGCCTCGCTATGTGTTTTTTTTTTTCAGTTGGGGCCCTTTTGGCTTATTAAGTTGTACACCTGTCCCCTGGTGGCCAAGGGCACAATGACACCTTACTCCAGCTCCAGTGGATAGCCGTTGAGCAGGAGCCCACAGCTCCAGAGGCTGAGATCTAGAGGACAGGCCCACAAGGATCGGTGGTCAGAGGATGGGAGCAATATCAACTCCTGATGAACATTTATTTGACCATCCCTCCACTCTATGATGTGATAATGATGCTGGCCAACATTTATGAGTCACGACTATGTCCAGGTAGTGTGATAAGTGCTTTACACAGATTACATCACAACAACAAACCTGAAAGTAGGTACTTTTATTTTGTTATATAGATGAAGACTCGGATGCTCAGAAATGTTAAGGAACATGTCCAAGATCATACAGACAGCAAGGAGCAGAGCCAGGACAGAGACCCACCTTATACTGTTAAGCGTTAATACTTTGCAGCTTCTGTTTTTATTGCTTGGTGGTGGGTGGTCTGTTTGTAGATTTGTCTTTTCCCACTGGACTGTGCCTTTCTTGGGAGCAATGACTGTCTTATTCATCACTGTATTCCCAGCCCTGAGTTTAGTGCTGTGTGTGTGCTTGGAAACACTGGAAGGACTGCACGACCAGGCTGGACCTCAGAGGAAACCTAGAGCCAGCATGGAAGGAGCTTGGAGTACCGGGCACCAGAGCTAAGCCTCAGAGAGCCTTTGGTGAAGGCGTGTCAGATTCTTCCCTGGCTGCGACTCCAGAGGTGGCCTGGAAAGCCAGAGAGCAGGCCCCTTATGCGTTCTGCTTGGTTGCTGGTGTGAGGACAGATGAACACCACCAGGTGCCTGCAAACAGTGACTGTCAGCTTCACAGAAGGGGAGGGGTTGTCCACAGCTTAAACCTGTCCCTGTAGGGCAATAGCACCACTTAGTGGAGAAGCTCAAGATGAGTTTGGAAAATACCAGATAGTCCAGAGCTGGGGAGAAGATGTGAACACCCTCCTCTGGAGAGAGCACTAGAGACTGTTGCCCTCTCAATACCTAGAGCCCAAGGGAACGGCCTGCAAGCCTTCCCGCCCCTCTCCAGGGCAGAGCTCACCAGGTTGTACAAAGTGTGAAGAAACAATCACCTGTCCCACATGCCCTCGGCTGAAAAGAGCTGCCTGGCTCAAAGCCACATCAAGGTCACACTCTCTTCTTGGGAACAGCCAGCATCCAATGATTAGCCAACAAAGGAATGTAAAAACCCGTCAAAGGCCATCCCAGTTTCAGAGCTCCTCGTGAGAGCTGCTTGAGACTCTGTTGAGGCTGCACTGCAGCCCGACTTCTCCCTCTACCTGATCCTACTTCCTTCTATGCCTCCAAAGCTGTTGACCCTGAGACCTCTCCCCTGTAAGCTACCTGCACTGCAACCTACATTTCAGAATCAGCTTCCCTGGAACTCGACGTGCGGTACTATCTCGTGTACCATTTATGAATGCCATGTCCGAAAACAGAGATTCAGAGTAGCTGTCTGGAACAGGGTCCTCACCTCCTGGATTCCCCCTTACAAATCCCCCCCCAACCACTGCTCCACACTCTCCTGTGCTTCTTGGTCACTTAAAGCGCAGACTTCTTCAGCAGCGCTGGCTTCTTGCTCACCATGAGGGCTAGTTGCCAATAGGCTGTCCACTTGATGAGGCATCCCCTTGGCTGTGCTCAGAATGACAGATATCTCTCAGGGTCCATGTGCCCTGTGGCCATGGGGGAGGCAGACAGACCTCCACACTGCATAGTCGGCCTCCAAGGAATTCTAACAGAAGCTAGAGACACGGACCTGAGGGCTGTCCACTCCAGGCAGGCCCTGCTCGCTTGCCCCCAGGACTGAAAGAATCAAGATTTCCCAGCACACCACTGACCTATTTCTGCCATGTGAAGCTCTGAGCCTTTCAACCCTATGGCCTGTGAGATGTTTTTCCTTTATGTCTTTTTTGAGGGGCAGGTCTGTTCACAGTAGCCCAGTAACAGCGTATATGTCTTCTATGTGATGTTGAACAGTTTAGTGTCTGTCTGAACAGACCAACAGAAGCCTGTCATCCACTATTAGTACCACTGCTATCCAACAGAACTTTCCAAGAGCAATCTTCTGTATCTGCACTGTCCATTCAGATAACCCCGGGGCTACTGAGTGGTAGAAATGTGGCTGGTGTCATTGAAGAGCGAAATGTTTGCTTTTGTTTAACTTTAATTAATTGAAATAGTCACATGTGACTGCACACGTGTAGAGCTGAAGTTTAAAATGTGAAAACTGAAAATTGCTTTATTCTAACATCTTTCTGGGTGCATCCCCTCAGTTTACCTGGAAAGGCTTATTGTAAGACACAGCCTTGGAGGTTTTCTGTTTCTCTAGACCACCTGCAGAATGCTTCATAAGATTCTCCTAACAGTTTCTAAGAACTTCATCCTCACACTTCTCCAGCCGAGACATGCACATTTAAGCAGCTGTTGATTTCCCTTCTCTAAATCCATTCATTTTTCACAACCTCAAGCTCCATCCCCAATTCTTCTACTCCCATCCCATCCCCAAGGGACACATTTGGTTTGCAATCTTTTCAAATACTTCTGAAAAATTAAAGTAAATCACATCCACAAGTTCCCAGACCAGCTTATCCTAAATAAAACAATCAGTTGGGCATAATTTCCCCATTTGCAGATTATCATGGTGTGTCTGTGGTGGGCTGTTTTCACTTGCTGTTTAGCAATGCTGCCCTTTGTCCTAAACCTTACTTCCTTGGGAAACGGCGTGGGGTACATTGGTTTCTCTGGATCCTTTGATAGTCCTATGTATGTACAAGAGTTATTTGCAATTCTCTGTCACTGGCACAGAAAGACACATTTTGTCAACAGTTGCCTGGTTTTCATTCTTGAGGTTCTCAGGTAAGTGCCACACCTGATGGAACCCAGCCCACGTGACCAAGTCGAGCACTGGTTGATCCAGTCCCTGCAATTCTCCCATCTCAGGGCCTACTTTAGGAATGGGAACCTCCCTTACATCCTTGTTAATAGAGAGCTGGCAAGACTGTCACTTGTCAGGCCATTCCACTCAGTGGGAAGCAGTATAGTAGCACTTTGTTAATGGCTTCTGGAGCCAGCTGTAAGGGTTCAAATCTCATCTCTCCACCCATGTAGCTTTGGGCACTGTCCTCTGTCGAATGAGGGTAGTAGTAGCCCATGTCCCCTGGGGTCCTTATGAGGATAAAGCAAGTTGGTTTGCATAAAGCATTTATTTACAGGCAATACTTGCCACAGAGTAAGTGCTATGTAAGTATGAGCCATTTTTATTAGCGTAAGCAGAGCTTTTTCATTGGTTTATACGACAACCTTCTGGCAAACTTTTTTTTTCTCCTTGGAAATAACTCAGGAGGCACTCTTTAAAGCCTGCTTTGGCTGCTTCCACCAGCTCTGCTGTACATTCCAAACTCCTCCATTGGCCTCACTTGGATTATCCCACTTGTTTCCAGTTAGGCAGCAGCAGGATTTTCCTATCTCCCAGGATCTTGGTTATTTGGCATTTTGCTGCACACACTTTCCTGGGTTTCCAATAATACATTAAAATGTTTTAATTTATAAACGTCTACTGTCACCTTCTCTCATTCTAAAGCAGAATAGATGATAACCACATTTTTTCCCAATTCGGCCGCCATGAAACCTCACTTTTCCTCTCTCTTTTTTTTCTCTTCCTCCCAGCACCTAGACTCCCCTTGAGAAGGTTTTGCAGGCCCCAGGGCTGAGGAGCTGGTGTTCTGGCCCTGGAGAAGGCAGGGCCGGAGAGAGAGAACTGGGGAAATGGAGACGTTACAAAGACAAATGCACTTTATTGATAAGGCAACAGCATTATACAGGGCTGAGGCAGAGACTCCATCCAGCCAGGGCCACATTGGGGGTGGGGGTGTGATTCACATTGAGACACAGGCTCAGGTGTCCCTTATCTTCCTAATGGGTCAGCAGGGTGACAACTCAGAGAAGGAAGGCAGGGGTTTATGATCTAGACTTTCTCTGTTTCAAAGCCAGCAATTTCTCCAAGGGACTAGGTCAGCCACTGGCGGATGGGAAGTAGGGTCTGAGCTCAAGCGTGGTATAGTGAAAAGAACACTGGACCGAAAGTCCCAAGCCTGGGTCCAGTCCTGGCGCTACTTCTAATGTGTTATATGGGTTTGAGTGAGTCACGCCCTCCTCTAAGCTTCTTAGAGGAGGTAGTTGAACGAGTTTAGTGATTTTTCGAGCTTTTCCCCCCACTGAATAGCTAGCTGGACCAAGTATTCTGCTGCTAAAATCAAATAACTAAGGTCTCTTCCTAATTTATAAAATAACAGCAACGATGATAATAATTAACGTATAGAATTTTCACAATATAAGTCCCGCCCCATAAATATCAATTAATCAGGGGTGCCTACTACCCGCTCTATTAGAATATAGTACAAAATAGAGTCTGATTCTAAAAACAACTCATCTAATAAACATAAGATTCAGTCATAAGGATGGTATCCTGCAATAAGGAACATGGCCGTCAGATATTTTTCCACCTGAAGAAAACAGGGCCAGGTGGACGTGACAGCTCCGGCAGTGGTTAAGTCAGATTGCTCCTGAAGTTTTCAGGGGACAACAGATGCAGGTGGAGAGTGTATCCTACCTGCATGAACTCCTCTGTATTGAGACATTGAATGCGGTCATGTTCCCCAAACTCAAGTAATGATCTGAAGGATCCTCTGTGTGTTGGTCCCACAACCTACAACTAACTCACAGAGGAACCCCATCCCAGAGTCAATGGATGGAGAGTTCCCACCTCCTAGGCTGGTCTGGCTATGGAGGAGAATACGGAGTTTGAAGTTATGTACCTCACTCCACCCTGTTCCTAGGCGCCTCCGACTCTGGGGTGGTGAGGTGAGAATAAGAAGGGGACCAGCCCTACGTGACTCTATCCCTAAATGCTCTCTGATTTGCCATCAGAGGCCGACCGCTCTCCCTCCACCTACACCCTGAAGTCTCAGAGCACCAGCTCCCAGTTCTCCTGGGGGAACAGCCGTCTTGAACTACACCTAGGCGGACAGGGAGGGCGTGACTTACGCTGTTGGAGTCTGAAAGTTCTGCATCTCCATTTCACCCTACCTGGTAGAAAAGATGTGGCCCCACTGGTACGCAGAGTGGGCACTGCTTCTCTTGACTGAGGTGGTTGGGAGAGTAGGCTGATCTCTGCATCACGTTTGGCCATCCTAAGTGAGGCACCCCCAGTGCCTGAGGCTGCAAGTGGAGGGCTCTGGAGCCTGGGACAGGAGGTAAGGCGTTGACTGGCAGGGGAAGGTAAAGACAGTACCCAGTGCTTCTCTGAACCTGGGGGCAATTGACTCCTGCCACATGGATCATTGGAAAGAGAGCTCCTGCTTCAATTGACTCCTTAGACCCAGGCCAAGGAGCCATAGGCTTGGTGACAGGGACAGCTGTGGCCACCATCTACTACTACTACTCTTCCACGAGGCTGGGTTTGCCTGTCCCCCATTGCCTGGGCCCTGCTTTATTTCTCCTTGGGTCTCTCAGCAGGTGGGTTGTGGGCCAGCAAACCCAGCCATGGGGAGAAAGCCCATCTCACCATAGCTACTTCCAAAGAGAATGTTACCATGGTAATGGGATAAAGGTGGGCACTGAGGGGTTAGACAAGTGCACTTGGCAAGCAGAGGTGGGTGAAGGGGAAGTTGTGACCTTAGTGACCCTGTCTTTGGTCATCCTTGGCAGTGAGTGACCTAGACAGGCCAGGGGTGGGAAGGCAGAGAGAGAAGGCTGCATCATCGCATGCTGCTCTGGGACAGAACAGCACAGACTGGCAGCAGGATGAGATGGGGGTGAGGTGGGGGTTGCGGCCAGTTATTTATTGTGGGTGGGATGGGATGGGGAGATCCCCACCAGGCTCTGAACATGTGGGCCTGGAGCAGGGGGAGGTACGGGTATCTGTCCCTGAGGAATGGGTGTGTTTCTCCTGCCTGCCTGTTCCCTGGGCACCAACCAGTAGCCACTTTTGGAGTGGTGGAGGCATCTCTAGGTGAGGCCCCACCTTCTGCTTCTGCCCTCTGCCCTCTGCCCTTACTTGAGTCTCTATGACAAATAAACAGCAACTCCTCATGATTGTGGTCTTGAGGGATAGGGGACAGCCTGTGGCCTGCAGGAAGCCGGGACCTGGTCTTAGATTGGGTAGGAAAGAGAATGGGCCAGGCAGGGAGGAGAAGTGGGAGAGCAGGGGTTGAACTTGATAGAGGGTGGGAAGAGCTGCTGGGTAGCAGCCAGCCCATCTTGGGCACATGGCCCCAGAGGAGCAGCCCCACCCAGGTGCCACTGCAGGCTGCCCTCATCAGGAGATCTCATTGCCAAACACCTCAAGTACAAGGGGCGTGAGCTTCATGCTGCACTCAGGCTGGAAGGAGAGACAGCGGTACTGCTTGGAGTGCTCCTCGTTGAGGCTACGCAGGTCAGCCAGCTTCTGGATCATCTTGGCATAGAGCAGATGGCTGCCTGGTGGAGGGTGGCGGCAGCGGATATAGGTCTGCAGCGTGTTAGACAGGCGGTCCTGGATGGCCTCAATCAGCGCAGCGTCCTGCACCCCAGGACGGTCTGTGGGCACAGGGAGGTGGGAGGAAGAGGCAAAGGAGCGCCAAGCTGAGTTTCATACTGTTCATAGAACTTACAGTTCTATGTGGACTCTGTGGTCCACACAGACAGACACCCATCCTCAGCATCCTCCTATGTCACTCTGTATGACTGCTTGCCCGTGACATCACAGTCCTCCTTAAAGCCACTCAACCACTATTCTGTCATTTAGGATTAAGCCTCAGGTTTTTTTGTGGACCCATCTGGCACTGCCCCCACCTTGCCTCTTTCCCTCTGTCTCTACACCCCATCTTTCCATTAGGATCTTGATACACTATGCTCTCTGGCCTCCAGATTTACATTTGTTTTCTCTTTGCTTGGAACTCAGAAGTTTACCTTTGCCTGACTCTCACTGATTCTTTGGGTAACAGCTTAAAAGACCTCCCTCAAGGCCATTCCTGATGATTCTCTGCCTCAATGCCCCAGACTGCATCAGGTTTCCTCCCTCTGTTATACCCTGCTATAGCATCATAACTATTTTTTTAACTCTCATATTAGAAATTAGTTATTAAATAATATGTGTTTAATGTCTCCTCTTCCACTTCATGGGAGAGAAGTCCTATTTGCTGCTGAATCTCTATGCCCAGCATAGTGCCAGCAGGTGCTCAGTAAATCATTGCTGAGAATTTGTATGTAGGAATTGAGTAAATATCAGCTGGAAAGGGGAGGAGAGTCCAGGTCCATTCCTTGGGTTTTCAACCTAGGAAAGTGTCTCTGGGTAAAGGACACTCAGCTGTTTCCTGAGCATAGTTTGGGCTGAGACAGGGCTGACCACTTTGGGCCTCATCACCAATATAACATCTCCGAGATGTAATAAGCTCCTCCTCTGCCTTTTTCTCTTTCCACTCCAAACAGTGTGCTCATGGGTCAGAGCACACTGCCTCCAAATTTAGTCAGGTAACCTGTCTAGGCAGAATCATCCCTCATGCCTCAGAGATTTTATCCTGCTCGCCTCCCCCCCTCGCCCCACCCCTGCAGGGTACCTCAAGTATCAGGAAAGTTCAGTCCAATTCACTTAAGAGCAAAGCCTAAACATTGTCAATATCCAGGCCTGTCTATGGCCTGAGAAATCCCATTTCTCTGGCTCCTAAGAATCCCACCTACTAATTACCAATGGCTTCAATAGGGAAGGCCAAGGGTAGTGGGGGACCTCTTAGTATACACATACACGCCATGTGGGCTGTGCCAACCCAGCCAAATGAGTGTTTCCTGGTCCATCTGTCTTTTTCTTCACTCATTCTTCCAGACTTCCCTGCTGGCCCTCAGCAGGGCTTCATCCTTTCTACTCCCCATGTCCAGATCCCCGAGTTCCTCATTGCTAGGCTCCATACCTGGGGAGACAATGCAGATGGCCATGAGTAGGACATGCTCTTCTTCATGCAAATCCAGCTTCTTCAGCCCCACCTGGAACTTGATGAGTGGCTCAATCAGCTCCAGGCTGTGTCCAGCTACAAGAGAGAAAGGCCAGACGCTGTGGGCAGAACTAAGAAGTCCCCCACTCACCTACCCTGCCACCAATCCTGACCAGGCCTGACCCTTCTTCTTCCTTTCCTGTGGATGCCTAATTGGGGCCCATGACCCTGGGGGGAGGGGGTGTGCAGCTGGTGTCTGGGTGCTGCAGAGGGTGGAGGCAGAGCCCAGACGCACCTTTGGCCACATCACTGATGCGGTACTTGTAGTCCTCGTGGCCACAGGTCCAGGACATGTCGTCCATGGTGAAAGACTGGTTGGAGCGCAACATGATGACTTCAATGGCACTTGATTTCAGCAATACAATCTGGTCCTCAGAGGTGAGGTCTCTGCCAGGGGGAGCAGGAGTGAGGGTCAGGTTATTGGTCAAGACCTTTAAGTCATGTAAATCAGTGTAGTGTGTTGACAGGTCTAAAACTGCCAGGTGACCAGTATGGGCCCTGGATCCTCCATGGAGGAGCTTGTAGTCTGGTTGGAAAGAACAGACTGTTTCTTGAGGGAGAACAATTCAGCACTGTATGTCAAGGTGAGAAGTGAAGTAAGGCAAGGAAAACCCCGTGATTTGCAAAGATCTCTCAGGCCTAAGCAGTCAGAACTGTATTACGGACAGGAAGACAGAGCCTGAGGAGGTTATGGCATGAATGTGGTGGTCTACAAAAGGTATGGGCCAGAGTCATCTTCAATAGCTCTCATGCTCTTTTTCTCTCTTCCTCCTCCTAAGGCTCAGCCAGCTCTGTCTCTGGAACATCTCTGGAACCCTTGATCTCACTCTTACTCCCATCAGTACTTCTCCGGTTCAGAGCACCATCATCTTTTTCAATTTCCTCCTACTAGGATCCTGGAGTCAAGCCTCCCAGGTCTCTCATTCATCTTTCTTATTGCTGCTGCAGAGAAGTATAACATTTGTGTTCTCAGAAATCCTTACTTATTATCAAACACCCCAGGATCAAGCCCCTACTCCATTACTTGGCTCCAACCTTACTTTCCAGCCCCTCTTCCCATTGCAAACTTCACCAACCCTCATTCTAGCACCTGTGGACTATCCCACATTCAGATGCCATGTTCTCATGTCACCGTGCCTTTGAATTTGCAACAGCTGCAGCCAAGAATGCCTTTTTTTTTCTCGTCCATGTTGACTCTCTGGTCCTGAATTCGATGAGGTTTCCTTTGGAGCCCCCAGCCTTCCACTTCATTACAACCCAATGAACATTGCTTGTACTCCTATTTTATTCTTTCTTCTTCAGCTCTATTTTTAATATACTTGCTCTGGACCTTAACTGTAAGCTATGTGAGGGCCAGCACCACCCATTAATTACCTTAATATTCCCACACACTAGTCACTTAGCCCTCAGCACAATGAGGGGTCAATAAATATGTGCAGATGAGTCAAAAAGCCAATGACTAGTTCCATTATTTTGAGTCATGAGCTGGGCTTGTCTGAACAATGATACACAAAAAGCAGGGCCCGCAGATCAACCTGCTTCTGGTTTTCCCTCCTTTTTTTCCTGACTGTATATTGCTGCCTGGATATTCTGTCATCTTCTCTGTGGTTGTTCTTTGGTTCATAAAGAGATGATTAGGATGAACAGCAAAGGGTCTTCTTTGGAAAAAAAAATCACAAAGTGCTAGAGTTGGAGGGCCCCCCTTAGGGCCTCTATGGTCCACTGCCTTCTTCAGCATTTCTGACACATGATTCTCACACAGCCTCTGCAAGGATTCTGCAAGTTTCAAGGAGCTCATGGTCTCTGGATACAGCCATGAGATTGTTAGCTCTTAGTTAACAGCCTCTTCTGCTACTGAGCTATAACCTATGCAGTGACACACTCAACCATTATTTGTACTTCTGTCCTCTCAAGGAACACAGAATCAGACCACTCCATTAGCCAAGGGTAACCCTTTAACCACCATTTAAAGAAAGCTACCATGCACCTCTTGCATCTTTTCCAGAATAGACAGTGTCTAGATGCCCCATCATCCTGGTCACTTTTCTCTAGACATTCAACCCACATTTTAAAAAACAAAAAATAACATCACTCTCATTTGGGGTTTAATTCATTAAACAAGTAAATATGTTCATCATCAAATCTTTGGAAAATATAGAAAACATAAAAGCAAAAAAGAATTACTCAGAACTACAATAAACATTTTTGTGTATTTTCTTATCTTTTTTCTATGCAAGTATTTTCTTTTAAAAAACATACTCAAATTCATAGTAATTCTGTTCCACTTCTTACATCATTAAAGTTTCTTTATCCCAGTTTATAGAGGGTTGCATAATGTTACATCATATCAACCTAGTATAAGTTATATAATCAATCTCCTATACACCTATTTTGGGAAATTTTGGTTGCTTCTAAGTTATGCTATTATAAGTAATTTTGTGAGGATGACCTTTGTACATAACCCTTTGTTCAATGGCTCACTCAAAATGGATGGCCGAAGTGGTCAAACATCCCATGGGTGCTTGGTGAAAGAGATTTCAGGGGTCCACTGCCTATCGTGATCCAAACACACTACTTCTATGAAAGCAAACCTTGAGCAACCTTGAATTATCGCCCATAGACTGGAAATATGGGGAATTTCTAAGTGCAGCTCACAGCCAGAACTGGGATTGGTGGGGGATGAAGGTAGAGGTGGAGGAACCCACAAGACACCTTGTTCCAGCTCTAGCTCTGTCCTCCTCTCTGGATCTGTGAAATATTTATACTCAAATCAGTTTTCATGTTTATGGCCGCTTCTGGGCAGTTGCGATGTGTTCTGGAAACATGTACCTGTCTCAGCTTTCCTAGGCAGACTTCAGACCCTCTCCATCTGTATTCCCACAGTCCTCTAGCAGGCCTCTCTTAGAGCTCTTATCTCTTCATGGCAGTTGCTCACATGTCCATTTCTTCCGTTAGGCACTAAACCCTGGAGACCAGAGACTGTGTCCTTGTTAACTTTTATCCCTCACAGTTTGTGAAAGGAAGTGATTGGTTGGATAGATGGACAAGTGAATTCAGAGGAAAGGGAATGGGAGGAGGGAAGCAGGACTTTGACTCTGGCCTCTGGCCCAGGGAGGAGCCCCTGGGAATTGAAATGGCAGTGAAGTTGAAGGGATTTAGCCCAAAGGGCTGGGCTCTGGCCAATTTGGCCTGGTGCCCCTGTGCACCTCTTTTGGCGGTGAAATCCGTGGCCCTTAGTCCTTAGACCCAAGACTGCTTTTGGCCATTTAGATGCTGCTCTTGGCCCCAGGTCCTCCATGCATTTCTTTTGTAGCACTGAGGGAGGGAAACTTGTAGGGTGCAGACTGAGAATGTGAGGGACAGGAGACAGGAGTCAGGAGCAAGGCCCAGGCCATGCCATGGTGCAGTTCACACCCAGCATCGTCCATCCAGTCCTGCCCCACTTTGGTCCTTTGCCCGCATTGGAGTCTCATCCTATTCCCCCCACCCTCTCTCTCCTACATCCCAATTTTCCCCACACCCTCCACACCGCCTACAGTCAGTAGGATCAAAGCCACCAGGGACACAGCTACTGTTCTTCTACTTCTTGGAAAAACAGAACCCCTAAGTGCAGAAACCAGCAGAACCAGAGAGCTGATGGGCTGGCTCTGCCAGGGTCTCACCAGACCCTGGGCTCTGGCCCCAGTCCAGGCTCAACATCACCTCTGTCCAGTCACAGAGAGTGTTCACATCAGTGTCCCCCCAAGAGCTCTTGCCAAGGCCTGCACCATTTTTACCAGATCAGTCTGTTCTGGGACTTCTCAAATCACGCTGAAGAGATAGTGGCCAACTGAAGTGATTTTGCATCAATTACTGGGCAGCTCCAGTACCTGCTTATACACATGTCACTTTGGCCATTATTGCCAGGCTAGATAGACTAGGGAAATGAGGCTTGAAAGGGAAGGAAGGGGACAGACTTCAGCTCATCCTTGGGGAGAGAAACTGAAGAGCTAGTAGTGTAATCTGCGTCAGAGTGTGTTGAAGGTAAGGTGTAAGGGCCGAGGACTTGGGAGAAAACTGGGGGCTTGGGTTACTTAATGGAGGAGGCTGCAATAGGGAATCTGGTTAAATGAGTGACTTACTTTTATTTTTATTTTTTTTAGGATAATTTTCCCTCATGTGCAATCATAACCTCTACTTAGAGTCACCAAACCTTAACATCTGGACAGGGCGTCAGCTGCCTGCTCATCCCACTCCCCACTAGGAAGGGAAGGATGGGCGCTGCATAGAAGAGGACTGTGCCCTGGAATTAAGATGGAAGCCGAGTGCTACTGTATGCCGGTGGACATACAAGGTGCCGGTGGACCTTGTAGTATTTTTTTTTTTTTTTGCCCAGCTTTTTATGTAAAATAAGACTTAAGGACACATAGAGTTTGCAAATAGTAACATGAAGAGTTGAGGAGTAAATTGGAACTTGTGCTAAGTGGAATGTGTTGTCCACTCTAAGGAAAAGCTCTAGAAGGTAAATCACAGGCCCCATGCAATGGACAATCAGATCTTGCTCCTGCCTGCCCACTAGAGTGGCCCCTACTCCTTTTGCTGCAACCAAAATGTACAATGCAGAAGTGTCTCATCTCTGTTTGATGTTTTTCTTTTTTAGTTTTCACATTAGTTCCAGGGGAAGAGCATTGGAGAGGCCCTGGTATTTGGGCTGGTGAGAGGCATAAAATAACACAGAGTCAGCTGTCTCAAAGCAGAAGAACTGAACAGCTGGGTTTAGCTCTGTGAGTTACCATCATTTAGCTGGTAATGTGGTAATTTAGATAGTAACTGATGGCTTCCCTACACAGCAGAGAGATTTACAAAACAGTAAATGACAACTCATATTAGCTTTCATCCAAAGCTGGCCAATGTCATATCGCTTTCTGGCTTCTAGTATTCCAGCACTGAATCTGAGCATCAGTATCCAGGAAGCATTCTCCTCC
The DNA here is from genome assembly GCA_030015415.1 of Cynopterus sphinx. Classification (NCBI taxonomy): domain Eukaryota; kingdom Metazoa; phylum Chordata; class Mammalia; order Chiroptera; family Pteropodidae; genus Cynopterus; species Cynopterus sphinx. The sequence continues at coordinate 130,873,514 of CM057380.1, read as the reverse complement.
TGCTGCTATAGTTGCAACTATTGCCACTACTTGAAATGATAATATTGCTTGATACTGATTTATTTCTTTCAATCGCTCAACTACATTGTATATGTATTTTATGGCAATGTTCCAAACGAACTTTTAGAAAGAATGAGGATAGAAAGATACATATTATAGATATGCCTACCTCCCAACATACCTACTAAAAGTGTCCATTTTTAACTATTTTAAGACTATTTGACACTGCTTGACTCTTTAAGTATTATACGTGCCATTATTACCAAAACAATGAAATATTTGAGTGAATAAATAAAATTTGTATAAATAAATCCAGAACAGAGGATCTCCACTTCTTATACTTATCCATTTGGGCAAAAAGGTCTCAACATAGTTAATAAATGGCCTTGGGTGAAGGGTAAATTGGGTGAAGGATGCTGGGCATACATAACTTGGGTTATACATGTCAGTAAACCTGTCTCCCTCTAGGGCTCCTAAATGACTTTACAAGTCTTCATGCCCAACCCTTTCTTCCCTTCACCGCTTCACCCTGGTTTTAGAATTGAGCATGGAGGATTAATGCAGGTTTATTGTAAAGGCATCATATGAGGATTAAACCCAAGCCAGCTGGAGTGAACACAACAGTAAACTAAAAGTTCCAGACCTGGCTCTGACACACTAGCTCCCACATTAGAAATCCTGGCATTGGCCATTAAACCTTTCTGGGCTTTTGTTTCATCATCTAGAAAGAGTGAGGAATGAATAGCTTTCTAGGGCTAGCCTGCCCAGTAATGCTGGATGGGCTGCACTCCCTAAAATAGATTCATGGGCCTAGGCCAGAGATTCTGATTTAGGAGGTCTGAGGTAGGGCTTGACTCTCTATTTTGAGAAGCAGCGGATTGATGATCTCCGAGCCGTCTCCAGCTCACTCTAAGATTCTGACTCTGATCCCCAGATGTCCCAGAAACTTCTTACCTGAACCCTGGAATCATCTTGGCAAAGCCAATGACTTTTTGGATGCTATAGCTGACCAGGTCAGCCAGGTGGGGCAGCATGGAGAGTTGGGACAGGTCCAGGGTCACAGAAGGATCATTTGAGGCTTCTTTCCTTGGATCCAGGTTAGAGAAACTGGTCTGCTCCATCACTACTGGAGAAAGATGAGGTAAGAGGAGGAACTACTAAAGGACACTTGAGCCAGGCTTCTTCATCCTCGGCCCCATTAAGACTTCCTACACCCTGGCAGCTGGGTCAGCTGGAAATCCCACAACGACGGCCTCTTTCTAAGGTCACCCTTCAGCCCAAGCTTTCCTCTAAGATTCTCCTGTCTATTCTTTCAGTAGAGTGGGGCAGTAAAACCAGAGATCAGAGATGTTCCAAAAAATGAGACTTCCTCAAGCCACGATTTTATGTCTCCACATGTCGTTTCTAATGATCCAAGGTATCAAAACTCCTAAATAATATGGGTTTATTATTAAAAGCTGAAATACTGGCCAATGTAAAGCATGCAGATTAATCCTTATTGATGCAAGCAAATACACCATCAAATGAGAAAATTAATACAGGGAGAGATCCCCAGGTGAGGGGCTTGGAGGGTCAGTTAACCCATGCAGTGGTCACTGACGGTGGGAAGACACAATATCTGGCTCCACTGTTGTCTCTGTCCAGTTGGCACTGGGACCCCTGCCATCTATTCTGGATCTGGGCACAGATCCATTGATGAGTCTAGAAGTACTATATCTGAGGGTTATAGTTCCCCAAAGGGGAGGGGAGGCCCCAAGCAGAGAGCAGCAAGGTTGGGGTTGGGTGACAGGTAGATGGATGAAAGACAAGGGTAGGAGGAGGATGAGGCAGGAAGATGAAGTAGAAGGTAGAAGAGAAGCAGCAGAAGAAAACCAAGGATAAGCTAGAGGGCCTTAGTGGTCCCCCAGGGCTCCAGGGCACAGTGGGTTGCAGTGGGACTTCCATGTTCTTCTTCCACACCAAATTTCTCCTTCCAAAGGGCTCAGACTCTCATACTGTTTTGTATATTTGAAAACTGATCAAAATTCTCATCACAAAGAAAAAAAAAATCCTTGTAACTGTGTGAGGTGATGGGTGTTCGTTTTGCAACATATACACATATCAAGTCATTATGTCGTACACCTTAAATTTATACAAGACTATCTGTCAATTTTATCTCAATAAAACTGGAAAAAACAAACAAATAAATCCCCCAAAGGGCCTAGGCTCGAAATACCATTTAGAGGAATCAGGTCACTTCCAGGCAGGGAACCAGGGGCAGAAGCCTGGCTTAGAGGGAAGAGCTGAGGTGCTGAAGGCAGACTCTGCCTGGAACCCCAGCTTGGCCTCTTCCCAGTATGGGTGCTTGGGCAAGTTCCACCACTTCTATAAAAAGGAGTTCTAAGGACTCAGTGTCACCCACAGTGTGTAAGTGCCATCCTCTCATCTGTAGCCTGGGATGGGCAGGTGGGAAAGCTTTAGGCTGCTTTCCCCTGCTCACTAGGGAGGGAGGCCTGCAGTCCCACTCACCTGGGGTGGAGGTGTAGTGATCTGTGCAGGAGGAGGATGAGTCCCCAGATAAGCTGCTCATGTGCTTCGAGGAGGGCTTTAGCAAATGGCTGTCTCCACTCTCATCTCCACGAATTGGAGGCTAGAAGGGAAAGATGGAGTATCAGAAGCTCACGTTTCAGGGCCACCTTCTTACCCTGGCCCTGATGTCTGGCAGGAGTGACTTCAAGGAAGTCCCATGGGAGGAGCAGGGCCTCCCTGAAGTGAGAGGGACAGAGAAGCCTCTGTCCCTTCCTAGTTCTGTGCCTGGATGCCCTGGCCCTCTGTCCCACTCCCCATGCCTTGGCTCCCCTTGTGGCTCATCCCTCCTGGCCAGCTGGCAGACCTACCCGGAACTGGCTAAAGTCGGAATAGGTGGGGTCGAAGGTCTTGTGGTGGGCGTCCAGCAGGATGGTGATGATGCGCTGCTGCTCCTCAGATAGCCGGGGCCGCAAACTGTCCTTCAAAGCCTCCTCCTCCTTCCGCTTGAGGATCATCTCCCGCTTCCGCTGCACTTCCTCATCTGTCAGGATGACTGCAGGCAGGAATGGGGCATCAGGAGGGCTGGGCTGGTGGCTCCTCCAAGAAACATTCCTCTAAGCACTAAAGGCATAAGGTAGGAGGGCTGTGCCCCCCAACACTCAGAGCTCACCGGGGGCCTTCCTGCCTCAGGGGACTCCAAGCTCACTCTATAAGTAGAAAAAGCGGATTTTCTATGTTGAAAAGGCAGGTGCATGACAGAGGAGGTAGAAGATTTGAGAGGTGGATGGTCCAGGCATTAGGGAGACTGGGTTCTCACACACATGTTGTGTGACTCTGGGCAAACTGAACTCTCTGGGCTTTTGTTCTCTTGTTTATAAAATCAGAAGGTTGGACCTTATAATCTCTTCTAAGGTCCCGTTTTTGTTCCTTCCTCAAATAAAGTGTGTCAATGTGGGGCGATGGAGTGGTAACCTCCTCAAAAGCTGGACTGACTGGAGAACTGAATGCAGTGCATGCCTAGCACGGAGCAGCAGCTCATTCAACGTTAGTTCTTGCCTCTTCTCCTCCCTCCCCATATTCCCTTACTCTGTGGGAGACATCAGGGAAGAGAGAGCAAAAGAGTCACTGTGTGGGTAGTCTCAGTGTTGGAAGATAGGAGATGCTGAGAAGACCCCCCTACACAAGTTCACAGGCATGGAACTCAAGCCTCTGATCTATTCTGACCAACAAAAAAAGACTTTTCCTCTTTGATTCCCTGCAAAACAACACCTCCTCCAGCCTGTCCAGTCTTGAAATTTCTGCCCAAGGAAGTTTTCGAGTTCTTTGGTAGTCCCTGGTGATCACAACTCAGAGCTCTAATCTGGGAAGTTCTCTTCAGCTGCTAGCCCGGTGTCTGAAGATGGGAAGACCTTAAGACCCCTTCATGCTGTGCAGGGCCTTTGGGTGGTGCTGGGGCAGCTGCCCAGGAGGGTGGGGCTGGGAGCAGGGATGCCTGGCACAGAAGCCAGGCAAACAGACCTCCTGGCTGGGGCTTGCACAGAGCTGACGGCAGGAGTGGGCACTGGGGCCCTCGGCCTGTAGATACTTGCTCTGTGCTGGTATTGCCAAGGCCTCTGCCCACAGAAGTAAGGAGTTTCACAAGAGCAGGGAAAGGAATCAGCACCTCAGAGTGGGTGGGTTCCAGGCTTTAAGAAAGGCCCACTGGCCTAGGTGCCTCAGGTGGGAGGAGGACAAGAGAAGTTGACAGAGGGTGGAGAAGAGCCTATGGGAGTAGGAGTGGGCAACCAGAGCCTCAGACACAGCAGGAAAAGGAGGCCTGCGGTAAAAGATGGCGCGTTCCCTCCACGGCTGAAGTAAGCCATACCAAGAGGAAGACTGGGAGGAGGCCACACCCAGTTACTGACTCACATTCCCAAACTGCTGCAAACCCTCCTCCCACAGAAGTGTCTGTTCAGACCCCAAAAGCTCAAGTGGGGTGGGAGAGGAAGGAGCAGGGAGCATCCCAATCAAGGCAGGGTGCAAGGCGCTGGCCTGGAGAACCCAAAATTCGGTGCCTGGTTTTTCCTGCTCACCCAAGGGGTGGGCAGAAGAGGTAATGAGACTGGAGCTAAACGGGGCTGGCACTGCTGGTCACACCACAGGTATCAGCAGGCTTGAACCACCTCTTGCGGTTCTGTGATGTCACTTTCCTGTTCAGAAACTTTTCCTGGATCCGTATTACTTACCATGTCCAAACTTAAGTCAAGATGCTCCATGATTTTGCTTCCTCCTAACTTTTCAACCTTAGTTTTCAGTGCCTCTGGATGCAGCTTCTGCTTTAGTCATGTTGAAGTTGCTGATCTGTGAACATGATCTGCACTCTAGCTAGCACGTTTCCACTTGTGCTGGACGCTATGCAGCTGGCTCTTCTCTCCCCAATAGCTGTGCAAGTTCTATCTATTCTTCAGCACCCAGTTTACACCCAGCTGTCTTTTTTCAGTTAGGCTTTCTAACTGATCGGCACTGACCTCTCATTTCTTATTTCCATGGGATGTCTAGTTTTTCCTACACATATTGGTAATCGACTGTCTTCCACCCTGTAATATTTATGATTAGTACAGTTTTCAATAAATGCTTGCATAGAGAGGGCCTAAGAAGTTCAAGGTCTCCTTCACTAGAACTGTGGCCATGAAAAGGGAGAGGCCACATCTTAAAATCCCTGTGTTTCCCCAACATCAGCCAGGCCACTGGGGCTTCCTGGCCATGGTGCTTGCTCAATAGCCGGATAGACTAGACACTTAACAAATCAAGATTTCTTTACCTACTACACACTCACTAGTCATTGTCCTAAGCTCAGGAAAGGACAGCGAGGAGTATGCCAATACTGCGTGTACCTACCATGTCAGTAATGGCACACACTGAATGCCAGTCCACTGGAAAACTGAGCCAAGCTTACCTTTCTAATTAAAATAATTGTTATTGAAATACTTTAAAGACAGAATATCTGTAACAGGACACCTGCAACATCATGTAACCTTTACCTGATGATTCAGAAGCATCATTCGGAACAGTTACGAGACTTTGCAGAAACAAGGTTATGACCTCAGAATTATATAGGGCTGTTTTCCTGCATTACGTGACTCAGCCAGCTATGATTCTGAATTCTTGTGTTACTTTCATGGCTTTCAGTCTCTCTTGCTCCATTAAGCTATGTGTTGTGGTGCCTTTCTCTCCTTTGACAGAGTTACTTCAGATCTGTTGGAGCTGGAAATGCCGGAGATCAAGTGTTATGCAATTTAAAAAATATAGTGTTAATAAAAGTAGATAAAAAGTATAGAGCTTTTTATGTATCAAGCACAATTCTAAGTCCCTTTGCTATATTAACATACATATATTTAGTCCTCATAACAACCATTTAAAGCAGGTGCTATTATCCTCATTTTTCAGATGAGGAAACTGAGGCCCAGAGGCTACATAACTTGCTCAAATTCACAGAGCTAACAAGTGGTGGAGCTGATATTCAGGCCTGGCTAGTAGGTTCTAGAGTCCAGGATAGTAACCATGACCCCATACTGCCTTTGATTAGAATTGGCTGTGACTGCTCAGTAGGATCCTGGTCCCCAGTGTGGAACACACACAATGTTCCAATTCATCCAAAGAGTGTGAAAAATTAAAGTAGCAAAGCTTGTAAATGATTTCCTTTGAAAGGACAAAGTTAAGAAGATTCGAGGTTAACCTTATGACACTTCCCCTGGATCACTTGTATCAGATAGCGACCTGCTGGGAACTACTGATTTCAAACAGGGGCCACCAACCAACCCATCAGCCTCCCGCCAGGCCACACTGTGTGGACACTGAATAAGTCATAAGTCTCTCATATATGCAGATGCTGTGATTTATGAAATAAGTAATTTGTTTAAAGGGGTTATTAATTTCATAGGAGACTTTTTAAATCATTTTCTCAATGAGTTGCTATTAAAAATGCCGTTACTATCATGTAGGAGGACACAGGTTTTAAAGTTAAAAGCCGCTGACCTAGAATATGAGCAAACAGGTTCTGAAAAAGCATTTAATGGGCTCTCTTCTCCGATGAATAAAGTGCATGGTTTGAGGGATCTTCCTGAGCTGTAGACCAGTGGAAGATGTAGAGATAAGAAGATGCATAATGAGGAGCTAATATTCCATCATTCAACACACTTATTGAGTACCTACTATGTGCCACATGCTGTGCTAACTCTGGGTGGAAAAGATGCACATCTATAAAAACATGAAACAAGTTAATATATAGGTGGTTCTGCACAGAACAGGTCTAGAGAAGCAAGAGCTCAATTATGAAATTTTGGGGCCCTAAGGACATAAAGTCAAGTAGGACTTGAAAGGGAAAGGGAGTCTTCAAAGGGAACAAAGCTCTCTTTGGCCCATCCTGTGGGGCCCAGGCAGTGCCTGTAAATGAACGATGGAGGAGCTCTGGCCCACTGTGGGCGCCTGAGGGGCTGTGCTGGGGTGCAGCCCACAGGCCTGGTCTTTGGCAACAGACAGACCTACGTAAGAATGCTGATACGATCATCTTACTAGCTTAGGGGCATGATATTTTAATTCTTCTGAGTTTCTCCAGGAGGATTTTTTAAAGTATTTACATAGTTAGGGATTGTTGTAAGAAATGAACAAGAAAATACATGGGCCTGACACACATCTGGCACTCAGTAGCTGGTCAGTAAACATTCCCTCCCAGGCTCATCCCTTCTCCCACCCATACCATCTCCAGGAGGGACCAGCTACCTGCCCCACAGAAAGTCCCTGGGTTTGCAGCTCCCTTCATAGGGAGCCCTGGGTGCCTCATGGTTTACAAATGCTGATATTCAGTTGTCTCTATGAGGCTAGGCCAAGGGGATAAATGAGCAGCGATTCTAGGGACATGAGCCAGGAGCTCCAGGCCCAGAACGATGACAGGCCTCCTGAAGCCGGGCTGACCTGAGGCAGGGAACCACAGCTGTCCCTGGAAGACCTCTTTGGGGCAGCAGGCCAGGAGCTTAGTGCTGGACCAAATTTCATATTTTAACTAAAGCTCTGGGGCCCAACCTTAATTCAGTACAGCTCCTTGCACTGGCATCTTGAGAGTGGTGGGCACAGGGCTGTACTAGGCATATAGCAGGACAGGGGACACGGGGCTCTTTGGGGGAGGACTGAGGCTGGGGTTGGGGTGGCTGAGGCACAAAGTTGATTGGGGGCTGGGGCCTGGGCATCCACTTCTGGATGGCTACCCCCCCACAACACGGTGTTCCTGGGGCAGGGGCACCCTGATACATTCAAGGTCTTCTCATCACCAGGGATGCAGTGCTCCCTGTGGGCTCCAGGAGGGGACACAGAGTTGGATTCTCCTCTCACCTTGCTTTCTTATTCCAGTCCTGATATTTTTACCTTTCTGGGTCTCAGATGATTTCTAAGTGTTCTTCCTGTTCTAGGTGGACAGAACATCTCCTTTCTCCTGAGACACAGGAGAGGGGCCTCTGAGACATCAGTGAGGCTGGCCCTGGCCAGAACTCTTGTGGCCTTAGTGAATCCCAGTGGTGTTATTCTGTACCATTCTTGGTTGGCTGGAGCCTTACAACCCAGGCTCTCTGCCCCTTGGAGGCTATGCACTCTGTGAAGACAGGAACAGGGGCTGTATGCTCTGCATCTGGTTTGTATCCAGCCTAGCATCTCACAAGGAGCAGGCCTCATTAAGCCAACGTGTGAGAAGCTCCAGGAGGCACCCAGGCCTTGAGCCTCCACCACTCCAGGATAAACACAGGAATTGGGTGGGGCAGGGGATGGGGCACAGAGCGATCGGCGTGTCTGGGCCTGCACATTCGCGTGGGGGCGAGGAGGAACACAGCCTGGAAACTTCTTCCAGGGCTGCCAGTGTTGGCTGAGGGGCTGGGATCAGGCATGAGGGGCCAAGGCCCACCAAAGGGCAGCCTGTCAAGGCCCAAGGACAAGGCCTCAGGAGAAGACCTCCACTCTGCCTCTATTTTCCGAAAACAGAGAATTTTTTTCCCATCAAGGAAGAAATTTCCCATCCCCTCAGCCCTATCTCATGACGTTTCCCTTGTTCCAGACACATCTTCCCCATACCTGCACTCTCTCCCCTTCAAACAAACAAACAGAACAAAACAAATGAAAAAACACCCCAGTAGGCAGGAGGGCCTCCAGGAGTGCCTGATCTGAGCAACACTCCTGAGCCTCCTGAGGCCCACAGCTTAGCAGGCAGTAGGCCCAGTCCCAGGGCCAGGGAAGAGGTCAGGGTGCAGACTACAGACAGAAGTGAGCAAGTGGCAGAGCAGGGGCTGAATGTACAGAGGTCATCCATGCTCAGGCTGGTCCAGTGCCCCTGCCTCAAGCCCCTGGATGGCCTGGCTAGCCTCTGCCAGGATGTGCTGAATTCAGTGGCTACTCTGGTTACCAGTAACTGGTAGTAGAGCTCAGATGCAAAGTCCAGGGGTCAGAACATGTGAAACTGCCCTGTTGGTGCTCTCCTCCAACCCCAGAGCTGGACAGGAAGTCCTATAGGATTGCCTCTCTTTCTCTGTCTGGATCTAGAGGGTCATCTGAGTCCAGTGCTTCTTCTCACATATTTTTTCCACCCAGTCTCCCCTGGGCACCAGCCTTCAGATCTGACAGTGTGGCTGGAAGGCTGGGGTGGGACAGAACCCGGATGCCAGCCAAACTCTGAACATATACTCTCCCCACCATTCTTCCCCTCCCCAACCACAGCAGCTCCCTCTCTCAAAGGCTAAAGAATGCTGGGGTCCTTGAGCCTCATTCTCTCTTTTCAGGTCCAGAGGACAGGGAGGTGATGATATCTTGGAGGATGATTGACCTAGGGGCTCATGGAAGCAGTGCCTGGCCTCTCCCTCCTCACTGGCCTCACACTTGGAGGGGCTCTTCCGGGCCTCAGAGACACATTCAGATTCTAACTTCTAGAGAGGCTCTCAGGACCCCTTGGTGCCTTTGACCGTGGAGTTCCGGCTGCCTTCCCGAGGCTGCTGGCCCTGGATGTGGGCAGCTACAGAGGAAGGGTGGGCACATCTTTGGCCAAACCTGCATTAACAGCAGCCAGAGCCTCCCTTGGTCCCAGTCTCCTCCTAACCCCCTGGCCTGGCCCCTGGACACTCACACTCCTTCATCATGCCAATTTCCACACAGCGCTTGAGGCGGCAGGCCTGGCAGTGGCGGCGGTTGTCCTTGGTGATGTGGCAGTCCCCGTTGAAAGGACAGGTGAACAGCGCCTTCCGCTTCATGCTGCGCCTGCCAAGAGAGCACACCCCTTCCACTGGGTCACCCACCTTCCAGCTCCTCAGCCCCGATGGCTGGAGAATGGCCTGCAGGGGCTATGACCCCAGGGGTATGACCACAAAGCCCCTACCTCTCCATTCCTCCCACAGAGGACTGGGGCTCAGCCCACCCCTGGGCCACTCTCAGCGACCACCACCCACCACTCTCCCATGTGCCCCAGTCACACCCTCCTCCCCCTTCACTGTCGTTTGGCTCCCATTGTTGCTTTTGTAGTACTCTACTCTCCACTCTTTCTTTAGTTATACAAGAAATATATGAGTGAATTAGCCTAGCAAACATGTTATAAGATACTGAAGTCTGCAGAGTAGCCCTCACTGCTATTCGTGAGCCATTAAGAGAGGTGAAGGTGCCAGGCTCATCCTTAACTTTCTAGAGTCCAGAGATCTGTGACTAGAGCATCCCCGATCCAGGGATAGACATGTGCACAGGTGCATGGAGAAGGGGAAAAAGGCCCAGCCATAGCTTTGAACATCCAGAGAATCTGCCCAGAAAGAGAAGATGCCAGAAGAGCAGGTGAGAGCCCCAAGGTCTGGCCGAGGCTTTCTGAAAAGCAGAGAAAGCATGGGTTCTGTAGGAACAGAAAACCGTCAAAGGTTCTTAACTAGGAAGCAACTCCTTCTCAACACCCCCATATCCACTGTCAAAGAGCGTGTGTGTAAGTTCATTTCCCTGATTCTGGCTTCCTCTCCTGCTGCCAGCCACATCACATGGGATGCTGAGAGGCTGTGTAAAGGACCCCTTCCCAGAGGCTTCCCATCATTCATGTCCCAGAGGCTCCTACTACTCTCTCCAGCCCTGGCAAAGGAAGGCCCCACTTTTTTGCCCTAGGACAGGTGACAAAATTTAGCTGGGAAAAGATAGTGGCAGAATCACTTTGTCTGTGAGCAGCAGCATCTTCCAAGCAGCTGTGGAGAGGCCCAAGCTTTAGAAGCAAAGGTCCAGGCCGAATCTTTCCCTCTCCCAGGCATGAGCTGGTGATATCATCTTCTCCAGATGCCACACACCTATTATGTTTCTTGGAGAAAAAATGACTTACTGTTCACATTCACGAGAAGAAACATAGGGTTCAGGACAAATACACTCATCAGTCGACATAGACAGATGGGGACCGAATCAACCTAACCCATGAGATGGGGAGAAGAAGCCAGAGGAATGGCTCTGCCAGCAGTCACAGGTAGTTAGACTTGAAGATCCTTAGGGGACCCCCTCATTTTATGGACAGTACCACTGAAGTAAAGAAACTTATCAATGAGGCAATTCAGCAAGAAGCAAAGGCTCCCAGTTTGGGATCCTCAAAATGTGAGGCTTAGCTTTTAGCCTCCTGGATTGACGTATTGTTGCAACCCTAGAAACTCACGGTGCTCAGTGAGGACGAGTCCACAGACAGATAGCTCCAGGCAGCTGGCCCTTGAGCATAGCTCAAAGCAAAGGACAACCCAGTGGTCCAGGAAGTAACTCTGTTGGATCTGGATCTTGGCCCCTGTCCCTGCCTCTCACAACCCTCATTATCCAAGGGGACAGCCACAGACTGGGCTATACAGGAGGTGAAATGGCCTCGGCTATTGGGGATGCTCTAGCCCTGAGTGCAGTCCACTGAAGGCTGCGTCCTGCCCCTGTGGTGACTGGCCAGGGAGAGACTCTATACCAGGCTTTTGCCCACCTTTAGAGAAAAAGACGCCTCTCTCCTCGAGCTTCCATACTGCCACTACAGCTTTCCAGAGGGACAGGAGAGTGTGGAAGGATCTTGGGCACTGTTAGTGCCAACCTAAAATGACATACTATCATCACCACAGGATGAAGCTATCTATATCCTGTGAGATTGTACTCTCCGGGATGTGAGGCTGGTTCCCCCTCTTACTCCTGCTCACTTTGCAGTTCTTGAGGCTCAACCTGTTACCACAAACACGCAGGCCCCAGAGTGCCCATGATTCTCTAAATCTACTCAAAGACCAGAAAATTTTAATTCAGAGAAAACTCTCCCTTCCTTCCTCCCTCCCTCCCTCCCTCCCTCCCTCCCTTTATCTTCCCTCCCACCCTCACTGCCTGTCTCTCTCTCTCTCTCTCTCTCTCTCTCTCTCTCTCTCTCTCTCTCTCTCCCTCCCTCCCTCCCTCCCTCCCTCCCTCCTTCCCTCTCTTTCAACAACCCAGCATTTTCCCTGGGGGCTAAGTGGTTGCTCTGTCCTCCTACCCACAATCCTGTCGGGCTCAGAGCTCTTCATGTTAATTCTCTAGAGCCATGGGCACGAAGAAAGCACCTACATGAGGCACCTCCAGACATATGAGCCAAGGCTTCTCAACAGCCCTGTCTGTGCTGGGGGCTGAGAGCACTCCAAGGTCCCAGGAGGGAGGCTGGTGTCCTTCAGAGACCCACCTCTCCTGCCTCTGACCCTCACAGTGGTCACCTCCCCAAACTGCAAGGTTGCTTGGAGAGAGATTTTGAAACTTCGCCATCCTTCCTATCCTGTAAATCTGAAGCCTAATCTCAGGAGAGCTGGAGACAGTTGTCCAGCCATTGTGGCCTGACAAGAGTGGACTCTAGCAAGGCTGAGGTAGGAATCCAAAAGAATGCAGAGCTGGATTAAAAAAAAAATACCAGGGTGAAAAAAGCTGTGTTCCTGCTTCTACCTTTATAGCTGTAGTGTGAAGCTGAGGAATATTAAAAAAAAAAAAGAGGAGGAAGAGGAGGAGGAGGAGGAAGAAGAAGAAAGAAGGGAGGGAAAGAGGGAGGGAAAGAAAGCATTAAGTCCTCCTGGCCAAGTATAGTATCCCCCAGCAGGGCCAGACATGTGGTAAGAATGCTGCCTATGCTTTTTGCCCTTTGCCACACCTTGTCCCAAAGCCCATCAACGTTGCAGTGTGCCTCCACGTTATTTGAGCAATGCAGAAAGCAGCCTGTAAACCTGTGAAGCTCTTATATCAAAAAACACAGTAAGCATCTCTTCCCAGGCTCTTCTGTATTCAGAATCAGTGGGAAGGCCCTGGCCTTGCAGCTGGGAAGACAGGGGTCATTCATGCTGTGAAGGACACTGCCGCTCAGAGCGTCATCAGGCTCTGGCGTGTGGGTCAGCGTTTGGGATTGCAAAACTCCCTTGCCAGCTCCAGCGGGCAGACCCAGGTTCTTCCCGGAGCCCGGATCCTAGAGCTGCATTTCGGGTCTGGGCCAACATGACTGTTGGCTGAGACACAGGTCCCGTGGGCTCCAAGGCCCAGCTCTTCCCTGTTCTTTCGCCTTCTAAGGGCACTTCCACACATGTGGCTGTCACCTAGCCACTGCCCAGACCGGCCAGCCCTGGCTCTGTGCTTTGTCCTGAAGATCCACACCCTGCCCTGCCTTCCTCTTAACACTAATTGCCTGAGAGCTAGTTCATTTTCAAGAGACAAGAGCCTTGGGTTTCCCTGGGAGCCCGTTGCCTCCGCTGCTCTGTGCCTAGACCATCATCCTCTAAATGGTTGGAAATTACACCTCTGCTCAGAAAGGGGGTAGGGGTGGTGCAACCAGGCTAAATATAGACACAATTTCTAGAAAGTCAGGGGTGAAAAAGGACATTGCCGGAGACCAATTCATCAACACACAAGAGACAAGCAGTCCATAAGAGCATGAAGGGCCTGGGGCCAGAGTCTCAGGCCTGGGACAGTAGGGTCCTTCTTTAGCTGGTGACTCTGCCAGCAGAGACACACCTTGTAAAACCCAAGCCTGGGGCCAAGTACCAGCTCCAGGCTTCATCGTCACCGCAGCTCCAAGTGTCACAGAAATCTTAGGGGCCGGTCTGGATACAGAACCTTGATGGGTAGAGCTGTGTGGTCTGATAGACGGAACCTACACAGCACATTTGTATGTAGTGGCATCAAAATTGATTTAAAAATCAACTTTAAAGGAAGGTAGGCTAACTGTGGTAAAGAGCACAGGCCTCTTTTTTGAGGACAATTTGGCAATATCTGCCAACATGTAAAATGCACAGAGCCTTTAACATGATAAATCTACTTCCAGGAATTCATTTTGTGGGTAAATCAGCCCATGTGCCCAAAGACACACGCAGCGGGTGGTTTCTGCAGCACTGCCTGGAGAAGCAGAGGATGGAAACTAAGCACCCATCAGTGGAGGCCTTCCCGGTTCATTTTGTCAGAGTACAGCCATACAAAGCGACAACTGCGAACAGGATGAAGGAGGAACGCTGAAGTGGGAACAGGCTTGAAGAAACATTCTTTACTAGATAAAAGCAAGATGCAGGAAGGCAAGTAAAGCATACCCCTCCCCTCTCAGACACACACTTTTATATAAAGAATCCAAAAGCAGACACAATGAGCTGGTAGCAGTGACAGCTCCCACGGAGGAGGTTAGGACCTGAGAATTGAGTCGAGGAGACTTACTTTTCACTCATATGCCCTTTTGAACTGTTTGCATCTTTTACCTTTTTAACGATACTCACAGGGGTTATTTACACACACACACACACACACACACACACACAATCTACCACCCACTGTAACTATGAAACAGTTTAAAAGAAGATATGGGCTTTGGTTGGATCAATATGTTTGGGTTTAAAACCTTGTGCACAACCTTGGGCAAGTTACTTAATCCCCCATGCCTCAATTTCCACATTGGCAAAATGGAAGCAACCACACAGAAGGGGTCATTGTAAGGATTAACTAACTAAAGGAAGCAGGACTTAGCACAAAGCAAGCACTCAGTAAAGGGGAGAGAGAGGCTGGCAGGGAGAGGCAGCAGGAGGGCGCACTAAAGGGTGGCTGAAGAAGGCGGTATTTAACTACCCCACGGAGAAGCTGAGAACCTGGAGCTGACACCCTCTGTGTGTCTAGTGCAGGGTTCTGTAGGCAGCAGAGGCTCAAAACGCACTGTAGCTTGTTGTTGCCCCTGCTGTCCAGACACACAGCCCTCCTGCAAGTTATGGCAACCATTTTCTGGACCATTTTCCAGTTTCTCCGAGCACCAGCCAGGTCCCGCTGAACCTATAACTGATATGGAAGTCTCTCAGAGCTCCCTGGCCCAGCCTTTTCTTTTCCACACTTGATATTTAACTCCTTCCGTTCAGGGATCTTTTCTCAGAGACTCCACTGACACATCACAGTCACAGACATTCCAGGTCCCATGAAGGAGGAGAGGAAAGGATTATCTGTTCTCAGAAACTAATTTAAAAGGGACAATAATTGTTACCACTTACTGAGAGCCTTCTATGCCGGACATTCACGTATATTATCTCCAATGCTCTCAACACTCTTTCAGAACAGGTGTTGTCTCTATTTTACAGGTGATGAGAAAAGGCACGGGAAGTTGTCACTTGCTTCGTGTCACACAGCTAATAAGTGTGGAAGCTGGGATTAGAGTCAAGATCTGTTCAATTTCAAAGCCTCTGGTATTCTTACACATTATGGTCCTCACTGTGAATCTACTGGATCTCAATCCAAGAGAGAGCATCAGTCAAAGCCATGCCCCCCAAAGCCCAAGAGCGTGAAGCAGAAGCTGTTTAAAGGACAAACACGTGAGTGGGATGGATTTATTAACATTAAACTCACATCAAACAGCACTATAGTTTGTGTCTCAAAAAAGCTTATCTCACACCTATATTTTCTCTGTAAAGTACATCACAGCTTTCTTGCACATAGGAAAATTTGACAGCTCTTTGGCACCATGCTTGGGGGCCATCTTAAACAGTAAAATCACCGTCAAAAAGCACAAAAAGGCAAAAAATAAAAAAGTGTCACTAAGCAGACTGCACAAAGGACACTGGTTTATAGCATGAGGGTTGGAGCAGAAGGCAGAACGTCACCCTGGTGAGCCTCAGCTGGGAACATGTGCATCAGAAGGCTCAAATTCTTTACCACTCTGTGCATGTCCACAAGTGACCACAAAAGTGCTATAAGTACTGATTTTGGAATTGCAAGTAAATTTTAGAGGGTGGGTAAATTTGCAAATACAGAATCACAGATGAGGATCGACTCTGTATGCGTGCGTGCGTGCGTGCATGTGTGTGCGTGTGTGTGTGTGTGTGTGTGTGTGTGTGTGAGAATCAAATAAAATTCAAGTCCAACAACAACAGAGATGTTGGCGCTTCAGAAAGTGCAGCCTGGCTCAGTCATCAAGACAGGAATAGTAAAGATACAAGGCAGATAGAGGACAGGGTAACAAGATAAAAGCAGCCTACTATCCATAATGCCAGGCCTTGCAGTCCAGGGCTGTGGCCATTGGTCAGCAACAGTCTTTAAGGGGTCTTGGAGAGTGGGGCAAGGGTGAGCCAGGCCAAACAGGCTTATTGTGACCACGGGAAACACAGCCACACTGTTGGTCTGTGGTGACCTGGTTGTACGAAGTGCCATTCCTATCCATTTTGCCATCTTGGCGTTGGTATAAGGGAAGCTTTCTCTCCACATAGATGCCTGACATGGTCCTGTCCCAAGGATTCAGAGCCTAGAAGTATGTCTGAGGGCAGCAAGCACAGGTGCACAGAGGTCAGAGCTATTCTAGTGAGGAACTGACCCTCCAGCATGTCAGAACCCAGCCAGCAGCCATCTAAGCGGCCCACGTCTTCCAGAGCTGAACCCAGGTAGGTGGCCTAGGAAGAGAGTAGATTTGGGGGTGGAGTCCATAAATTAATCAACAGCTCTGAGAGCTGTTGAAGGCCTTTTGTTTGTAGATGGATGAGACGTGGCCTTTGGTGAGAGTCTCTATACTGGCAGCTGCTAGCCCAGTGCCTGGATCATAGATGCTCATTAAAATCTGTGCGGGAGTGTGGGAAAGAAAACATGAAAGGAGCATGAATGGCTGGAGAGACTTCTGTTTATTTTATTAGGGTGGGGTTCTACTAAGAACATCAGTGTTGATCCAACAGACTCAAAAATAGTATACTTAAATTGTGCTTCATATTTTTCAATGAAGTATGTTTATGTGTCGTTTTGTCCATCCTCAAATTAACTCAATACAGTAGAGGGGATAGATATTAATGCCCCATGTGGCTAGTTGAAGTAACCAAAACGTAAAGCGGTCAAGAGATTTGAGCAAGGACGCACAATTAATTAATGACATGGCCAGCAGTTACAACCTACACATTTCTGACTGGTCATCTGGTAGGAAGCAGGCCTTGATGTGTGTGCCCAGACTCTGTCTCCATTATCATCCAGAAGTAGCTCCCCATTCCCAGGCACCCGGCAGGAAAGGGTTCAGGTGGCACCTGGGACACATGGCCCAGACCCTGGAAGGCCAACCCAGTAGGAAGCGTAGGCTTCACATGAGAGGAACAAGAGACACGGCAACAGACCTGAAGCCAGTGATGCTGCTGGTCTGGTTCCCCAAGCTGGGAGCGAGGTGCCAGGAAGCCAAGCTGGCAACCCATGCCAGGCCAAACAGGCAATTAGCACCCACAGAAACGCCGCTGCCCAGCAATTGCTCAAGGCAATGAAACTCTGGGCCTGCTCATTCCCGGGATAGAGGGCAAGTGAGCCGGGAACCTGTGTTCAGAGACCTGGAGGGAACACCACACAGGTCCCCAAGCCTCAGATTCACGGTGTCTTCATAGTGGAGGGCCCTTCAGTTCAGAGAGCCACATAGATCTCCACACCCTTGTTCTGGACTTGATTTGTTCATCCTGCTCTTGATGGCTGCAGCCCTGTCCTTCCCTTTACCTACCTCCCGCCAAGACTATGGTACAGACCTCTTTTCTGGGTGCCTACTTCTAGTCTTCTCTCCCTCCAATATATGCTAATTCTTCATGGGTCCCAGTCCCATCTTGCAATTCCTCACTTTTTCATCCTCCCTTCTTGGCCTTGGATGGAATCTGCTTTCTTTGGCCTTTCCAGGGCTTTCCCCACACTGTGTGTCCTGCTAATGCTGGGCTCACAGAGAAAGAGAAGAAGTTGCTGGTAGAGAAACTGGCCCTGACCAAACAGGAATGCTGGCACATTATTGACAAAGCCTGGGCATCCTAAAGTTGGCTTTCCGACCTGGGACAAGCGAGCCATGAGTGAAGATATGGGCATGGATTGAGTGTGGAGGTCTGACGAGGAGTGCACTTTCCCTGGTTCCAAGAAACAGTTTGATGTAGACAAGAGGGCAAGCTCTGAGGCCAAGTTTTGGGGCTTTCCCAAGGACATGCCTGCCTCTTAGATTTGGAAGCTGTTTACCTCAACTGGGGAGGGTGTTCACTCTGGAAGGATAGGCACATGGGTTAGTGCAGAGGGCTGTGAGACAATGGGGTAATGGAAAGATGGGAACCTACACAGTGACCTTGAGAAAAAGATTTCTGAGAGGGTCAGAGGACACAGCTGGAATGAGGACTGAGGAGGAAGAAGGTACCCTTCAGCAAGATTGCGTTGCTCCCAGCGGGTGTGAGGGCTGCATGTTCCGTGGGTATGGGAAAGAAGGAGACACAGAAGATGCAAGAGTTCTCTCCACGGGAAATCTTGCTTCCTCTCCTTCTTGCCCTTGGGGAGGACTCACCTGAAGAAGCCTTTGCAGCCTTCACAAGTCATAGCGTTGAAGTGAAAGCCTGTGGCTCGGTCTCCGCACACTCCACAGATTCGAGGCACATTTCGGTCAAAGTCGTCGGGGTCAGGCAGGGAAGTGCTGGCTGCCATCGCCTCCATGCCTGCAACAACAGCGAGCAGGCCATGGCGGGAGCGGGAGTCAGTGCAGGGCCAGCTGGCATCCATCCTCTGCATCACGCCTGCCCCCATTTGCCTGGGAGGGCAGCAAAACTGGGCAGCTCCCCAGGCCCCAGGTCAGAGCAGGATTTCTTTGGTGCCCTCTCTACAATGACTCTCCACACCCCTAGGTTATCCTCCTGTCACTCTGCTGGCTATGAGCAGAAGCAGGGTTCCCTTTCCCAAGTCTGGAGTGAAATCCGGGGGCAGGGCGCTGTGGTGAAGCCATTCATAGCATGGCTTAGAACCAAACTGCCTGGGTTCAAAGGTTGCATCTGCCACTTACAAGCTGGGCTACGTTGGGTGCAGCGACTAGCTTCTCTGTGTCCCACTGTCCTCTTCAGAGGAATGGCATTTTGCTTTAAAGGGTATGAGGAAGGATTATATGAATGAAGATATGTGTACCACTGGCATCAGCTCCACCTCAGAAGCAGCCCTGCAGCAGGTCAAAAGCCTCTGTCTTGCCCAGTGCTCTGCTCCAAGAGAAAAGGGAAGACCACTAACGGCCTCAGACCTCACATCCAAAGAGAAGCCCTCAATCCCTCTTTTCTCGAGGGCTAGGGTGATAAAGGACTTACATGCCCACATCACAGCTCTCGTCATTCCAGTCCCAGCTCCTCAGGACCAACAGGAATTGTGCCTTTGCTGTGCTGGTACCAAGGCAATCAAAGTCTTTTCCTTCTTTTTTTTTTTTGCTCCTTATAAATTTAACACATTGCTTGAACACCCTTCTGAGTATCGTGAATCATATACAATTAACTAATTTTGTTTTCAAAGATGGCTTTTATAAATAAATATTATCATTTAGAGATAGATTTCCCCCTTGAGGAAAGGGGAAAAGAAATAGAGAGAACAAAATATAATAGCTTTGAGAAATCCTTCTCAGGAATCAACTTTTCCATAAGGCAGACTGGGCCCTCAGCTTCACCTGCTGCCTTTGATTCCAACCGCTGTCAGGCTCAGAGCTGCTCTTGGGGTACCTCAGGCCTCCCTAAAATAGTGTCAAACCCTGGTGCCTCTCAGTTTGATCTGAGTCCTCACAAGTGGCCCCTTGGCCTCATGGCAGGAGGGTCCCTCAGGTCAGAAGAAAAATAATAGGAGACAGTAATGAGGGGATAAGCACCCTGCCCCCTCCCACCAATGGTATCATGTGTTCCCACCCCGCAGGGGCTCTGAGCTTTTTTTCCACGATGAGTCCCATGATCTCTGGGCCAGGGTTTGGCACATCAAAGCGTAGGAGAGTCTTATTTCATTTCTTCTTCATGAAACTTACCTCGATGAGCTAAGTGCTATTATCACTCCCTTTACAAGTGAGCCCCAAAGAACACTGAATCTTGAGGTATCTCTAGAAACTATGGTTATGATATGTATAAAACAAACATTTAAAATTTTTTTTAATTCCACAAAGAGCTTCAAGCCAAGGGAAGGAAATAGGACAGATAAGGATATGGCATTGTCCCCAAGGGGGTAGAGGGGACCTTGACCACAGAGAGATGTAGCAGATCCCCTAACTTGCTCCTTCAGCTTTTCTTTTTCTGGAAACTTTAATAATACTGACACTAACACAGCTAGGTTAATATTTGTTAAACTATATTAATATAATATAGAGAGAAGAGAGAGAGAGACTTAAAAAAAAAGAACAAGGCAATGATTATCAGAAACCTTTGAGAGAATAAGATGGGAATGGAGAAGGGCTGGTAGAGACATCATTTAGTAGTCACATTCTATTTCCTTGAGTGGTAGGTATATGATTTATTATTATTATTATTATTATTAAAACACTTTTTATGTTTTATATGTCATCTGTATATATAAAACATTATATATATACAGATTTTATTTAATTTTAAAACAATTAAAAGTAAAAGAAAAAATGCCTGTGGGTCTGTCAACACTATCCCTATAACCCATCCCAGGTCCAGGCAGAATGCCCAGGCTCTGGAGCATCACACACGCACATCTAACATGTGGGCAGGGATCCCAGAGGCCCAGCACCACTGTGGGGCAATAGAAGAAGCTGTCTAGGATGCCTGTGGCTTAACCCCAGTTCAGCTGAGATGTTGCAACTCCCAGTCATCATGATGTTGCCACAGAGTCTATGTCATCCGGACAACCAAAGATCTGGTGGATTTGGTGGGGAAAAACAAAAATCAAATGTGGGGGTGGGAGGAATATCAGTCAAATCAGCCTAAGAATTGCTCAGCATCACATGGGCTCATTAGGAGATATTATGATGCAACAGGATTGGAACAACCGTCCTCTAGCGGGGCAAGGTACCGCCTTGACACCAGAGAAGACTCCTGGTCTCGGGCTGGGGCCCAGGCGCTGTGCTCGGCAGTACAGAGGGTTGGGCCTGGCAGCCAGAGGCCCACCGTGAACAGCATCATTTTAGGTGAGCTGACAGGAAACAGCACTGCTTGGAGATATTTACTACTGTCAAGAAGGCAGAGACCAGGACAGGAGTCCAGAGGTAGTAGAGGCCCTGACATGTACAGCCCGGGAGCTGGCAGTCCCAGGAATGGCACACTGGTAGAGACTGAAGGGCAGGAGAGGGAAAGAGATGGAAGCTGGAGAGGAAACAGCACCACACTGGATGGCACCCTGGGGTCCTAGCCTGGGAGTCAGCAGGTCCCTCCCTCCTGAGCCCCTCCGAGCACCCCCCACCACCACCACTTCACAGGACTCTGAGTCTCAGCTGTGGGCAGTTGCAGATTCTGCTGACACCAGACTGACCTGCATGTGAAAAGCCCAGGGTAGTATCCTTTTCCTTCCCCTGCCCATCATGCTTCTGTGGCCCACCCTACCCCTAGAAAACAAAAGGCCAGGGAGGCTGTGGCTGACGAGGAAACACCCACCTGAAGGAGCAGGGGGGCAGGTGAATTGAGCCCAGGGGTCAATTCTGTGAGGTCTCACGAATACTTCTGATCAAAAGAACTCTGAAATGAAAAAAGGGAAACATTTTATCTATAGCTCAGCACTGACCTCATAGGCGGTCCTGTGGAACGCAATAAGAGGGTGAGAGAGGCTCTTTCCAGGGACACCAGTCCCCAGATCTGGGACTGCAACTTGACAGAAGTGATTTGTTGAGGACAGGCGTGTGTGCGGAGTCATCACTGGCAGGGGTGAGGGGCGGGAGCCAGGAGTGGCCCTCCCTTGAGGCAGGGAGTAGCAAGGAGCAACAAGGGCAATGAAAACAGCCTCCCTGCTGGAGGTTCTCCTGTCACACCAGAGGGTGTTGAGAGGAAGAAGGGCTTCTTTCTAAGGGTGTACCTCTGCTCCCAAGGTCCCAGTCCCAGATTTGAGGGGTGCTCAGAGAAGCAGAGCCACAAGGTGGCCTGGCCCACTGCTGAAGGCAGGTAGGAGATGGGTGCCCCATACAGGACACAGAGAAGCCTGGGGGGAGCTGGCAACTGGTAGGGCTGAGACGTGGTCCAGGGCCTGGCCTGTTGGGATGGCTTCAAAGACAGGTGTCTGGGGATCTGCAGCTGTGGAGACTGGGTCTAGGCGGATCAGGTGCCACAAAGGTCACATACAACCATGCTCTGCTTTCACACAGGATGTTTTCTGCCACTTTTAGCTCTCCCCCAGGCTCGCTCAACACTCCTGGGCTTCCGAAAGGGCTGAGGGTGACTCTGGGGCCCAGACTCTGGGTTTTAGTGGCATAATGGGTCACCAAGGTGGGGCTGGCAGAATTTCACCCTCCTCACTTCCACCCACACCCAGCCCTGTTTATCTACCCATAGAGACAGATATATACACACACGCACACACACACCCTTCCTCCACTGATGCCAACAGGAGGTGGCTGGGAAGGTATATAGATATGTAGGTGCCTGACTCTGAAACCTGGAGAACGCCTTTAAGCCAAACCCAGGTGGGAAAGGTCTAGACCCTCAACTTTTGTTTCTCTGTCTCCTAGTGGTCCAATTAGATAGGGAAGGGGCTTCCAAGACTTGGACCCAGTTCTAGGACTGCCAGTCCATTGAGCCCATTTGCCACTGGGTCACTGCCAGCCTATATGGAACATCCAAAGAAAACATCATTGGATCATGAGCTGAGGTAATCTGAGCTAGGTTAGCCCACTCCTCAGCTAGGTTCTCCTTTGTTCCCTCTACTTGTATTGCCCAAAGCCCCTGACGACCATGCTCTTCGGGATTCTACCTTATGGCCTTATCTACTTCCCAGACCCTCTGCTTGTTCCTCAGAGCCCTGAGGTAAGGGTCAAAGGGGAACAGAAAGGACCACTGCTTTCCTGTCCTCAGCCTTTAAGATTTTAAAAAGTCAGACATCAGATCCTGGTAGACCACCACCCCTGAGTTTGAAAACTAAAGTGTGTGGAGTATCAACTCTGTGCCAGCCTGCTAGGCTCCCACACATGATCTCATGTAAGCCTCATAACATCTTGTGAGTTGCGGAACAGCCTCATTTTACAGATGGCAAAACTGAAGTCCAGAGCACTTTGAGTGACTTATCAAAGGTCCATGGTCAGGCAAGTGGTGGTGCCAGGGGCCAAACAAGGACAGGCTGACTGCCATACTCAAGTGTGTCCCTTGCCTCCTGCTGACTCCTCTCATCCTAGTGATAACCATGAGCACAGACACTATCACTCATTTAATCCCCATGACAATCTCACTGGTAGGCACTGTTACTATGCCCATTTTAGGCATGGGAAACTGAGACGGAGAAGTTCATTGTCTCTGAGCCCAGATTTGAACCTATGCAGTTTAGATCCCAACTCTCCGCTTCTGGTGCTTTTCCCAAGGGAAATGTCTGTCATGTCTCCAACCCCAAACCTTGGATACCTGTCACCTCCACTGAGTCAGAGCAGTGGGAAGAACAATGCCAGGTCATGAGAGAAGAGCATCATGGTGTTTTTCCTACTGAGGTTCTTCCTAAGACCAGAGGATGGTAGGCCTCAGCCAGGACCCTCTTTCTGCAAGCTTCCCCTTCTTATCTAGAAAGGCCAATTCTACAGACTGGCCTCCCTCCCCTATGCCTCTCTGCACTACTGGATGATCCTTGATGGAGATAATATCTTAGATTTAGCCTATAGGTCCAAGGGCATGGGAAGTGGGGCAAAGACACAAGGTAAAAAAGGAAAAAAAAAAAGGGACAAGTGGAAAAAAATGCTTAATACCAGCCCCCTTTGCCATATCATAAACCTTCCCACCACACCCCCAATTCATGTTTTGAGTATACATAACATCCCACTGCTTTTGCCGGGGCTGTCCCCAGAACAACTCCCGCCCACCTCTGCTTTAGAAATACCCAAAGCCGCAGCACAGAGCCACAGGGAAGCAGAGGCGGCAGAACTCAGCTCTGCAGAAAGCCCCTGGCGTCCAGTCCCCCAGGGTCTGCATCCCACATCAAACCCCTGCCAGAGCCTGACCCCAGGCCAGACCTCACCTTAACAAAAAAGGAAGAGATAACGTGTTTCCTTTCAGTCACCAAAGCCACAACCACTGCCTCTCCTACACATCTATCAGCTCACAAGGTGCCCCATCTTTCAGTGGCTTCTGGTAAATGAGCATCACTGGGCAGAGTCTCACCAGCACAGCCTCATGGGGTGGTAGCTGCAGGGTGTTCTGGGCCCTGCCAAGACAAGGATCAAAGTGCCACTGGGCTAAGGTTAACTCTGACACATTCATTAGATCCTCCTCAGAGTCTTGAGGGTGGTTTAGCTATGACTCTGGGAGGACAAACGGTGGAAGAGTGGTCTGACCTCTCAGCTCTGAAAGTATCGACTCCAAGGCTGGAATCGCCATCGTGATGAGGCCATAAGACCTCTCAGGATGTGAGATTCCCTCATTGAGTCTTCTCCTTGACCCCTCCAATAACCAGATGAGCCCCAATGTGCATGTGAGCGCCAAGTGCAGTCTACTCGCCCTTGGATGCTAACGGGCAGGAAGGGCATGAGTGATATGGCCCTGACTGAGCCCCATAGAGAATGGAGCCCAAAATAGGGAGCCCTGCTCAGCCTTGTTGGGACTGATGTGAACAAAACAGGGTTTTCCAGTTGCTGACATTGGCTCAAAGTTCCCTCTTCTAGAAAGAAATGGAAAGCTAAGAAATGTCCCAGTAGAGGGGAGCAAAATTCTTCTTCCTAAAACTGGCACACTCTCTCTGGAGAAGATAGGCCTGTGTGGACACCAGTCACAACTGTACACGTGCGTGCATACCCTTTCCTGCTGTTCTCATTTCATCACTCTTTCAGCTCTGCCCATAGAGTGCTGAACACTGTATGAACTACCTTACTTTTTATTTGTCATCTTTTTATTCTAGCGTAACTTTGGCACAGCAATCTCATGGCTAGCTATGATCATGCTCTTTCTTCTTTCTCCACTAAACCCAACATATACCCACATGCTTTTTCCAGAATAGTCTCAGCGTTACCTCCTAGAAGAAGCCGAAGGGGAAATAGAACGAAAAATGAGGGCAAGGGGAGAGGAAGTGTACTCTGTATAAATAGAACTTGTCCAAACTATTTCTTGTCCCCATTGTCTCCCCACAGCTCCTCCACATGCACATATTTTAAATATGGGTGAGAGTGGTTGGAAATTATTTTCTGTAGACTACAAGTCCAAAGTAAAACCCGATAGATACCAGTCCTCTCAGAACATCGCAAGATAAGAAGGGAACTTAGCACCACCTAGTTCAATTATCTTAAATCCCCTCCATAATATTCTATCCACTTTTCTAGCCTGCGTTTGAATATTTTTTTTTCCGATGGAGAATATCTCCTATGGCAATCCATTCCCTTTGGATAGCCCTAGTCTTAGAAAGTTCTTCATCATGCACAGATGACATAGCCCCTGTCATTTAAATTACCAGATTTAAAGAGCTATACCAGCTCTTTGCCGCCATCTAAGAACTTGAAATGAACCTACTAGGCCACTTCCACAGCTTCTCCAGAGGAGGGATCAGCAGGGCCACCACAGGGAGCCATTAAGCAAATTAGAAAATGGGGCCTATTCCTTGTCTGCTGAAAAACTGTCTTAAAAAATAGGAAAATGTACAAAGTCAATGTGAATGAGGGTGCAAGCGAGAAGCAGAGGAAACTGGCCTGGGCTACGCTTAATTTGATTTAGAGTACATAAACTTTCCAGGTATAATCTTGATTTCCACAGGGCAGTAAGCGAGGTGGTGAGTGCGACAACATCTGCCTTTGTGGCCTTCACCTGGAGAAAAGTTTCCAGCCCAAGAAAAGGACTCCATGGGAGAGTGAGAACAACTGCATAAGCTCTGCCAAGCCTGCCTGCCTCCTCCTTCTTCGGCTCTGTTGATAACAGAGAAGGCTGGTCTAGCAGTGCAGCTCTAAGAAAACGCATGAGGTATAGTAACTAGTCTATGACTGACTGAATAGGAAATAAAGTGATAACCTAGCTGTTGCAGGAAGAAGCTTAACCCTGAGAGTGTTCCTTAATTAACCTTTTGGGGAATAGACATCACCTTGGAGAACCTAATAAAGGTCATGATCTGACACCCACCCGTTCAATATCAAGGGTTAGCCCATCACTCCATAGAAACCAGGCTATTAACTGCCACTCCACTGGCCATTCACCAGGATTCTTTCTTGCCTGACTGTTCTGTCACTCTTGAGAGCACTGGCAGCTTCTTGGAGCCGAGGCAGAAACCCACGAGGCCCCAGGCCATGGGGCAGGAGGTACATCGCTTACTTAGATATATTTCCACTTCTTATCACAACAATTATTCCTGCAAGCTGCTTTTTTCCAGTGGAAACTCTGCCCTCAGCTTTGTCAACAAGATTTCTAGGCTGATTATTGTACTCAAGGTAACAGGCAGGTCATGCCCTGTCACCGCCGGAAAGTGTGGGCAGTGACAGTAGCCAGTGAAGCATAGGGATCCAAACTATTCATAAGCTGCAGCCTGATATCTCTGGTTTTACATCTGCAGAAACTGAGGCCATCAAAAGGGAAGCAACTTGTCCAAAGCCATACAGTGAAGGAGAGTGATTCTCTATCTCCACCATGACCAAATCCCAAGACCTCGCATCACCAGCCTGGGCAGCTCTCAAGGGGACAGAGTGGTGTGAGAGAGAAACAGACCACGGGAGGAAGGGCAAATTTTATTCTTCTTGGGTGGGGGGCAGTTGTGGGATGTCACAGAAGAGTTCCTGATGTAGACTGCAGTGGGACCACCCAACACAGATTCCATCCTTATAAGCAACACAGAGAAACAAAAGGTAGGCCAAGGTTACCTACTTGCTCCTGCCTGACCAACTCCAGCTCTCCACTCTGGACTCTGTGACTTGAAGAAATGGACAAGGCCTCGAGATAGAGGATATTTTAGAGGGAAGTAAGATACACCTGGCCCTCTCTTCCTGTCTTCTGGGTGGCTTTCCTGGACTACAAGGATGTGGGTTCTTCTCTGGGGTATCTGCTACAGGCCAAAGTTGATGGGACAAGGAGGTTCTATGTGTATGGACTTGGAGACCAAGGAATAGAAACTGAAGCAGCCCAAAGGGAGAACCCCAAGAATGCAGGGAGAGCAAGTCTAGCCTTCCTTTGGGGACACCTGACTTCTTGCTATTGGTGCAGCCAACAACTAAATGGGATTCCCCCCGAAAACCCAATGGCCTCAGAACAGGAAAGAGTTGCTTCTTTCTCCCAAGCAATTCCCGTGCCTAGTTTTTAGCACCCTGATGGCCTTTACCTAGGCTAAGAATCCTCTAGCCAAAATCCACCTGGACCTGAGTCCACCCCTGCTCAGACAGACAGTCAACCCTGGCCCGGCTTTCTTTCCTCATTTTCCTTCTGGGACCAATGCGTTCTCTAAATCACTCAGACTCCTCCTGTGCTGTGTAAAGGTCAGTATCCAGGCGGTGGTCCCGCCAGCTCTGAGTTAGTTAGGATCCTGGGCATCATATCCCTTGTTTACTTCACAACTACCGTGGCCAGCTGACACCCTTGGCTACCCGACCACTGACCAACTTCTCCCAAAGCCCATTGCTGGGACATGATAGTGCCTGGGTCATGGGGACTTAGATCTCTGGGTCACACTCAGCAAGGCGCCTGGCACACTGTAGCTTTTTATAAGTTAGCTCTCATATTAGAGCTATAACTGTTGTTAGTGCAATTGTCAGTGAGTTCGGGGCCTAGATAATAAGAAGACCTGCAGGGTCCAGAGAGGCACTGTGGGGGCAGGAAGTCTGTTCTTGGTCCCAAATGCACCACCCAAACAAACACTGCCAGAAAGCCACATTTCTGCTGAACTGAGGAGAAACTGACTACCCCACCCACTGGCTGTGACTTCCAAAAATTTGGCTGCTCGAGGTAAGGAGAAATGGATCATTCTCATGTCTCCCAAGAAGCAGAGCAGCTGACTCATACATCTGGACTTTTCCTCCACGAGGGAAGATGAGACCAGTGGCTCCCAAGGTGTCACTGATTACCAACCCCTTCTGCCCATTGCCCTTACTTTCCCTCTCTCACCCAGTGTTGTCTCTTTTCTACCTCTTCTGTCATCAAGGGCTTGTCCCACATCTGTTACACATCTGTTCCCCCCCTAGTGGGGCCTGAAGCTCAGCAGTCCCATGATGTTCCCCTGTCTGTCATCAGGGGGGTGGCACTTCCTACCCTACTCCTGCCCATCACCACATGCAGCAGAAGGCAGAGAGCACTGGGAAAGGCCATAGTAGGGTGCCAGGGAGCTGGATCCCAGAGGTGGCAGTGAGGGCTGCAGCCACCCTGGCAGCAGTGTGGTCCTACTATGGCTCCTGGCCTAGATACTAGGCTGGCTCCGGCTCATTGAGCCTGGACTCCTAGTTGCCCCAGCTCTTGGAGGCTTTGGAAGGCCATTCACATATTGTGGGATAGATTCTGAAGCCTTTGTCAGGATTAGTGAAGGAACCTTGGTCCTCTGAGATGGTCAGGGCTGAGATAACTCTTTACCAGGCAGCTCCTGTCCCATAAAGGTCTGACTTACCCAAAGGCATCCTCTCTATCTTCTGGGTTGTTAGTGGCGGATGGACACTCTTCATATATTCATGAAGCTTCTAGGGCCCAGGCCAAACAGGCAGATTCCCATTCACTTTAGAGGGCAGAGTAGTCACCCCATGGTAATTCCAGCAACTCCTCATTCCCTGGTTAGAATGATATCCCCCCTAAAGAGCGTTTTTAGAACTCCTGCTTGGTCAGGGTTCCAGCCCTCTTTCTGTGAAGATTTCTTCTTGGGGACCCCCTTGGAGGGCCAGGGAAGCTGCATTTCTTCTTGGCCTCACACTCTGGTGGGCATCGATTCTGGTACCTGATTCCTTATTATTGATGGTAACCGCTGTCTGGTTTTAAGCACCAACTATGTGGCAAGCCCTGTGTTAGAAGTCAGAGACACAATGGCGAGCTTTCTTGAAGCTTACAGTCTCTCCTGGGAGACAGACAGAAACTACAACTCAGTATAGTCCATGCTATGATACAGGTAAGCACAGCCGTGACAGGAGCATGTAGGAGGGCACCTGGCCTTGTGTTGTCAACGCATGGAGGGATTTTTAGAAGAAGTCATCTTTCAGCCTCTTAACTGAGACAGGGAAGATCACGTAGTTTAACGTGGCAGTGGGGTAAAGGGTAATAAGAGTTCCGGGCAGACAGTACCTTTGAAAAGGCTAAGAGGCCAAAGAAAGAGTACGTTTGAGGCAGAAAAACTAGTTCTTCCACACTCATCTTAATAGGATGTACATCTCTTTCTTTCCTCTACTCAGTACTCCTAGTAAATACAGTGAATCTTGAATACCAGGAATTTTAAATTCTTATAATAATATTTTGAAATTGTTATAATATTCACACTATAATACAGATACAATAAAAGAGTTTCATACTCCATTCAGATTCCCATTCCAACCTGAACCGACCTTGAGCTTTGTAAAAAAAAATAAAAATGGGCCTGTATCCCATTGGTTTACTTAGGCCCCCAAGGCCAGCAAAGCAGCAGGCCTACTCTGCAGTATAGTTGAGGTCCCAGCAGTGCATACCCAGAGCCACCATTTCTGCCCTCTTTTAGGGGGAATCCTTCACCCTGGGAATAGAATCATCAGTAGTTGAGCTGGAAGGGAGAAGTAGAGGAGAGAGTTCTACAAACTTCGGCCCAGCTGAATAATTAAGGAAAAAATGTTTTGTGAGAGAAAAACAAAAAACAAGAACAAAAAGGTCCAACAAAGGCAGATGGAAGTTGAACAGCTCAGCTGCACATCACCAGTTTAATCCTTATTTAATGCATCAATCTGTCCAGGGTGGCCAGATACGGTTGCTGGGCACAGGGAGACCTGAGTTACCACACAGCCAATGGATCCCAAATCTGCCTCAACTCACCCACTGGGTCCACCCCTCTCTCTGGGTCAACAAGGTTACTTCCTTGTTGCCGGGAATTGCTCTAAGGAAGGGCATCAGCCACAAACAGACAATGGTCACAAACAACTTGGACCATGGACATGTGTGGAAAGTCCTCTACACATGTGGGCACATGCCAGCCCATACTCTGGAAATAACACAAGCCCGGCCTTCCCCGCAGAGCCATGATTGAAGATAACCCTGTTTCAGGCCAAAATGTCCTAATTTGTTTGGAGGATTCTTCCCCAGGGCCACCAAGTGGTAGGAAACAGCTAGCTGCCTTTGTCCTAACCATGAACTCTCTCCAAACTATAAACCCTACCCATTGGCCATCTTCCTCTTCCTTGTTTTTCTTTGGTGCCCAGGGGCAAAGATGGCACAGATTTGCTACACAGAGCAGCATTTAATGCTGCCTTAGGAGGAGCTGAATTAGGGTCCCCAGAGGAACAACATCTTTCCCTCCTCAGCAGTCAGTTGTCTGCAGTCTTCTCCCCCTGCCCACCTGGGCCTCTGCATCAGGTAATAGAATGCCCCCTCCCTTCACCCACCACCCTTTCCAACAGAGGCGAACATCCCTGGAGAAGGGATTTGATGGACCAGCTAAGGGCTTGCACTCAATTAAAGGAGCTATGAGTGAAACTCTGCTCTAGCTGGCTGGGCAGGCTCTACTCTGTCAGCTGGAGTTGCTGCCAGTCAGGCAGCCTGGTGGGTAGGGAAGAGACCAGTGGCTATGGCCCATCGCCACCCTGTGGGGATAGGTGGCAGCCCCTCCACCCACTGCTTCCCCTTTGCTCCCCCACCTCTTACTTTTCTCAGAACTTCCCCTGACCTGAAAAACAACTCTGCAGCCAGGCTCTTCAGTAGCCCAGGATTGAAGTTTAACAGAGACAAAAATAATTCCCTAGTGAGCTATTTTCTCTCCAGCTTTGGGAATAACCGCTCAGGGTGACAGGCAGGAAGGGTAGGCACGGGAGAAGGTGGGCCACCCAGCGTCGGTTTAGGGCCCTTCCCATGCCACTCCACACTTCCCCTGGAGTGAGATTTTCAGGGAGATGGGGATCTTAGTCAGAGGCTCCAGACTTGCCAGCTGCCCCGCTTATCCCCACCTGCGGACTGTGGGTGAAGGGTGAGGGCAGCAGGCGAGGGAAGGCCTGTGGGAGCTGGGGGCTCCCTGCATTCTGGGTTTCAGTCTTCCATGGCTACCGCTTCATTAGGGGTGGAGAGAAGAAGAAAACACTGCTACTTTACCAAGCCTCAAAAAGAGGATTCTACGCTCACTTGCTTTTCTCACAGGATCGCTGGTACCAGCTGAGATGAAAGACTTAAAGCGTGTTATGAAAATGTTGTATTCCATAAAAATGTTAGTTATTAGTTTGCAATTATTTTCCCAGGTATTTAAGAGAAGGAGGAGGACTAAATCCAGGTATGAAGTAGAGGCTGTGAGAAAACGTTCTGAAGTATAACATGGAGCGTGATCCTCTCTCTTGCAACATAAGGTCCTCACAGCCTGGGAGGTGCAAAGCACAGATCACGCGTGAGAGGTGCCATTCACTGCCTACCAAGCCCGATCCAACACACTCCACTGTTTGTTTTTTGTCTAGAGATTCTTTTCTCCACTGTTAGTGTTCTCATAGTTATTAGAATGTTCCTTCTAATAACTATGGGAAAATATCTGACTGGGGAAACGGAGCTGGGGGAGGAAGGAGGGAGGGAGGGGTGGAGAGAGGAAGGAAAGAAAGGGGAAGATTCATTCATGGAATAGCAACAGGCTGGAAGATTTCATTATAACTCCCCAGGGAAAAAACACTCTGCATTATAAAGTGTTATCTCCTGCCAGGAGGAATACCCATGAAGAGTGGCCATTCATGTCTTTAATAAGGATTTCTATATAAACATGGAGGTTTTTGGTCCCCTCCTATGTAACAGGCACCTTTTAAATGAAAGAAACTACCAGAGGACATGTTGGAGGCCTGCAGGCTAACCCTGACCATGGATGTGTTCTGTTCGACACCCCACCCCTACCACTACCAGTAATTATAAGTTTTTAAATTAGTTGTCACTATTTATAAAGTAGAGGGATTTCATTTTTGAAAACAATCTGGATGTTCAGCTTCCCATTAAAAACGAATGGATAATTTGGCCACACTGGGCTGCAGTTCCAGTGACAACCCTGCTGGCCTGAGGTGAGGCTTCCCCTCTGGTCCACCCCACCAAGGTTTGCATTCGTCCAGCCTCACTCATTACCCTGCTGGCCCTAACCCCCATGCCTCCAAC
The DNA here is from genome assembly GCA_030015415.1 of Cynopterus sphinx. Lineage (NCBI taxonomy): Eukaryota > Metazoa > Chordata > Mammalia > Chiroptera > Pteropodidae > Cynopterus > Cynopterus sphinx. Next base: position 130,841,424 of record CM057380.1, on the reverse strand, counting down.
CAGCCCACAGTGACAGCGGCGCTCTGTAGTCAGGGAGACCCAGTGAAGACAACAGGCTCTGGAGGTAGCCTACCTGGGTGCAAACCCTGCCTTCCCTCCCTGCCAGTTGTGACCAAAACCACTAACTTGGGCTCACCAAGCTTCTATTTCCTTGCCTAGAAAACAAGAAAAATAACAATATCTACCTCATAGCTCCGCGAAGATTAAACGGGATAATGCATGTAAAGTGCTTAGCACAGTGCCTGGCCCACAGCACTGTGCAGTAAAGGTTAGTGCTTGCATAACTGGTTTAATAACTGGGGAGAATTTATGTGAGCTGCAGCTCAGCTCTTTCAAGGTGTTTTAGCCACACAAAGCAATTGCCTTTCAAATTTCCTTTCTGGCTCAGGAGACCTGGTCTACCTATAAACATATTTCCACCCAATAAATACCTATTACATGTATCTGTGATGGGCTAGGTATTGCGTTGAGAGGTAACACGAGAGATGGTATCCAGACCTGTTCTCAGGGGCTCACAGCTCTAGAAGAGTGGGGGAAGTGGGTGGGGAAGAGGCACAGCTTTGTCAGGTGGAGTTAAGCACTAAGTATTACCCTCCCTGCCCTGCCCCAACCATCTAAGGAGAAACTGGGGGAGCATCTGACTCTACTAGTCCTTCTGGGCTCCAAGCCTTTCCAGAGCTTTACTAAGAGACATTTCATGGTGCATTAGCTCCATTTTATCTCCACTTTCTCAGGCTATATATTGGACTTCTTCCACTGCACGCAGGTTAACAAAATTCCACTTCAAAAAAGCTGTTCAGATCTTAGATGGAGTTCATTATAATGGAATTTTACCTGAGGCAGTCCATCCCCCACTTCTTAACATCGTGGCACCCAAGATGTTGGTGTGCTTGCCAAATAGGCTGGGCAGAAGTAACTTCCCACCCCTGGCAGAGGCCTAAAAATTCAGAGCCATTTGGAACAAAGAACCATGCCCCGAAGGTGTTTTCCAGCATCATCCTGGCCAGCCTGGAACTGTCCTGTTCACCCTCCACTAGCACCACCTGCTGCCTGTTTTCCTGCTCCTGGGATGGGATGGGGAGGGAAGACAATTGGACTGAATGACTGGCCACTGCATAGGAAAAGTAATGGGCAGGTGATGAAGAGAACTACGTTTGGGACTTAGTAAGGCCTGAACATAAGTCTGGTTCTAACTTAGGAGTTTGATGGCTTTGGGCAAGAAATTTAGTCACTTAACTTCTTTGAACTTCAGTTTTCTCTTCTGTAAAATGGGGATAACAATATTACCTACCTCAAAGGATTATTGAGAGGCAAAAATGAGAAATGCATGAAAAACATTTAACACAATGCCTGGCATGTAGTAAGTTATAATAACCATTGGCCTATTATGACTGCCCGCTATTATAAGATATGCAAGCCTCACAAGGGTCACAGGTTGGTTCTGAGAGGCACTGAGACAGAGTTGAAGATGCGGGGGGGGGGTGGCTGAAGAATTGGTGGGGTCCTGCCACTGAGTCCAGGATGGGTCTGGTGGCCAAGATGAGTCCCAGGGCAGAGGTGCTTGCCTGACGCTGGAGCTGACAGGCACAGACTAGATGAGTAATTATGGGATTGTGGGTTGGGGTGGCCCATATAACTGCCCAGCCAGCCACATTCTTTTGTTCTATGGGTGGCTGGGTGGGCGGGCAGCTGCCTGTTTATGTGGCTGCCAGGACACTAAGTATATCTAGCATCTCTTAAACCCAGCACCCCCAGGAGTAGTTTTCAACCCTTGGAAGAAGAAGGGGTTCTCTGTGGGCTTCTGTTCCTTCCACAGGGCACCACCTCTGTTCTTTCCACCCCAATCTTCCAGCCACTCCCTGCTTCTCAGATTGGACAAGTCAGAGGGTCAAAGAACAAGACCAGACTCTCAAAAATTGGTCAGTGGAGATTATTAAACTTCAGTTTACTTCACCTAGAACCTTGAAATAATCAAGAAGCCTTGGATGGACCTAAGTATAATCATTGTCCCCAGGCCTATGTGCTTTGATTAGCTAGCACACACACGATTCTGTTACTTCCATATCCTTTTCTCAAAATTGATGTCCAGAGAAAACATAATCCTTCTGAATGCACTTGACAAAAATGCAATTCAGTGGGTATTGAATACCTATTATGTTCTCAGTGCTGACACCAGGCTCTTGGTTGAACAGAACAGAACGCCAAGAGGTGGGGAGGATGTGGAGCCGTGGGATCCCTCACCCACTGCTTGTGTAAGCCCAGCAAAGAAAGACTTTAATGGCTCCCAGAAACTCTACACAGGGCTCTCAGTCAGGGTGTGGCATTATGGAGCTACCTGAGCACAAAACATCAGGGGGGCACACACATAAGCCAGAAACCAGGTCCTGACGTTGAGGATGATATAGTTATTGTAGGTGAAAGGGATTTTAGAAACTCATATCGTACAGCTTTTTCATTTTAGAAGTGAAGTCTGTGTCAAGCAAGTATCGAAAGGATGGGGAACAATGAGAACTTTTATCCACTGCTAAAACGAGTGTTTTGTTTGTTTGTTTGTTTGTTTTAGCATTGCAGAATAATGCCAACCATGGAATTGCATGTGACCTTACAATTCCATTCCTAGGTATGTGCCCTAGGGAATGCCTACAATGCTCCAAGAGACAAGCACAACATATTTCAAGCAGTATTATCTCATCATAATAGCCCCTAACTGGAAACATCCATCAAGAAGGAGGATGCACATATTCTCACAATGGCATGCTACACTGCTGTGAAAACTAATGAGCTATGGCTGTGCACATCAACGTGAATGAATCTCAGAAACATGAAATTGAGTGAAAAAAGTGCATCATAGAAAACATACATGTGTGTAAACTGTTTTGTAAAAGGTCTGTAGATGATAACCTATGAAGAAAAGCAAGGAAGTAACCAAAATTTAAAATATTAATTACTGTGGGGTTGAGAGTGAGGAAGGGGATGCAAATGGGCAGAGGAAAAGGGGGGTTTTAAGGTGTGTAAATGTTCCACTTCAAACTTAGGTGGTGGTGGGTAAGGATATGTTATTCCTTAATCTATACAGAAGTTTATTGTTTACTCTTGTGTGTATAATATGTTTCACAGTTTTTAAAAAATAATTGAGGAGTCTACATCCCAGAGAAGCTAAATAAATTTCCCATGCTCATCAGCTAACAAATGACAGAAAGCGAAATCAATTTACCTCATCAGAGGTTAGCCAGGTGCCAAGACAGTCATTCCTGGATTCTAAAGGCACCTCTCATAATGATGAGTTTCTGGTCTAGTACATTTGAAAACAATTGCAAACATCTTTTCTTTTCACTCTTAAATTCCCAGTGTCTTGAACAGTGCCTAGCACACAGTAGGTCCTCAAAGTACATCTACCAAATGACCGCACATGCTTTTTCAAGGGCCTGTTTCATGCCAGGCATTTGATCTACATCGTCTCCAATCCTCACACAATCCTGCAAGAGAATTATTATAATCCCTAGATTACAGATAAGGAAACTGAGATTCGAAGAGATTAAGAAACTTGCCCAAGATTACAAGCTAGAAAATTATAAAGACAGGATTTGAACCCAAGTGTGTCTAACACAAAAGCCTTTTCTCCCATCCCACCAGTATGCTGGCACAGCTTCTAATAGCACTACCTAAAACTTCAGCCGTATACCAAATAACTCTGGGAACCACAGCTGAGGTGGGTAGGCTGAGGGCTTTTCCCTCCTCCTACCTCTGGGTCCAGGCTCTAGTACTTGGTGCCAGACCCAGCACCAACAAGCAGTGTAGAGCAGCCGTCACAGGTTAACTTTGCAGCCATAAGCTCTGTTTAAAACTTGGTTTCTCTGTATGCATGCTGGAGAGAATGATAATAACTTACTCCAAAGAAAAGCTGTGATGATGGAAGGAGACAAGTAAAGTAATTGGCACAGTGCCTGCAAGGGGCTATCAGATGAGGCTAGAGCACACTTCTCCCTCCAGGTGGGCTAAGTTCAGAAATATTTCTTAAGGGGTAGCCAGAAAGAGAAGAGGTAAACAAGGTGAGAATAGCTCCCAGGTGACAATGGGACAATGGTCTTTTCTTTGGTGCACTTAGTACATAGAAGGTTATCAATAAAGTGACTTGTTGGAAATTGAAAGAGTGTTTCTAATTTGCCTCCAGACCATTCAAGTCTTACTTGCTCCCACACAATCACTCTGCACTCTGCACAGAGCTACCTCTCTCTGGTTCCCGCCTGCTGTCCTTACCTTGGCCTGCTGTTTTAACCCCAGCAAGGTACCCAGGGCTGCTGGAGAGGCACAGAGGCCCTGGCAGAGGGAGTCTCCTTCCGACTGGCCACTGTCCCCAGAGTAACCTCTGGGCAAACTGAACTTGCTCCCAGGTCAACTTGTTCAGACTAGTCAGTGAATCTAACCCTGCTGCTCACAAATATTTATTGCAGGCCTATTATGTGCAAGGCATGGCCCTGAATGCCCTGTGGCTGTCCATAAATGCAGAGGTGGTAGGGTTCTGTGGAGGTTAAGACAGACCAAAGTGTAAGTCTTGACGCTCCCACTCACCAACTGTGTCATCTTGGCACCTTGCTCAACCTCACCGAGCCTCAGCTTTCCATTCGTAAAAGGAACATAACAGTGGTTCTATCACACAAGATGGTGGCAGGCCTAGGAGGCTGTGCATGCCACGTACCTAGCATAGCACATGGTATGACTGAGTTGAGAGCTCAGTGAGTAGCTGCTCCTGGAGCTACAACATCAGTGCCAGCAGGTGGCACCCACTAGATGTGTCACCAGCAAAGCCTTGGGCCTCCTGGGTGCCCTATAGTGCCTGGAATGTCATGCCTTGCATAATACCTTAAGGCTTGAACCTGCTGTCAGGAGGCCAGTGAGAGCCAGCAGCTTCCCAGGAACCAGGTGCTGGGTCCTGCCCAAATTCCACTTTCACGCTGGTGCAGCAGTCCACACCCTGCTCAGGACCAAAACTCTCCCCTGTGCAGAATGGGGACTTTGTGTGGCATCTGGTTCTGGGAACACTACTTGGTCTATTCCTTGGCACGGGACCTGCAGGGCAGGTTTGCAAACGCATGACATACACTCAGAAGCCTGCTGCTTTTGCCTCACTCCTGCCATTTACCCCTGCCTCACCTCCTCCCTTTATTGGCCCAGGGGGACTCTTCCCTCCCTACTCCCCACAAGTCACTTCAAAGGGTGGGACTTCCCAAGAGGTCTTCACCTGCCTTTTGTTGGTGGTGAGAATGATTTCCCTTCTGCCAGAGTAGACAGAATCACTGCACAGACATCAGAGAGGCTCCACCCCCAAAACCTGATTCCTTTTGTCACTTGCATGCTGTTTCTCTGGGGATCTTCCACCCTGAGCATCCAGATCCTGAGGACCATGAACTCACAAGGGAGGGTAGTTTCTTTTCCACATATCACCAGGGCAGGATGCAGTCAATGGCACCAATGTCTATAGCTTGGGTTGAGCAAGTATAGTCTGTCTGCACCCTGGACCATTTCCCCAATAGTCAGCACAGGCAGGAGAGTCAGACTTCAGCAGCCAAGGTTGGAACTGACCTCATCTCCTGCTAAGCAGCTTTTCTCTGGCTCTGGCTTCCATTTGCTTGCCATTTCCTTGGAATCTGATTACAAGTGACCTGTGTCCTTTCTCCACATGGGCAAAGTTTGACTACTCTTCTTCCCTTCCTGGTTGTTCACCTGATTTAGAGCTAGACTTTTCTGTGGGATGGTGTGGTCTCCAAAGGTCTGGGAAGCTAGATAGACAAAATGAAGAGACTACAGAAATGAGGGAAGAGGGAAGAGGAAGCATGAGGCTGAGTCTTGCTCCATTCTAAGTCTGATTGCTCAGGGGCAGCTAAAGTGGAGTTGGTAAGCCTTCCTGTCCATGTCTGAGGTAGGAGTGGGGCAGAAAAACCAAAGGTGAAGCTGGTCACAAGTCAAGGGTGAAGGGAAGTCACAAGAGTGAGCGGTAGGCTGGGTCCTAGGAGAGGGTGGCTGGGAGCAGGGCTGCCCTCAGGGAGAAGATTGAAATTGGCTGATAACACAGAGAAGCAGGCTGGGGTGGTGGTAGGAGGGTTGGGGCTGCCTTTAGATAAGCTACCTGCATCTGTCCCTCTTCATTAAACCTGTTCCCACCCATCTTCTCCTCTGTGACCTCTGCTGCATCTGCAGTAATAATATTCATTAGAATAACTAAATGTTGTATTTGCCCTGGACAGTTTTGGTTTGTGTCTATTGTCCTGACACAGCTATTAAAAGCGTCCCCTTTCACTGAAAGGGCTCCCAGTTGAGACAATAAATTATATGGTCACTCTCTCTAGCACATCCAGGAGGGCACTGACACGGGGTGGAGGGAGAGTTAGAGAAAAGTATAATCAGAAGCAAAACCCTGGTGGTCCAGAAAGACAGCCAGGCTGCTTCTGCTCATTTGGTCCCCTCAGAAATGGATAGTGGTGGAGGAAGAGGCTGAGAGCTGCTGCCCATCCTGTCACAGAGAAGAGGAAAGAGGCCTGGTCTGATGGGTTCTGCTCCTGTTATCTCTCAAGGGGCCTGGCACCAGTTAGGCACACAAGGGGCTCTTAGTCAAATCCTGTCATTTCCTTACTTCCCTCTACCCGCATCTAAAACAGGCTTGCAGCAGTGATAAGTGGAAAGCTGGAGTCCTATAACTCATCTTGTCCCGCAACAAACTGAAATACCACCCTAGCTCAGACTTCCAGGGGGTCTTGACTCCAGCCACTAGAACCCAGCTGCTAGACATTGGCAACAGCAGGTTCCTAGCAGAAGCAGGTCTTGGCCAGGATGGTTGCTGCCTCCTTAGGATGTGGGGTAAAGAAATGAACAACCTGAAGGAAAGCCTTCTCCTGTCTTGGATAACCATTTGGTCTGGCTCACCGAGCCCCAGGCCTTCCTCCAAATATGAAACATGTTGGTTTTGGACAGTCATTATTCACTCTGGGAGTGAAGGGTGAGGTCCAGAGGTCCTGTTGGTGCTTCCTCTGGGACCAGAGCACCCCAAACAACATCAGACCTTTCACGATGTTTATATAAAGTGTCACGGCCTTAGCTGAAGACCTGTGAGGGGTCAGGAAAGCTTCCTGACTCTCCTTTCTCTTCTTCCTTACTCCACTCTCCTCTTTACTTATCCTTTTTCTCTCTCTTCATTTCGTATCCTTTAGTCTGGAAAGGGTCCAGGTCATGGCTGATGAGGGACCAGCTAAACCAAAACCTAGGATCAGCCAGAGCACAGATTGTGAATTCCCCAGATTTCTGCAGTTTCAGTCAGCCCCACAGCCTGGTTGTAGAGTCTTCTCAAATGAGTCCAGAAAAGTCACTTGAGTGAGGGGCAATGGGCTCTGGGGCCTCTAGTTCTACTCAAGGATCTGAAGCAGTCAAAACAAAAGCTAAGGGGAAAATTGCAGTCTTACTGCCTCCTGTTCTGGCTCCATAACAGACCTAACACCATTCCAGAAGTACCTGCAATCCTCTCCTTAGACAAGAAAGTAATGAGGAAGGTCTCCCAATACACAATACCCTCGGTTCATAGAGTTGAGGCTCCAGTGTCCAGATAATCCATTTCTGCCTCAGCAAACCACCCCCACTTCCTAGCCTGGCTTAAAACCTTCTTTGCCAAACGCCATGCCTTCCCTAGTCCCAGAAACTTCTTGATTTCTTGTGCATACTCACCTCACTAAGAGAGACGGACAGCTAACAAGATGGCTAGGCAGAAGTAGAATGAGCAGCTGGAAACTTCTGCAGTGCTGGGGTGTACCTCCTGATCCTAGAAGAAGAGATGTGGCTTTACCACAAAGCCACAATCCCTTTACAGTCAACTCCTTCTGGAATCATACCATAGCCATCCCATAATCATTGCTGTGTTGAGTGTCTCCTTCAGGAGTGGCCACCACTGGCCATGAGGAAGACGGCCTTCCAGCAGGGAGTTGGAGCATTGCTGCACTCAGCCCAGGAGAGTTTCTGCAATGCTCCGAAAATGCCTGCCCAACTGCTTGCCTAGGCTCTGGCCCCTCTGGCTGCAACTGAGCCCAGACAGAAGGCTGACTCACTCACCGCACGGAGGAGGAGGAAGAGGAGGAGAAGAAGTAGGAGGAGGAGATGCGGGAAGAGCTTGGGCTCAGAGACCCAGGGCTCTCCCAGCCCAGGCAGCCTGGGACTCAGCCTCAGTGGTCCGTGGGGGAGGGAGGCAGTGTCCACTGCTCTCTAGAGACCCCATGCTCTTCCTTCCTAGATCCTTCCCTGAAACCTCCTTACCCACTGCCCACAATCTGCTAATCCCTCCCTCCCCAAAGAGAAACTACTCCCTGACCCCCCTCCTCTATTAGATGCTTGCCTCTGAGTTCTGCTGGACATCTATGGACATGTGAAACATAAACCCAGTGCCCTAGGGCCAACTAGGTCTAAAATCATTGTTTGTTTTTTTTTTAATTTTTTGTTTGTTTGTTTTTAAAGTCAAGAAAATAAGAATACTTAAAAGATCGAGCTACACCATGGCAGGTGACCACACCTGGTTTCTACGAGATAGTCAGACTAGTACACTTCACCCCCAGGAGATCTGAGCACTGTGGATAGCCAGGCTCTCCCTTTCTCACTCCTCCACCCCACGCCAAGGCGCCGGGCACAGTCCGCAAACGAATGCGTCTTGTCGCCCAAATGCTGAGCACTGTGCCAGCGGAGCACTTCTGCCCCCGCGCCAGCCTGGCACGAACTTCGGCTCCTTCTCGGAGCGCGGTGTCTGTCCCTCCCGTGCGCCCGCCTCATGGCACGGAAGCCCGGGTCTGCTCGCCCACGTTTGCCCCTGCGACCTAGAGCTCCGGCGCTTGCACTCGGGCACTGCTCAGATCCTGGACGCCCATGCCCCCGCTCCAAGCCCAGTCCGGACCCGGGGGCCCCCCCTACCCCGCGGCTCGCGGAGGCGCACCTGGTCCGGCCGGTGGGCTCGTCGCTCCGCGCTCCCGGCCCTCCGGCCCGGCAGCCGCCTTTTGACAAGCAGAGACGGCCCAGCACCTGGCCCCGCCCCTCGCGGCCCCGCCCCGCCGTGGCCCCGCCCCTCGCGGCCCCGCCCCACCGTGGCCCCGCCCCTCGCGGCCCGCCCCGCCGTGGCCCCGCCCACAGCCGGTCCGCGCGGGCCCGGAGCTCCCGCGGCGCTGCCGCCGTCTGGACTGGGAATCCACCACTGCCCTTGGCGGGGGCGGCTCTGCCCGGCAAGGCCTGCTTCTGTCCTCCGCGCGTGAGGGTTTTCGGTGCTTCTCTGTGCGTGCAGATCCACGCTTCTGCCTGCGGTCCTCCGTGATGCATCCCCCGCCGCACCCCCGCTGCCCACCGCTGTGGCCCCACCCAGCCTGCTGCGGGCGCCTCTTCCAGGTGCGTCAGCCCCAGCCTGGGCGATACCGGCCGGACTTCCTCCGTGGTCTGTGGGTGGCTGGGGGGGGGGTGGCTGCCGTGGGCACCACCTGTGCTCATGCACTCCTGGGAAACCCCGGGCGCCGTTCGCCGTTTCGTTACTCCTGCAGAGAGCCCCAGAGCTGAGCCCGACCCCAGACGCTAGAATAGAAGAGCAAACGGAAAACGGAGCCCAAGTGGAGCCTGGAGTCGCATCGTCATCTCCACTCGATGTCCCCTCGGCTGTGACCCCGACGGACGCCGTTCCTGGCCCGTCGCGAACTTCATCCAAGCGAGCTTAGTCTCAGCTTCCGCAGGCCCGGGTCCCCACCCCCCACTCCCACCACCCCACCTGACATTGGTGTGAAGAGAAAAGGGAGTTCGAATGCATCCCGAGACACGGGATTATAGGTGAAAGCGGGGAATTCGGCGTAGAAGTTTTTGGCTATCTGCTAGGTAGACATGGCTCTAGATGCTAGAAGAGAGCTGAAGGCGTAGTTCCCTCCTTGGAGCTCACTGTCCAGTGGAAGAATGTATACATAAATAGTAATTATAACATGCTGTTCTACAACAGATGCCTACCAGTTGGTGACCTCCTTTAATCAGGGAACATATTGCAATTAACGGACGAGGAAACCATGGGTCAGAGGGACAAACTGAGCAGGTGGGAAATGGAGACATAGAGACAGCCATAAGCGATTTGCCCAACATCACACACATATTCCATAAAGGACAGTACTACACTACAGTAAGTCTCCTGGTGCCATGGCCTCTGAACCACTTCTGAGACAGTTATGTTAGACTATATGGAACCAGCCCCTATCAGACTCTCAATAATTGGATCAAGAGGAATGGATTGAGGCTAAACAGAAGGGAGAAACTTGGTTTATTTAAGGGAGTATCATGAAAATTTTCTCTCTGGAAAAGTTTTAAAAAGTAGAAGAGAGAAACATTGTTTCACTAAATTTGAACATGGACCGCCTATTTTGAAAAATAGATGAAAGGATGTGCCCTTTTGGGGGGTCCTGCCGTCTGATGTATAAATTCTCACTTGTAATGAAAGAAAGTAAAAGAAAGAATTTCCTTGCCCAAAGCATCATTGGAAAGCTAGCAGTGATTCTCATAGGTAGAAAAGTACAGGAGGAAATCTCTAACCTCTGGAAAAGGTTAGCAGCTCAGAAGTCACTTCTGAGTGACTTAATTGGCCAGACAGGTGAACCTGGCTCAAAATAAACCTTATCAAAAAAGTGGTAGAAGATAAATACTAAGTATTCCTTAGTAACTGACTCTTAATCCCTTTTTACATCTCTGCATTTGATCTTTTGAGTCAGGAAGAGTAGAAAATACTTGATTGGCAGAGTTGTCAAAGTTCTTAGAGCTGGGGAGTGATGGAGCCACTTGAACTCAGGTCTCTCTACACTCTCCACTATTCCATGCTACCTCTCAAAAAAATTTTTTTCCCATGGGCTTCTCACCTGTTGGACTACAATCTAGATAACTCAGGTTAAGATAACTCAGAAGTTCTAGATTTGGCAGATTTGCAAGATTATAGATGTCATCACAGTCCCCAACACGTGCTGTCATCAGCCCCATCACTATGTCTCTAACCAAGTTATTTTTACCTTCCCCTGATACCTGAACTGTTTTTTCTCATCTCTCTAAATCCTCTCCTCTTTCAAATCCTGTCTGTCACATTAGGCCTCTCCTAACATCTCCAGGCCAAAATGACCTGTCAATTCTCTGGTCTTTGTTGCATGTATTCTATGCATTGCGTGATTTATCATCTTATAACGAGCCATCTTGTATTTGTATTGAACAAAGATGGATTTTTTTTTACTTCAGCTTTATTCTTAGGAAGAATGTTGTTCTGTGGAAGTAGAAAAGCAAACTAGAAGATTCACTTCTAGTTTTGTTGTAATCACTGTCTCCTGGACTTGCTTCACCCTATCTAGGGACTGGGAAGGAAGGTTGCTATCAACATACACTGTTTTCTTGAAGACTTTGATGACAGACAGCATTTCTGTGCTGCAGAATCAACAGTTTTAAACTCCTCTAGCTTGACTGCTATATGTTACATGTACCAGAACCTCTGCAGAAAACACTAATTTTTTTCTCTCCTTTCCCCAAAGTTAACATCTTTGTGTTCTCACTTGTCTCTGAGAGAGGTGGTGGTCCATATAGAAAGGCCCTTGTTCAGATTTTTGTGTGTGTCAGTTTTTGTCTCTGAAAAAAATTACATCAGAGACAATCTACTAGGTACTTGCTATTTGTAAGATACCATGTTACATATAGTACTATAGAGTCAAAGTTCTGTATAGAAACTTCTAGGTGTGACCTGCCTGGGAGAAAAGGTTCCAGAGTGCCAGGCTGAGGCTATGCAGTGCACTTCATTTTGCAAAGTCTGGGGAAAGGCAGAGCCATGTCTCTCAGACTGTTAGGTTCCAGGTGCCTATGGGTAGCCTGGGCAGGCCTACGGTCAGGCCAGAGGGCTGCAGTCTATCCTCAGCTGATGGGTCCCTTCGCTGCAGCCTGGTCACCGTCCTTGAGGCTGGCTGGCACCCTATGAATGAACCTCTTGCCATGGTGCCAGCTCTGGAGTGGATCATCTTGTCCCTGTGAGTTTCCCAGAGACCCTACTCCATGGACAGAGATTTATAAGCTGTCTGGAGGCTGCTCTCCAGGTAAAAAGTGCCCTTTGAGTTCTCCCTGGAGCACTCCCATCTAACTGTTTGTTTTTCCTTTTTTTTTAGGGCTTTTTCCCCTTAAAAATTTTATGATTATATGCATGGTGGGAATGAATGAAAGACTCTTACTTTGCCAGCTCCCAAAGAACATCCTGAGAGACACAATGTCAGGGATTCATAGAGACAGAAACCACCTGGCCTCTCAGGCAGCTCCCTTGTTTTAGAGATAAAAAAAAAAAAAAAATTAAGTCCAGAAAGGTTAACTCATTTATCTTGTCCATGCCGTGTTAGGGCTGTTCTCTCTTTTATGTTCCAGATGGTGAATACGAAAGGAATAAATGGAAGAAGCTGTAAACAATGAAATCACTCCAAATAAAAGGGTCTTCCCAGGATGGTGTTTTTCAAACTTTTAATTGCCTATTGTAAGAAATAATTTTATCATGACCTAGTATGCCCATGCACATATATAAGTTTTATGAAACAAGAAATACCCTGCAATGCTTTCCATCATTTTCTCTTCCCTCCTTCTCTCCCTCCATCATCCTCCTTTCCTTTTATCTTTCTGGCTTTTTGGGATCCACCAGATTGATTTCACAATCCACAGTGAATTGTGACCCAAAGTTTGAAAAAGTGCCTCTCATCATGGAATACCATCCTTTAGAACCTGCAACATTAGATTCCTAGGACAGCCTTTGAGAGACCATTTCAGCTTACACAGAGCACACTTAGACCGCCTTTGAGAGACCATTTCAGCTTTCACAGAGCACACTTAGACCCTATAGTGGCTCCTCGATGTCTCCAGGGTTTTAGAGGACTCTATCTCCAAAGCCACATGGTCAGAGTTAGGTCACTGAAACAGCAAGAGTTTCCCAAGTGTTTGCTTTTGTGGCCTTAACTCAGCTATTATCTTGCCATGCTCCTGTACTTTTCAGCTTTGCGGGGTTCTTTCAGTCTCCGAAAACTTTATGGCATCTCAGAAATATTGATTCCTCCAAAAAGGGACAACTGTGGGAGAGTTGGGTGCAAAGCCATGAGAAGTGAGTGTCCACAGACTCAGCCTGCCCTGGAAAGAGGAGGGTACTACCAGTTAGTCAATCCAAATCCGTCTGGCTCCAGGGCTCCATTCCCAGGAACCCAGCTCATGTCTCCATCCTTAGGGCTTTTGGCACTTGTCTTTCCCACCTGCTCCCACCTCCCTGAGCCCTAAGCTGCCAGCCTGCTGGCCCACACACAGTGTATGCTTGCATGGTAGAGCAGAGCCTAGGGGCTGGATGAAAGAAGGTGTAGATTCCCACCTGCACCTTCAGGCACAGGCAGCTCCAGAGCTCTCCCAAGCTCCCAGGTATTTGCTGGGCTCCTATCCAAACCCCAACAGACAATGAGGACTCCTCAAGCCTCAACCCCAACCATAGAGACCAGAGAAATAAACTAGAGACTCAGGGTCCTTTCCTATCTCGGTTTCCTGTGACTTGAGTAAGGGATGAAGTGACTCCAATTCCCTTGTCCTTGGGTTATTCTGATTTTGCTCGTCTAGGGAAGAGTGTGAGAGAGAACCTATCTGATGAGGGAGGGAAGAGGAGAGGCTCTGTGGCATGGGGGTAGGTATCTTGGGGTAGGCGAGAGTGCAATTAATGTCATATCACTGCTGAAGAGGTAAGTCAGTAGGGAAAGGCTGATTATTTCAAAAGAAATCCTTCTTCCCCAGAAGAAGATCTCCACGGAAGGAAGGCAAGGAGGCAACGATCTTCTCTTTATGCCAATGAGCAGAAGTCCCGCAAGCATCTTCCTGGGCATGTTCTTTCTCCAGAACAGGAAGGACATTCCGCAAGCAGCCCAGGAATCCATTAAACACTCCCCTGGGGCCCCAATTCCAGAAAGATGTCGTTGTTGACAGCTCTTCTCCTTCGCTTTTGGCCTCTGATCTGGAACAGACATACTGCATAGCATGGGCATCCCTCTCTGTTGTATTGCCTCATTGTCCTATATCATTAAACATGTTGTCATTGTTGAAACTAGTGTTTCTGGTGCCCACTTCCACTTTCAGCAGGGTTAAATCTGGACTAAATGAGAGTGGTGTAGTGTTGCTTTGTGTCCCCCACATGTACCTAAAGACAGACAAGAAGTACTCTCAAAATGTTTTTGATTATAAAATTCTATTGACAAAAGTTAGCATCCAAATATATGAATAAGATTTTAAAAGTTCTGTCATTAGCTCACATTTCAAGTCACAGTACACAGGGTGAGATTCACCCTCAACATTAATGAATGTAAATTCATATTTCAAATGATGTTCTTGATATTTTTTAAACTTTATTGACTTCCCTGACTCCTTCTTCACACTCAGATACCTCACCCAATAGAACTGACGTGTGACTGTCTAATAAGAAGACCAAGTGAGAGTGCCAGCGTCAATCTGTATATTGAACATATTAAAGCTTAATTTTAAAAGATAAGAAATCAAAAAGGAAGCCTTTGATACTGTCCTCTTGTACCCAGTGGATTATGTAGCACATCTTCTCTTGGAGACCTTTGCTCTGAGGAACAGAGAAGCAGGATTTAGACCCAAAGGGTTTATTTAGCAAGTTTAGATGACCCATCCAAAGTTTGTAACTGGTGAGCTACAAAGCAGGGACTGAAGGCCAAGTCTACTGCTTTGAAATCCAGGACTTATTCTTTCCATAACCCTGTGCCTCCTCTTCCCTCTGGTTTATGGAGAAATGGAAGCATATGTGTGTGAGAGAGAATCTGTTGAAGGCTGAAAAACTAAATTCTTTGATCCACCTAGCTTATTTAATCAGAGCCGGAGACAGGATCCAGGTAGAGTTTACTGTGATCTGTGTCTGGGACCAAAGTTACTAATAATGTGATATCCCAGGCCCCCAACTAGATTAAACCAGTGACGCAAACAGCACAGACTATCTAGATAATGGCCACCAGAAGGAAAGGGTGCTGTAGCCTGCCTGTGGGGAATTAGGAATAGGAGAGTCTGTGAATTCTCAGCTTGGTCACCACCAAAAGTCTTTCAACCCACATTCTCAAGGAGAGCTGTTGCTCAGTTGTGGGTCCTGGAACCTGGGAAGGAGGGATGTCCAGCTCGACTGAGTGCTGAGTAGCAGCTGCCATGCCCAGAAAGAATGTGGTGAAGAGGCCTAAACCACAGGGGTTTCCATCCCTTCTTTGCAGGCCTCACCTCAGTGGAACATTTTACCTTTTAACCTTCCTCCAGCCACCATTCTTCTTTGTCCTGATAAGCCAAGTACTCCTCCTTAGAATGTTCTTTCTTCTTTTCCCTCTGCTCCCTAGTTTACCTCACATACCTGTGTTCCTTATTCATTACATCTGTTGAGTGATGGAAGTTTAAGGGCCCTCCAGAGCCAATGGTCAGTGAGTCTATGCCCTGGACCTAGAAAAAAGAATAATATCCCAGGTTCCAACACTTCTCCCACATTCTCCCCGCCTTTCTCTCTAGTGAAACTCAAAACATGGGTGCACATAGGTCAAGATAGAACATTTAAGCAAGTAGCTCATGTGCCCAGTCACAAAAATGTCAGCTATTGGCTCCTTGTAGGATTGAGATGGAAGTTCTGAGCAGGCTGTTGGACCCAGAACAATAAATTACAGCAACAGAATCTGTGTTCAATGTCCTTGAAGTAATCTCAGTGTCCTACTTTCCTGACCTCTTATTCTTCCCAGGAAACTTATGCTTGATCTTGACAGGAGTTAGAAGTAAACCTCAAAGGCAAATGGCAAAATCTCCACTGTTGCTTCTTAGGTATGACTGAAGTAATTCGACCATTTCCACCATGTTGGGAGCTGAAACTCTACAGAGAAATATGCATCTCTACATCACCTTTCCCTCCCCCATTGCCTCCCCTATGCCATGAGGCTTAAACTTTGGACTGATACAATACACACTGTCAGTTACGGCAATGCCAAAAGAGAGGTTGATTTCATGCCTACAGCTGGTTTATTTCCTCATTAAAGCTCTGAATGTGAGGAGACACAATTCCTGCTTTGTGATTAATAAGAGTCTCCCATCTAATCACTTGTTATCTACTGCATTAAGCTATCAGTTGATATTTGATCTGCAGCAATTAAAGATTTATTACCATGTTTATTCTCTAAAACAGCATATACCTTTTAAGTAGAGAGCATTTGAGGACAAACAGTGTTGGAACCAGAACAATCGTCAAAGAATTGTATGTATCAAGGTTGCATTACCTTCATTTCAACCCTGGCCTTGAAAACAATGTTTTATTTCTAAGAGTACAATGGATTAGATACCATGAATGACTTTCCCAATCGAAACAACAATTTTAACAACAATTTTAATTAAACAGTGTTTTACCTTAAAAGTATCACCATGCTGGCACAAAAGAAAGGAATCTGCAGAACTCAAAATGAAATGAAAGTAGAAACACAGGTTGTTAAGCAAAGGCCAAAGCTAGTCTTCACTCTGAGAGAGTCTTTAGAACCCTGGGAACTTTGAGCTGTTGCTTTGATGGCTTCATAGGGCTTAGGGACAGGAGATATAGCCAAGGGATCATCCTGCATAAAGCTGGGCCCTCAAAGGGTAAATCCCAGAACTCTCTGTGTAAGGAGAATGAGAAATAAACCAAGAAATGGGCCATTCTGGCTGGTAGGAAAAATAATAAATATCCCTTCAGAATTCACAACCACAAGCCAGTGCTTATCCGGGTTTGCATGGAGTGAGAATCAGCGGAAATAGATCCACAAAGGCTTCAGATGTTGAAATTTTTAGACAGAGAATATAACTAAGTTAATAGATTTACAGAAACAAAAAAGAAGCTCAAAAGAGTGAGCAGGGAATAGGACACTATAAATAACTAATTAGACTTGGAAAAGAACCAAAAATAATTTCTAGAAATACAAAAATATTAAGTGTTGAATCTTGAAATTCAGTAGATTAAATAGCAAATTAGACATAGTTGAGGAAAAAATTAGTAAACTGAAAGCTAGAGATGAAAAAAAAATTATCTAGAATATACACCAGAAAGACAAAGACATGGAAAATGTGAAAAGCTAAAAGACATAAAAGAGAAAGAAATTTTAATTGTGCTTAATTAGAGTTCTAGAACAAAACAGAAAAATAGGGAAAAGGTAATAGTCAAAGAGACAATGGCTAAAATGTTTTCAAAACTATGGAAAACATGAATCTTTAGCTTTTGGAAGCTCAATGAAGGCCAAAAAGAAATGCACATCTAGGAATATTATAGGAAACTAAATACAAAATAAAAACATGATTGTGAAAATAGCTAAGAAGAAAAATTACCTACAAATAAATGGTGATGATTAAACTTAAGGCTGACTTCTCAACAGCAAAAATGGGGGCCACAAGAATGAGGGATATAGCAGTTATCTTCAAGCTGCTAAAAGAAAATGACTGTGGGCCTAGAGTACTATGCCCAGTGCAACTATCTTTCAATAATGTGGGCAAAACAAAGATATTCTCCAATAAAAATTGAGACGTTACAACCAACAGATCTTCGCTAAAGGAAATCTTCAAAGATTTATTTCATGCAGAAAGTAAATGATCTCAGATTGGCCACCTGAAAAATAAGCAAAAAATGGTGAATAAAGAGATTGGTGAATACATAGGTAAATACTAACAAATGCTAACTGTTTAAAATAGTAATGATAATGTCTAATATATGTGTGGTAAGGAGAGGCTATAACTAAAAGATAGGATAATAAAAGCATCTAGGTTGGGCAGCAGTGATTAAAGTGTTCTAAGATCTTTGTATTGTTCAGGAGGAAGATGTAGAAATTGAATAATTGCAGATTTCATTACGGTAAAAATGAATATAAAATATAAAAATAGCTAAGATAACCATCAAAAGTAGATATTTAGTGTATAAATAACTTCAAACCAAGAAAGGTATATTTAAAGAAATATATACAAAAAGCAAGACAAAGCAATTAATAATGTAGTAGCAATAAATCAAAAAAAATGTCAATAACTACGATAAATTATAATTAAATAAATGTTCCAGTAAAGGACGAAGATAGATTGGATTTCTAAAATTACAAATATGTGCTGTTAAAAGTCAATGAGAAAACTAAGATAATTCTCAATTTACATGACTTAATAACACAGCCTCAAAAATATAGAACAAAAGGACAGGATCATAAGGAGATGGTAAATCGTAGTGAGAGATTTGAACATACCTCTCTCATGAATTGATAGGTTAAGGAAACAAAAAAATCAGAGAGGATAGAGAAGACAGTTAACAAACTTGACCTAATATTCATTGAGGGAACATTGCATACAACAATTAGAGAATAAAAAATCTTTCAAGCACTACATGGAATGTTTATGGAAACTGGCCACATGGTAGGTCATAAGGCTAGTCTCAACAGCTTTAAATGATTGCTTCCAAACCAATTCAATTAAAATAGAAATAATACCAGAGAATGGGCTAGATTGAGCTGTGGTTACAACATCAAAACTTGAGTAGCTTGACACAATGACATTTATTTTTTGCTCCAAGTACAGACCGCCCTCCAGGGTAGCTGTCCAGGGTACCCGCAACACTATGTACATCTGAATGTTCCAGACTGCTTTGATCTGGTGGCACCTGTATCTAATGTGTGTCCCCCCAATCCCTGTGGAAAAGAAAAATCATAGAGATTTGCATGCTGCTTTCCTAAGTGCTTCCACTTCCATTTCATTGACAAAAGCAAGTTATGTGGCTGTGATTATCTTCAGGGGTTAGTGAAGTGTGATCCTCCCATAGGTCCAGGGAGGGAGGAGAATAGGAAATATTGATGAGCACCACAGTATCAATAATAAAAAGTTCTGGGAGAAATCTTTACAACTGGAAATGGTAAAGCATCCTTCTGAATAATAAATTATTGTGGAAAAAAGAAAATACTAAGAACTTAGTTAAAACAATATTATGTATCCAAATTTATGGATGTAGCTAAAATAGTACTCAGAGGGAAATATATAATTCTAACATTTATTTAGCATTGTGGCAGGCATTAATTTATGTGCTCTACATATTTTATTCATTTAATTCTCATAACAGCCCCTGAGGCAGGTAAAAATGTGCAAACTGAAGCACAAAGAAGTAAACTAAAGCTACATAGCTAGCAAGTGGCAGAGCCAGAAATTAGACTCAGACAGTCTAGTCTCAGAGTCCATGTGTTACAGATACAAATGCTTATACTAGAAAATTTTTTAAGTTCAGATTTATGTGCTTAAGCAACTTGTTTAAGAAGTGGGGGAGGGGACAAAATAACTCCCCCAAAAATATAAGAAAAAATAGAGTAGAAATTAAGTTGAAAAAGACATATGTTAGAGAAAAATTAACAAAGTCAAAAGTCATTCAGAACAACTAATAATATAGACAAATCTATCACAATATTAATCAAGACAAAAAGAAGGTGGAAAGAAACAATATTAACAATTAAATTAAAGGGGAAGTCCAACTAGAGATGCTGTGGAAATTAAATAGTTAAGGAAATATTACAAACATCTTTATACCAATAAATTTGAAGCTTTAGAAGAAATAGATAAATTCCTAAAAAATACAATTTGCTACAACTGAGTATGAAGAAATATGAAGCAAAATAGTTTATTTAAAAAAAATTGAATTGGCAGTTAAAAATGTTCCCACAAAGGAAACAGCTTAATCACAGGGAAGTGCCATAGCCCATGTTCCTCCAGAAAGCAGAGCCCAAGCCAAGGGCATGGGTGCAGATGGTTTATTTTGGAGAGTGAGATGTTTAATTTGGGGAATGGGGAACCAGAAAAATGAAACAGGGAAGGAGGAACAGCCAATACAATCAATACAATGGCTTCACAACTATGGACAAATAGGACTCAATCCTGCTAGGTGGAACATAGCTTAGAATTATTTGCCTGAGGGATGGAACAGGAAAGCATTTATCCACCACTTTCCACTGGTCAAGGTAGTGTTAATTTTCTTGAGCTTCCAGATATTCAAACCCTCAAGTGTTAGATGTTCTTCAAGGCTCCCCTCACAGCAATAGTGGAGAAGACCTAGGACAGAAAGTGAGAGATAGGTGAGGCAGCTGAGGTGAGATGCCCACAAGTCACATCTGTACAAAGCTGTTTGACACTGTAATCGCTGGAGTAAAAGTGGTGTCAAAAGGATGTGAGGTGAGATACAAGAGATGATGCACTTTGTAAGTACTATTTTATGATACTAGTATAATCTTGATACTAAAATCAGACAAGAACAGTGTAAGGAAAATTGCAAACTAATTTCACCCATTATCATAGGGAAATCTGAGACTAAATATTAGCAAACCAAATTGAGCAATGTGTAATACACTAATGGAATAAAGGAGAAAGAACCACATGACTGTCTAAGCAAACAAAAAAATCTTCAATAAAATATAACACATATTCTTGGCTTAAAAAATATATTTGCAAACTTGGTATAGATGGGAACTTCCTTAACCTAATAAAACAGAAAATAGTGAATTTAGCAACGATGCTTTAAAATATTTTTATTAGAATCTGGAACAAGATAAGAATGCCCATTATTACCAGTTCTATTCAACAATATAAGTGGAAGTACTGGCCAGTTAATGTAAGTCAAGAAATATAAATGAAAGCTATGAGGATTAGAAAGGAAGAAATTAAGCTGTCATTATTTGTAGGTGACGTGATCATCTATGTAGAAAACCCAAAATCATTTACAAATCACCATTAGAATTCATAACAGTTCAGTACAAGTGATATATACAAAATTAATATATAAAATCAACAATATTTCTATATACCACCAATTAGCTGGTGGAAAGTTAAAAGAGTGAAAAAAAAACAATTTGTAATAATAAAAAGAATATAAAGTTCCTAGGAATAAAATCTAACAAAAGATGTTTAAATTCTTTAAGGAGAAAAATACAAAATTCTGTAGAAATATATTAAAGAAGATTAAATAAGTGGGAAAATATACCATGTTCTTGGCTAAGACAACTCAATATCATAAAGATGTCAATTATTTACAAACTGAATTATGAATTCAATGCAATTCTAATAAAAACCCAACAGAGTATTTCTTGGAAATGGGTAAGCTAGTTCTAACATTTATTTGGAAAACCAAGTGCCAGACAAAATACTCTGGTTAAAAAAGAAGAAGAACAAGGTGGGTTACTCACTCTACTCAATATCAAGTCACAGTATAAATAAAACTCTATAAACTAATATCCTGGGATATCTGGGCGGAGAAAGACCATTAGACCAATGAATCAGAATTGAAACACAGACCTACACATATATGGAGACCTTTTTGTAACAGAGTGGGTAGTACATATTAGTGGGTAAAGGATGTACTATGCAAGAACCTAGAACAATCAGTTATCCATATGAAAAAAGACTGAGTTGGATGTCTACCTCAAACAGTACACACAAACCCATTACAAGCTGATTCAAGGTTTAATGAGAAAGTGCACACCTAGAAAACTCTTAGAAGATAAAATAAGAAACTACTGATAAGCCTTTGACATTAAGAAATAATTTCTTTTATACTTTGGGTTATAACTTGATATCCCATCATTTATTTTGTTGCTCAAATTGTTTCAGCTTTGGCCATTGGGAGCTCTGAAGGCTTCTGTCCTTTTGACATACCCCTGTAATTATGAGGTTTTCAAGCACTTCCTTACTTTCTATCTCTACAAGACTCATTTCCTCCCTAGACTTAGAATCAGCCATTTCTCCAAGATCCCTGGTTCTTTTTACTGGAGAGTGGTATTAGAAATTAAGATGTGGGTGTCATGCATGCTCATTGTTGGGGTACTGTAGACCCTCTCAGCAGACAGAGAAAGGAAATATATGCATATGTACTATACATGTACATACATGCATCTGTAATCATTTCTATACCTATCCATGTTAAGTATCAGTAGCTATATGAAACTAAAAATGAGTTCATATTATCTTTGACTCTGCATGAGAACCACATGGTTTGTTCCAGTCTTGTCCCCTTGCTCATCTGTAACTTTTGTCTCCAATGGTGAGAAACTTGGCTTCTAACATTAACATTCCATAAATAAATATCCAGGATAAATATTCATTAGTGGTTAAATAAGTAAACAAGTAGGGGAGAATAGGCAACTCTTCCATACAGAAGAATTCCAAATAATTTATAAATATTGCCCTCTCAAGGAGGTGGAGCATAATTCACTACTCATTAAGTGTGGTATGCCCATTAGGATTTCCTTCTAAAGAGTAGAGTATGGAAAGGGGTTAGAAATGTAACTTTACAGTGAGGAAACCTAACAAACACTACCTCACCCAAGTGATAAAGGTTAACCTCATTAATGGTGTTAATAGCATATACCTTTGATACGACACAATAAAAATGGCACTTTACCTCTATTATCCTCTTCCTGAAAACCCAGAATGCCTGTCAGACCATGAAAAAAAAAATCAGACCAACCGAAATATAAGGACATTCTATAAAAGACTTGACTAGTACTCCTTTAAATTTATCAAAAACAAGAAAAGTCTGAGAAACTGTAATAGTCTAGAGAACCCTAAGGAAATTTGATGACTAAATGTAATGTGCTATCTGGATAGAATCTTGGAACAGAAAAACTAAAGAAACCTGAATAAAATATGGACTTTAGATAATACTGGTTCATTCATTGTGCCAAATGTATTGCAGCAATGTAAGATGTTAACAATAGGGGAGACTGGGTGTGGGGTGTAGGAGAAAAGCCTGTAATACTCCTGCAACTTTTCTATAATTCCAAAAATATTTTAAAATAAAAAGCTTATTGAATGTTTTAAAAGGGAACTTCCTGAACAAATAAGTGATAAACTAAAAGAAAAGGCTAACGAATTTGACTGTCTTAAAATGGAGAACTTATACTCACCAAAGGACACCACTAAAAGAGGGAAAAGACAAGCCCATCAGTGGAACAAGATATTTGTCACACAGGTAGCCAACAAAAGATCAGTACCAAGATATATAAAGAACAACTATGAGTCAATATGAAAAATATAAACTATCACATAAAAAGAGCAGAAGATTTGTATGGGAGTTTCAGAGTAGGGAAAACACTAACGATCCATAAACATCTGAGAAAAAGTCCGAATTCATCAGTAACCAGAGAAAGCACATTAAAACCACAATAAAATACCTCTTTGCACGTCCCAGATTAAAAAGTCAGTCAACTCAAGTTTTAGCAATGATGTGAGACAATCAGAGCTCCATCATCCACTGCTGAAGGCAGGGTAAATTAGAACCAACATAGAGAACACCATATCACTACATAGTGAGATTTAATATGCTTAAACCTTACAACTCAACAAATCCACTTCTAGATATGTGCTCTAGAAGAGCTCTTGTTCATGTGCATTAAAAAAGATGTACAACACATTCAGTTAAAAATTATTTATAATAACCAAAAAAAAAAAAAAAGTGGTGAAAACCAGGTATCTGTCAATGGGATAATGAACTGTGTGGTACAATTGTGGTATGTGAAAAAAAAAATACTTCAACAACACCTATCCACATGGATGAACCTCAAAAATATACTGACCAAAAGAGGCAAGTGACAGAAAAAATATACATAGATGGTTTCATTTATCTAATGTCCAAAACATGCAAAATTAGATCATCTAACAGTTAGGGATACATACATGGGGGAAAAACTATAAAAAGAGAAAAGGGAATGATTAACAAAGTTTAGATAATGGTGAATTATCAGGGGAGGCCCCCACAGGAGACTTCTGATATACTGATATTATTCTCTTTCTTAATCTAGGTATATGGGTATTAATTGTAATATGTATTAGTATTAGTATTGAACTGTCTGTGTAATCACAATATGCTCTTTTGTGTATTGTGTGCATGCCCATTATTCACTAAGAACTAACTAGCTCAGTGAAAGATGTGTTGATGAGCAAGCTATGCAGACATACTGCAATGACAGGAGTGAGCTGGGAACATTCAGTAGGTAGTAGGATCCCTTTCCCATCTCTCCTCACTAGCGCTGACTCCATCATCCAGTTCACCCATTTCTCATTTTAAGTTTGTATTTTACAGTCTTTTCATTTTCCATCTGGTCATTTCAGGTATTTGTCAGCGTGACCTTAACAGGTGCGGTCTGAACTTCCCTGTCATTCTCGAGGCTACACAAGCACATCTGCTCTCCACCATTCCCACTGGGGCTGCATCTGTTAACATCTGGACCTCTCTCCCTGTTCCCCAGCCTCGGGCTTTACTTTCCAAATCCACTGTTATCCAAGGCTGGAGGTTTCCATGCTTCGTGTGAACTTCTGATCACCTTCTTTTGTAGGGATCTTACCTACTCACAGTATCCCAGTCGCCTTATTATTCTGCTGTTTGTGTACTTTCCCCCTCAAAACAAACAAACAAAAAATGAGTCTAGAGGTCTGTGTCCTGACCTAGGATCAAGATTCTTTTTCCCGATCTTATCTTCAAATTTAGCAGGTTAGTAATCAATGTTCAGCCTCCACATTTTGGCAGTACAGAGTATGATTAGTGTTATAGTTCTAGACTCAAACTGATCTAAGTTTGAATCTTGGGCCTGCCATTTATTTAATAACTACATGACCTTGAACTCGTTATATAACCACTGGAATCCCTAGCTTCTTCGTTTATATAATAGAGATTTTTTCCTACTTCACAGAGATGTCAAGAATATGAAATTAAATAATGCACACAAAACACTTAGCAGGTTGTCTAAAATGTAGCAAGCACTCGATAAATTCTTTTGTTTTTATCTTAATATTATCGATTTGCTCTGGAAGCTGAATTCTTCCTCATGGTGAAACTATTTCTTGTTAACTTTCCTAGGCTCCAAATAGTCTTTTCCCCAAATTTCTTACCCTCCCACTGTCACTTCCACTGTCTTGGCATCAAAATAAAATTCCAGGAAGTTAACTTAAAATCTCCCCAGGCAGATGGGGAGTTTGTCCAGGTCCAAACAGGTTCTTGAGCGGCCAGAACATTCTATACTATTTCTCAGTAATTTCTCGCAGTGCCACATTCTTCTGCTAGTCTTGATGTTCTTCCTGATTTCTGAATTCAATTCTCTTTACTGGGTCCATGCCCATTTGTTTATTCATTCCTCAAGCGGGATAAGGAATAACTGGCTCTCATCTTTAACTTTATGATAATAGTTGAACCCCCCCCCCGCCCATCTGCTCTTCTCTTTTCCACACAGAAGAATCTTAATTGGTTTCTCCCTCTCTCCTCTCTTTCTGTTTTTCAATCATACTGATTTCAAAACTTTTAGGGATGTATTTTAAAAACCCAACATTCAAGAAGCATTGGCATTCAAATATTTAAAGCTTACAAAACCAATAATTTACATAAATAAACTTTTATGAACTTTTAAAATAACCTTTGACAACCAGAGCATGATTAATCATTAAAATAAAAACCCTTTAAAAGAGGAAAGAAAAGAAAATACTCTCCCATTTGCAGGCTGATATCTGCAACTGTATGTTAGAGCTTTATTCTGTTAGAATAAACCCCTGTTACAATATAAATTTGTCTAAAAGGATGAAAATCTGAGAGAGGAATAATGCTTTAGCTGAGTTTTGCAAGCTGTGATCCACAGAATACAAGTTCTGTGGGATGTTAACAGATATTTTTACACTTAGGGAAAAAGTTCCCTTATCAAATAAGGTTGGGGAATGCTAGATAAAGTAAATTCCTTGCTGAGGACAACATGGCCCCACATGACCTGGCCCGTCTTCCTGACCCTTAGTTCTCACCTTGTTCTAATCCAGGTGCACCTGCTTTCCATTTTTCAAACCCGAAACAAGCAAAAGCTCACTCCAGCCCGAGCATCCTCACATTTGCTAGTCCTTCTGCTGGGAATGCTCTTTACATAGCTGGCTTCTTTTGGTCACGTAGATCTCGGTTTAAATGTCATGTCCCCAGAGAGGGTCTTTCCGGACTATGTCATTTAAAATAGATACCCCCCACTACCACCCCCGCATCACTCTTTATAACAATCTTTAACAGGTTGACTTGTGTATGACCTGCTCCCCCAATTAAAATGAAAAACCATATCTATCCCATTCATTGCCATAGCTCTGGTGCCTAGAATAACACCTGGCACATGTAGAAACTCAATAAATATTTGAATAAATGAATGAATGAATCAATGAATCAATCAATCAACCAATCAATGAACCTTAAATAGACTTCTTCATTTTCAAGACAATGCTTTAGATTTTATAAATGACTATAAATAAATTTGAGATTCTGTCTGTAAGGTAATTTAGAGGATTGGAGAATCAAGACAATTCATGAAGCTATAGATTGAAGGTGTATAGATAATGCGAGTGGGGATGGAAAGACCCCAGAAGTGGCAGATGGAATCCTTTGCCCAAGGTTGACCCCAACATCTAAATCGTTAGATCTCTCTTAAGATATTAAGTCTTTGAATGAAGGTTTTGCTCAGCTCGGTTGTACCTAGGACTGGACTCACTTGTTTCTGCTGAAGCTTCATTTATAAATAGGAAGGTCGCCACCATCCTCAATAAAAACAGAGTCTCTCTCTCTCTCTCTCTCTCTCTCTCTCTCTCTCTCACACACACACACACACACACACACACACACAAATATATACAACTTCAATAAATGCTCCAAATTACATTCTGACATGTAAATTAGAATGTAACCAGCATGAATGTTATTTTGTAACTAGCAAGAACTCTTGAGCCTCTCTGGCATCATGTCTGTTCCTCATTTCAGTGTCACAGTAATTGTCTTCTTGTTGTATCCACCAAGGGCTGAAGTCAGGGCAGACTGGGAAAATGTCACTTTCTATCTTCTGGAGAGAAAATATTGAAATGTCCTTGAAAATGTTTTTCTGAACTCCTCGACTGCTATCATCTGGGTAGCAGACAAATGAACTGGAAAATGAGAAGGGCACGGTGGTTGGAAGGGAGAAAGTTTGTGCCTGGAAGAATTAAAATAACATCTCATCTTCATTTTGGATGAGCTATAAACAAGTTCAATACTTTGATTTGCTTGAAAATGATTTTTGCTTAACACTTCTAAATTGGCTTAATAGTTCAGAGAAGAGAAATTGATCTTTATAGAAATCAGGCCCCATTTAAATTGTGTACTAGCTGGAGAAGTATTACAATTAAGTTTTAAATGAAGGGAGCATAAAAATTGTTTTCTGGAAGGAGTTATAAGAAAAATCTCAACAGTGATAGACTTTGGAGAGAGGAACTCAGCTTGAGGCTTTACCATATACATGTCTTTCATTTATTATTATTATTAATTATTATTATCAGCATCAATGCTTCAAAAACTGCATTCTCTCAATTGAGTCACCTCTCTCCATGTTGGTACCTGGATCTGGAGTAGAAAGAAAAGGAAATTGGAAACATGCAGAAAGAATCAGTAAGAACTAACTTGGAACTCCTAAAGGAGGAATTGGGGCCTGGCTATGTCAT
This sequence comes from Cynopterus sphinx, assembly GCA_030015415.1. NCBI lineage: Eukaryota > Metazoa > Chordata > Mammalia > Chiroptera > Pteropodidae > Cynopterus > Cynopterus sphinx. The sequence goes on along the minus strand of CM057380.1, from coordinate 130,813,869 downwards.
TGGGTTTGGTGCTATTTGCTTTATCTGAGGTATGTGACAAGCTATGCCTTATTACTAAAGAAAGAGAAGGACTTATTGATGGCATCATTGCCCCCACTTCTCAATTGGTAGAATAAAAGCAAGAAGTCTGATACCCTACTATGGAAATGTATGATTCTCCAAATAGAAAAAGACTAGATTTTTCTCATTCCCTGTTAAACTATCATGGTAAACTCAGAGACCTTGCCAGATTCATATCTTCCTGAAACTGGAAAAAGTCCCAAACCTCCGAGGCTTTGTCCTTTGTGGCCTGTCCTCTTGGTCCCTTTCCTGTGAGAGAAAGAATGACCACTGGGCTTACACAATTTGGGACACATTTCTTGGATAAATAAACCAAGCACTTTGGTAAGAAACAAAGGTACAAAATGTCAGTTCCTGCCTCCTGGAGGTAGTAAACAAGGGCTGAGTCTGGAACTTTTCCAAATCAAGTTTGAAGAATGAGGAGGAGGATTTTACTTTTTGTCTAATATTGATGGATAAGGAGGAAGAAGAGGAGGAGGAGACTTTTTAAAAGAAATTAAGTACTCTTAGTAGCCTCAATATCTTTACAGAAATGTGGTCCTTCAAATCAGGTGGACTTTTTGATGCTCGTCATTATGTCCTTATAGCCTCCACCTCTCCCTTCCCCCTCACCCTTTCCTCCTCCCTTCTTGTCTTTCAACAAATGTTTACTGACCATATACTAAGTAGTAGGCACTGGTGCAGTAGAAGATACGAAAACAAGCAAGACATGGTTCCTATTCTCAAACTGCCCAATAATATAGTGCGATAAGAGACAAAACGGAGTGTCAGTGGAGTGCGAGGAGAGCAGTTACTTCAAGCAAAGAGACCAGGAAGGCTTTACAGTGGTGGTGACATTTGAATTAAGGAGAGAAGATGTGGTGAGCAGAATTCTAAGATGGACCCATGACCTTCATCCCCTGGTGTAACTCCTGTGATTATATGGCAAAAAGGGAACTAATCTATGTGGGCCTAATCTAATCATACAAACGCTTTAAAAGCAGAGGCTTTTATCTAGCTGGTGGTAGAGGAAAAAGTCAGAGAAAAGAACTAGATATGCCATTGATGCTTTGCTTTGGGAAGGAATATGGGTGGATTAAAGTATCTTAAGAGAGACTCCCCAGATGACAGCCAGCAAGGGATCGAGGACCTCAGTCCTACAGGCACAAGGAAATAAATTCTGCCAATAGCTTGAGTGAGCCTGGAAGCAGATTCTTCCCAGAGCCTCCAGGTAAGAGCCACCCTGGCCAACACCATGATTTTGGTCTTGCGAAGCTCTAACCAGAGAACCCAGGAGAGTCCACCTAAACTTCTGACCTACAGAACAGCGAGATCATAAGTGGGTGTTGTTTTAAATCATTATGTTGTTTTAAACTCAGTATATACTTATTACACAACAATAGAAAAGTAATACGGAGTAGTTTCTCTATTCAGAGGAGAAAGCATGAGCGCGATGATGTTAGAGTGCTCAGAGACTTTAGGGAAGAGCTTATATCTGGGAAACTTGGGGTGCATGAGTGTGAGGGAGTGGCATGGAAAATCTGCAAAACTGAGTTTGAGGCAGACTTGGAAAGTCATTGAGTTTCATGCACGCCAAGGAGTTTGAGCTTTATCCTGAGCACTACGTTCTACCTCTCATTGCCCCTTCCCGGCGACATTGTCTCCTGCCCAGCAAAGAGATGCCTTATTTGACGAGTGTCTGGGATGTCCATGCTATTTTTTATGCTTCTGTTTTTCATTTCTGTTAAATAGCCACCTGCATAATTCTTGCTTTTTACTCTTGGCACTCTTCCCTTCATGCAGGTGGATGACCAGAAGCACCCACAATGATGGTGGAAAGAAGACATAGCTGTGTGGCCATCACCTTGACAATGTCCCGCCCAAGCCTAATAATGTTCACCACAAGGCCCTTCTAAAGGAACTGGCTGATGGTGAGAGGGAGCAGAATCAATTTCCTCAAGTTGATTCAGAAGGAACAGCGTAGACCAGGGCCACAATGTCTCATTTAGACAGTAATAGAAGAAATATGGGCAGTGAGGCCCTGAGCACTGACTTCAAAAATCCTATTAGTCAAAGAAGTGTTGTCTATTTGGAAAATGAAGGAGGTGAAATGTTTCAATGAGGCCCTAGCAGGAAATACAACTTACCCGCAAGGGTTAAAGTGAAGAGACTCTGAAGAAGGGTCAATTGACAGATGTGTGGGCAAGGTTAAGGGAACAAAAACGGAGTGTAGAAATGAGAGGAAATCTTCACCTCCTTGACCTCAGTGGTCCAAGGGATAAGGGAAGAAATAGTAACCAGAGCCCAATGAGAGCTGGGCCTGTGGAGAATGGATCACCTGGCAGGAACTGTAGTCACAGAAGCATGGACCTGCTGCCAAAGAATTACTCTGAAATAAGGAGGAGCTGGGATAAATACCCAACTTCTTTCTCCTCCCACCCTCTGATCCCCTGAAAGTGCTTCCTCTTGTTGGACCCAGTCAGAAGCCAGTTGGCAAGGGGGCAAGGGGGCCAGGGAGATGCAGTCCAGATGGGTCAGCCTCTGAGAATGGAGGCAAAAATGGATACAAGTGAGGAACAGAGAACGATCGATATATAAAGGAACCAAGAGACTCATTGGCCTTGCCATGATATTGACTTTGCCAGGACCTGGCTATGTATGGGCTCAACTGTGACGACTCTTACCCTGGGACCCTCACTATGACTGGTGGGGCTCAGAGGAGGGACAATCTGAAATGGGGAAGATCCAATGTCAGCAAAGCTCACCTCTTGGCCTTCTAGTGCAGAAACCACTATGAGTGCAATCACCTCCCATAAAATGAGACAGCTTTTTGGGGAAAACAGAGGGGTATCATATGTCATTGTGGGAGCATCTAGCCCAAGGACAACAGGGGCTTCCCAGAGATTGCAACCTGAACTATTTAGGGTCTATATACTCAGAGTGGTGGGAAATCATGCTTAGAGTTGTGGGCTGGACTGACCATTTCTGTCAGGCTGTAAGGGACAGGGGCAGCAAAGAGATTGCACAGGGGAAGGATGTGGTCAAGTCCTTCCTTAAGAGCACAGCTTGTTATCTTTGGGGTCAAGAAAATTATAGGGATTTGATAAATTTACTAGAACAGCAAGAATTACACCGGGTTTTTTTTTTCAGCTTTAAATAAGGACATTCTTTTCCCAAAATACCTCCCTTAGGCTTAGAATGATCCTAGGAAAGTTTCTGACCAACCAGAGACTTAAAAATTAATTCTAGTGAAGAGCCACAGTTAGTACTATTAGGACAGATAGACCCCTTGAGTGACTCAAATCCCACTACACTCATCATCAGGTTTCCTTGCCCCAGTTTGGACAACCCCCTGGTCCTTCTCAATGTTTGGCTCAGAAAGGTTAAGTATTATCCCTCACCTCTGGCCTAACCCCACAGCTGGCCCAGCCCATGAGCTAGTCAGGTCAGCAATTGTGAGCCACTAGAAGGCAAACTGGAGCCCCAGAAGAAGGGCCAGAGAAGAAGTTAGGCACAAGAGAGGACTTGCCCTTTGGCTGAGTGCAGTCTCCTTTCCCTCAGATGATTCTGTGTGGCCTGTTCTACAGGCTCTGGTTCCGGATACTGGGCCCTCTTCTTTAATCTCAAGTAACTGGTCAGGGCACTTCTTCCCAGAAACACAGCTTGCTGACTTCACTCCATGGCCCAAATTCCCTTTCAAGCCCAGAAAAAGCCCCCACAGCAGAGGTCTCACCCCAAACTTACACAATCAGACCCTCTTTCCTGGGGTCCCCAGACACAGGGAGACCAAGCCAAGATAAGGCTGGTAGGCTAGGACAGCATGACCAGTGGGGAGGATAGAAGCTGAGCCCAAGACATGCTGCTCTGTGGTATCTGCAGCTTGTCAGAGACCACAGGCGAGACACACACAGAGACGTCACAGCCCCTGCTGTCCAGGCTCCTCAGGGACTTCTGCAGCCCACAAACTTGGCATGAAGCCCTCAGCCAGACTTTGTACATTAAGTGCAGACTAGAAAGATGAATAGGGTGAGGGGCTGGCTGTGGATGGCAGCCATCATTAGATCCTCCCTGGTTTGATGTTCAAAGACAAACTAAGGGCCAGATGGGATTTGGAGTTTATTAGCTTCATTATAAGCAAGAGAAACCCACTATAAACAAGCAACTCAAAGTTGGTGAGCTCTGGGTACCATTAGTACCTATCCTCACCCTAACCCCCAACACCAGGCCCCAAAGTTCCCTGGAGCAGATTCTTCCTTTCAGAGATATCAAGTCCAAGAGCATTCTCCCGTCAATAAGCCAGCTTTCAATTTCCTAAACTCACTTTCCTAAAGGGTTCAGCACCCTTTACTCCTCACTTCTGCCCCTCCGCACACACCCTAGCACAATTATACACCTCACCTGCCATGGCAGTAATCAGTAATCATGCCAATTACTCTAACTGCCAGGTTCCAGAGAGGAAGGGATCCACCCACACACTCACTGCTGAGATACTTTCTTCCAGAGCTCTGAGTGGGGCTGACGACTAGGTGCTCTCCAGGAACTCAGCGTACCCACTGCTCCCAATGACTTCTCTCCCCACAGCCACTGGAGGAGATAGGACTTGAGGCAAGTCAAAGTGAGAGAGCACTTTCCCATCCCCAAGATGCTACAGACATATCTTGAGTCTGTCTCAGCCAAGCAAGTGGGCAACACAGGGTGATGTCTGCACAGAGTCCATCAAAAGATTTAAGTTTGTGCTGGGCTTCCTGGAGAAAACCTGAGATCCAGGTTGATCAAGGGATCCTAAAATTAAGACACATAATAATCATGCTGTGGGCTGCTTGCTGCCTTGTGCCCAGGACAGAATGCCATCTTTATCTAGCTCCGTCCAGGTCAGTCTTGACCAGCTGATACTAGGTGGCTTGGTTATATCTGGATGTGCTTGAGACACACCCAAGTAAAGGAGGAAGCTACCAAATGAGAATATGCCCCATTCTTGTTGTAGATGAGAGGACCAAAGAGCTCACTTAAATTCACCAACACCATTTGATCACCAGATCAGTGACCTTACCTACACTTTCTCTTTGCCCACTCTCGCCCACAAACAAAACTATCTGCTTTGCCAACTCCAAAAAAATCACAGACATTCATATCAATGGGATTCATCAGAGAAAAATCCTCCCTAGCCATTTTACATTGGATACAGCCAAGAAATCTGTGTGTGTGTGTGTGTGTGTGTGCATGCATGCACATACATGACTATGTGTGCAAGGAGGGAGGACTGCAGAGGGAACTATAAAATACCATAGTGACAGAAAGCAGAGGACAGAGCGAGATGCAGGTAGACAAAGCCTGGGAGAGGAGAGGGTTTGACTCAGACTTGCAGGGCTCACTATTCTGAACCAAGTCAACCCACTTATACATTTTACCTGAATATGAAAGAAAATGGTCACCCCAAGCAAAATATCCTCCTGTGGATTGTGTGAATCAAGCAGCAGGGAACAGAAGTACACAAAACAGATCTGGGGCTAAAAGATGCAGGGGCCTGTGAAGATGACTGCACCTTAAATGGAAGATAAAGATAAAATAAATGCAGGATAAGGTAACTTCCAGGGCTAGGACTCAGGAGAATTGTGAGAGAATAATTCATGTTTATTTTCCTTGGAATGGAAATGTAATTTCAATTCCTCTGGGTTCCCCCTGCCTAAAACCTAGGGATACTGAAAAAGTAAACATGTATCATGATGATGAATGTGATGAACCTGCTAAAGGACAGAGAGGCTCTCAGACTGGATTTTTAAGTTTGTCCATATTTTGTCATAATTCATAATGACAAAATGTTGAAAGTAAAAGAATATAAAAAGAAAGTTGGTGTAGCAATATTAATATTGCACCACTTTCAAGCAAAAAAAAGTATTACATGAATAAAGAGGATCATTACTTAAAGATATTATTCCAGAAAGATATACTAATAACTAAATCTATATTCAGCAATAAAATTTTGAAATACAGGAAAGAAAAAATGACAAAATTACAAAGAGAAATGAAAAAATCCACAATTAGAGTGAGAAATTTTCTTATCTTTTTCAAAACTCAAAGCTTAAGGAGTCAAAATTGAATGAGAATTGAGTCATTTTAATAGAACTTACTATTAATCTTGATCTGAAGGACATATATAAAAGCCTGCACCCCAAACTGGAGAATACATATTCTTTTCAAAAACATGTGACACAATATTTACAAAAGTAGACCATAAAGCAAGTCTCAAAAAAAGCCAAAATTTTTTTATATGATCTGTGACCACAATGAAGTATAATAAAAATTCAGTTTCAAAAAGATAAAAAAAATTTTATTTAGCAAACTTCAAGTGCTAATATTTACATTAAAGAAAAAACATTGTAGTTATGAAAGTTATAAGCAAATAATAATAAAATCAATACATGTCAAAATTTGTGGATGCAATGAAAGCAGTCTTTATTAGAAAATGTATAATTTCAAATATATTGATTACAAAATAAGATTGATGATAATGAGCTATATATTCAATTTAAAAAATCAAGAGGACATTCAAAGAGAGTAAAAACAAAAGAAAAGCAAAAATTTATGAACCAGGAAACAAACTCAAAAGCTGGTTTCCGGAAGATTAATTACTAAACCAGACAAACTTAAAAAGAAAAATAAAATATAAAGATTAATCTAGGAAGAATAAAGAAAGCAAGGAGGGAAGAAGGGAGGAAGGGAGGAAGAAAAAAAGGAAAAAAGGAAGGGAAGGAGGGCGGGAGGGAGGCAGAAACAGCCTTAATGGCAACTAGGGGTTGTGCAGATATGATAAAAGCCTGAGAGAATATCATGTCCTCAGAGGAGAGAGATCTTCCTCCTGCTTTCCAGCTAGCCACATGTCTTATTTATCTTTGTATCTCCAAAGGCTGGCAGCCTGGTACATAATAGATATTCAGTGGATCTGTTGTATAAAATCAAATCCCCTTCTTGAGCAGGCAATCTCTGGCCCCAATATCAGCAAACAGAGTCTGAGGACAGAGTTCTTAACAGAGTATCATACGTCACTATTTGTTTCTAACATTAAATAAAGCACGGAGGTTTAGATACACTATACTTTAAAAAATAATAATTAGAGTAAATCAAGGTTATATTTATAATAATATTCTTCCCCCTTACTTGAATGAGATTGGCTTGAACAAGAGAGAAAAGCGTAGAACCATAGCTGGGCCAGGGGCTGAGATGGAAATGGTATTCATTGCCCAGGACACTCAGAAGAGACTGAGTCCTACAGGGAACACCCATTGCTGAGGCTCTTGAGGGGGAAAGGAGGTTGAGAACCCCTGATTTATAGTGACAGCTGTGATCAAACTTCTACATGGCTTGCCAGATTTTTCCAGCAGTCTATGAAAACAAGAGTTGGTCTCAGCTTCCACAAACACCCAAGAGGAACAGGAGCAAGATCAAGAACACAGCAAGGTTGAGATGTTTCTAGATGGAAATGGAAAATTGCAAGGCATACAGATGCAGGACACTGAAGTCTGGGATTTCAGAGGTAGTAGAGAGGCCTCCTAACCACATCCCCAAATGCTGCCCCTTCCAGGCACTGCAGCCTAAACCATTCTTTTGTGGTTCCAACCCCCATCCTGGCTTTGTCCCCTAAGGAGAGGTCACCCCTAAGCCTTATCAGTCATTGCCAACTCTGTGAATCCGAGTATCAGGAGCTTTCCTGGTGTGAGGTTTGATGGGGGTAGGTCAGGTAGAGTGAGCTGAGGGCAAAAGGGCATGAGGGCGTGAGGGCACTGGCTGCCTGAGGGGAATACGGGGAGAAAAAACTGCCAAGTGCAGAGTTCCTCCCAGGCCCGGTTGTGTGATGAGCTAAAAGGAGAGCCCACAAGCTGGGAGGGGGAAGACTGAGTCCTAGATGCCCCATCATAGCTGGAAGCCATGTGGCCTCCTGGAGTCATGGCTAGCAGCTCAAGCAGACCTGTAATCAGAGGGTGGAGGAAGACACACAGGGCATCTGGCTCTGCAAATAACAGCCTCTAGGGAAACAGCGTCACATGCGTGCACTGTGGACCAGATGCGAGGATGCACACTGCTATCACTCCATCAGTCCACCTGCCGGGTCAGCTGCTCCCAGGAGTCTTTGAAGGTAGAGCTGGGCAGCCCCAAAACAACAACAACAACAAACATTTGTTAGGCACTTCATGATATAGAGAGGGATTTCAAATACATTATCTTATAGCCTCATAACATCCTCTGGGAGTGTGTGTTTTTGACTGTTTTTATTTTGAAAAAGAAGAAACTGAGGTTCTGCAAAGTTAAGAAAGGATGGACAGACCTGGGACTTCTCCAGACCCAGTGTGTTTTATGCTTCTGCTTCTCAAAGTATGGTCCTCAGACCAGCAGTGTCGGCCAACCTGGAAGCTTGTTAGAAATAAGGGATCTCAGAGACTTAGTGAATCAGAATCTGCATTTTACTAAGATTCCCAGGTGATTCACATTTAATATACATATTAAAATTTGAGAAGCACCACTTTCACCATATCAGACCACTCTTCGTAACACCTGATGATCTACTTGAGTTACACACTCTTGGGGGGCGGGTGTCAGTATTTTAAAGCTGAAAGAGACTTCTTAAAAATCACCTAGATCTACTCCATCATGGTGCAAATGATGACACTGAAAATTTTTCAAAGCAAGTCTCTAGCAGAATTGAGGTGAAAACCCAAATCTCCTCTCTTTTGACTGGAAAGCCTTCATTATATCTGCCCCCTTCCTAATTCCCCCCCCCCTTTTTTTTTTTTTTTTAGTTTCATACTTACTTTGGTGTTCCTTTTTAAATGCAGGCTTTCTTTGCCAGGTATGTGCAATTGAGGCTAACAGTAAACTTCACTGCATTTTCTGAGCACACATTAATAGGGAATAAAAGTAATAACAAGAATAGAAGCAACTGTGGCCTTCTCTTTGTTTAGTATCCCCTGCTTTTTCAGTGTTTTATACTTATGGTTCGGTCACAGGAGAGGCAGCTATAGAAAATCAGCCTGATATGAAAGATTGGTTCTGGATAATCTGGGACAATCATCAAGTTGGCTATAAATACAGATTAGGTAGAATAACATGTGGAGAGATAGACTTAAAAACAATATGTGGAGAGATATCTAAGTATCCACAAAGATGTGAGCTACCTTAAAACTGTGTCTGCCCAGCATAAGTGCAGGACTTTGGCAATTTTCTGGTTAATTTGCTAAGTCTAGATGGCCAAACCAGATATTTCAGGCCAGCAGTAGATATTTTGAACCTAAATATTCTGGTTTGACTGCCTTCATTTATAAAGTTACCAGATACTTGCCAGACTACTTACTGCCTTGTTCAGATTATACCAAGGAGAAGAAAATGCTCATGTGAGTGTGAACATACATGTCTTAATATGTGCATTTACATATAATTCAGCTTGGGTTATTTTGTTCTTTGCAGTGAGATAATATTAACTCAAACATTCATCCCGCACTTGGTGGGAAGTCCAGGGTCTCTCCTAACATCTCCAGAAATGCTTGGAGTGGTAATGGGATTGACCTCATATTTTTTTCCTCCTTCCCCAAGACACTTATGACTCTAAGTTCTTCCTTCTGTAGAATTTTCTCTCTCTCTCATGTCTTCCTCCTGTGGACATGTCCACTCTCCACCTGCACTAAATCAAACATCTAATTTAGTCTGTTTTCTACAATTTCTCCAAAACATCACTCACCAAGGTCAGTGAATGCAGTAGACTTCCCCTGTAGATATGGAAGTAACTGAGGGGCAGTTCTTTGCCACACAGTAAAATGGGTCATATGTTGATGACTAGGGTCTTTGTCCTTAAAAGTCTTACAGCTATTCTCTTTCCCCACATTCCCACCATGGGGTATTGTCTTCCACTTGGGCTCAAGCCTCTTACTATGTTATGGCTCCTTTCTCAACCAAGCCCTCACCCACAAATTCCTTTGTTGATTATCCTTTGTCTAAGTCCAAGCCCATCTCATTAGAGGGCTGCCTTCCTCAACCCACATGGCCATTATGATGTTTGTTGAACAAAGAGCCTGAGGATGAACTTTCCCACAGACTGCCAGTGACAGTGGGCCCTCTCCCAACACACCGAAGCCTCTGTTACAGGATAGGAAGATGGATGGCATCGAGATGCTGGTATAAGTCTGTGAATGTATGTGTAAACATTGGTGAGAGAACATGTATGTGCAAGTGTGCATATGTGTGACTGTATGTGTGCACGTATGTGTAGGGAGCAGCCCTATAGACCAAATGCAATTAGGAAAATGTGCAAAATCTGTGTCTAGACTCTTTCATTAGGTGTTGGATCTAATGTTGAGAAATCCCATGTGTCAGTCCCATGAAAGACTCAGGGATCCCTCACACCCAAGCTACATCTCTTTGAAAATTCATTGGGAAACAGCATAGAGACAAAAAAAAAAAAAATGAAACTGGAAAGACAGAAAAAGAATTAGTTGAACTACAAGTTCCAATGTCATCTTGGTTCTCAGGTACCTGGGCTATAGCAAACTGCCACAAATGCCACTGTGAGGGACAAAGCTGGGTAGAGGTTTTCTTAGGCATACAAGACCCTGGGAGGGTAAGCAAGAAGGGCTGTGCAGCCTCTCCTTCCAAGGGATTTCTGATGCTACAAGAGCCTACCTGTCAAAGTAGGGGAGGGCCTGGCTTCCTGGAGTAAGAATAAGGGCAAAGATGCCCTGCTGGAGCCCAGCCTGATCAGAGAGTCTATGAGACATGGGGTCTCCAAGCAAAGCAATATGAAGCCAGCTATAGCCCCAGAGTTAGAAGGTGCATAGTCTTCCTTTCCTCCATACTTTTCTTCCACCCCCACAAAATAGAACTGACTTCAGAGGTCATTCATTCATTTATTCATTCACTCATTTTGGTAGACATGCAATAAATAAAATTTTTATCGCAAGCACCAAGCTCTCTGCTAAGCATTGGGGGTACGATGGTAAAAACATCATAGTCCTGCCCTCACAGAGCTTACATTCTATAAAAATAGAAGTAAACAAACAAATAAATAAAATGATTACAAATGTAGTAAGTGTTATTATGCAAATAAACTAAATAGAGGCTTGAAATAGAAATTAGAGGAGGGGGACTGGTTTTGACAGGACAGCAATGAAAACCTCTCTAAGGAGATGAACGCTTAGGTCCACCTGAAAGATGAGAATGGGCTGGCTGTGAGGTGGGGGAGAAATTCTAGGCCCTGAGGTAGGAAGAGAACTTTGCTCATTAGGAACTGAAAGAAGACCCAAGTGCCTGGCCAGTGTGTGTATGTGGGGGTTTGGGGGTCAGGAGATGAAGCTGGGGAAGTGCAAAAAGTCAGAATCACTCACTGTGAACACACACACACACACACACACACACACACAGAAAGGGTTGTGAGGAAAGGGTGTTAAAGTCTTAATGACAATTCTTAATGCTTTGTGGACAATGAACTGGAGGAGCCTCAAGTTCGATGCAGGAAGACCAGTTATGAGGCCACCTCAGAGTCCACATAAGAGGATGGTAGTTTAGGAAAAAACAGGGTGGTGGTGACAATTGAGAGAAATCATGGAATTATAAGTAGAATTTACTAGACTTGATGATAAATTTAATGTGAAAGGTGAGGAGAAATCAAGGACGACCGACTTTAGCAACTAGGAAGGTGGAGATATTACAGGCAAGACTGGAAGGTAAAGGGATGAGAATCAAGAGTGCTCCTTGGGACAAGTTAAGTTAAAGATGTCTGGGAGACTCATGTAGAAATAACAGGTGAGAACTGATTCGGGAAGTCAGTGCTCAGAGAGGAGGAATGGGCTAGAGTCAAAAACATGAACTTGCCACCATATGGGTGGTGTCTACACCTACAGAAACATGGAAGGAGAAGCCCAGGACCAAATCCACTTTGAAGAGGAATCTGCCAAGAAGCCTGAGAAGGAGCCGCCAGCAAGGCAGGAAGAAAACTAAGAGAGCATCATGTGGAGAAGGAGAGGGGAGGGCTTCAGGATTAGGGCTGGCTGAGTTCAAGCTGCTGAGAGAGAGGATAAGGGAAGCCAAGAAGTGTTCACTGGGGTTTGGTGAATTTAATATGTGCAGGTGCAGTGGAGAGGGTGGTAGGGCAGAAGGTGCACTGCTGGGGGAAGGGTGGTGAAGAAGGAAATTTTGGGAAAAAGTAGGAGTAGCAAGTGTCCCCACCCTGAAGAGTGTGGCTGTTAAAGAGCAGTGAGCTATGGCTGGAGGGGTCTGGGTCTTGGAGAGGGATGATTTTAAAGATGGGAGAGCATGCTGGCGTGCTGATTGGAATGGTCTAGGAGGAAGCAGGAGAGTGAAGGTGAGAAAAAGAGAGGAGTTAGCCCTCGCTCAGATGCAATGAGGGAGACCCTGACCTGGGACCTGGCCCCAGGCACTCAGCCAGGCACTCGTGGGCTAGATGGAAGGGAAATGCCTACCAAGGCTTGGTGGAGAGGAAGCCGGGTAGAGAGGGCCTGCCTTGCTCTAGAAATAGAAAACTGACACTGGTAACTGAATAACCCATGGAGAGGGGCAAAGGCACTGGCTGAATCTGAAGGAGCAAAAATAATCTGTCTCGCTTGGGCAGCAAGGCGAATCGGATGTGGGTGGCAGAGAAGCCTGGCCTGTAGTCCCTTAACCCGCACCCCTCCCTGACCTGCAGGGGTGAGCTCTTCTCAGTCTTGCTCTGGCATAGACAGAAGTTAAGGTTCCTGGTAGACAGAGTATCATCAAGTGAAGGTCAAGCGCTCAGCACACAGGCCAATCGGTTTGATTCCCTCTGCCCCACAGCCACTGCCTGCTCCAGATGCCAGGTGAGCACACCACCCAGACAGACAGATAGAAAGGGCAGAGCCCCACCAACCCCCAGCCAGGCAGACAAAGCCTGTGCACAGGATTCCAGATAGGCTGCCTTGCTTCCCTCCCCACACTTGCACGTCCCCCCACACCACCAGCTGGTCCAATCTTGGCTTGCCTCCCACCACTCCAGGAGGCAGGCCTTGACTTCACCAGCCTCTCTCACATCTCCCTCTTCTGAGGTCCAAAAGCTCGTGCCACACGTGTCCCCCAACACACACCTCCACACACAGCTAGACAAGGTTCCTCAATGAGGTGCTGGTCTTCTAACAGTAAATATAAACCAATGAAACAGGTTTTTTGAGTGCAGAAGTTGCTGAATGAAAATCTGGGCTTTCTTCCTTTTTGCTTCTGTCCTCCCTTATCTTGGGGCAAAGTCTCCCTCATCTCTCTCTGCTTCACCTCTCGCTCCCAGGTTCACCTCTAAGATGGCAGGGAACAAGAGGCACATCTGCTCAGCCAGCAGACAATGCCAGAAAACCAGGTGAGGCCCGAAGGGGATGCTCTGCTCTGGATTTGGCCCCCAGGTCTACCCCTGCTCCCCCACAGCATGCAGTCCCCGAGGAAGACAAGTGCCAGGCTCCAGAGAAGGGGGGTTGGGCCCTTTTCTCCTGAAGAAGAAAGGAAGGTGAGAATCATTGACCTGAGAAGTTTCCATGAACTCTGGCCATGAGGAGAAGGGAGGAGGAGAGGGCACCAGGAGCTGGGCAAGGCGCTGGGGAGGGAAGCAACCTGGCAAGTGATTTCCTTGCCCTAAAGTTTTAATTGGATCTCATGGTAAACAGACATGATGGACCTGCCCTGAGGAATGAGAAGTTCTGGGAACCACTTGCTACAGGGACATTAGAGGAATCAGGTGTTTTAGGAGGAAGGAGAACCATGGCCCAGGACAACTAGGGGCTGATTGTGGGAAAGGGGAGGTAGCTTACCGGAGAAGGACAGTGATGGCTATGCTCATCCTGTTCCTGCCCACCTCACCCACTCCCACAGAAGTGCGGTGTGATTATAGATAAACTGTGTGAGTGTGAGTGAGAGAAGGGGTCGAGTTGGGCCTCAGAAGTATCAAGTTCTCTAGCCAACCCCCACTGCTGACTGAGCCACCTCCCCCAGTCCTCCCCTCAACAGCTCCCTCCCAAACTGACGGGAACAAAGAGTCCGCAAGTTTCCAGTTGTAAAAGTCAGGGAGGAGCAATCAAGAGCAAAGATCAAGGCTTTGAATTTTCCATGACACTGGTGCAGGGGCGGGGGCACCATGCCTACCTGGCACAATTCCCGGCATCCATGCCCTCTGGGAAGCAGGAAGCTGCCATTTGGGAACAGGACAGTGCCAGCCTCACCATCAGCATGATGCCTTCTCCTGGGGCTGTCTGTGCAGAGCCTCCTGAACTCTGGGTCCCAATTCCTACTGGCTCTCTGAGATGACATGGTCTCAGAGGCCGGGATCTCACCCAACAGCCTCTACATCTGCAGCACTGCACAGAGGTCAAGGGTCAGGAGGGAAAAGGGGAAGAAGACCCTTGACAGAGGACAGGAGAAGAAGGGGTGAGCACTGGGTGGAGGGGTTGTAGGGGAATCCATTTGCAAGAGGTCAAAAAATAGCTGAAATTGGGCTGCCTCTCAGGGCAGGGTTGACTTTTGAGGAGCCAGTTTCCTTGTCATCCCCCTCCTCTTGCTCCCTACTTTCTCAGCTCCTGGGAGACCAGGGGATCTATGACACAGAGGGACCCACCAAGTTAAATCCATGAAGGTACATCAAAAAAAGTGAAATAAATCCACATATATGACAGGGAAAAATGACAAAGATAAATTAAGTAAAAAAAAAAAATATATATATATATATATATATATATATATATATATATATATATATATATATGTACATTCTGATACTATTTTGTTAAAAACAATTAAAACTAAAGCTACTGTATTTGGATATGTGTATCTAAAGAACTATATATTTGAATGTTCTTAGAAGTACAAAGAATAAATGACAACTGTTAAAAGAAGTTACATCGGAGATAATTTGGATTAGAATTAGAGGAGAGACTTTTATAGTTGAATTTTTTATAGTGAACATGTATAATTTTACCATAAAAAAAAAAAAGATGAGATTCATAGTGCTCCAAGTGTGTAGGGCCAAGCACGCATGCAGACATTCCAGATGCACACACACGGGTATGCTCACACCAAGCACACCTGGCCAACCAAGGAGGGCACACCTGGTGAATCTGGCAAACATTTGAGCACACACCTGGCTCGGGCACGTCCCCACAATCCTGGGTGCCCTTGGCATGTGTCAGACAGGGCCTGAAGCTTTCTCCCATCCCTGATCAGTTCCCAGTTCCTCTTGCTTCCCTGACCTCTAATTGTTCTCCACCTGGCCTCCATCATTTCTTGCCGTGTTTTCAGAGAGTAGGAGCCTGTGGAGTCAAGAGAGTCAACCAGTCCAAGAGGGGAGTACCTGGCCTGCCTTCATGAAGATGGCTTCCCTCTTCTCTGGGGCAATGGGGCACCGGTCTCCAATGCTGGGGCTGTCCCAGCATGTCTTGTGGATACTAGTTTGACTAAGAAACAGCTTGGGGGTAATCAGCCAATCCAAATATGCTCCTGGTTCTGCCACTTACTGGTTGGATGGCATTGGACTAGTTGTTTAACCTTGCTGAGCCTCAGTTTCCCCATCTGTAAAATGGGAATAATAAGGTTATTGTGAAACTCAAAGATGATAATATCTAAGAGATTAAATGCTTTGGAAGGCAAACAAGAAAATCAAGATCACAAAAGTCAGGATACTGGTTCCCTTTAGGGCAGAGGAATGGGTCTGTGATCAGGGAAGAACACAGGGACTTCTGCGGTGCTGGCAGTATTCTATTTGTTGACTTGGGCAATAGAAATATAGGTGTTTGATTTATAATTATTTACTAAATTGTACATATATTTAATATATGCTATGTTTTACAATAATAAAAATGTTTTGGAAATATTCATATTCAGTATTAGGAAGTGCAAATTTCCATTTTTCTAGCCTCTGAGAAGCTGGGACTTTAAACTTTGCTGTGGTCTGAGCTAGCCAGTGGCAAGGATCGGCTAACAAGTAGATATTTCAGTGATAAATTTAGACTCATCTTGTCCTCCTTGTTGAGGGAGGCCTAGGAGGGCAGGGGTGCTTAATGGGTATGGATCCCTATGTGGGAGGCCTTGAAGAAAGCTGTCAATCTGCTCAAAACTGAGCAAGCTCTCCCTTCCCTACCATTCCTCCTCCACAGTAGACTGCTGAGAGCTGTAGACATATCTTCCCACCCAGACTTCCTGACGGGCATAATACTCCTTTCCACACTTGACACCACCCTTTAATCCTCAAGAGTACAACCTCTTCACTGGTCCTTGGGCCGAGCATTCCCTGCTCCAGTGGCACCCGCCTTGCTCCTGGAAGGTCAGTCCCCCACATCCTAGCATTTCCGACTCCCCACAGCTGGCTCCCCTAGCCTGGGAGGCGGTCCCCCCCACCCACAGCTCCTGAGCCTGCAGAGCCCATGCTGTGCCAGGGCATCACCCCAATGCCAGTTCTGACTTGGGTGGAGGGAGCCCTCAGGAGAACCCAGGGCTCCAAGGGCAGGGACTCCCTGTCAGAGCAGGCCTGAGACCCCATGCTGGGCCTCAGATGCTGGCAGCATCAGGCAGCCCTCAGGGCTGAGCCCACCCTGCCATCAGAGGCCACAGGAATTTCCATGTAGGCCTGGCCAGGTGAACTGCCTGGTAACAGTCAACTCTCTACCTTTACATCTGACTTGTTCCCTGTTTCTTTCTGACTAGGCTTCTGTTTGACTCTATGATTTAGTTTCTCTCCCATCCCTGATTTTCTGTGGTTCTCTGTCTCCGCAATCATCCCCAGCCAGCACAGCCCATGGGCCTCTGCTCCCAGCTGCTGGCCTGGACACTGCAGAGGTCTCCCTACCTCAAGCCCCGCCCCCACCCAGGGAGGTGACTGAGGTGAAGATTTCCAAAAAGGGCCTGAGGGCCTCAGTGGCAGAGCAGCACTCAAAAGGAAGAGGAAGCTGATGGAACCTGAGGTACAGGAGAATGGAACCACTATTGTTAGGGGATGAAGAGCAACTGGGGGGGCAGAGTGTCTGAATTATTATGAAGTCTTATGTAATAAGAGCGAAGAAGGAAATCGAGTTCTAGAACAAAATAAAGTCTTGGGTGAAATAAGAGTGGGTATCTGGGATAGTTTCTGATATTAAGCTCTTTTCAGTGTCTATCCTCAATTCTGCCTGTTGCAAAACTTGCTCTTTCCCATCGATTTGGTTCTTACATCCTCAGAATCCATGCAGGGCATAAAATGAAAGCATGCACAAAAGGTGCTTATGAAGAGCAATCTTTCTCCTTGGGCTATGAAGCTACTAGGGTGTCCCCTCCCCACCCCCAACCACCTGATAGCTCCCCAGTCCTTGGCACGATCCAGGGTCAAGCTGTAGGCCCTAGCAGCGCCAAGCCATTTAGACAATCTTCCTTTCACAAGCTTATTTATTATTCTTTTCCCACCTCTCCACCTCTTCCCTACCAGCTGCTTAAAATATTTTTTCAAACAGAAAAATCCAACCACAGCTGGAAACCAACCCTAAAGTTAGTCCAGGACGTGGGAGCTGCCAGGGAAAATTGCCGGAGCTCAAGCAGGGCTGTGGGAGGAAGGGCCACAGCCACAGGGACAGCCCCTCTCTGCAGGGGCTGAAACAGCAGGCAAGGGGAGGGGGCCACCATTCCATAGAGGGTCAGGGAGGACCTGCTGGTCAGGCTCAGTGCTGAGACCACGGGGGACACGAATCAGTTTAAGTGAAAGAGACTGATCCTCTCCTTAAGGGGCTATGGGCTTAATCAAGTGATAAGGCACAGACAGAAATTTTCCAATGACAACAATAGCACACAGAGAGTGTTTTCTATATACAGGGTCCCGGCCTAAGTAGTTCACATGCATTAACTCACTGAAAGTCCTAAGTCTGTAAGGAAGGTACTACTGTTACTTCCATCTTACAGAGGAGGAAACTGAGGCACATCAAAGTTAAAAAACTTATACCACCCTACAACTGATAAATGATAGAGTCAGCCTCTAGGCCCCGGGGAGACTGTCCCAGAATCCATGCTCTCAGCCACTGTGCTATGCTGCCTCTGTATGGTCACGCAAGGGCCGAGGCAAAAATCCCAGGAGAGAAGTATAAACACACCAACATGAGAATTCAAAGAAGGGAATAGTTTCTGGCAGAGAATCAGAATCAAGAAGTGCTTCATGGAGGAAGTAATCTATGGACTGCTTCTGGAAGGACAGTGGAGATTTTGAGTCTATACTCAGTGGCAGGGCTGGAACGCATACTGCAGAGAAAGCTGAGGCGGGAGCAGAGGCTGAAACAGGATTCAAGAGGCCCAGCTCTCATGGCATGGCCCCCACAGCTCCAGAGGCAGTCCTCACAGCAGCCCAGTTCCCAGAGGAGAAGGATGCACAGCTAGGCCAGGACCAGCCATTGTAGACAGTGATTCAGATTCTTGCTCCAACTCTCCAGCAGGCTGCTTTCTCACCTCCCTCTGATCCCTCCCTGCCCACTCAGTTCTCTCGTTCTTGTCATGTATACTGGTCCCCTTGCAAACCCATTCACAGGGGAGGTAAAAGACAAAAGCCACTCCAAAAACTCTATATAATACAAATATTGGTAGCATCTAATTTAGACAAAAATCATAGCCATGTGGCCCCAAGACCCCAACAGATAGAATGGCAGGTCAATGGACTGGACCCTTCTCCATACTCTGCTTCCACTTGTCTCCGTGACCTTTTCCAGATCACTTGGCACCTCTGGGCCCCAGTTCTCTCTCTCTGGATCTGTCTGGTGTACACCCTTTCAGGTCCAAAAGCCACATGTGCTCAGAGTACTCTATCCTCTTCTCTACAGCTAAGGACTTTGCCATGGAATGATCAGCTGGGTGGATGCTCAAGGCTAATCCAAAGGTGGTCTCCTATGTGCCTTCACCTGCAAGCTTCTAAGGAAGGACCTGCTGCTAAATAATCGTCATCATGAGAGTAGCTGCCATTTATTGAATGTGTACTACCTGAAGGGCACTACTCTAAGAGGCTCTCATGCGATAACTTATTTTATCATTTTAACATTTCAAATGAGAAAACTGGGGCACAGATGGGGTTAAGGATGGTACCTAAGGTCACAGAGCTAGTGAGGGGTTGAACCAGGATTCCCATGCAGGTGGCCTGGCTCCAGCAGCCCCTGGAAGGAGGAGGTTCAGGGCTTCCATCAGTGGGGAGCTCTTGGAGGGCAAGGAATGTATCCTGTGTCTCACTGTCTTACAGGGCCCTGACTTCCCAGAAGATTGGGTTGACCTTGTCTAGCATGGGTTAGAGTGGGTTCTGACAAATTGCTAGTGTCCAGGAATTTGTGCAAACTTCCTTCCCCATGACATGAATGGCTTTGAGTTCTTTCCCTGCTCCAGACCTACTTGACTCCAGCCACAGTCTCCAGCTGCAAGGTCCAACCTATCCCAAGGTGGGCTTTACCTGGGTGCATCCAGATCCCCAGATAGGGGGCTAGCTCCTTTCTATCCCACCAGGCAAGGGCAGGCCACACTGATACCAGGTCTGCTGCTGCAGTAACCCAGCTTTGGGTGGGCTCCTTCCCTCGGATCCTGGCTGCCTCCTGAACCCTTCTATGGAGGGAAAAATCTAACCCATGCCTCTGCAGGTAAGGCCGAACCTCAGGGCAAAAACTATTCGCCTGGAGGCCTCAACTCCCGGGCCTCCCACGCCCCCTGGCGGATGAACAGAGCTGTGCCCAGGCCTGCACAGCCCTTTGAGTTCAACCTTCCCTCCCTTCACCTCCTCTTCATCCTCTCCTCCTCCCATCTCTGTTCATTCACCCTGACTGCACATCCACTGGGTGCCAGGTACATTCCACGAGATGCGGACACATACTCTGACTATGACACTGTTCCTGTCCTGAGGTGCTCCCCATTCATTCACTCAACTCCCTCACTCAATCAATAAAATATTTATGGAGCTACTACTCTCTACCAGGCTCTCCTATAGGTTCCAGGGACACCATTCCTGCCCTCAGAGGGTTACCATGTAACAGTTCCCAGATAATTACAATAGAGTGGGGAAAGCACAGGTGCTAGAGAAGAGTCCAGTTGAGGAGAGAGACAGGTGTCAGGACAGCTGCACTGACATTGGCAGGCAGAGTGTGTGTACAGTGGTAGCAGGAGTTAGGTTTGCAGAAGAGATTTCAGAGTGACATCTGGGATTGGCTTTTATGGCTGTATAGGATCTCCCTGGGTGCAGGAAATGGGTTGTAGAGTCGGGTGGGGCGAGGAGAAAAGAATACCCTTTGCAGAGAGGACAGAGCAAGCAAGCACATAAAGTACCGGCATGTTTAGGGAGCTACAAATAGTCTTCTGTGGTAGGAGTGTGTGGTTAGTGGGAAGAAGGCAGCAGGAGAGTGAAAAGGGCCTTGCAAGCTGTGGAAGGGGGTTGGGTCCTACAGCCTGTGAGGAGCCACCAAAGGTTTTAAAAAACAGAATGATATGACCACATTTGCATTTTAGGAAAGGACAATGAGACAAGACAACTAGACCAACGGTGTGGACAAAGGGCACATGGCTGGAGATGATGTAGCACTTGTTCCCCAAGCCACAGACACTGCATCCGTGAAAGAGGTGTTGAAACCCGGCCTGCAGAGTTGTCGAGAGGACTAAATGAGATAATGTGCAGGAAGTACCTACTACTACTACCTGACACATAATACTCAGTAAATTATAATCTTTTAAGCCAAAAAGCTACTGCCACTGATTGCCTAAGCAGAAGATGGAGGGCCTGAATTCAACCATGACTAGGCACGAGAAGGGACACCAGGAGTTATTTCAGACTATTGGCTTGTGGGATAGGGCTGGGTATAAAATTTGTTTTATGTTTAAAAAAAAAAAAAACTTCTTGGAGTTCATCTTTGCTCTCTGTCCTAAGGCTTGGCCCTGTGGCTCCCTCATTCCTATCAGCTTCCCAAGTTTTTCATTGCCTGCTTTGGACAAGGTGTTTGCTTGTTCAGTGCTCGTCTGGCTGGGCCTCAGGTGGAGGCTGCTTGGGGAAAGGCAGAGGCTCTGCTGGCTGAGGCCCCGGGAGCAACACCCAGCACCACAGCAGACACAGACAGGAGTTTAATGGTGGTTTCTGAAGATACATGTAGATCTGTTTGACTACCAGGTTTGTCCCTGGCACAGTGAGTAAGAAAGGCAGCACTAGAAGAAGGTCGACCACAAAGACTGGCAGACCATCGCCTGGGTTTCATCACTTACTGTGGAGTTAAAATCCAGCAAGCCCTCCCCTGGCCTTCCTTTCAGGCATAGCTTCCCAAATCCTCCAGCCCAGGCAGCCTTCCTGCCGCACATGCCCCGAGGGTGCCAGCTCCTAACACAACTCCTACTCAGGAGGTGGTCCAGAATTTCTAGGCAGGGGTGCTTAGGAGTGGCAATTCCTAGAGGGGAGGGAGGGCCACACAGTTTACGTGTGTACAGCATACACACTGATGTGACCTAGAGTGTGTGTTCATCTGAGGTTGCAAGAAATTGAGGGACTCTTAGAAATTATTAAGGACCAAGGTCCCCTACAGCCATCTCACAGCCCAGAGACAGTTGTAATAGTGTTTAGGAGCCAGATATTAGTCTCCTCAGCCTGCAAGTCTCCCTACAAAAGCCTGGTTTAGGTGTTCCTTTAAGATGTCAGCTTGTGTTTTGGTTTTCCCTGTACTTCTGTCCCTTGTGCCAAAGAGATAAGGGCCCTTCAGATTTCTTTGATTTCTGTGAGGTAGAAATATTTCTTAAAAGAATGCTTTGAGACAACCCTTTGAACTGTCTTTCATCCACAGTTCAAAGAGGCAATATCAGGTATTCCTGCATTGCCACTGAACAGTGACCTTGGGAAATGGAAGGCAGCCTCAATAACCAAGATTAAATTCTCTGCCAGCAGGTCAGGATGGGGCTCTGAGTTGGATTTAGACTGGTTTCCCTTTTTCAAAAACAGGACATCTTTTGTCTACCTGGGTTTGTGGAGGAAGATTCCTACCTCCTGCTACAGCCAGAATATTGCATTGGCTGTTCCAGAATGCATCCCAAGCCAGGTAAATGTGAGCCCCACAATCGACCTCAGGGAAGAAGCTGAGGAGACCACCTTGATTGACTGTGGTTTCAGCAGTCCTCTTTACCAGGTTGTGGTGGATTGTCGGTTCCTTGCACACACAAGCCCACTGTGATTGCCCATCACAGGTGACTTCTCTGAGCAGAGCCCCGGCATCCAACAGCGCTGGGAGTGGCACACAGGTGCAGCCCCTGCCTAGTCCCCTTTTGTATACAAGCACTCTCTGTGCCACTCCTCTTCCTAGAACGGGTCTGAAAACTTTCTTCCCATGACCATTCTTCATAGGAAATAGCATACTAAAAAGAAACAGGACTTGAGAGCAGAAAATCCATGACTTTCCCACTAGAGCTGAGGCAATCTGCATCCTCGGTGGTATCTCAGTGTAAAATGGAAATAAGAGCTGTTTCACAGCAAAGGAAGTGCCAGGTGAGTGGCAAAAGACTCCACTGCTGTAAGAGGCTCTTAAATGCAAGAGACCTCTTTTCCCCCTTTTCCCCTAAGACCTTCCCTTAGAGATCCAAACCTGGAACTTCAGAGTGTGTGACTGTTTTCTCTCTTTATCTGGACAACACAAGGGCCAGAGCTTGGCACACTGAGATCTCTGATTCACATTAGAATAAACACAGAATCCATTACATAAAGAGGGTTGTGTGGCCCTTAAATCCACATGTGTACCACGGTGAATGCAGCAATGGGGTTAAGTCTTGGCTCTGACCTAACTCTCCAAGGTCTAGCAAGCAAAAGTTCCATCTCTTTTGAAAGTATACTGAACAAGGAAACAGCAGATTTGTTTCTGGTCCTGATTCTTTCACTTACTGGGTGCCATTTAACCTCAAGCAAAGTTTTTCCCAACTGTGGAATAAAGGGGGCAAAATGAAGAACATGAAGAGAGCTTCCAACTCTGAGGCCTCAGTTTCCCTGTCAGTGCAGAGGGAGGTTAACATAGTCCTAGACAGCACCCCCACTCCCCCACCCCAGCCCCCAACCCCGTGCAGGGAAGGGGGCATTGCAGAGCTGAACAGAGCTAGCCATCTGACCTTACTCTGCCCCCTTGGAGTCTTTCAGACAGCCCTTCGAGGCCTCTATTCCCCTCAGCCTGTGGGGCCCAGGGGACATAAGGTACATGGAGAAACTGAAGGGGCTGGGGGTGTAGGGATGCCCAGTTGGCCCTACTCTGTCCCAGCCCACCTGGAGAGGCTCAGTGAGCTCACGTCTGCAGTAACATCACTGCCCATAATCAAGATGATGAGACAAACCTGGAAGCCAGGCACAGGTGAGAAGTGATGGCTGTCTGCTCAGGAATGTGCTGCCCAATTAAAACTGCCTCCCAGATGGCTCAGGAGGATGCTGGGACTACTTTCTCCAGCAGCACTGGCCAGCCTCCAGGCTGACTCATTCTGCAAGCATTTCTTGAAGGCCTACTATGCGCCAGGCATCAAGTCAGGTGCTGGGGAGACAAGGAGGTATAAGAGCCACACTGGAGAGTACAGTCTGTCTGTCCCAGACACACTTTCAAAAACAGATTGTCAGAAAGCCCCAAGGGTTCTGCTTGTTAAGCCCCCAGCCCCCTTTACCATCCTCACTAACCAAAACCCTGCCTTTTCCTCCCCACAGGCCCCAGCCCTTAGCCTCTTTTCCTTCTTTTCAAAGCATCCACAGCCCTCTGGCCTCTTCCTCTTAAGCTGGTATGAATCAGGCTGCTGCCTGCTCACCTTCTCTGCTTCTGGGACAGCCTGAACAACCCTCTGTAATGTCCATCTGTAGCACAGACATTAGGTTTATTGTACCCTATCCCTGGCAGTGTTCAAGCAGAGGCCACAAAGTGAGGTGACACCCACGTGACTAAAGAATGGGCTTATTCCCCAGTTTCCCCAGGTGAATTCCCCACCAGTAGTGAGTCCTCAGACAAGAACTTGAACTTGAGAGACAGATCTCAGACAGACAAGGGACCTCCCCCTCTCCAAGGGCATGTGCCCAAAGGCAGGCTTTAGAAGAGGATAGAAGTCTAAGTGTGGTCTACATGGTGTGTGGTTAAAGCAGTCAGATTGCTTCTGTTAAAATCCAGGCTTTCCCCTTTACTAGCACTTTATCTGTATCTTTTAAGATAGCATCCCACTGTGAGAGACAACCAAAACCCAACAGTTTTGAGGGGTTGTTATTTTACTCATGTAATGAGAAATCAGAAGATAGTTACCAGGGCTGGAATGTAGCTCCAAAGGTTATCAGAGTCCCAGGTTCCTTTCACCCTTCTACCCAGCCTTTCTTAGCGTGAACTTTTTGCTTCACGGTCACAAGACGGCTACCCCACCTCCACCAAGTCCAAGTTTGAAATAGGAAGTAGAAGGTCAAAGTGCCAGTTGAGTCTCAATTCCTTTTAACTAGCTTTCTTGGAAGTCCCACACAACCTCTGCTTATATTTCATTGGCTCGAATTGTGCCACATGGCAAGAAAGGCTGAGAAATATATTTTTAAGTGAGCATATTGCCACCTCCAACAAAATCAGATTTGTGTAAATAAGGAACGTAAACCGGTGTAGTGCCTGCAAAGAGAAAGGTGAAGAGCAGATTTCAGGAAGGAGAAGGTATGGCAGACATGGGAAAAGAGTTGCAATGGAGCCTTGTTGGTTCCAACAAAGGTTTCTTGCTTGACCAAATGTTAGTCAGGCTCCTGGACCTTCTCCGAGGCCCCTCTGTACACTTATTATCAAATCCAGTTTTAGCAAGAACACTGCTAAGTTAGCTTTGAAAGAACCGCCAACCCTCCATATCTGATCACCCTCAAATCTGACGCGTTCTTCATCTTCCACTATCCCCCAAGTGATATCCGATCGCCCTGGCCTGTCTTCAGCAAAAATCCTGTTAGGTCGGTTTAGCCAAAATTCCCCTTACCCCTAAAGTTTCCCCTTAGTGATTTCCCATCTGAGCCTTACTCTACCCCTGTGGCTATAAACTCCTACTTACCCATGTTATGTTCAGAGCTGGGCCCCATCTCTCTCTCCCACTGCGCGACCCCATGGCAGCAGTCCCTGCCCCTATCACCATGGCCCTCTTGAACAGGGTCCGCCTTCCTGCCTTCAGCAACTCTCATTCAGTATATATGTTTTCTTTAACACTTCTTACTGTAAAAGCTCACGGGGATGCTCACGACCAGCTGTTAGGCAGGTGACTAGACAGGTTCTGGGGCATGCGCCTTCCCCACGGGAGAAAGAGGAGAGGGAGATGGAGGGGCTGGAGACCTCCCTCGCCCGGGCCAAGCAGGCCCCTCGCTCACACAGTTCAGCATCTCTCCTCTCCCCCAGCATCAGTCTCAGCGACTTCACCTGCTGCGTGCTCGCCCCCGCCTCCTGCTGCGGCGGGCTGAGCTGAAGCCCCCGAGAAGCGCCCCTTCCGAAGGCGTGCTCCGGCCTCGGCGAGCGTGCCTGCGTGTGGCGGGCGGGTCTCAGGGTCTTCTGCGTCTACACAGGCCCTGCGCTCAAGGTGATGGCTGGGAACGGCTTTGGCCGCCAGGGCCTTCTCCCTCCTCCCGCCGCGAGCCTTTCCCGGCTCGCCTGGGGGGGCGCCGCGGGCATCGCCTCCCGCCGCGTCCACCCTCGCTCCGCCGCGGAGACGCGGCCTCCCCGCGCTCTGCCGCCCCCTAGCGGCGGCGGCGGCGGCGGCAGGGCCGCGGAGGGCGCATGCGCGCGCGCACGCCCCGCCCCCGGCGCGCACGCCCCGCCCCCGGCGCGCACGCCCTTCGGCGCATGCGCCCCGAGCGGGGCCCGCTCCGACGATCCCGCCGGCGGGTCAACGAGCCGCCGCGGCCGGTGGCCTGGGGCGCGGTGCGGGCCGGAGCTGCTGGGGGCCCGCGCCGTGCAGGTAGGGCCGTCGACTCCGGCCTTCGCTTTCTGACTCTGGTGCGCTCGCAGCATGCCTTTTTATGGGGGGGGGGTCAGGGGGCGTGACCTGGGCGAGCCTGCCTCCCGGGCCCGGCAGTCGGGCTGGGAGCGTTCTGCAGGCGTGTCGTTAGCTCGGTGCGGGTGGTGTGCTCAGGACGCTGTCCTGGAGGAGGGCACAGAGTGTGCAGATGGTGCACGGGAAGGGCGGAGGCGGGGCCCGGTGGGCGCGGGGTGCCCCGGTGCCCGGCGCCGTCCCGGGGCTGCGAGGGGCCGGGCGGGCTGGGGGGGCGGGGGGGGGGCGGGCACTGCCGCAAAATGAAGGCCTGGCAGGCGCACATCGCGCAGGTGTTTAAGGGCGCACTCAGGACGGCAGTCTGGTCGCTCTGGTGCTTTCACTTCTCGTTGATACCGTTCCTTCTCTCCCGGCGCAGCGTGGCCACTGACGCGCGCTCACTGGGCTCTGCGTTCTGGGACATGACACTGGTGGCACAGCCCGGCCATGGGGTCCCAGCATTCCACCTCGGCGCACCCCGCTTCCTACAAGCGGAAGAAAGGAGATGACAGGGAGGATTTGCTGGATGAACGGGAGCAGGAAGAAGCCATTGCCCAGTTCCCATATGTGGAGTTCACTGGGCGGGACAGTATCACCTGTCTCACATGCCAAGGGACAGGCTACATTCCAACAGGTGAGGATCTTTGATCATGGGAAGGATGATTCCCCAGTGAGAATCCCAAGATACCCGCAGAGCTTCTGCTGTCTCCGATATAGAGCTTTTATTCTAGTCAGTAATATCATAATCAAAAACTGTACTCTGAACCGGAGCCAGCTCAGCTGACTTGATAAACTTGGGCAGGTCCCACAACTTTTCTTGCTTTCCTTATATTCGAAAGCCTTTCCTTGCTTCAGTTTCACTCTTTTGTTCTATGTTTCCTTGGTTTTGAACAAAAATTCAGTCTAGTAAATTTGAAGATCTAATTAAGTCTAGACTAATTAAGGTTATATTTCTGGAGAAATTGCAGTTAGGTCAAGTATTAAGCCTAGATTCACTGCTATGGGCTTTGGCACAAGTGACTCCATTTGAAACCTGTGGTTTCTTCCTTAACAGTTTGCTGTATATTGTTGGATTTGCTGACAGGTATATTTCCTTATTGGTCTCACTCATAATGGCTGGCTTGGCTTTGCTTGTCAGTGAGTGGACCAGAGGATCAGGGGAAAGACAACTTGGAAGCTTCTGTTCAAGAAACCAGATAGTGAATCATTTTCAGATCGTAAGGTCTGAAAAATATGTCATAGCAGGTAATGATTTCCCTGAGTTCATGCAGGAAAGCCAGAACAAGATCCTAGATTACTCGACTTCCATATCACTGCCCTGGCAGCACTGGTAGAAGTTTTCTAATGTGTGGCACTCTCTAGATTTACTTGTTTTTTGCTCATTAGACCCAAAATGTGAAACTAGTATCTTAGAAATGTCTAATTCCAGACTAGTAGTATATGTTGAGGCAGGCTGATGTGTGATGTGAAGGAAAATACTGCCAACACATGGGACTTATTTTACCAAAATAATTGTTTGGTCTTTCCTAGAGCAAGTAAATGAGTTGGTGGCTTTGATTCCACACAGCGATCAGAGATTACGCCCTCAGAGAACGTGAGTTACCTGTCTCTTTCCTATTAATACCTGCTTCCATCCCTAGTCTCTTTTTATATGTATGAATGCCAGTTAACTTATTGAAAACTTATTTGTTCTTATAAATTTCTCCATTTCCTTTAATACTGTTGGCTCAGGCAAAATGCACTGCCCCATCACCATCCGGGGTAGGAAATTTGAAGCTAGAAACATTCTGAGGACCAAATGAAGGAACTGAATTAGAAGGAATTGGAGAAGAGGGTTGTCTTGGGAGGTTAGGAAATGTTTCTTCCACACAGCTCCTCTCTTCAATTTCTCTTCCCAGATTGCAGACAGCTTTCTGATGGGTTTTAAAGGCTTCTCCCACTCCACTCATTCTTGCCTGGTTTGTGGTTCCTAGCCATTTTTACTTTCTTGTCCTTCCCACCTCATTCCAGGTTCTGCATTTATTCTTAAGCAGTTGACCTTGATATCCGACTGCCTAAGTCAGTCACATGTTGTGTCATTTGCAGTAAGCAGTATGTCCTCCTGTCTGTTCTGCTCTGTCTCCTGGCATCTGGTTTGGTGGTGTTCTTCCTGTTTCCACATTCAGTCCTTGTGGATGATGGCGGCATCAGAGTGGTGAAAGTCACATTTAATAAGCAGGACTCCCTTGTAATTCTCACCATCAAGGTAAGACTTAGGCCCTCCCTTCTTGGGTTGTACATCTGCCAGTCTTAGACCCAGGATACTTACACTTGTTTCCTTACATGCCCTGATTGATGCAGGCCACCCTGAAAATCAGGAACTCCAACTTCTACCCTGTGGCAGTGACCAGCCTGTCCAGCCAGGTTCAGTATATGAACACGGTGGTTGGATCATATATGACAGCTAACGTCTCCCACATTCCACCCCGGAGCGAGCAGCTGGTATGCTGTTCTTTTAGGATCCTTGCCCCACAGGCCTGGGAGAAAAGGAGGGGTGTACAAATGCTATAGCCACATTGCTTTCTTTTTTCTCTCCTTTCCACTTGTAGAAACTGGTTAATGAGAAAGACCCAATGGATTCTGTAATTATGAAAAATTAAGGAAAAAAATCAGCTAGCATTTAAGTATTAGGGAAGCAAAAGAATTTGTAAAAGAAAGCAATTTGCTGCAAATCAAGAGGCAGAATGATAGTCTGAGGTCCACTGGCCTCTCAAAAGAGAAGCGGTTGGAAGCATTTGTTAGAGGCCATAGACTGTATCAGGGACAATCTTGGGGGGTATTTTGTATGTGACGGAAAGATGCTCCCAGGGCTTTAGATGTTAATAATAGTAATGTTCTTTGTCAATACTGCTTGGACAGAGACTGACTCTGGTGTCTTCTTTTCAGGTGAATTTTATGGAGCAGGCCGAGATGGGAGGACCATTTTCCTATGTTTAGTAAGGATGGTGTTCTCTCTTTGTGTGCTCTCTACTAGATAAAAGGAATGCAGAGTTAAACTCAGTAAACTGGGGCTGGTCCTGCCTTTGACTTATTGGTTTGCTAGCCTTGGCCATCTTGAGGTTTATTTGGAGAATGTGTTTTTTGTTATTTGACCAAAGTGCTACAATTTCTAAAAGAGAACATTAAGCCACTAGAAACATTTCCAAGCCTCAGCATTTATATGATGGGTTTGAAAAAATAAAAAGTATCATGATATGAGAGGAGAAAGGACACTGCAGGGACTCTGAACTGGTGAGCCATGGCAGCGCTTAGGTCAGGAAGGTGAGTGTGGGGAAGGGGAGGCGCCCCAAACAGGGCTGACTGCACCTTAGTTTGACAGTTTTTGGCACTCTGCTGATTCTCCTTTTTTGAGCCAAACTGACCGTTTCCATATTTGCTCTTCGGTAGCTTCCTCTGCACGTTGCCTGATATCCAGGTTCACAACATAGTGATCTTCATGAGGTACGTCACACTCCCTGTTCCATGGCCTTTGTTTTTGAGCATGGACCGTCAGGCTGTGTCACTTCACCATCTGTGCTTGAGAGATCCTGTGTGACCCACAGGCAGAGGTGCCTAGCCAAAGAGGGGACACCCTGATGCCTTACAGGCACAGATACAGTGAACTCTTGTTATCCTCCAGATGCACTATCCAAATCCCCTTCACAAATCACCAGACTCACAGTGAACAGTTAGACATATAATTTTCTTTATGAAATGGTGTCTCGTTTTGTGATCCCTTTAGAATCCTAATGAGACTAGTAAGGAACAGAAAAGTCTTCTAAATGTGTCAAGTACTGGATCTTTAGTCAGACTTACTTTCTAGTCACACAAATTACCACATGTCACGGACCTTTGGGGGTATTCCCTGAACCATGACTGTTAAATGTGCAGGTCTGCTGCAGACATTTGAAATGAGTGGGTTTAGAGCAAGGTTTCCCAGCCTTGGCACTATTGACATTTTGAGCCAGACAGTTATTTGTTGTAGGGGCCTGTCCTGTGCATTGTAAGTTATTGAAAAGTATCCCTGGTCTCTACCCACTAGATGCCAGTAACACTCACTTCCTCCTCCTCACTTGGTAACAACCCAGAATGTCTCCAGACATTGCCAAAGTCTCCTGTGGAGAAAATGTCATCCCCAGTTGAGAACCACTTATTTAGAATGTCATCTCCTTGCACAGCATCTTTGTGGATCTAGAAAGATCCTCTGGCCTCCTGGTTGTGTAACCGTGAAGATATTCTTCTGGGACCCATGGATATTGTTACATGAGCTATCAAATTATTTGGGCAGTTTTTCTTAATTCATCTCAAAACTAGAATTAATTGTTGGTTTCTTTTTCCTAGAACTTCAGTGAAGATTTCGTACATTGGCCATGTGACCCAGAGCTCCTTGGAGACACATCACTATGTGGATTGTGGAGCAAATTCAACAGCTGTTTAGAAACTTCTTTTGATTCTTCCATGACAGTAGCTGTCAAAAAAGACACAGTATCTGTTCCCAGGAGTTCCATACCTGCCCCAGGTGGTAGAAGTAGAGGAGAAACTGGTTCTCTTAATCCCCAGCAAACTTACTCCTGTCACTTGGGAGGAAAACTCCTTTCTTTGGCACCATTTATATTTCTCTGAACAGCAGAATCGCTGCGCAGTGCCCAGCCAATGCCCAGCAAATAGTAGGCACTCAAAGGTGTGAAGAATTTAATTCAGATCTTTTCAGCTGTTTTGGAGCATTATAAATTGAGAGCATACCTTGGTTCGATGCTGTCAAACCATAGAGCAAGCGACTTAAAGATAGAACTGTTAGTGCAGCTGCACAGCTATTACACGGGCCTCATCTGCACAGAAGAGGCAGCAGAGAGAGAACGTTTAAACACATAGAAGAAAGCACAGACCAATGTGTGAAAATTTTTCATCTGCTCCTAAATGCCTAGGAACTCTTTTTAAACACAAAACTTTTTTCCTGTATAAAGTTATAATTGTTTTTACCAAGAATCTGTGTGAGGCTTGATTTATACTTCATCCATTGGCTGGACCATGCATTAGGGATTTGATAGAATAATAAACCCTGCTTTTAATTCATATGTGTCTCCTCTGCTTGCCTGGATGTCTTAGTAGGCACCCATGGGGGACCATAGGATA
Source organism: Cynopterus sphinx (assembly GCA_030015415.1). NCBI lineage: Eukaryota > Metazoa > Chordata > Mammalia > Chiroptera > Pteropodidae > Cynopterus > Cynopterus sphinx. The sequence continues at coordinate 130,782,699 of CM057380.1, read as the reverse complement.
GTTGCCTGAGGTCAGCACAGGGTGTGAACAGAAGAGAAGGAGCACTGATTGTACTGTCCCCAGAAACTCCTGTCACAGAAAGCAACCTCACTTTTCACCGTCTGCCTCCAGTGGTGACAGGCTGCCCCATTGCTCTTCCAGAATAGAGTATTTAATGCCCCCTGGAGGTTGGAAGAGGTAGAGCCAGGGGTGCCAGAGGAGTGAGAAGCTGCTTCCTGAGGATTAACTTTTCCCAACCAACTGGCTCTAGTGCTGATTAAGAGATCCTGGTTTGAAATTGAAAGTTGCTTCTACCGTCTCCACGCTCCCGGCCACCAAAAAGCGGACTACAGTCCCACAATGGCAGAATTTAGTTGGGAAGTTTGAGTAGTTGGGTTCCGAACTTGGCTGAGGTAGCCTTGGGAAACCCTAACAGCAACAGATGGTAGTGGAGGTCCATAGTAGTCATTCCCATAGCTTGATCTTAAATATTAATGATTTTGACACTGAATCTTTATTGAAGTCTAAATTTCATGACTTGTTTGGCTGATACCATGATTGAGTAACCCAAAAGCTGAGGGCTGAAAGCTGAGTTTCAGTGTTACACTAGGTCCTTTAATGCTCTGTAGGGACAGGATAGTGATGACTGTATATTGATAATGGACCATGACTTGTATAGAAGCAAAGGTACAGCATTTCTCAGAACATCGCCCTAAACAGAGCATGCCCTAAATACATGAAGTTGTCCACATTGTTACCTTTTCTCTTTAGCTATCCCGTTTTCCCAATAACCTCTAGCATATTTTTAATGTAACTGAAAGAGCTGCATTATTGCCTAAGTTTTAATAATTCCATGACTCTGCCTCAATAGCAGTTTCTACTTCTCAATATTACCTTTAAATCCAGCCATGATACTCAAAGTACTTGTTTTAAACATAGAGCAACAAATCTGACCTCATAATGCTATGAATTCTCATGTCTATTTATATTCTTAGCACCTCAAACTGCACCTTAGGATGCTCTGCATAGTTATGTCATGCTGAGAGCAGTTGCTCTCAGCAACACTCGGGGGAAGTGGCCAGCCAGCTGTCATTGCCATCATCATTGTATTTCTAGTGGAATGAGATTTGGAAAGAAGGTCTTCCTTTGAGAGGAGGCGTCACCAGAGATCTCTCTTCCCTGAAGCTTCTGGCTTGGCTTCTACTGTGACCTCTTCTTGCTCTCACACTGCTTACCTGTGTCACCTGGTTGAAATCTCCATTTCTCCGTTTACTCATTCCAAAAAATTATAGAGCAACTTCTATGAGCTAGAAATTGCATTTTTAAATACCTTTTGTCCAGAGTCATAGCCAGAAGTTTAAAACACCATCACAAGACAGACATACCAGGTTCTGTCTAGGCCACAATTTACCTCCACTGTCTCTTCTACAACTCTAGTTACCCCAAAGCAGGACCCCTGCAATCTCTGGGTCAACTATCTAGGCATTCTAGCCCCAACTGAAATAACAGAATCAGCTTATTCCTAAATATTCTGGGCAAAAATTATAATCTCTGTTCTTTGCCCTTATAAGTAAGATTCTTCATCACCTCAAGAGCACTCTGTGTTCCTTCACTCATTTAGAGGGGGAAACGATTTCAGAAGTTGTTCTGTGATTTACCCAGGAAACAGGAAACTTGAGTAAGTCTTAGCAGGAGCTCAGACTCCTGACTCCTTGTTAAAAGCCTTTGGACATTTTCATAGAGGTGAAGAAGCTCAAGAGAGCCCTCGCAATTAAGCTAGGTCCGTCTGCTCCATCCTGCTGGGGTCAGAATTTATCTGAGAGGTTATTCTGACTGGAGGGACCTGCCTTTCCTGGGGCATCAGGGATCATAGAATTTGTAATGAACCTGGTTACTCTCACCTTCCCCTCTGGGCCAGATTGAGACAAGGAAGCAGTAATAAGCAGCACAGCACAGCCAGCTAGGGTGTGCATTTCTATTTGACCTCAGAGGCAGGGTCTTCTGTTCCACTGTTTCACTTCCTTTGAGCTCTACCTCTGGTTCATTCACGTACTATGCTGCAGTTGCTATAATTTCTAGGTTTTACCAGGAACCCAAGAAGTGGGTAGCCTGCAAGGAATCACCTTGATATCCTGGTGCAAATGGGACTTTTACAAAGATCTAAACTCAGCAGCTGCACAATCTACTGAGCTGCTTTAGTAAGAATAAGTAGCTCCAACACCACAGTACGACCTGAAGTGAGGTATAAAGCAGGATGGGCTCTTGGAGTGTGGTTGACATTAGAACTCAACTCTTCAGCTCCACCTATCGTCTAAGGAAACGTTTTCATAAGCACCTGCACACCTCACTGTTCTCCCCCAGCCCCCGTCAGCTCTCTTGGTAGATGGACATGTTGTTTCTTTTAAATTATGAGATAGCTATTCTAATTATGCATTCTTATGTTTTCATTTTTACTCTTAGTTTGTCATGAACTACCCTTTTCCGATGGAGAAGGTGACCGCTTCCTCATTTCTGCCACACATACATAAGCCAGTGGAAAAGAAGGGATACCCGAAGGTAGGGAGAAACGGGAGGCTGTCCATTCATAAGCCTGGTGTTGAGAGGAAGTCCATGGGAAGTTTTAAGTGCAAGCCCCGGAAGTGTAGAATAGGAACCAGAGGGCTGGGCAGGAAAGAGGAATAAGGGGTAGGGTAAGCGTTGAACACTCCCACCTCTCTTGACCTAAAAGACTTAGAGAAAGATACAAAAAATTAGATCGCCTAAGATTGTCTGATTGTGTACATTCAGCACAGGCCCCTGCAGTTCACTCCTCTCCTCTTCCCACCCCAACACCCCTCCTCCCTCAAGAGGGACTCTGTCTCTCCCACCCAGCGAGGTGTGGCCCACAAGATGTCCCATCCCCTGAGCTCAGAGCTATCACTTCTCTTGCACTAATTTGCCCTGGAGTTGTGTTCTGTGTTTACTCTCAAAAATAAGGCCATCTCTCCTTTGCACCTCCCTTCCCAATTCTTGGTCTGTAGTCCCCGTTTACCCCTGGGTTCTGCACAGTGCCAAGGTTTACAAAAAGCGGTGAGTTTGTGTTTGTGTAAGGTCACTAAACTAGTTAGTGTGGCTCCAGTGTCCTCCCTTTTGGCTGAAAAATCAACAGAAATAGGCCGTAGAGTGGCCATTTGGTCATGCCTACAGAATCAAGGCCTAATGGAAAATAAAGAACAAAGCCCAAGTCGATGTTTACTTTCCAATAATTTTTTTTGTTTTTAATATCAATTGATGTTTTAAAAAATACAGAGGTGTTTGACACAGAATAGCACCATCGTGTAGGACACACACAGTTCCTGCGCCCGGCACCTGAAGGGGGGTCTTCTTGCCTGGGCTGGGAGGGCAGTCACTCAGGGGGCGTTTGACTCACACCAGTTAGTTTCCTGCTTCTGCCTTGACCCAAAGGTCTTACAGGAAGACAATAAATAAATAGAACACCGAGATTTTATTTTGCAGTCTGCCCAGTTCAGGTCTCTTAGAAAGAGAGGGGAGAAATGTCCAAACTGTGAAAGGGTGGGATGAATGGACATCAGGTCAGGTCAGCCATTCAGTGCAGAGTCCTAGAGTGACGGATTGGGAAGTACTTGGGTCCTTTGGGTTTTCAATGAATTGTGTTGTTTCTGGGTTCGGGTTTTTACAAGAAGCAGACAGGCCCTATGTCCACACCAAATTCCTGCTCGGGCCCTCCTATGTCCATGGGTGCAATGTCAATGATGGGCAGGCGCGAAGTCTTCTGTGACCGGTACTCGATCATAGTCTTGCCCCACTTACCGGTGTGTTTCTGGGGGAGAAAGAGAGGAGGTGTTATTCAGTGGGTGCCTTGCAATCCAATACCAGCTGCCCAGGACCACAAAACTGAGCATCATAGAACACAAAGTACAAAACACACTCGGGGCTCCTTAGACCTCGTCTTGGCTGGCCAGAGCCCTCTCTATCTCCACCCCTGTCCTTAGCAGCAGGGCCTCCTTTACCCTGCCCTTCTCCTCCTTCCCACTCTCCACAGTGAGCTCCCCACCTGTGAACCCCTTGTCACTCCATCTCACAGGCAGCCCTTACGCATTATACAAATCCTCTTACAAGAGTCACTGGACACGCCGGCTAGGATCTTATTTCCCCGGAGCCAAGGGAGTGAGGGAAACAGAGCAACTTGCTCCTCAACATTACCTGTCACTCTGCATGTTTTATCTCTATAATCCCTCACACTGATTCCTCTAATGAGCTTGTCACTTTAGGAACATGGCACTACTGGACCAACATGGACCAACCCTCCACCTGCTCCAGCTCAAGCCCCAGCCACAGACAACTTATCTCTCTGGAAGCTCTAGCCAGCTCCACTCACCGTGCAGCCATCCTTCAGGACAGTATATGTGAACCTGCTATTGCCCTCAGCTCGGATCTCCACGTCGTTGGAGCCCTGGATGAGCAGGGCCTTCTTGAGGTTGCCGGCTGCTTCGTCAAGGTAGGCAATGCTGTTCTTGCAGTGGTAGGTGATGTTCTGGGAGCCCTCGGTGGACAGCAGGCGCAGGAAGGTCATCTGAACGTTGGCAGTGTTTGGAGCCAGGTTGTCATCTCCATAGCTGAACTGTTAGGGCAGACAGTGGTGGTATGAGGCCTGGGAGTGAGTGGCATTCAGTGGGACCATGGGCTTCAGGGGCTTCTAGGTGTCCAGGGTTCAGAGGAACTAAAGGGGACTGGGAGAATGGGTCACTGGGAGGATGCGTTTGCTTCCAGAGAGTAGAGCAAGCCTCCGAGGACCTCTTCCTCCACTTCTAAATGGGAGAAAATACTATTTCTCCTCTTTCCTTCCTCTTCAGCCCCAAAGAAAACTAGTAAGAATGTGGGCATGGTGCTAAAAGCTTCTAAGGAAAAAGAAGAAAAGGATTTGAGGAGCCATCTCTGGCCTAGATTGCAACTGGACACTCACATGGAAGCCACCGTTGATTGTTTCTCCAAACCAGATATGTTTCTTGTCCTTGCTCTTGCTGCTCCACCAGTTCTTCTTGGGAACATTGGCTGGGTTGGGGTAGACGCAGGTCTCACCAGTCTCCATGTTGCAGAAAACCTTCATGGCGTCTAAGGTGCAGCCCTGGTTGGGGTCAATCCAGTAGTCTCCTGCAGGGGAAGGAGGCAACACCCTGTCAGAACTCAGGCAGGCACTGACACACCCTCCCTGAAGGGCCAGGGACAGGAAGGACTACAGGGGCATTGCGGGAAGAGGAGTAGGGTGTGAGGGCCATGCATGGCCCAAGGGAGAGGAGTCCAGTGCTAAATGGCAGAGCGAGTGATAGGACAGGAGTAGTGCCTGCCTGGCAGACAGAACTCTGCCCTGACGTCACTTCTGCCATGTAGCCGTAACACGACGGGAGCCAGGGCTGCAGTTTCTCTGTTGTTGCTTGGGGAGCAACCACCTGCCAGACCCTCCCAGGCCTGCCTCTGCCCTGCACTAACAGGTGTCTCCTCCCTCATTCTGAAGGGGCCACGCCCAGTGGGCTAACTTCCTACTCTCTGGGACAGGGAGTCCTGCTCTCCTGGCTCACCGCTCTTCCATTCAGGGTGGCAGAGTTTCAGGTCCCGGCATGTACGAGCAGGGTTCTTGCGGGAGCCCTCAGGGCTGCGGATGTTCTCAATCTGGTTGTTGAGGGACTTGAGTGTGGCATCCACCTCGGCATCATGCTGTCTCAGGTTGCCAGCTGCCTGGTCTGCCCGCATATACTGCAGGGGGTCAGGGCCTTTCTCTCTCCCACCCAGGCCAGCAAAGGCCGACATATCGATGCCAGGGCCAGGGGGACCTGGAGGGCCAGGAGGTCCAGGATTTCCAGGAGGACCCTGTAGCAGGAAACAGAGATATCAATCAGGAATTCTGGGGAGATGTCCCTCCTGTGTCCATTCCCCACCTATTAGAATGTACAGGAGTGTTTTCTTCCCAGTCTCATGAGTTGGGAAGGGGTACAGCAGGCCAGGACCAAGAAAACCATAGCACCTTCCTTATTTCTTCGTTAGCCCCTCTCATCCCAGCACAAGTCATGGGCCTTTTGAGGGACCCTAGTATAAAGGGTTCTGTCATCATTAACTGCAGGCTGATGCCCCAAAAGAGGCCCCTTAGCACCAGAGACCTCAAGCCTCCTGGATGCTGGGACACCCCAAACATCAGGAAAGGAGTCAGGACACTTACAGCAGGGCCTGTTTCGCCTGAACGTCCACGGGGACCGGGAGGTCCAATGGGGCCAGGGATTCCATTAGCACCATCTTTGCCAGAAGGACCCACGGGGCCAGGAGGACCCTGCAGGTTAGGAGAGAAAAAGGCAGTAAGAGAAGAGCGATCAGCAAAGGGAAGTTCAGGGAGTAGTTGGAGGTGGTTAGGTGGCCATCCTGAAAGCACTAACCACTCTGCTCCTAATTCTTCACATTTCTCAGTCACAGAACCCCCAAACGCCCTCTATTTGTCCAAGAGCCAGAGGACGGTGTCATGGCTCTCCTGCCCTTTGAGACTCCTCTTTGTAAAGTCCTGTTCCCAGGGGTCTATCGGACAGCCGAGAGCTGCTCTCAAGTTCATCCCACCTGTGATCGCAGGTGCTTTTCTGGCCATAGTCACATTGAGCCAGTCCTACTTCCACTGCTGAGTGAGGCCCCCTGAGCCCAAGACTTCCCCAGAAGCAGCAACATTTCCCTCCCCATCAGACACCTGGCCAGTGCCCTGGCCCCCCTCCTGAGGAAAAGCTCACTCCATCTCACTTACTCTAGGGCCAGAAGGACCAGCAGGACCAGAAGCACCTTGGTCTCCAGAAGGACCCTGGGCAGAAAGAAGCGGCAAAGGTCAGAGGTCAGCAAAGACAGGGCCCCATCTTTCAGGATGGGAAGCCTTCTGAATATATATATATATATATGAAGTTGGGGGAGAAGATATATGTCCCATCCCCATTCCCTTTCCACTTATTCCTCCCTCCAACCCTGAGGGAGCCCAAGAAATTTTTTAGGATAAACCCAGTTGTTTTAGGAGCATGGGAAATTCAAGTGGGCTCTGAGCAGGGGTAGCCTTGGGGTGGTAAGCACAGACAGCAACACTCACAGGAGGGCCCGGCAGACCCTGCAGACCGGTGAAGCCACGGTGTCCCTTCAGTCCCCTCTCACCAGCCTCTCCAGCTTCTCCTTTGTCACCTCGGGGGCCTTGAGGGCCCTGGGAACAGACACAGGTTGGATCAGGTTGAGCCGGACAGGAACCTTCTACTGGCCTCATCCCAGCCAAGGAGTGCAGGGTCCCCAGGGTCCCCAGGACCCCTGCTGCCCTCCCAGCCTGCCTCTGTCAGAGACCCAACACAGGACATTCAAACACTCACTGGGATTCCCCGGGCTCCAGCCGGTCCTGAGGGTCCCATGGGACCTTGTGCACCCTGTGAAGAGAGAGTGGGAGTAGCATTAAGTCAAGGCCAAGACAGGATGGCCCTCTTCTTTATCTGCCCTTGGGTGGAGCACTGAGCCTGCTGCTCCCATGGTACTTACAGCTTCTCCTCGGTCTCCCTGCTTGCCAGTTGGGCCGGCCGGGCCAGGAGAGCCAGGGGGCCCAGGGGCTCCAGGAGCACCCAGGGGACCAGTCTCACCACGATCACCCTGTCAGGAGAGAGGTTTCAGACTCAGAGAAGAATGCTCCAGAAGAGTCAAGGAAAGAAGGTCCTTCGAGAGTGTCAGAAGACTCTGACCCCAAGCTGCTACCCCAGGCTGACCCAACAGAACATCCTCCTAGTCCCGCGGCACAGAGAGAGCCCCCCCACAGATATTCACCTTGACTCCAGCTGCACCATCTCTGCCAGGGGGGCCATCAGCACCAGGGCTTCCCTGGGCAATGGAAAAGAAGATGCCATTAGAGCTGGCCCTGCTCATCTCCCACTCTGCTCCCCTGTCCTCCCCTCAGAAGCCCAGGCTTGTTCCCGCTATCCAACCAAAGCTTTGGAGCCAAAGCTTGCTTTCTCGCCAAGCTTTATCTCTGTTCCTTCTCTCTCACAAAACAACCTTCCATTGTATCTGGGACCTTGGGCCTAATGGCCCATCCTGTCAATCTCTTCTCTAGGGCACCAGGACTTGGCCGGGCTGGCCTGGCATGAAGATGCACGAGGCTCCTCTCCTTAGTAAGCGTCTCTCATGGTGAGTCCCACTGCTCACCTCTCGTCCAGGTTCACCAGAAGGACCAGTCAGGCCAGGAGGACCCACAGGGCCAGGGGGACCTCGGTCTCCAGATGCACCAGGAGCTCCCTGCTTGCCGGGCTCACCCTGAGAAGACAATGAAAAGGATGATGAATGTGCCCTCTAAGTCCCTGCCCAGGACCGCATTGAGCCTTTCTGGGGAAAGGGCTATTGAAGGCACAGTTCCAAGGGCACTGAGGGAATGGAAGCCTCAGGATGGCATTGCTTCTGCAGAGGACAGGCCACCACAACCTAGAGCACTAAGTGAAGAGCTTCAGACCTGAGCCAGGCTGGGCCCAGCTCACCCAAAGGAAGGGGCGCCCCTCACTCACCGATGGGCCGGGTAGGCCAGGGAATCCTCTCTCACCACGCTGCCCAGGAAGACCAACGATGCCCCTCTGACCAGCCAGACCCTGGGGACCTGGAGGACCATCGGGACCCTAAGAGGAGAGGTAGGAGATAAGAACTTGAGAAATGACACAAAGCAGCCCACGCACACACGCCAGCCTGGCTGCCAGCTTAGCAGGGAGCAGCATTCCTCCTGCCCTCAGAGTATACTTCTCTCTGCACTGCTTCCCTGCAAACCCACAGCCCCTGCTCTCCCGACTCTGTGCTCTGTGAGCTCAGAAGCTTCTCATACGCTTGGACCCAGGCTGGGCTGGGCCTGGTGAGGCACTTACTGAGGGACCATCATCTCCAGGCTCTCCCTTCTCGCCAGGGGCTCCTGCAGGACCTTGGAGGCCAGGGTCACCAGCTCGACCAGGGGGGCCACTGTCTCCTCGAGCACCTTTGGGACCATCTTTTCCAGAAGGACCAGGGGGACCAGGAGGTCCAGGGTTGCCCTAGAAGGAGCAAATGTAAGAAGTGAAAAGTCGATTCACCCTTTTCCACCTGAGCTACCAAAGCTACCGTGGCCCCAGGGATAGCACTTTGCCCTCTGGGAAAGGGCAGTTGTACCCTCCCCCAGTTTCCCTCCCTCTTTGATCTTCTCTCTTACATTATTGGTCTGGGCAGCCAGCCCTGACTTCTCTGACCCCTGCACGCTTTGCTTTTTCTGATCTACTTAGAGTCCCTCCCTCCTACCTCCCCTTCAGCTTCAATTCCCCCACCTTAACCCACCCTCAGTTCCTCAAAAAACAGCTCAAACCCTGCTTCTCTGCCCCCTAAGCCTGTGCACCACTCCCCTTCACTTGGTGTTGTCCGTGAGCTCGGTGACTTTTCCTCATCTTTCCTCCCTCCACTGCAAACTCCCTAAGGGCAAGATGTATGTCTTGTACAGGGACCAGTGCACAAGTTGTGCTCAAGAAATGTGTGTCTGCAATGAAGGCAATCGTGCCAGCCCTATTCTGCCAACTAAGCCAAAATTCTGAGGGTTCGAGCCCCAGCCAGCCAGGAAGGTTGGGAGCCCCCATGCTCCCAGCTGTCTACAAGGGGAATGCGTCCTGTGGCTGATTAGCTTCTCCTCCCAGGTGTGGGAATGGGCACAAAGGCGTGAGCCTGTGCTCTCCAGGGCCCTGTCAGGGGGACTGGGCCAGACTGCGGCTCCTGCCTGTGCCTCCCTCCCATGCCTGAGTAAGGAACCAGGCAGCAGCAGGACTTACATTGGAGCCTGGGGGTCCAACTCGGCCAGCAGCTCCGGGGAATCCAGTGGCTCCCTGTGTGAGGAGAGGAGAGGCCCTGAATCCCTCAGGCCCTCAGGAGGTCCAAGAATCTAATGTGCGGGGTCTCAGAGTCCAGTGTGGAAAAGGGCGAGGGGACCCAGAGAGAGAAAAAGGGCCTTTGGGGTCTGGCCACAGGATTGGGCAGCTGTAGCTTCTCTGCCTCTGGTTTCTACAGGGAGCACCCAGCCAGGCACTTAGCTCCTAGGACCGGGCCTCTCAAGATCGCTGTACATCAGCAGAGAGGGGTTTCTTCTCCAGATGGGCTCAGGTTGGGGGCAAGAGTAGATGAGGAAGAAGGAAGTTGGTGAATCCCAGAACACCGCAGTGGAGCCTCTGGGGCCACTCCTCTTTCATGAGGCCAGGGGTAGGGGTATGAAAGAAACTGCTGCACCCACAGCCCTCCGCCCCACCTGGGTGAGAGTGGGGACAGAGCCTCACTCACCGGGGGACCTTGAGCACCTCTGGCTCCTTTGGGACCAGTCACACCAGTAGGACCCTAGGGAGAAAGGAGGGAGAGAGACAGTGAGGTCCAGTCACCCCAGGGGAGGGTGTCTGAGCCCCAACAATGGACTCCTGAGGGCTAGTTATTCAAAGATGCAGCTTTCTTGGCATAAAAATCCCAGCCTGAAGTAGTCACAAGTGGGCCTGCCATCCTGGCCACCAAGGGACTTCTGTTCTAGGAGAGCTCAGCGGGGAGAAGCCCATCAAGCATCCCCAGAGCCAGTGGCAAGGTCTCCCCCTTACCCTCAGGGGACTGGCTGCTCTGTCCGGGACTATGACTCCTCAGGGAGACACAGCCTGGCTCTGCCCTTCCCAGAGCACCCCTACCAACACACCCCACACCCAAGACAATGGAAAGCCAATTTAGCTACTGGAGCTTGTATCCCTAAGTACAAACTCCTCCTCCCCGCATCCTCTCCTTCCCGTGGCAGCAAAGCAGCAGGCTCCAAATCTGCTGGGTGGAGGGCCCTGAACTCAGGTAGGGCATAGCCCAGGCCTCCCAGCCATTCTCTGCCAGTCCACCCCTCACCCTGCACCCGGCAGTCCCTGCCCTGTGGGAACAGCTCCTGGGGGAGCTCAGCACTACCCACCTGAGGCCCAGGAGCTCCTGAGGGGCCCTGAGGACCCGGGGCTCCAGCGTCACCCTTCTGGCCGGCCTCTCCTTGCTCGCCCTTGGCCCCTGGCTGGCCATCAGCACCCTGACCCAAGAAAGGGGAAGCAAGTGAGTGAGGGGCAAGCCAAATACTTGTGGTTCTTCTCAAAAAGCCAGAGACTCTGATTGGGTGTGTGTGCATGTGCGTGTGCGTGTGTGTGTGTGTCCACCTTGGGCCTGAAAGTTGGGTCTAAGATAAAAGTTTTACATCAGTGTGGAGATATAAAAGGAGAGGAGGGAAGAGGCCATTTCTATCTTCTTTGAATTCTGCCCCCCACCCCACAGGCTGCAAGGTGCCCTTGGGTGCCGGATGTGGAGCTAGCCTGAGTGGAGGAGTGGGAGGGAGGATGGATAGAGGCACTCACAGGAGGACCAGCGAATCCAGCAGGTCCAGGGGGTCCAGTCTCTCCACGTTCACCCTGTGAGAGAAGGGGGCCCAGGCAGGGTAAGGCCCTGCTGCTTGCCTGCTCTGTTCCCTCGTACAAGCCCAGAGCCCCTTCTGGCCCAGCCCAGCCCCCTGCGCGGTAACTCCTGGAGAGAAGGCACCTGAAAGCAGCTTTAGGAAGCTCAATCCTAAACAAAGAAACCCAGGACAGAAAGCCTCTCGGTCAGAGGATCTGGTGACCCAAATGCCCTCCCTCCACCATGTCCATATCATGAGGGCAACATGACTTCTCTCTTCCTTTCTCCTCTCTCCTCCCGTCCCCAGTCCCCAAACCCAAATGGCAGGGAGGAGCCAGTGCCAGTGTCTACAAGGCCAGGCCAAGAGGCAGAGCTGGCTCCCTCACTCCCAGGGGCCTCAGGGCAGAGCCAAGCTCAGGGGTAGATACTCACCGGGGCACCACGAGCACCAGCTGTTCCTGCAGGACCAGGAGGGCCAACTTCTCCCTAAGGTGAGGAAGAGCGTGGGGGTCAAAGTGGAGCCCTTTGAGAACAAAGTGCATCCAGGAAGCCCTGACAATGGACAGGGGCTCTGAGTACCCCCCAACCCACAGCCTTCCTCTTTTTTGCTTCAGCCCACAGCTACACCATCCTCAGGGCCTTTGCTGAATGCACTTTGACCCCCAGGGCACACAGCCAATGACTTTGCTTCTAAGGAGACCCTACCCTTCACCCCTTGCAGCCACTGGTGGGCAGGAGGGTGACAGTTGATGAGTGAGAAGTTAGCAGTCTTGGACAGCGTGTAAGATGGGGGAGGGACGCAGAGGAAGAGAAGGGAGCCAGGACTCACCTTCTCACCATTGGCACCGGCTGGGCCAGGGGGTCCAATGGGACCAGTCAGACCCTGGGAAGAGAGAAGGGGCGTGGTGAGGGAGGCAGGGAGAGTCAGTCAGGGACTTGGAGCCCAACAGGGACTCTGGAGGCCCGCACCCAATGGACCTTGGTGTACCCTCCATGACCCCCAGAACTCACCCTGTGGCCCCCAGTTTTGACAGGGAAGTCCCTGAGGCTGCCCAGCCCAGACAGTTGAGATAGGACGAGAAACTGCACTCACACATGACCCCTCTCTTCCGAGTGCAGAGCTGAGGACCCATGAGGTCCACTGTATCTGTCCCCACCCAGTCCCCAAGGAGCCTGGAGCCATTCACTTACTCGTCCACCATCCTTCCCAGGGGCTCCCTCGGGGCCTTTCTCACCAACATCACCCTGTGGGACAGAGAGAATGGGCCACCTCAGGAGGGGGGTACTCCAAGACCCTCTTTGCCAGCTTGGTATCACTGCAGGCAGAGCTCAGAGGATTTACTGTGGTCTCAGGGTGAGTGACAAGGAGTGAGATGGAGGAAAGGGTGGAAGGAAGATGTCACTAAAAGGCAAACTGAGACTTTGGAGGGGAATCTCCAAGTTCCTCAAGAGGGGCAGCCAGGACTATCGCCCTCAGGGACTGTGGGAGCGGAAGTGAGTGTGGGGGCATGGCAGGGAAGCATGGCTTGGGGGGAGGCACATCAGGCTGGTACTCACCCTGTCTCCCTTTGGCCCAGCGATACCAGCTGCTCCTCTCTCACCGGGCATCCCCTGCAGACCTGGAGGGCCCTGAGCCCCAGGGGGGCCAGCTGGGCCAGATGCACCCTGGGGTGTGAGGGGAGAGAGGGAATCTGTGGTGAGCAGAACTGACCCTGAGACCCCAGTGCCCACCCCACTCTTTCTTTCTCTTCCTCCTATGCCCAGACTCCCTTTCTGCCTCATCTTCCACTCCTCCCTTCTCCCCCTCGTCATCCTCCTTGGCAGACCTCCTAGGCCACCCCAGAGGACCCCTGCTAGCAGGATCAGCCTCACTTACTTTGGGACCATCAGTGCCAGGGGTGCCGGGGAGGCCACGGGCACCCTGGAGGCCCTGGGCACCGGGAGAGCCGCGTTCACCTGGGAAACCTCGTTCTCCCTGTGGCAGAGACACCAAGGAGCGATTAGCCAGAGAGATGAGATGGAGGCCTGAGGAGAAGCAGGGAGGTGGGGAGCAGGGTGTGGGACCAGGACCCAGGGCGGCTGTGTTGCTGGGAGGCACTGGCAGAACAGCACAGGAGAGAGCAGGCTCAAGGGACCACCAGGAATGGCAACAGGACACTCACTCTGGGACCCACGAGGCCGGGAGCTCCAGCTTCACCGGGAACACCCTGGAGAACAAGAATGTGTGAGAGACTGAAGGGTTTTATGTCTGAGCCTGGCTGAGCATTCCTTCCCCTCAGCTCGGATTGTCATCTTGGGGAGCTGGGATGTGTTCCCAGACACCCCGGGCCTCACGGGGCTCCTCGTGCCCTCCCGCCCTTGTCTCCTGGGCATCAGAAGACAGCTCCCCATCTAAATAGGCTGCAGATTCAAAGAACCTCACACTCACCTGGTCACCTGGTTTTCCACCTTCACCTGGGGGACCGGGAGGGCCAGGAAGTCCCTAGAAGCCAAAGTGACAAGCATTAGCAAAGGAGTAAGTTTGCTGCCTCCCACCTTCCGGGGAGGCCAGCACAGGGTGGAGACTAGGGGTGCAAGGAAGCCTCATTCCCCTGGTCCCCCTTGAGGGAGGTGGACCCTCCACCCCCAGTGCCTGCTGCTCCCCCACTAAGTCCTGCACGAAGAAAAGGGCTCCAGAGAAAGCCTGGTTCAGCTGATTACCTGGAACCCAGATGGCCCAGGAGCACCCTGTTCGCCTCGTTCACCAGCAGGTCCCTGCAGAGGAAGCAAAGGTGAGCCAAGCCAGCATTCCAGAGCCCCTGAGAGCCTTAGTTAGAGGCCATGGGGGGCAGCCACAGGAGGGCAGGATAGACACATTCCTGCACTGCCCAAACAAGGTGTGTGTGCCTGTGTGCCTATCAATGGCTGTTCTCCTATCAATAATAACAGGGGGCAGGGGGCGGGGTCTCACACTGCTTCCTCAGAGTGAGACACCCCACCTCAGCTCAGGGTGGGTCTGGTGTCCTGGATCAGCCCAGATCCACATCTGTCAGCTCCATTACTGAGTATGCCTCAGGCCCACCCGCCTCCACCCTACCAAGGCCCTGCTACAGGGTCACCTGGAGAGGCTGGGAAGGTACTTACAGCGGGTCCGGGTGGGCCTGCAGCACCTGTCTCACCATCTTTGCCAGGAAGACCCTAGAGAAGAGAGAGAAGAGTGATGTGATGACATGGTTTTCTTCAGTTCTACAGAACCCAAGGACTGTGGAGGTGCACTCTGTGGCCCAGAGCTTCCACACCTTTATAATCCTGGCTTGAACCCCACATGCACCCCTTCCCTCCCCTTCCTTACCAGGCCCCCCCTTCTCCCTCAGTCTTTCTTGGCACAGGGGTCCTCCCTGTCTCCCTGGGCTGCTGACTCACAGCAATCAAAAGTGCCCCTGTGTGGACTCCCAAAGGTCCCAGAGCAGCTGGGCTCTGCCACAGAAAGCCATACTGCTACCGGGGATCCCGGGGGCATGCCACAGAAATGCCTCTCCCTCGTGGATGTCCAGCCAATGCCAAGGCAGGCAGTGGGGTACTTACTCTCAGACCAGGAGCGCCAGGAAGTCCTTTCTCACCAGCTTTTCCAGGCTCACCCTGGGGGAGAGAGTGCAGGGCCGTGAGGTCAAGGGTTTGGTGGGAATGGGGAGTAGAGCAGGCTGGGGAGACTAGGGCTTGGACTCTGACAGACAGCAAAGGCTAAAGCTGAGTATCAGCACTTTCTCTTACGCTCAGAGGTGTGAACTGAGGGTACTGCCCCATGAACAATGTTCTGATTGAGAGGTCCCAAAGCTCTAAGGAGACCTGGTTTTCCCCAATCGCATGCACTCCTG
This sequence comes from Cynopterus sphinx, assembly GCA_030015415.1. Lineage (NCBI taxonomy): Eukaryota > Metazoa > Chordata > Mammalia > Chiroptera > Pteropodidae > Cynopterus > Cynopterus sphinx. Next base: position 130,767,436 of record CM057380.1, on the reverse strand, counting down.
CAGGACACGGAGGCCCGAGCTGCCCATGGCACCAGGGCCCCTGCTCATCAATTGCCCTTTGGTTAACTCTATTTAGAAGCCAGCCCTCCCCCATGGGGCAGGGAGGTAGGAAGCACCACGTGGAAGGAAATGGAAAGGCAGGTCATTACTTACATTGGCACCTTTGGGGCCAGGGAAACCCATGACACCAGGCTGTCCACGAGCCCCCTGAGGACCAGGAGGTCCAGGGCGACCATCTTCACCAGGGGCTCCCTGAAAGAGAAGATGCCATTCTTAGAAGAGACACTCTGATCACATTTGTCCATCCAGCAGCTACTAAGTGCCTACTATGTGGCAGGCACGGAGTTAGGCATTGGCTAGACACAGCACGTGAGAATTACCAAGATTTACCACACACAGGGACCCCATCGGCGACAAGGCACTGCTTGGCCCAGAAGTTTTGCCCCTGAGAGTGTATACTAGGTTTTGTTTTCCCATGAGGAGAGACCCAAATGCACAAGGGGGTGACATTTTCAGAGCTCACAGCTACTGCACAGTCCATACCAGACCCCAGTACCTACCATCTGCCTCCTCCTCAACTCTCAAAATTCATAGGATGCCATCCACCCAAATTCCTGCCCCTCTTCCTACCTGCCTCCCCAAGGACACCCCCAAAGCCCTCCCCAAAAAACAGATGATGAACTTACAGAAGGACCGACTTTGCCTTGAGGACCAGCATCACCAGGGCGGCCAGTGAGACCCTTTGTTCAGGAGAGAGAGGAAGATGAGTGTCAGAGCAGGTCCCAGGACTTCCCAACCCTGGCAGCAGAGGGTTGAAGGGAACAGGTGGAAAAAGACATGAGGGGTCTGCTCAGAAGCCAAGGACAAAAGCAGCTCCGTACTTACCCGGGCTCCAGGAAGGCCAGGCTCTCCGGGACGGCCAGGGTCACCGTTTGCTCCCTTGGGGCCAGCGAGGCCACTGGGCCCTCGCTCTCCAGGGGCTCCCTATACCAGAGGAGGCAGGGAGTCAGCGAGAGGCCATTAGACCAGGAATGCAGGAAGGGATCTCAGCCCCTCTCCCACACCTCACCTTGGGACCTGCCAGACCATCTTGACCTGGGAAACCACGGTTGCCAGGAGCACCCTAAGAAGAGGAGAGGGGAAGCAATGAGTGAAAATGGCCCCTGACTCAACTGTGGCTGCAAGAACCTAACCAGGCTCCAAGGGGTCCATCCTCCAACCCATCAACCAGTTTCTGTGGAACGGTAGCCACCGCTTGCAAGATTCTGAGAGATTAACTTCTTGGGCCTGTCTCCATATTTCTGGACAGGAGCTCAAACTGTTTCATGTCATCCGGCGGGTAGGGTCACAAATAAAGAAAAGGGAGACCTATCTCCATGGTGGTGAGTACAGTAAAGAGGAGTATGATATCCGAAAGGGCACAGGACTTGGCAGGAACGTAGAGCCATAGGACCTGACTTCCACCTCGAGGTCACGCACCAATGGAGGTAGGGACTCTTATCCCACTTACTCTTTCTCCAGGGGGACCGATGGGCCCAGCACCGCCGGGCTCTCCACGGGCACCTCTCTTGCCTTCTTCACCAGCAGGACCAGGGGCACCCTGGGGGCCTGAAGGGCCCTAAGAACCAACACAAAAGAGAAACAGGGTGAGTCTCCACCTGGCCCTGGGCAAGCTCCGGCCTACAAGTGGAGGATGTAGCCCTGGCCATTGTTCCAGGGCTGGGGACCTGAGGCAGGGAGGCCATGACGGGTTAATGGTGGAAGAAGTGGCCAGCAGAAAGACAGAGGGTGTAAAGTTCAAACTGTTCAAACTGAGCAAGCCAAAGATGGGAGCTGAAACTGCATCTTCTCCACCCCGTTATATATCCCCTTCTCCGGGCACAACCCCAGAGATCCCAGGTGAGAGCTACAGCTACAGAAGACATGGGCAGTGGGCTGGGGGATGCCTGGGGGATTGCTAGCATGGAAAGACGAGGGCTGATAGACAAATACTCACCGGTTCTCCCTTTGGGCCTTGTTCGCCTTTGAAGCCAGCAATACCAGGCTCACCCTTGACAAAAGAGAGAGGAAAGTTCTCACACTGGGTTCTCTCCTAGGACCCTGCCCCACTTCCAGAAACCCTAAAGGTGCCCACCAAAGGACACCAGTGTGAGTGCGTAAAGGAGGGGTGGGGTTTCGACTCCAGAGTGTCAGCGGGACTTGGGTTCACTCCAGGTTCTTACCGTCTGACCTTTCGGGCCCAGAGGACCAGTTGCACCTTGGGGGCCAGGTGGACCACGGGGCCCAGGAAAGCCGGGAGCACCAGCAATGCCAGGAGCACCCTGTCAGCACGAGCAGAAGAGAGGGGGATCAGCAGACAGTGTGCAGAAGGACTGACCCCACCTATATGAGCCAAGTCCAAAGGCAACACTCACAGCAGATCCTTTGGCTCCAGGAATTCCATCTGTTCCAGGGTTCCCCTGAAAAAGGAGACAGTGTCATTATAAAATAAGCAGCAAAGAATAAACCCCAGCCCTCCCAGCCCTTCCAGGCCACAGGTCAGGGGGCTGGGCCCTGCCCATTCCAGGCATCATCCCGCCGGATACTTTAAGGGGCAGACAGGGACGGAGGAAGACATGTCTGTAGAGATGGGGGCAAGCCCTGGGTCAGAATGAAGTTTTAGATAAGGTTCCACTTTCTTCACAGCTAAGCACAGAGTCAAGACTGCCAGGGCCACAAACCCCAGGCCCTTCAAGCCAAAGAAAAGCTGCACTTACAGAGGCACCAGCAGGCCCAGGGGACCCAGGAGTGCCAGGTTCACCACGAGGACCTTGAGCGCCTTCGGGACCTCGAGCACCGGTGGGACCAGCTTCGCCCTGGAAGAGACAGAGAGGGAATGAAGAAAAGACGGGGACACACACCTCTCGAGGGCCAGCTGTCTTCATGCACCAAAAAGCTGAGTCATGGACGTATACCCAGCCCGCAGATGAGCACACATGTTCCCACAGGGGCCACCTGACCAAGCTCGCCAACCTGATGACCTTCGCCCACTGCCTCTCTACCGTCCACCTCCCTCAATACTGTGAACTACCATGAGTAAGTGCAGTGACACACTATAGTGACGGGCAACATGTCGGTCCCATCAGCACCCGTCAGAAAGCCTGTGGTGGGGTGTCCTGCCATCCTAGTATCAGGGGGTGATAGACTGATAGCTTAAGCGGGCAAGCAACTCTATCTCCTCCTCTTCAGCTATTTTTCTCCTTTGTTGAGGAAGTGGAGGCCCTCGGATACCTCAGCTCAGGCCACCACTCTGCTGCTATCCGGCTGGTGCGTGAACCCTGCCGCCCTAGCCTCCCGGCCAGGCCCGTTTGAAGTGAGCCGGAAAGCGAGCGAGGACAATCGTAAGCTGGGACAAGTGCCCCGCTCTATTTTTCCCTGCTCTGACTGAAGTCCAATTCTCCTGGGCTTCTGGCAGCCCCCTACCCGCGCCCTTCAAAATGGCCTCTGCTTTTACTTTCATTTTACCCCGAATATTACAGCTAGCTGGTATCTGGGCTCTGCACGGCAGAGTCTCGGGGGAGGACTGCTGATCTGGAGGGAAGGCAGAGCCTACTCAGGTTTCTTCTCAGAACATTCTTGCTTCTCTCTTGTAATTATTATTTTCTAAAGGTCAGGCCCCCTCACCTTCTGCTGTCCCTCTTCACAATGGGTCTCCTTCACTGGCTCCCAGGGCCTCAGACACTGTCTGGTTACCATGGAAACACCCAGGAGGGGAAAAGCAACCTGATGCCAGTGACCACACGGAGGCTCCTTATTCATCTCCGGGTGGTGACAGGAGAGAATTCCCAGGGATGTGTGCACTGGAATCCCTCCTGGGCCACACGGGCCTTTCCCTGCACTGGCTGGCCTCCCACTGGCCTCATTAATCCTCAGAAGAACTCAATTAACAGGGCTTGGAAGAGCCAAGCCCCACAGACGAAGGAGAGGAGAGAGAAGCATGGAGCCTTCTCCACGTCCCTGCCCATTTCCCTCCAACTCTCTTCAGGGCCCAGAGTCAGCTGAGCTTTGCCTTCTTCCCTTCCATTCCTGGTCTTCCTGCTCCCTCCCAGGTCTCCGGTGTCTCCCATCTTTCTTGGCCTTTCCCCTCTCTGAAGCTGTAACTATAGTACCTCTAGCTCTTTATCATTCCATCTCACTTTCCCTTCCAGCTGGTGACTCTGAAAATGTCTGGCTCTTTTCCGTAACTCCAAGGAGAGCAATGGTAGGTGGGGGTGGAAGACACTCTTCAGAAGAGAAGGGGCATAGTCCAGGGGAGCAATCAGCTCAGGTTATGGAGGAAAGGGGTTCCTGACTCGACCAACAGGGCACGCACCTTGGCACCAGGAGCCCCAGGGAAGCCAGGACCACCAGCAGGACCCACGGGACCCTGAAGGAAGGAAGAGAGTACAGAGGTGAATGCCATTTCTGGCCAGAGTAAACCACCCCCATACCTCACACTCCATCCCACCTTTGTAGTGATTTGCCTGTACATCTTTTGGGGCTTAAGTCCCTGGATGAAAACTGTCCCCTTTCCCAGTGTCCCCAGGCCTGGCTTCAGAAGGTAAAGCAACATTCTGACTATATACGTGGTGAGAAGCAGATGACTTTTCCACCTCTCTCTCTACCTATTTCTCAAAAAAAAAAAAAAGCCAGAAGGTAAAATTGAAACATTGAACCTCTGAAAATTGAACCACTACTTCAAAGCTTATCAACACGCTCAAGTATATTGAAAAAATCATTCTTTCTCCTTTCCTGTAGAGGTCCAAGCACTGCTCTGCTTACACTGAGCAAACACAGCAGACTCCAGTGGGCCTCAAGAATAAACCTGCCGAGAAGGAAACAGACTTACCGGAGGTCCTGCAGGGCCAGGCTGACCATCGTTGCCTCGGGCACCCTGGGAGCAAGCAGAAGGAAGCAGCCATTGTGAAAAGTGCCCACGTGTCCAATTCCTCCTAACCCACATCCCACCCACACAGGAAACACAGTGACACCATGCCACGGTCTTACAGGGCTGAGTGTGAGGCTGCTGAGGTGTGAGTTATGGGACACCACGTGGGAGGGAGTGGTCCACAGCAACTCCATGGTGGCTGCATAAGTGGGTACTCAGGGGCCAGCAGAGGGTTTGGTCTCAGCTTAAATAAAGCTTGAGTAATTACCCAGCTATTCCATCATATCTTAATTTTCTGTAGACCCGACTCCAAGGCTAAGTAATCATTTAAAGACACAGAGAACTTGGCAGAAGGAAAATGAAATAGCCAAGCAGCACCCTGAGGTGCTGCCTCCAGCCTGCTCATGGCAGGGAGCACTTCAGGGCTTGGTTAAGGCCTCCAAGGCTTGGTTAGCCTCCTTGGTGAAGGCTTGGTTAAGGCCTCCTCTTGGTAAACTCCAGACTGCCTCCGTACTCTGGCCCCTCCCTGACAACCTGTTTCTAAGGAAAACAAAGATGCTCTCAGGATGTCTGCCACCAGGCCAAGAAGATGCCCTGTCATGAGGACAGGGCACCCAGCACAGCCCATGGACCACATCTGAGCTCATGCCCCTGAAAAGCAAGGCTGCTGGCTCTTTCCTTATAGAACTTGAACTCTGAGAGTTTTTTCCCCAGGTCTGTGATTGAAACCCCTCCGTTTTACTCTCGGGCCCAGGGAACCTTTACCCAAACTCCGGGAACCATTAGGCTAGGCTGGGGCCGGCACCTGGTCCTTGGCCGAAGACCAGAGCAGGCCAGAAGGAGACCTTTCCCCAGTTGAGCCCCGCCTGCCTGCCTTTGCCTCTCCTTGGAAGCTGAGGAAGGATGCTTCAGGGGGAGCTCATGTTTTAAATAAGACTCAAATCTTCTTCCTGGCTATGGTCCATTTCTCCCAACTGACACTCTCCAGGTTGGCATTAAACAGAAAAAAAAAAAAAGCAAAAGAAGACTTAACCAAAAAAATGTCAGGGAACATAAAGCCTTTGCATTGGCCAGAGCTCTTCTGGGCTGGCCTGGCTGCTTCTGGGAGCTCTGGCGCACCCTCCCTCCAGGGCTTGGCCAGAGGAGAGGCATAGGCCAGACCTGAGCAAAAGGGAGCTGTGTTGCTGCTCTGAGAGGCCAGAGCTGGGGTGGCATCAGAGGCTCTCCCTGCAACAAGCCTGGGGGGAGGACAGAGTCTGGCCCAAAGCAGGCGCAGGGGGAGGCGGGCACGTGACTGCAGAAGGCAGAAGCCAACCCAGACCAGTCCCTGGTCCAGCCTGGACATCAGGCCCATACTTGGAACTACGTTATATTGTCAACCTTCTACGCCAAATTCTATGCACTCCCTGCCAGCTCGCTACCTTCGGAACAGGAACCAGCAAGGCAGATCACAAAGCAGGGCCCACTGTGCCCAGGAAGGAAGGCAAACAGTGCAGGGGATGCAGCTCGTCTTTGCCCCTCTTGAGGGCAGCCACTGTGGCTCTAGGCCTGGCCAAAAAGCCACAAGCCAGGTCCTGTTAATCTGAAGAGAGTAGTGTTTCTTGGCAGGCCCAGTGCTCTCTAATCCCCTCATACAAAGTGACCCCGAGACAAAATACTTCAGCAGCTCTGGCTGACAAATGCGGGCAGAGGCTGCTTGTTACTTCACTGATCTGCTTTTGAGGAAAATTTCTGCCAAACATACAATATCTGCAAAGCAGAATGAGTATGTGAAACTGACTTACTCCGGCCAGCCCTGCAAGGACCGTGAGGAGGGGCCTCAGGGCTTGGGTGGTTGGGGTATAATATCAACAGAGTAATCTTTCTCACACTTGGCTTTCCTCGCGTCACTCGCCTGACAAAGCGCCTACAAAGGTTCTCTATTGCTAAGGGATCAGACCTAAGCACCTGCACCCGCCATCGGCTGTGAATCCCTGGCTCTTAATTTCCCACATTAATGAGAGGCCACTAAAGTCTGAGCCTGCCAAACTTCACTCATCTTAAGCTATTTAACCTTTCTCTGCCTCCATTTCTTCTTCTCTGAAATGAGAAGCATAGTAGAATCTATCTCATAGGATCTGAGGGAAGATCAGATGAGACGAAGCATGTAAGGCATTACGCATAGGAAGTGCCCATGAAATGGTGGCTTCTGGTATTACATCATAACACCATGGGCAGCCGTGGCTTCGTTTATAAAGGCCGTGGGAGATGATGCTAGACTGTTATATTTTATAGGGCTTCATCTGAGCAACCAAAAAAATAAAAAAGGAGCACTGTACTATAGCCAATGTAAGTCTGTCCATAAATTCACACTGGGTTGACTAAGGAATGAGTGTGCACTGTTGAGGGGGTTACCTAAATAATCCACATTGGTTAAGAGAGAGTCCTGCCCTCGCCAGCAAACCCCGCCCCACAGCCCACGCCCTGCTTTGACTGAACAGACCCAGGCCGGGAATTTATGAGGGCGCACTCAGAGTATAATGATACTCTCTCCACCTCACAGTGTTGTTCTGAGAGTTCCATGTGAAACCGCCTTGGAAACTCTCAAGTGCTGGGCAAATGGTGGCCTTCGGCCTTTTCAGTTACTCACTGCGGCACCAGCAGGGCCAGTTCGTCCTCTCTCACCAGGCAGACCACGGGGACCCTGGAATACACACCAGGACAGCAAGAGCATGAGTTGACTTAACAACACTGCCCATCACTTCTACCTGCAGGCCCTTCCCAGTCACCCAAGGGGAGGAAATGTGCATGTGCCCAGGAGGCTAAGGTGTGGGTGCCCTCCTGACTCATGCAGGACTCCTTGTGGCACAGTAGAGGCCTTTCTGCCCAGGCCGAACACACAGATCCTCCCGTTGTTCCTGGGTGGGGGCCTGGTTACAGGCTCACTCGCCTCTTGTAATAGATGAGCTCCCCAACGTGTTGAGAATAAATAGAATTTTTAAAAATTCAAGCACACTTAAAGTATATTAAGGCTATTTCAAGGAAATGTTGGTGAAACCTGGAATAAATCATCTATTTAATACACTTTGCTTTTTGCTCATAATCAGATCGATATACAAAACTGAATAACTGCTTTGCATAAAGGAAACACTGGCGTTTAGGGAGGAGCCAACTGCTGGGCTGCAAGAGGTGCCGCAAGGGTATCTGGAAGCCCTCCGGGGTGATGCTCATACTCACCATTGGGCCCGGAGAACCATTCTCACCAGGGGAACCACTCTCGCCCTGGAAAAAAAGATACACAGCGTCAGTGACTGGGACCCTTCTGCCAGCCCAAGAAAAGTCTCAAGGAAGAGACTGAAAGCTCTGGTCATCTCAGCTGTCACTGACACCCCCAAACATCAGTTGGTGGAATGACCTCTCAAGCTCTGTCTATCAGGAGATAGGACTGAGTGTTCCCAACCGAAGCTGTTCTGATGTCCTGGCTCCACTAAGCTCAATGGCATCTCCTTGACTAAGAAGAAAGTCTCCCCATCATCTCCCGCCATTCCCCGTCCCTCCTTTGTGCTTCCTGGTCCTTACCTTCACACCTGGAGCACCAGCTTCGCCCTTAGCACCATCCAGGCCTGGGTAACCCTAAAGAACAATAGAAAACATTCAATCACACTTCTGAGGAACTGGATAGGAAGAAATACACATGCCCCCAAATGTTTTCCTTTCCTCCCAGGCAATCCCTTCCTTCTAACACCCTCGCCCTCGATACTTACTCTGTGACCTTTGACACCAGGAAGGCCTGGGGTTCCTGGGAAGCCCCGAGCACCCTGCAATCCCAAGAGGAGATGTTAGGACACACAGCAGAACCAGGTAAAGGCTACCCAGAGCTGCTAGTCAGCCCTCGGAGCCAGTTCCCTCGGGTTGTCAGGGAACAGGGCTGGGCTAGGACAGCTCTTTCAGTAAATCCCAGACTCCCCCTCACTCTGCTTCACCCATCTTATGCAAAGCGGGTAGAAACAACAACTGCCCAGCCTCCCCTGAGAGCCTGCATTAGGATCTTAAACAAGACCAGGAGCATGAAGGTGTGATACATGTGGGGACTGTTGGAATTTCATTTTAGAAGTGAACAAACTGAACCGGATGTGAGGCCACTGCCTTGACTGCAAGGAAGGATGTTTGAAGCTGGGAAAGGTGGGCTTTACCTGAGGGCCAGGAGGGCCTCTTTCACCAGATTTTCCAGGCTTTCCAGCTTCACCCTGTAAGGAGACATGTACCTCAGTTTCCTTGGAAGACACATTAGCACAGTTGGCATACCCCAAACAGCATCTCTTCTCTCAGCCCTCCATACCTTTGTTCTCCTGCTGACTCACCTCCTTCACATTCTAGACTTCCCTGAATATGTTTCCTGAGTCACGATGTATTCTTTGGGACAGCTGCCCGCTGAGGGGTAGGCAAGTGCCTTGTCCCCACCAGCCTCCGTTTCCCCTGGTACGCTCTCTCTCTGCTCTCCTGGACTCTGCTGACTGGGCTCATGCTCCCTAACCTCAGGAGACTTTGTCTAATGTGATTCATAAGAACAGCTCAAGTGCCAACTCTTGTCTCTTCGTTTGCATCCTTTGTAGACATCCTGACTCAGGCTGAGCTTTTCCTAACTCATTTACAATTAAGATAATGCTGGGTTGTTGAACGTTCTTGTCTTTTGTTTTTTCTCCTCTGCACCTTTTCCCCTGGTGTTATCCCTCTCCCTTCTCTCATTTCTCAACTTTCCTTCCTGAAGGTAATGATATTTTAATTATTTCCCTTCTCGATGTGTCCACGGCAGTCCCCAGGGCACTTGCAAACTAAATTACAAGTGAGAATTAGACAGTAGACAGAGTCTGAGCCTCTGACTGACCAGTCTTGCCTTTTACAATGCCTCCCCCCGGGGCTAAGCCAATCTCCACCCCAGTACACATGCTCTCCAGGCCCTTTCGCAGAGGCAGCCACTTATATGACTATTCAGGTATACTTACATCATCACCAGGTTTTCCAGGGGGCCCAGGAGGACCACGGGGACCCATGGGACCCTACGAATAAAATAAGAGAGCTTAAGAGATGGTTGGAGGGGGGAGGCACTGAATCAGTGGACAAAGCTTTGGGATTGTAGCTTTTGGAGGTTAGTTCCTGTCTAAGGAAGAAAAATGGGAAAACCCCACTTTGTGCTGAGAAAGAGCAAAGGTCCTGAGCAGATCAGAGTGGGGGGGGGCAGCAGACTACACAGGCCAGCGGTGGCCCAGAAAAGGAACGGTCATGACAGAGTTCTTGGTGGTCCTTGGTGCATTTGGTTCTCTGTCAGAGTTCCCCCACAGCTAGGAAGTGACATCTGGATCACCATTGGGCCCCTCCACTGTGGAAAAGCACAGGGCAGATGGGATCGAGGGGTAGCAGGATTGGAATCTGAGTGGTACGTCTTGGAGGCTCCCCAGGAGAGGGCAGGGCCCGCACTGGTACTCACAGAGACACCAGGTTCCCCTGGTTCACCAGGGTTGCCTTGAAATCCTTGAGGCCCCTAAAAGGTAAAGTGAAGACACAAGGTTGACCCCCACAAACTGACATGGAGCTTGAAACTATCTACTGTCACTGAGAAGAAAAGACTCAGTACTTACAGGAGCACCAGCAGGGCCTGGAGGTCCTCGCGGTCCCATGGGGCCCTGCGTTAGAACAGAGAATGAGGATCTCCTGGAAATGCTCCAGCAGCAGCCTCCAGTGTGCCACCTCCTCCCAGCAAGCAGCCCAGACAAAGGACAAGGAGCTATTCTGTGGGCAGGGGGCCTACAGTGGCTGCTCCCTCTCATTTCCCACTCCCCACGCAACCATCTATTTTTATTTATAGGCACCATTTGGACAGAGGAGCTGGCCTTGCTTTCTCCTGGACAGCAGCCATGTTTACTAAAGTCTGAGTTTCATTTAGCATGTGCCAAGTCAGAGCCACAGGGCTGAGATTTCCTGCTAGAAGTCTTGTGGATGCTGGAGAACAGAGGCTGCTGTCTGCATGCTTCAGTTCTCATTCCAAGAGCAATAGCAACTGGCCTTCTAACAGATCGGCCTATATGCATCTCTCCATCCTCATTCTTCTTAGTCACTCCAGCGCATCATTAAAACTGGCATCCATCGCCATCAAAAACCAAATGCTTTGGGATAACTAAATAGGAGGTTACATAACTGATAGAGAAGAGCTGCTCTAAGCAGTTATCTGTGAAGCGAGGTTGTCAGAGTCTCTGGCTCTGCTAAGGGCCACCTCCTGCCATTTTGGCTGCAAAGAACTGGTTGTCTTTTCTTACCATTGGTCCTTGCATTACTCCCATCTGGGCGCCACCGGCCTTCTCATCAAATCCTCCAGCCATCTGGGCAGCAAAGTTCTGCAAATAAACCCGACAACATTAGGAGCTATGTTTTTCCCACTTGGCAAAGTAAGCTATATCTGGATAGAAAAAAAACTCGATTTAGACGAACTCTAATTGTTGGAGATTGACCAGAATTACCAATGATTCCTAGAAAATCATTTTGGAAATGTGTTATTAGGTGACAGTGGCATAATCATTTTCCTGGAAGATAAAGTGTTATTTGGAGGAGTACCAGTTACTTGCATTCATTTTATAAAATTACTTTTTTTTTAAATTCTAAAATAGTACATACATTCTTGAACATATATTGAAAACTACAACTAAAACTTCACTTTTAAAAGTGGGTTTTTCCCTCAAAACTTTAATGGCCAGCAAAAATTAAAATCGACAGTCTTGAAGTATTTTTAGCAATTAGGCATCTGTGAGTTTAAAATTTTTAAATTTAAAACATAGAAAACATCAAAATGGCAAATCTGCAAAAACTGGGCAATAATGTAATTTGTTGATTGGTTTCATTCCAAAAATGACTTTAGCCACACACCTTCACTCAGTGGGGCTCTTTCATGAGAATGAATAGTTATTTGGAATGTACTTGGCAAGGGCCAAGAATAAATGTCTTCCAAGGACAGTGGTCACTCTTCTTCCAGGGAATTACAAGCACCCAGTCATCCTCTCCCCTAACCCTCACACCCTCTCCCAAGAATTGACCACACAGTACAGACGCCAGGGAGCCAGGTAACTGAAGACTCTCTTTGCAGAAACCCAATGAGAGAAAAAAGTCAACCCTTAGTGCCATAGTCTCATGCCTAATATGTGATTCCACTAAATTATAGGTCTAGGGTAGAAGCCCATGGACAGGCTGTGTACACACTGCTGGCAGCCCTGGGAGCCAGCCAGGTAAGTGTGAGTAGCAATTTAGAAGCCACATTTCTGGAGGGACAGTCTGAAGAAAGAGGATATGAGGATACTTACTCCACCAAGGCCAGGGGGCCCAGGGGGGCCAGGAGGGCCAGGGGGGCCAGGATTTCCAGGGGTCCCAGGCTCTCCATCTCTGCCACGAGGTCCAGGGGCACCCTTTGCAGAAAGAGAAAAAGGCACCAATGTGCAGCAAAGTTTATGCAAGAACCACCAGTCCACGGGCTGCCCTTGAGGTGGTAGCCAGGCACATAGGGGGCCTTAGAGGACTGCAAGAATCCACAAGGGTCAGGCAGTATTGTTTTTCTACTCACTTTTTCACCTTTGTCACCACGATCACCTCTGGGTCCTTGTTCACCTGCAGGTCCCTGAAGGTGAAGAAATGTTGATATGACAGCAAGGCCAGGGGCCCACAGATCCATGACTCAAAGGAGGGGTGGAGGAAAGGCTTTCTCCCTTTTTTACCTGAGGCCCAGGGGGTCCTTTGGGTCCTACAATCTGTGAGAGAGAGAGGTCCACAGGATGGCAAGTTAGAGAGGACCACAAGGAAATGACTCAGAGCCATATAAGCAACATGGTAGGAGAATAATTTTCACTTACATCCTTAATGTCTCCAGGTTCTCCTTTCTGTCCCTGAAACATGACACATTCACAGGATTGAGTTAAGCGAGCCCGCCAGCCCTAAGCACAAAATCCTTCCCAGCAGCCCCTGCATCAAGGTGCCCTATGAAAGAGACCTTGTCTGACATCTAAAAAATGACAGCCTGAATGAGCATAACATTGCTTGTGAAGGAGGAACTAGAAAAGCAAAAGAAAAGCAAAAAAGAAAAAAACCCTCACCTTTGGTCCTGGTTGCCCTGCAAGTGAAAAAAATAGAGAAGAAAATGTAAAATTTATGAGATAGAGCAGTACATGTTCTTGTCACTCAAAAGCTCTTTAAGGGGTCAAAGAAAAAGGACACAACCAAGGAAGGAGGCGGCTTTCAGTTACTCCACTGAACCCTCTGTTGGGGTCTTAACGGTTACTGGGGTCTTGAGGTTGCTGAGGTCCCATAAGGAACAGAGATGACTCAGACTGTTATTCAAACAGCAGTCAGCATGCAAAAGAATGGAGCAGGGGCAGTAAGAGGAGCTCAAATTCTAATCAGCCACCAGAAAGGAAAGCACCAGAAGCTGGTGTTAGATTCAGTCTCTTCTTTCTCCCACAGGGTAGGAAGGCCTTCCCGCAGCCCCCAAGCCCTCCCAGAGAAAGTTAGGTTAGGTAGTTAAAAATGCCTTACATTCGAGCTGAGTCTCCTTGAAGCAAGCACACGAAAAAAAAAAAAAAAAAAAAACAGCAAGCACAAGAGTTATAGAGGGCATTGCAGTCAGTGCCACCCCAAATCAGTAACCCCTTGCCCTTTGTAGCATCAACAGTAAAGGCAACCAACACTTCACTCATAGAGACCTCCCCCCACAGAAATGACCTGAGAATCTGAACCATAAAAGCAGCTTCCCCAAGCAGCTTCCCAGTGTTGATGAAGTGATAAGGAAAGGCAACTTCTCCCTTCCCTTTCAACTTTTTACCTGCTTAAGCAGAAAGGGAACAGTGAGGGCCACCCATGAGGCCTAGATTCTCCTCCCCACACCTTTCCACACCCAGGGAGACAGGGCGTGTTTGAGTGCTGAGGAGGTCACCTGCACACATCATCCGCCAGCACTGGTTCTAACTGGGAGCTTGTAACTTTTCACGAGAGTGCAGGCACAAGGAGCTCAGTCCCAGTACCATCTACATCCGTTAGCCCTGGGAGTTCCAAAGCCCAGCTCCTTCTCTTATTAACGTGTTTCTAAACTGGCAGTCAACTCCAAGAAAGGTAAAAACAAAAGGAAACTGCCACCAATGTTCCCTATCTCAAAGAGGGAGCCTGCCCACTGTCTCCCAGTAGCCAGCAGAGGGTTTCTTCTCCCTGAAGAACACATATTTGAAGGTCTTCTAAGGAGAAGACAAGGTGTGGGTCATAAGGAGGAATGAATCTGTGGTTTGGCCGGATGGAGCATTTAAATCTCCACTGTGGCTCTAGTAATTTGCAGGGCTGATTCCAGAGAGGACACTTTAAGAAGCATATATTTTGGAGGTGTTAGGTGAGGAAGGACCCCTCTAGTGTCTCAGGCTCGCTCAGTTTCAACCTGCAAGCTAGAAGTGGCCTTTCCTTTCAGCCTCAGCTGCGGGGGTCCCATGGATAACCAGCCCCTCTGCTTTGCAGAGATGACCAGCATCCATGAGAGGGCATTTGCTGCACCTGCGAGTAATTTATTTATGTGGAACAGGAAATAAATAAATTACGACCACTGGCAGTGGCGAGGTCAGTTGAGCAGATGGGGCAGCACTCTCCGAAGGGGGTCTCGGGGCTGAGGCAGTCTTTCATGTCTTCACAGATTATGTCGTCGCAGAGGACAGTCCCAGTGTCACAGACACAGATCCGGCAGGGCTCGGGCTTCCACACATCCTTATCATTATACCTCTGCCCATCCTGCACACAGCTGCCAGGCTTCTCTGCACCAAGGGTGGAGCAGGGGAAGCAGAGAGCAAAGGGAAGGAGGGGGCAGGAGCCAGAAGAGAAAAAGAGAAAGAGGTTGCAGTCAACTTGACATCATTCAAATGCTGAAGAATGTGGACTTGGGCAACCCAAACACAGAGAACTTGAAGATTATTTTTCTAAGATATCATTCATTTATTCTTCTGTGTATTCAACAAATATTTATCTGTGCCTTGCACTATGCTGTCTATTCACCATGAAACTCCTGACCTAGCAGTGGTGGGGTGGTGGGGGCAGGTACTGTACTGTTCTCACTTCACAGGTGTAGCATGAGGGAGACATGATGTGGGGGACAGCAGGAACAAGTTAGAGTAGGAGCAGAAGGAGATGAGACTCTGAATGAGAACCTGGGGACTGTAAAGATAGAGGAGGGGGGAAACGGAGATGTGACCCCCCCACCCACCAAGCACAAGAACAGAAGCCTTCTTTTTTCTGCCTTCTTCTAGGAATTATGGGACTTGCTAAATACAACTAACAGCTAAAATTCAGAAGGAATGAATAAAATTCTACCCACAAAAATTAGAATCTATAAACAGCTAGGTTACAGCAGTGAATATGGAGGTGGGGAGCTGAAAGCAGGAGCTATTAGAATTAGAATCTTGTACCTCCTTTAAACCACATTAGGATCAGGGCAAGTTTGGGGAGGAGGGTAGGCCCATTCAAACAGTACATTTTAGACCCAAGCAGGCTAATAAAATGCCTTGGGAGGCAAACAGGGCCAAAGGGCCCTCATTGCTGACCTCCCTGGAGAGGCCCTGCCTCCATCTGAAGACGACACCCCAATTTGTGGGGCAGGGGGCTTTGAATGCTGGGCCTGGGCTATGATTAGCCCGTCCAGGCCTGGCCTCCACCAAGAGCACAGACCAAGACTGGCAGGGACTCGTCCCTTCCACCAGTGCCCTGCCGTCTGGAATTCACCCTGCAAATGAAGCATATGCTGACAATTGCGCTCCGGAGAGCGCCAAGGGCTAAAGAGCCCGCACCACGTGCTAGGGAGCGCCCAGCGCTGTTTTTCTCATCAAAATCTCCAAAGCAATGGCCACTAACTGCAGGGGATGAATAATAGGAAAGAGCTACGAACCAGGTGGGCGGAGACAGGAACGAGCCTGCCTCCTGCTCTTTCAGGAGATTCTGAAAACCTAAAGATGCACGTCTCTTTTTTCTGTCACCCCGGAGAAACTCACTCGGCCTAATTTAGGCATGACAATCGCAGGGAGCGGGGTCGGGGATCCCAGGGGACAGGTAGAAGGCTGATGGTCTCCCATCCGGATTAAGGAAGAGCCCACCTTCACCCAAGAGGGTCCAGGACGGAAAGAGGGAAACGCTGCGAGAGGCGTGTGCGCCCCGAATGCGGATCGGATTTCGCTAGGCGAGGCGACCGCGATTCGCGGGCGCAGGGGCGGGGCCGGAGGCGTGAGAGCCGCTGTGCGACTCTTTGTGGCCGCGGTTCTGGACGCGGCTCAGCCAGAGACACTGGGAGGGTGAAAAGTGGGATTAAGTGACTGCCCCAGAAAGGAGCCAGCACCGTAACCGGATCCCCTAGGTGTGGACGGAGGAGCCCAGCGCCACCATAATTGCTGCTCCAAACGGCTGCCGATAGCATCCCCGCGCGCCCGATCGGGTTCCGCTCATTACCGCGGCCTCACATAAGTGACTCTTTGTAGCAGGCCAATTAAAAAGTTACCTCTTTCGGGGAACCGTTTCGCTCCGCCGCCGCTTTGCGCAGGGCTGGAGCCCGGGAGGTGGCGGCGGCGGGCACAGGGGGGCATTGTGGGAGAGGGGGGTCGGGAATCCAGGGGAGCCCACCGGACCTCGCCGCTCATGAATGGGGCTTTTCTCGAGAGCACACAGAGCCCGATTCACAGGTCTCCGCGAGGAACCAGTTTAAATAAATACGGGCAGCGTTTCAGCCCCATCTGGAAGCCATCGCTGCCAATCTCCCAACGCAAACAAGCCTCACAAAGGAGGATTGAGGTCTCTCCGCGGGCTGAGGGGTGCTTTCGGAGGCGAGGGCTGTGAAATGCAGATGTGGGTCAAAGACGCCGCCGCCAATAAGTTTCTCAAACTCATGGAAAGACGGGGAGGTGGGGCGCGCCGGAGCTCCAGGCTTCTGACATTCCTGAAGTCCACGCAGACTGAGCCTTTCCCCACGTCACATTTCTGGGTCCGCTGGCCCGGGGGAGGGGGGTATGGAGCTGGGATGAGCCAGGGCGCAAAATCAGTCGCTCCGATGCACTCCCCCTGGGGAGGAGGAGAAGCGACTGGAAGAGCTGGGCCTAAGAAGCAGGAATTCACTCCCTCCCGGGAAAGCGGCAGCGGTGAGAGCGCTCTGCCACTAAACTGAGCGCCTCCAAATACCAGATGCGGAATTTAGGAATTAGTTTAAAGTCACTTAGCTAATTCCGTTTCGCGCTAAAGCAGAGGTCAGTCAAGAAGACGGCTTTGTTAGTGTGTACATTCAATTTTAAGACAAAAATATAGTCAATCTGAGCTGGGGCCACTTATAGACACATCACATTTCAACAGGTGCCCGGGCCTGCCTTGCCAATGTAGCGCACCACGCGACCACCGGCCAGGATCTCTTTGGGGCTGCGCCAGCGGGCTCCAGTCTTGCTCCCGCCCCCATCAGCCGCTCCAATTAGCCGAAAGTCCTCCCGGCCCGCAGCCTTCCAAACCGTCTCTGGAGACAGCCTGGTGGCAGAGGAGACCTCATAGAGCCTCGTCGGCAGAGGGACTTTGATTCTCCCCTCCCCCCAAAAAAAAGTTTTCCCTGCGATTGATTTACAATCTGTAAAATGCAAAGAGAAGGCTGGAATCCCAGCCGTCGGAAACGTGCCCAAACACGTGGAAAAAAATCTCTGTACCTAATATACTTTCCAGGCTTCGTTTGTCCTAAATATAATCCCAGACAGTGGGACTTGACCAAAGGAGGCGATGGAACGATGGGGTCCGAATGGCCTTTGGACCAGATTGTAAAACTGCCATCTCCAACTATATTCCTTTGAAACAGTTATAACAATCGACCAACTGTGCCCCCCTCCCCTGCTACACACACGGAGGCGCACGCGCACACACACACACACACAGCCGCAGCCTGGCTCAGAGAGTTTCAGAAACTTAGAAAAGTAATTCATTGTAGTCCCTCGAGGGTTTGGGAGAGAAGACCTTGGGGAGGGGGCGCTATTTTCCGGGGCGTTTGAAAAGCACGGTCTGGCTGGAATGCTATCGCCCTTCAGATGGCCTTCCCTACGGGAAGTTTGGAGGGAGGCGGGAAGCGGAGATGCGAACGCGGGCTGCACCTTGCTCCAGGGCCAGCCGGGGCCCGGAGGGAGACGACAGAGGCGCTGAAGTCTCAGAGTGCCCCTTCTAAGTCTTTCTTTGTGGCTTCGGATTTCAGCCCATCACTTTCAGAACATCTCCTTTGTCTGACTCCCTTTTCAACCCCCGGCCCCCAACCGCTGGACACGACTGCGGAGGCTATCTATCCCTTGGCGCGTGCTCCCTCCTTTGCTCGTGCTTTTTTCTCTCCTATTTCTAGATCGATGGGTCACGACCTGTTTTCCTGCACCCCGAGTGCTTCAGCGAGGCGAGTCGTGTGCCCGGGCACTTGATTACCACCGCTAGTAGAAAAGAGCGCGCTGAAATCCGTGCGCAAACCTCTCCGACCCGACGCTGTGCACGTTTAGTATTCCTAGCGGCGCAGGGACCTGCAAAAGCCTCTGACCGCCACCCGCACAGAGGACGTTCGCACAGAGCCACCGCCTCGCAAAACTCCGCTCGCTCAGCTCCTGCGCAGCCTGCACCCGGGTCTCGGCGCCCTGTGACCCCGAGAGCCGTTCTAACCCGAAGCCGCGGG
Organism: Cynopterus sphinx; assembly: GCA_030015415.1. Lineage (NCBI taxonomy): Eukaryota > Metazoa > Chordata > Mammalia > Chiroptera > Pteropodidae > Cynopterus > Cynopterus sphinx. Next base: position 130,748,831 of record CM057380.1, on the reverse strand, counting down.
CTCCAGAGTGGCAGAGGGCCGAGGAGGAGGATGCAGAGAACGGCATAGAAGGGTGGAAAGCGGGGGCGATGGGCGACTTACGGACATCCTGGCCGTGACACCGAAGGACAGCGGCGACGAGTAGCGTCAGCAGCACCAGCGTCCGGGGAGCCCCGAAGCGGATCATGGCTCACCGCGGGGCCTGGCGGAGCCGGCCCGGAGCGTAGCGCGGCTGGGCGGCAGGGGCACGGCGCGGGTCCGGGTCTCTACCGCGCCCTCATGCAGGAGGCCGTCGGAGCAGGAGGAGGACGCAGGAGACCCGGCAGCCCAGCAGCGCTCTGCGTCTTGTGCCCGCCGCGGCGCTGGTTATATGCGCCCGGCGCCGCTTGAAGCTGGGGAACTGGCTCAAACCGCGGGCCGCCCCGGGCCCCCCGCGGGGCTGTAACCTGAGACCCCGCCCCCGGAGCCCGCCCAGGCCCAGCCAGACCCCGCACCTGCCTGGGCCGGACTCCCCTCTCTGCTAGTCTGGCTTCCCGCCCCCCACCCCTGGTGTTCCGAGTGGCCTGATCGGGCGGGGCGCAGAGATGGCCCCTGTCCTCCCCCACCCGGGGCTGTGGCGCTGCCCCCTCCGACCACCAGCGAGAAGGGGGACCTCCGGCCCCTCCCCTCGGAGTTCTGGCCGGATTGGAGGGGCGGGGGGCGGGGGGCGGGGGGCGGGAGCTGAGGGTGTTTGTAGAGCCTCAGGCCAAGAGTCCTAGACCCGGACGGAAAAGCCTTGGGAGAGAGGAGGGGAAAGCGGTAGAAGGGATCCGCGGGGAAGGAAGAGGGGGTCACCGCACTGGGACCTTGGGCGGCAGCGGGTGATGGAGGTGTAGGGCACAGGAAGAGCCCTGGAAGGTATCTGGAGTCCTGAACCTTGGAGACTGGCAAACAGTGCCAAGTTTGCGGGCCCTTTCCCGGGATACCTGGCCCCGGACTCCCACCTGGAAGTTCAGAACGACAGCCCCCAACCCTTCCCCCATCCAACTATGCAATGAAAGAGCCTCCTCTGGAGCCTGGGCAGACATTGGTCGGAGCTGATCGCCAGAAAAGGGGCCGGTGTGTTACAGCACAGAGGGAGACCTGTGTAAAGGTGTGGGGGGCGGGGGCGGGGCAGGTCCTGGGAAAGGGGCTCGAGGAGCCAGAGAGCACGGAGGGAGCCGAGACTAAACTGTGTACGCTCCCCAGGTGGGGGACCGTCTAGTTCCAGGATCAGACGTGGTGTCTGCTCTTCCTGGCCTGGCTCCGGGAGTCCGGGGGGGAGTGGGAGGTGCCCGCCCGGGTTGAGCAGCTTTGGCCAGAGACTGTTGGTCACTGCTGCAGCCCTGTCCAGGGAGCGAGGAGACAGCTCCAGCTGAACAGTTCTCTGAGCCAGGGGAGAAGCCAGAACTTCCTAGTTGGCCCTCTGGTCCTCCGCTTTCCACCTCGCCTCACCTTCCCCGGTGAGGGCTCTCTGGCTCTTTGTTTCAAGCACTGCCTTCTCCCCAGGGCTCAACTGTAATCATCGCTTTGCTTGTGGTGCCTCCTTTGATACCAGGGAAGAAACACCTCCAAACGGACCTTTTTCTTCTTGAGGGGATAGTTTTCTGTCCTCGAGGATTATAAGATTCCTCCCAAAGAACTTTAGGCAAATGCACACCTTCAGGAAACTCGGAATTGGGGTCTGACTTAACCAGAGCTTTCCACCCCAGCAGTGGGGTTTCTGCAGCAATTTTTTGCCTTGAAGCCAAGGACACTTGGAAAAAGCTGCTTCTACCACTCAGGTCTCAGCCTACCATGGGAGGTTCAGGGCTTCCCTTCCCCTCCCCACCTCCTCCTGATTTGAAGTCTCTGAGTTCCAAGTGTGCAGAACTTAACTTCTATGAAAGTGTGCTGGCTGGAAAAGGAAGGAATTTTGTTTGAAGAGAAGCTGCCATGTCTTTTGTCCAGGCTAAATGGAGGTGGGTGAAGGATTAAACCACTGATTCCAACTTCTCCTCTCCTGCCATGGCCCTTCCTTAGCTTTTTGCCATTCTCTTGTTCTAAGCCTTGTGTTGAGCCCTGACACTTTCCTAAGTTCCAGCCTCTGCCAAGAGAAAGCTGTTCTCATAGCTACAGTGTCCCGAGCTCTCCTAGGTGGAAAAGGTCCTATCTTTTCCATCTACAAGACAGAAGACCAAATCTCACACATTCTCAAGACTTTCTAGGTTTAAACCCATCTGAGAAATGTTCCCTGATATCTCTGAACACAGTGTCTCTCTGGTACTTATGGCCTGCATGTACCATTATACTCTAAGCTACATACCTTTGTGTGTAGTTCTCATTTTTCCCCTTTATCTTACCAATGAGCCTGGAAGCAACGTGGGGACAAGAACAGTGCTCAGCACAATTTTAGCACATAGAAAGGTTCAGTTAAACCCCTGTGGACTAATGCATTTAGAGGTAAACTATGACTTATAATACAAGCAATACACAAGCAGCTATAAAGCTAAGCATTCAAACAAGCAGTCATAAAAAATAAAGTAAAAAAAGAATTTCAGTGAAAACACTAAGATATATGAAAAAACTGAAGACCGATTTATGACTCTGGCTGGAATAGAACCTCTATGTGGCAAAAAAAAAAAAAAAAAATTCCCAATTTGGAGGTTACTTATTCATAAATCTTATCCTCCAGAACATCGCCAAGAAACTGAAAAGAAGGATGATAAATCTGAGAGCTAGGAGAGCAACACCACTCAAAATTCTGAGGAGCCAGAATTTATGTTCTAAAGCTTGTGCATTTTGTGCATAGTAGAGCTCCTCTTACTCTGTGTCTATTCATAGTTTAGATATTGTATTGACAGGTAGTGTCATCTGACCTCACCATGTAGATGCAGAGAAGTAAGATAGGAAAGCAGTTGTTGTATAAAAACACAGCAAGAACAGCTAGAAGGGACAATAAGAAAAGAGACAGAAAAGCAAGATGAGTTGACACAATGAATAAAAAATATGGTAGCCTAGGGCCAATACAGTAGAGTCCTCAGTGGCTCTAGGGAGTATCCTGGTTTATAGCAGTCCCTGTGGTTTATAATGATGAACTTAAATGTCCAATAAAATATTATTTTAAGTATAATATGGTGCCTGCAAAGAGACAGGGAAATATGCATTTCATTTCAGAAAGGTTTCCATTAAACATAGTGAAAACAAATGTTCATTCACTTAATGTGAAAAATCTTACATCTTAGCAAGGTTAGATACACACAGAAGCACTGTAATTTCTAGAACTGTAGAACTGGAATCAGAGCTGCTGTTTTCCCCACCCAGTGGAAGCAGGGCATTGGTGGCTGAGGATGAAGGTCCCTCCTTCATCGTTCACTTGCACCATTTAGTACAGCATGTCTGTCTAACACAAGGTAGGACAGTTAAAAATAACAGACACAAACAGTGTCTACTCCAAATCAGACCACTCAATGAGACAAACGAATTGAACTAGTCATTTTGTTTTGTGTAGGCAAAATGACTGTTTCACTATTTTTCTCTCTCGTATGGGGACATTAAATTTGGACTTGTGTAAATGTAGCCTTATTGGGAAAGATATTTGTAGGAGAACTGTAAAGAAAAGATCTTTCTCTCCCTTGACACAAATCCCATTTAAAAATAGTGATAAAAGTGAGGAAGGATTCACATTCCAAAGAGGTAAGTCCACCCCAAATATGGCAGGTGGTGAATGCACACCCTTCACTCAGCCTCCAGCCACACTTCACACAGACAGTCGGGTGGAGGAGAGTGCGTCCAGCTCACTCAGTTACATTCCGCTTCTGTTGGCTGGGCTCGGTTCAGACATCCTTTTAAGATGTGTTTATGTTTTGCTTTGGCATTTTGGGGGCAGAGTAACAAGGTCAGGACTGTCCAAGATAGGGCTTCCAGGTTTACGGTGTCCAGTCCATTCCATAGGAACATGAATGTGTTGCTCTGTCTTTTCAAATGCAAATAACATTAAGAATCCCACCCAGTCTCCTCAGTCCTGCCCAGCACCATGAGAATTCAGTTGAGCACTCATACCGAACACTCACCCCTGTATGAAATGCGGAGACAGAGAGGATTAAGAGACTATCTTTGAATCTGCAGAGGAAACAAGATAAAAAATAAATAAATAAAAGACTGTGAAAAATGCTGCAAGGAAGTTACCCTCTTCCCTCCTAAAATACAAACAAACCAAAAAACAGAGAGAGAGAGAGAGAGAGAGAGAGAGAGAGAGAGAGAGAGAGAGAGAGACAAGGAAGGAAGGAAGGAAGGAAGGAAGGAAGGAAGGAAGGAAGGAAGAAAGAAAGAAAGAAAGAAAGAAAGAAAGAAAGAAAGAAAGAAAGAAAGAAAGAAAGAAAGAAAGAAAGAAAGAAAGAAAGAAAGAAAGAAAGAAAGAGGGAGAGAAAGGGAACGTGGGAGGGAAGAAGGAAGGGAGGGAAGGATGAAGGGAGGGAGGGAGGGAAGAAGGGAAGGAGGGAAGGAAGGAAGGAAGGAAGGAAGGAAGGAAGGAAGGAAGGAAGGGAAAAAAGCATTCTGGAAGCTACTGGGGAAACTCAGAGGAAGTAAGTCTCCAAGGATGGGTGGAGTTTTGAAATGCAGAGCTATAGTGAGAAAGCAGGATGGCTCAGGTAGCAAAGCAAAGAAAGGCATATGAACCAGAAGAAATGGCAGGGGGCAGGGGTCCAGAAGAGTGTAAAGTCAGCCACAGAGGCCACTGGAAATAAGACATGTCACTAGCGATGAAATCAAGGCCAGACTCAGAGGGCTGCATGAACGCCACTAATTGTCACTGAGCCTGGCTCAGACTTGCCTTTCTCACTTGTCATTTTTCCCTCTTCTACTTATCTCCCACAAGAAAGGACTTTAGGGAAAAAGAGAAAGATGTTTGAGGCTTTTTATTTCAGACGACTTTTTGAAGAAATGGCTGTACTTTTATAAAGAAATGATCCTTTTTAAAACTTTTTTTAAAAAACAAAACCCTTTCATGTCAAATCTTGCACTTTCTTGCAGTGCATGGCTTTCTGGCTTTAAAGAACATATGTCTATCTCATCAGCTCTCAATGGTGCTGGTGTGAAGGGAAAAACAAAAATGCCTCAATGTAGAGATGTCCGAGCACTCCCAACAGAGGTTGCATGTGATATTATCAGTTCCACCTCGGGTAGTTGTCCAGCCATAGAGCATTTGCTCTGGGTATTCACGAAGCAACGGCATAGGTCAGTGACTCCACAGGATACCCTTTGAGGGGCCGACAACCTGCCAGATATGTGGAAGTGGGTGGCTTCTATCTCTCATCTCTCTCCCACCCTCGAACTCCTTGAACTTATATACGGCTAATACCATGGACTTTTGTCCTCATTCATTCATTCACTCACTCAAACTTGAAGAGAAATTCTATGCAAGTCTATTCACATATGTCCTTGAGTACAGAGGCCATAACTCATACATTTAAAGCATTCACCACAGAGTCTATCTAGCACTGTGCTGTCACTGTGCTGTCACATAGTATGTGTTCTAAAGTGCTACTAGAGTGTAGCCCATGAGTCAGCAACTTTAACCTTCCCTGGGAGCTTGTTAGATACAGAATCTACTCAATCAGGACTGGCGTTTTACCAAGATCTCCAGATAACTCACGTGCCCATTAAGGTCAGAGATGTGCTGGTCTAAATATTGGTTGATGGACAGTGATGTGTGGCCCTGGCTATTAGAGCAGTGTGGTCCGTAGTTCCAGACTACAAGGATCTTACCTGCATGCATTTGCAGGCACAGCAAGGAGGGGGCCCAAGTCGAGGTGTCAGAAAGGAAAAGTGAGCTGAGGGAAGATGATTGACAGAGTGCTGGACAGGAGGTGACAGACACACGACTTTGAAGAGCCTGCTGCTGGGGTGTGAGTTTGTTAATTCTCAAAGTCCGTCTCCTGAAGTAAATGGGAGGTCACTTTTCCCATGTACCATTTCCCCAACAGGAAATGGGATCAGTGTGAGAAAGAGATTGACCCATTCCACAGCTCAGTCCTGAATTCCGTGGAAAGAGTGCCAGGCCGGATCTGGGACCAGAGTGGAGGCTGATGACTTACCTCCTTCCCAACAGTCCCTTAGCTCTGCCTCCTGAACTCTTTCTGGGTGGGGAGTGTCGTGAGAAGCAAGGAGCTAAAGTGGGGTGCCTCTGGGCCTCGCAGTGTATGTACGCCCCTCAGAAAATCCCAGGCACCTGGAAACAAAGTTTATTCTGCCCTCCAGGAAGTCCTTGAAGAGCTCAAGGGAATGTGTGGTCAGCTTCTAGTGGGCTCCTGTGCCAAGAACAACCTTGGAAGAGAGCAAAGGACAGTGTGAGCCGTCCTTGCCCATGCCACAAACCCAGTGAGGGCAACTTTGTCTGTCCTGCTCAAGGCACCTGTCTAGGTGCAGCCAGGGCACCTGGCTCTGCAGGCCTCCAGCCCACTCCAGCCAAAAGGCCATCCCCCTGGCTGACATCACCCACTGCCTTTAATACCCCTCTCTCCCAGATTCCTGGCCTCAAACCCTGGGAGTCCTCATTCTGTCTTCTTCCGTGTCCCCTCTCCCCTCCCATCCTCAAGCAGTATTCTCACAGCTCCACTAGGTTGCACCTTAGGCACTTGCTAGTTGGTGTGGGAGACCCTAAGAAAGGGTTATTTGACTTGGATACTGTCCTCAAGGAGATCACTACCTCAGGGAAGACATCCACATAATGAGCCAAACTACAAGGTAAACAAGTTATAATATACTATACTATTACGTGGTGTGATGCAGCACAGTGCAATGCTATATGATGAAGCACTCTGTTCTGGCCTTTGGCTGAGAATAGCGCTTCTTGACACAGGCTTGGGCAGTGAAGGCAGCTTGGTCACATCTGTCTCATAGTGTTACTAATCGTTAGAATCCGCAGCAACCTGCCTTCTTCCTCCCTCTCCATCCCCAATTGTGAGTTTCTTCTTCTGGCAGCCCAACTAAGATACCAGTGAGGCTCCTCAATGATTTCGCTCTGTGTCATGTGGGGACCTTGATCTGAAATTCTCCACTGGTTGTACAAGGGCTCCATTCTCATGGAAACAAGAACATAGAATCCTGCTTGGACCCAGTTCCTCTTAGACCAGCCTATTGGAAAGCCTGTCTAGTTTAATCCTAAAAATGCTTAGAAATGCACAATATGTTTAATGTTTCCCTGAATAAATACAAAAAGAAATGCAGGCTGCCCTTCACCTTGCCCAGTTAGACATGGCAACTGCACTTCCCAGCTCCATCCTCGTGAGCAAGTTACTAAGCTTCTCTGAACCTCATCCATAAAATAGGTGATACAATTTGCTCATGGGCTCATGGTGAGGAGGAATGAAATAACAGAGATGGAGCTTCTGCAGAGAGCTTACAGAGGACGCTCAATGTTGTGCCTAGTATCCTCAGCACTGCCTTCTTTGGTCTCCACCCAGTGAATTTGCCCTTGCCCTCCCCCACCAACAATACCAGAAAGAAACAATCTCATTTCTTGGTTTTTAACTTAGTTGAGTCCTGTTAACATTTTGCTTTGTTATGTTTCCATGAGTTTGGATTACAATTGATAGCCTCTAGGTCTATTGGTGAATATCCTGGAATTTGAGGTGTAGAGTTGAAGATGTTTAAAAATCAGTAACACAAATTTGGCATTTGCAAACTTTTGATATTACCAAAAAGGAAACTTGGCACTGGGGATACATGGGCCCAATACCTGGGCATAACTTTTCCCTAAAAAGGAGAATAAATACTTACTTCCAAGGTTATCACAAAAGTTAAGAAGACTAGGATAGAGACTAATCTCAACAGCTATTGGCTTCGACAAAAAGATACGTTTGATATAACTGAAAAGATCAAGATTTGAGGCTTGTCTATCTGGTTTGATGAGGCTTTCCAGAGGATCTAACTCAAAGACCGGAGAGGGAGGTCAGGATAGCACCAATGTGGAATTTCCCAGTTAGGGAGTACAATTCAAAATGAGTGAAAATGATGCCTGATTGTATCTAAGTGTTTCTGTGTTTTTTTCTCTTCCTTGGACTTGTGTAACATTGTTTACAAATTACATACCTGACTCTCTGTGATCTTTATTCTTAACTGTATTAATAAAGGGTTCTAGTTTGTCAAGGAAGTTATATGGAGTAGAAAACTGCATGCACCAAGTTATTCAGAACTTTCATGGATTAGATAGAGCCTTCATCTGGTGATAGAGGGTTGCAATTGCAAGCAAAGCAGCCAAGAGCAAATGGCCTGAAGAGTGTAAATGCAACTTAACAGCAAATGTCAAATCATCTCTTAGAGAGTCATAGATACCTAACATCCTATCTGTGAATTTAGTTAATATGTTACTCTTGGTCAGATTATACCCACCGATGTTTACTCAATGAGAGCACTTAGCAAATCTTAGATTTCCCAACATTAGTGCCTTGTGAGTGTCTGTCCACTTTGGCGTGTTTGTTGGTCTTTAAACCAAAGGGCAGTGATTTCTTTTGATCAGCGCCGATTCTCAATGGAGATAACACTGAATAGTGATAACTATCAGATAGTTTTCTAGCCTGAGAACTAGTGAGTACCATGATCAGGGCTGGGGTGGGGAAGAGGTAAGGAGATTTCGATAAACGTTGGCTGTTGTAAGTTAATGCATTTGCTAAGAGCAGGCTGATCACCACGTTGGTGCCTTGGGCTGCACAGTTTGCAAATGTGCAGGGTGGTGTGTCTGGAAGCACAAAAAGAGCTACCGTTCTCTATCACCTCGAAAACATTTCTTGTGGTTACAGTGCTCATCACTTCACCTTTCTTTACTCATGGTGACTTACTCATTAAAGATGTTGCTTTATTGCTGAGCTGTGTGTGTGTAGGATGAGGGGAGGTTTAGCTATCCCAGAAATAGTGTGTGCAAAATGAATCCAGCAGTAGAAAGTGGTGGAGAGGAGTAAGAAGACAAGAAAAAAGCAACTTTATTATCATCCTTTCCAACAAACACTTAAAGAACACATATATTGTGCATTATACTATGGATACATATTTATTACTATTCTATTTCTTTTCTTGAATAACTTATACATTCTTGGGAATCTCTTGGGGCATGAAGCAGTGGGGGAAAAAACTTCGGCCTTAAAGTCAGGAAACCTAAATTTTATACCTACTTATGTATCTAAGTTGCCATGTGATCCTGATCAAATTGCTTTGTTCTGTGAGCCTCAGATGCTTCACCTGTAAGGTGAAGTAGCTGCATGTGGTTTTGTGATGAGAGGCACCAGCTCCAATTTCTTTTCCTCTACTAGTTTACCCTAATCCTAGCAGAATTTAGTTTTACTGTCAATGACCCATCTAGTGAATCTGAAAACCAACCACTGTAAAGCTAAAACGAGAGATCAACTGGCTCAAAGTTTAACTTTCCCACCCAGAGTGGCATTTCTTCTGCCTCTGGGACTCAGCTTTTCTTTCCCAGCTCCACCTGTCTCCTGGGTCAGAGAAGTTACCCAGGAACAGAAAGCAGGCCCTCTCCAGGCACTTCTCTTTCACCAAGGCCCAGGAAAAACACCTTGAGAGAAAGAACATGTCCAGATTTGTCTCCTCTGACTTGGGCTTAGAAGATATTATCTGTAGTTCCAGGGCATTATAGCCCGGAAGATGGGGCTCAGCTGTAATGACTAATAATGACAGATACTGTGACAGAGATCACCCAGAGCCCTGCATTTTCTTGCCTCAATCATGGGCCAGCCAGGGGTAGGAAGAGCCATTCCCAGTACAGCCTGGTGTTAATCTCTGCCAACCTGACATGCTCATCGAGCTATCCTGGATACAACTCTACAAGAATGCTAATTGATGCCCAAGTAGACATCAGCTAATCAGCCTGTGTTTATATGGCAGTTGTCTGTGGACAAAAGCTTGAGTGCTCTAACCGGAACAAGCATTAACCAGGCACCTATTATAAGTTCAGTGCAGAGACATTATGTGAAGAATACAAAAGAAATGTTTTGTAGTCTCTGCCACCAAGAAAGCTTCTCTCCCATTTCAAGACACAGCCACTGTAATAGGGCTTCAGACACAGAGATGCTCTAAGACAGAGTTGCATGATAGAACTTCCTGTGGTGATGGAAGTATTCTCTATGGTAGCCACTTGTCTCATGTGGTCATTGGGCCCTTGAATGGTGGCTAATATGATTGAAAAACTAAATCTTTAAGTTTATTTAATTTTAATTGGTTTTAGTTTTTATTAAATAGTCAACTGTGGCCAGTAGCTACCATACTGGGCCATACAGCATGTTCTTGTTACTTAAAGTGTGCTCAGAAGACCAGCAACATCACATCACCTGGGAGACTGTTAGAAATACAGAATTTCAGGCCCCACCCAAAAACTACTGAATCAGAACCTTCATTTTAGCAAGATTCTGTGGTCATCTGTTTGTACATTAAGGTTGAGAAACACTAGTTGAGGGCAGTACTTCCCAACTTGACTGCATATTAGAATCACTTGCATATTGGGGAGATTTTAAACCTCCCCATATTGTGACTGTACCTAAAACAAATTAAACCAGAATTTCTGGGAGAGTGGAACCCAGGCACCAGCACTTTGCAAGCTCCCAGGTGATCCCAAAGTGCATCCAAGTCTGAGAATGGCTGACTGCTCTCAGGCCATATGGCCAGCCTGGGTCACACTGGTGGATGAATCCATGTGAGGACCAGAGACTCACTTCTCAGCCTCTACATTCACTTGTTGGACCTGGCTGGCTGGGAAACCAAAAGGAGTTATTCATCCTCAGCAAGTGTGAGAACTGGCTGGGGCTTATGTTTGTTTCCAATGCCTAAGTGAGATGTTCATTAGCTTTTGACAAAACACATCCAAATGCCATACCAGCAGAGAATATTGAACAGGCTGGATGACTGAAGGCTGGGAAGGGCTGATTCACTTCCTCACTCTGGGACTTGGATCACCCTGCCATCCCAGAGCAGCCCCATGAAGGGAGGTATTCTTCCTACCCAGGGTGGAGGCGGCTGGTTTTTCCAATGCCACTTGTTTTTGGCCACCCCTCCCTGCAGCTCAGAAAGTATCCAAGGGCCACTGGGGCCAAAGAGACAAGATGGGTTTTCCTGAAGAGCCAAACTCTCTAATCCTGTTGATCCGAACAGGACCTGAGAGGCCCCAGCCACTTTCTAGTGATACATGACATTTGCAGAGGTGAGTCCTCATCTCCCAATTGGTGAAGTTTCAAAAAAAGCGTGTCTGAAATCAAGCTCTGAGGAAATCAGGTCCTATGAGCAGCAAGGCTTTCCCAAGGGATGGAGCTGCAATCCTTTGGAGCATGGCTTTCCAGAGTCACACCAGAAATGTCATCTTTGACTTGGGAGAGATGGAGATGCAAGCAATTAACTTTGGAAATGAGATCCCAACTATATAATCATTAGCTCATTTGTCTTGACATGTTCATAGAATTCTTAAGCTCTTCATACACAGTTATTTCATGCATTCCAAGCTAACCTTAGAAGACTTGGTCAAGACATGGCTGCCATCAGGAAAGTTACAAGAGGGAAAGCCATTATGCTTTGCGCATTGTGAGGCAAGGGAGAAGCAAAGGCCAGCACTGGGAGTGTCCCAGAACAGCCAGAGCAAGTGCCCTCCGTGTTCACATCTACTTGCAGGTTATCCAGCATCCTGCAGATGTCCAGATGACTTTAGAAAGCTGTGTTAGCCAACATCCTCCTGGGCCACAAGCCACATATGAATGAGTCTCTCTCTGTGCTCCAACCAGACACGAGCCCATCTCCATGGAAGAATCAGGAAAGAAGTAAAGTGAAGATTGTTTTCCCCTCCAAGGCTGCATAGGCAAGGTTGTGCCCAGTGGATCCAGAGAAAGCTGGTCAATGTTGTTATCTCCTCCTCCCGCTGCCTCAACTCAGCTGTTGTCCCATTCAGAGTTAATGAAGACTCTCTGTCACCCACGTGCACTGTTGTCTGGGCTGTATAATTAGCACTTTACAAAATGTCCTCTAATTCTTCAATGGCTCTTGATTAGCACATCTTAAAATATTAGGGCCCAGCAGGCTACTTGGAGGTCCAATGGTCCAACCCTCCTGATTTAGGGATGGGGAAATGAGCCCTAGGAAGAAGAGCGGTGAGTTATATTGGAGCCTAAAGGTAAAGGAAGCATCAGTAATACTGATCTCAACTTTATTTAAAATGTAGATATTTTGTTCATCATGGACTTTTTGCATTAATTTTTATTTTTAAAATATTGTCTTAAAATACTCTTTATCTTGATTCCTGAGTTTGGTTTTGTTTTTTGGTGCCCCCTTACTGTTTGCACCCAAAGTGAGTGCCTTACTTGCCTCACCCCAGGCCCGGCCCTAGCTGGTAAGCGTAGAGACTTGCCCATGGCAGCGCTAGTTTTTACCAGTGACAAAAGGAACACTTGGGTCTTCCAACTGTGTCAAATTTCTTCTCTGTCAGCCTCAAGTTCAAGTCTTGTTTCTCCAAATAAAAGGAAAGCTCCAGCTGGCAGGGCGATGAACTTTTAGAATAACAACACTCATACATGATAATTGCCCAGCCAGAGAGCAACACTCAAAAATCTGAGAAACGGGAGAAACAACAAAATTATTCCATTAATAAGGGATTGCTGCTGATGAAATTATCAAAATAGGATACTGCAGTGAGATAACAAGAGAGGTAGGGACACATGTCAAAATGTGGGCCTGTTAGTTCCTCAGCCCAGCCCTTTCTCACTGGCACTATTTTGGAAGTGAGGAAGCTCCTCCCATCCCTCCCAAACCCCAGCTGATGTTCTTCCAAGGAGTTTTGTTTCTTTGGTCAAGCTTTACCTTACTGTGAAACTTTTACTCACTCCAAGCTCATGGCATAGAGCACAGTCTTAGGTACAGAGAAGGCGAACAACATTCAACAACCGAGCATGAAGATCACTCTTGTTTCTAGGTCATGGCTTCGGGACACAGCATTCCACTGTACAGATGCCACAGTTGCTTGCTGATGAACATTGAACCGCTTCTTTTTGTTCTCTGTCTTTATCTCACCCCAGTCCCTCTTCTCTTTCCTCCTAGCTTTTTGGCTAGTGATAAGCTCCCCGCTTTTTTTTCTCTAGGATTCTCCATTGCAGAGTCATGTGTTTCCAGACCAGAATCATTGTTGCTTGCAATTCAAGTCCTGTGTCTATGGGATCAGCCATGCCTCTCTCAAAGGAAAGGCTTTAAAATCCATATTTAATGGAAATCATCATTTGGTGGTGAGCTTTTACAGACAACTTATTCCCTACAACTCTCTGTGAACATGGCTGTCGGGGAAGCCCATGAAGAAGGAGGAGGGAGGAGGGTGTGGTGAGGCCCTACCTTTTCCATGAGCCAAGTTGGGTCAGCTTCACATCGGCGAATAAGAAAGGAAAGTACAGTTGGTCTTTCTCCTCTTCCTTTATTGTCATTCTTCCACCTCATCTTCTCTCTCTCTCTCTCTCTCTCTCTCTCTCTCTCTCTCTCTCTAAGAAAAAATTACAACGTTAATAATATTATTTTACATAGGAAATATTCACATGATTCAAAAATCCAAAGGTATAGAAAATGAAATCTCCCTCCCAGCCACTGATTTACCTCTCCAAGAGGGAACCAATGTAACTAGTTCTCACGTATCCTTCCAGAAAGATTCCAAGCATAGCCAAGGAACCATGTATAAATCTACCCCTCCCATTACAAATATTAAAAATTGTCCCTCCCCTCACTTAGCACAAATGGTAACATACTCCACACACGTTTTGTGTCTTGGAGATGATTCCGCATCAACACAGAAAAATGTTCTTGTTATTTAAATGGCTGGTTTAGTATTCCATTGTATGTATAGAACAAAATTTATTTAACTTGTTCTCTTTTGATGGACATTTGGGCTATGCCTAGTCTTTTTCTGAAATAATGCTGTAATAATATTTGTATATATGTCATTTTACACATGCATATTTTCATCTGTAGGATAATTATTGGAAGCAGCCTTGCTGGGTCAAAATCGACATGCATTAAGCATTTGGCTGACATTGCTAAGTTCCCTGCCACTCTGAGTATGCCCTTCCCACTAGCAATGTACAAGAATGCCAGTTTAACCAAGCCTTTGCCAACCACCAGTGAAATCTCACCACCACGTCCACTCCCTGTAAGCAACTAACCCTTCTGCTCTCTGTCAGTCTGCAAAGTAAAAAATGGTGTCTCGGTATCGTTTCGATTTGTTTTTCTCTTAAGTAAGGCTGAGTTTTGTTTTGTTTTCTAGGAAGTCTTCATGTGCTGGGTTCGCTCTTATGCTTTGTTTTGTCCTGTGTTTGATTCGCATGTGCTCTTTGTACAAAAGTCAGACCTGCCTAGAAGAATTGCAAATACTTCTTCATGGTTTGACATTTTTGTCTTTTGAATTTGCCTATAGGGATTTTGTTTGTTTGTCATGCAAAAACTTTTATTTTTATCGTTAAATTTATCATAATTTTATTTTATGGTTTCTGGTTTCATTCACAGACTTTAAAAAAATTCTTGTTTTCTTTGAGTTCTTTTATAGTTTAATTTTTACATTTAAACTTTTGATCCACGTGCTATTTATTTCATTTTAAGGTGTGAGATATGAATCTGACTTTACTTTTCCTTCCCGAAAGTCTGTCTACCCAGTCCTTCCAGGACATTTATTGAGAAGTCTATCTTTCATCGCTGGTTGAAATGCCACCTTTTACTCTGCTGTAAATCCCAGAGTTTGTGCCTATCTCAGCTCTTCCTCTGGTGCCCCCTGGCCTACGTATCCATGCACCAGCACTTCACTGTCTCTTTTTCTTTAGGTGCTACTTGGACTTGACCATATAGGTCACTGGGCTTACAGACACTGGGGTGAGACAAGATAGGGGTGGGGAAATAGCAAAAGGCTTGGATCTTAACATCAGAAAATGTTTAAGCTCTCTTCAAAGAATCCTACATTAAAAATAGCTTTGCTCCCATAACTCCTTTGAGAGAGAGAGAGAGAGAGAGAGAGAGAGAGAGAGAGAGACCAACAAAGTTCATTTCCTCATTTAAAAATCTGACTGTTTGTCCAGCCCTGAAGGAACCCCCTTCCCTCTGCACTCTGCAGATTCTCTCTCTCTCTCTCTCTCTCTCTCTCTCTCTCTCTCTCTCTGTCTCTCTCTCTGTCTCTCTCTCTGTCTCTCTCTCTCTCTCTCTCTCTCTCTCTCTCTCTCTCTCTCTCTCTCTCTCTCTCTCTCTCTCTCTTTCTCTTTCGCCTTCCCTTCCAATTTCAGGAGCCCAGAAGGCCTTGGAGCAGCCGCTTTGATCACTGAGTTGCATCCCCCATAGGCTCTCTACCCTCCAAGCCCGGGACTTACTTGATGGTCAAGTGTAAACTGAGCTGGTCCTTATCTTAAAGACAGTACAACAGACCCTAAACAAACAAACTAACAGCGGCTAAGAGACCTAACTAAAGTCGTCATAAATAAACCTGCAGGAGAGATTTTGCAAAAGAGTCCTTCTCCCTCAGGGCGGTCTCTGAGCTCCTGTTTCCTCTCAGCGGGGCTTTTCCCCACCTCTCGTCCCCCTCCCCCGCCCCCGCTGGACTGGAACCGCCTGGAGGGCAGCCACCCTGCCCACAGTTCCCACACACTCAATAAATAACTATTGCAAATAAAATAAGAAAATAAATCTCCTTAGAAGGAAGCGCTAATAGCTCCCAGCTATCAAAAGGGATGTTTTCTCTTTAGGTAGAGACTGTCCTATATTCCAGAGGCTTTAAATGTAAGGCATTTAAACGCCCTTCGAAGGTTTCCTGGAACTCCTACAGTGATTTGCAAAATTTACATGTAAGCTTGGGGGTAGCATTTTCTTCTAAGGGGTGAGGAGGAGGGTCCTTAGTGTTCATCAAATTTTAATAAAAAAAAAAATTTATGGATAAAATAATTTGATGTCTGGAATTTGCTTCAAAACACTTCAGTAGGAGGGCAGGGAGTGCGGGGACTTGAGTTGATAACTTAAATTTAGAGAGTGCTTAGGGTTTATTAAATTATTCTGTCATGATGCAAAGGGAGAGAGGGAAGGAGGAAGAGAGGAAGGGGAAAGTAAGGGAAGGGAAGGGAAGGGAAGGGGAGGGGAGGGGAGGGGAGGGAAGGGAACCTTTGCTACAGACCACAGTGAGAGGTCCAGCCAGCTCATAGTAGGCGGCTGCCATCTCACACTCCTAACTCTACAGAAGCAGCTTTGCTCAGTGGTTTCCCTGGTTAGTGTTTGAAAGCCTGAACAGTTTTATGGGTGCAGAAGCATCTCCCTTACACTCTCCCTTCCAACCTCTACCCTCAGCTTCATCCAGAGAGAGGAACCAGAGTCCTAGAGGCCATCTTTATTCATCCTTATCCTCTCTGCTAAGTCTCCTACACCCTCACCATGGGCTTCATGGGAGCAGGGAGCTGGTCATCTGAGGACCTTGGCTCTCCATCCCCACCCCAGGCAGATGAAGCCCTGGTGGCCTGAGCAACTGTGTGCAGAAAGAGACTGTGGCTATACCGTTTGGATGTGCTTGGAGTAGAAAATTCACAAATTCCAAGGTCTGGTCCCAAAGCAAACCTCCTCAGCCCAGGTGGCTGCATGCCTCTCCTCCCCTCGGACAAGCTGCATGGGGCCAAGCAGGAGGCTTTGAAACCAGCTTGTTTGGGTTGTGAACGCACCAATGTTTACAATGTTTGCCCAGAAGAGAAGGAGCATATTTTCTCCCTTCCAAACGCAAACTCGAAAGATGCTTCACAAGTTTTTCTTCAGACTTTCCTCAGGAAACATAAATAAGGGAGAAAAATGACTTTAGGTGCCGAAACCTGAAATGGAATTTCAGCCCCGAAGGAACTGCTTATAACAAGTGCTCTCTGTCCTTCAGTGAAGCCACCAGGAGACTGGGTCCACATTTTTTTCCCCCTGAGCAGCCTTTGCAGATGAGGTGAAGGGAAGAACTGGGCCAGCTCTCAAGCCTGACTCCCAGCCAGGGCTTTGCTCCCATCCCATGGATGGCCAGCGCTTTAGCTCATCAGCTTTTGAGATTCCTTAGCTGATATTGTATCTATATTTTATCTTTCTTGATTGTGTTAGGATAGAACAAACTTGGATGTCCCCAACCCAGAAGGCCACAACACTAGGAGCCAGTCACTGAATCAGAGGGCAAAGTGCCAACATGACATCCTGCGGGTCCTGAGGCCTACAATCTGCCAGCCTCCTGCCCTCCTCTGACCTCTGATCTCTGCCCTCAGGAGCCTTATAATCTATACACAAACATGAAATGAGAGAGGTCAGAGGCAGTGTTTGAGTGCACACACGTATGTGTCGGTCAATCCAGGGTTCTGAATAATCTGAATTAACAGACTTTCTTCTGCACAGAGGATCACAGTTCCTCTTGTTCATGGATTATGATTGCCAGCTGGTTGGGAGCTTTTGAAAATTATATATTTATGATAAAATGGGCCTTACAAAAGCTTCAGACCCAAGAAATAAAGACAATTTGGCCACTTCTAGCAGGGCTAATACCACGTGCTAATTGACTCGTTATGAGTGATGCACTGAGTGTTTACTAGGGCCATAATGGGTAAAGTGCTTTAAGGCCACCATTTTGTCTCTTGACATCTGAGAACCTTCCTTCTCAAGATGTTTTCCTCTTCTATAACATTTTATCTTTGGATAGACCCAACAAGGCCATGGAGCATCTACAATTAAAAAAAAAAAGGATTATTAGTTCATATAGCCCCAGTGAAAGTCAACTAAACAAAGCAAAGGACACCTTTGGAAGGGGCTTGTGAGAAGTTCATGCTTCCAACTGCAGCTTGGCTTTGATGTACCAAATTCAGAGAAAGACCCCAGAAACCATTTCCCTTTTGGCTGAAGTTTATTTATTCTGCTATCTGAAGCCAGAGCCAATAATCCAAATGGCTTTTGATACCTAAAAAGTTTCTCAGCATTAATCAGTCTCCTCATGGAAAGGTCAACTGAGCTGCAGACTGGTCTACTGTATTCACGAGTGGTGCCAGTTCTGACAGGGAACCTGGGGAGGAGGCGTTTCTTTACTGACGTTTGAGGAGAGGCACTGGCTGAGGTTGGCTCTGAGAGGAGACGTGGAGGAGGAAAGGGATGGGGGTGTGCTGATGAGGGCGAGGGAGAGCGATGGAGTAGAAGTTATCAGGGTGTGGGTGGCTCAGAACACGGGCTTTGGGTCAGAGATCTTGGCCCAAAGGGCTAGCCAGGTTCTGCCACATAACAGTGGTGCAACCTGACTCACTTGTGTCCTGACATGTGAAGTGGCACATTGCTAGCACCTGCCTTACAAAGTGATTGTGAGGACTGAATGAGGTAAAATGTAGAAGGAACTAAGTACGATCCTGAGTCAAGGCTGGAGAGATAGGACACCATGGGAGGGGTGCAGAGGCCTGACACAGCAGACAACAGCCCCTCACCCAGCCCCATGCCCGGTTGTCTGGGACAACACACCTCAGTGCAGAGAGGCGGCTCAGATGTTTATTAAGAAACAACCCATAAAAGTTACTGGGAACTTTACATTTGCAGCATGGTCTCTGCACACTGCCTAGCTGCTTGGCTCTCAACAAGGCCTCATTCACTTCCTCAGGCAGCTCTCTCTGCTGCCCCAGTCCCTCAGTCCCACTTCCACTAGCTACACTCTCTGGGCCTGGTTCAGAGTTCCACCCCACCCCATCCCCCAACACCTGGCCTCCTCCCCAACCCTGGCTCTGAGTAATTTCTGACTTGCTTTTTCCAAATGTAAAATCTTTGAATGAAGTCACTTTGACTGGGGGAGCCTGGGGAGGGTCAATAATATTTTCTAAGTGCAGACATACTTGGGGTAATTTTCTGTGGAATATGGATAAACGTTTTTTATTTTAATAGTTATATGTTTGTTTTTGTAATGTATTTATCATAATGCACATTGGAAGAAAAGATAGAATATCAATCCCATAATAAGAATTTTCAGTTCAAGTAAACTTGAATAAAGCAAAAGAGAATGAGAGAGTTGATTTAAGGCAACTATTAAATCAATACTGGTCTAGGTGGCCCTCAGATCTGACAGAGATCTGGGAACACTACACACTTGATCTCAGCCCTCACCTACATCTTCCTGGACATGGCAGTCAGAAGGACACGATTTTGATCTAAACAGGGTGGTCCAGAGAGAGGGGTTGCTCCTTGTCCAAAGAGCTCCAGTGCCAGGTCACAGCTCCCTCAATCGCGGTTCTATTTGTTCCCTGTGGTTTGCACCTGGCCCAACTTGCTGTCCTCAAGCACCACTCTCATCATGTCTCACTCAAACTGCTCAGAAGCCCTCTATAACTCCCCATAGCCTTCAGGATAGAGGCCAGCTCGAGGCCTTTCTCAATCCATCTTTCCCATCTCTGCCCAAGTCCAGTGTGCTCACTACCCAGACATCTGGTCTCCCTTCTGCTCACACTTCTGCACTGTGAACCACCCACCCACCTCCAACCTGCCTTGCTCCTCCTCAGTCTCCTCCCAGGCCCCCAAGCCCCCTCCTCCCTGCAGGTGGCACAGCTAGTATAGCATCATGATCAAGGTCAGGCTCTGAGTTCTGATTTCAGCTCTACTGCTATGTGTCCTTGAGCCAATTATCTACCTTCTCTATTACCCAATTGCCTCATCTGTAATGAGGGGGCAATGACAGCAACATCTTCCTCCTCCCAGGTTTGTTGGAAGACCTGAATGAGATGATGCTCTAGGCACAGCACCAGATACAGAGTAACAAGTAAAGTGCTGTGGCTGAGCCTTCCTTGAATGTGTTTGGTTCTTGCCAGGAGCAGCCTTTTGACACTCAATTTCCAGGGAATAGAATTTTAATAGACATTTGTTGATTGATCGTGACTCTCCTGTGGTTTGTTTTCTACATGTTTCTCTCAATCGGAGGCTCCACGAAGCCTAAGGGCAGCATCCCCATTCCTCAGTCTAAAAGCCCTTTGCAGCCTTAAAGAGCATCTATTCCTGGGCCATCTTATGGCTTTCTCTTCTGTGGGCTGAGTAATCTTTGGTTTCCAGGGACCTTTGTGGAGTTATCTCTACTTCCTTCACGTTTGGCCTTGGCTATCGAGACAGCTCCAGGGCCTGGGGGTTAGGATGGGTTCCCCAGTGACCAGCCTGTGGCCTCCTTGGAGCAGGCCTGGAGCTAGCCCCTCCTCCCCAGCCCAGCCCTCAGCCTTCTCTGAAAGAGATGTTGTGTTCTCTTGGCCCTCCCCCTGCCACATCCCCTTCCTCCCAGACCTCTGGTCCCCAGGCTGCTGTCCAGCAGTCCCTCTGTGAGCAGACTCCAGTGACACATGGCTTTGTTAGAAAACCTCATTAGCAGAGACAGAAAGGCGTGAGGCAGCTCAGAGCAGCATTCCAGGTGTCAGTTGAGAGGGGCTGCAGGAGGAAAGGGCCATTAAAGCCTACTGAGGTCAGTCCCTGGTAGACTGAAAATAATAAATTGTGACCTGGGAGAGGGGTGGGAAGTGAACTGGGGAGTTCAAAGGGGATGCCCCATGCTCAAGCCAGGATTGGAAGGCCCTGGGACCCAGAAAGGCCTCCAGCTCTTCTGAGCCTCAGAGGTGAGGTTTGACCAGCCTCCATGATGGAATTCCTGGAAAATGGAGGATGGGCCTCAGGAGACTGAGCCCTCAGTGCCCCCAGCATGGACTTAGCACATGCAGGTGCTCAACAAGCCTTTGACGAATGAATGAATATTTAGCCTATTCCCAGGGAAGAGAGCCAGCAATAGCTTAGACTTTCTGAGCACTCCTTGCCTATCTATAAGCTCTTAGGAACGCCACACCACAAGTATTATTAGCTCCATTTTAAAGATAAGAAAGTGTAGATACCGGAATGTATTGTTTGGGGCTCCTCTGGTTCTTCAAGAACTCACTAGAACTCTACCTACTGATATTTGGAACTTCTGAACCACGGACACATTCCTTCCTTCCACAATTAGTCATTAAAAGGCTGAATGAGGATTGGGACTGAAGCAGCAGTTGAAATTCACTCCTACAGGGTAATTAGTGTGAATGACTGGAATCTGGAATTCTCTGTCTGGAGCGGGGAGGGGGGAGTGCCCCAGTGAGGGACAGCTCTGCTGAGGGAGGCAGAGGACAGTGTGGCCAGTGTGGATGCTGGCCCCACTGCAGTGAGCTCAGCGAGCTCTGTTTGCCTTCACTGGGCAGGGACACACAGGGGCCATGTATTTTTGTCATGCCCAACGGGGAATGTGCTTGATTTATGAAGTCTTTTAAACCTGAGGCTCCCTCATAAAGGAGCTTTGAGGAGACGACAGTGAACATAGTTATGAAAGACCTTCCTTTCTGGGGATCTGTCAGCAAGGCACCGCTGCCTGCCTACCCTCAAGGATTAGAAATCAGGTGCCCCGCCCTAGGTCTAGACTGGTGGGGTTCAGTGACCCAGGAGAATTGCACATGGACTTGTGCCTTGTCACCCATTCCTGCTCAGGTTTCTTGCCCTCTACATCTCAGTGGAAACCTGCCCTGAGAGATCTCAGATTCCCTGATGCTCTTGGCCTCCAAGGCCCAAGCTTCCCATGGACAAGTCACTCACCTCCCTGAGACTTGGTTTTCTCATCTGCAAAATGAGCATAATAATACCTGCCTCAAGGTCCTTGTAGTAACTATCTAAGCCCCTATCAGCTGGATGACTCTCTTCATGCTCTTCTCTCCAGCACCTCACACAGGGCACACAGCAGTGGGTGGGGAACTGCAATTTGTCTAACTGAATTCTACTGGATTCAATGATGAGATTAAGTGAGAAGTGTTTGAAAGCTCTTGGTCAGCATTTAGAATTTGAATTAAATCTGAATTTAAATCTGACTCCTACAGATGCAGATCCTGAGACCCTGGCCTAGATTATGTAATGGGGTCCCAGGGTTCCAACTCTCTCCTCCCAACCCTCTTGGGGCCAGCCCAGAGGACTTTTGTCTCCCTCCCAGGTGCCCCTCCCCCAGCCTGGACCTCCTGGCTTCTCCCCATCCAGGCAGCAGCTCCTGTGGTCCCTCTGGGGCAGTGGGCGTCCCTCTGTCGGCACAGCCAGGCTGGGCCCCTCTCCAGGAAAGGGGCTGAGGGGTGTGAAGGACTGGTGTGTGCGACTTTGTTTATTTTCTCTGAAGGATCCTGCCTGAGCCCTGCTATAAAAATAACCTGCCTGGAAACCTCATCTCTGAGGGGGAGAAAGAGGCTTTTGTATCCAGAGAAGTAACTCTAACGGCCTCCTTGTACCTTCATCTCAGCCCCAAGCATCAAGGAAGAGCTGGCTAAAGTAATGAGGGGCCAGGGCCCAAGTGAGAGGCGTGCAGGGCAGCTGCTGATGGAGGGCAGAGGAGGCAAAGCAGGGAGGGAAGGTGGAGGGGAGAAAGGAGAAAGGGACGGCAAAGGGAAAGCTGAAGCATCCCCCTGCCTGCTTGACCCAGGAGTTTCCAAAGCAGGAACAAAGGGTTGAAAGAAGGAAGAAATCAACAAGAGATAAAAGCCAGTGGAGATACATTAGATATCAAGAGTAAGGCAAAGAGGCCAGGAGACAGGAAGATCAAGTCCAGCAGAGAAGAGAGAAATGGGAAGAGGCTGAAGTCAAAGGACAAAAACAGAGAAAGGTGTTCACCCACAGTGATACAGAGCTTCAGGGATCAGAGAGAGACTGTAGCCCTGGTGTAAGAGACTGCTTCTAGATGTAGCTAAAGATTTGGTCCCACTCCTGGGATCCCCACTGTGTCCCTTCCCTGAGGGAGAAGGCCGCGCAGGGTCAGTGCAGGGCCACAGGGCTCATTCCTGCTCAACTGCGTGGCCCAGCTCCTGCTCTGGGATAGGCACGAAGACACGGGCCCAGTTCAGGTTTCTCAAGATATGTCTTCCCAAGAGCCATATTCAAAGGCAAGACATAATCTGCAGGAATGAAAGAAAACTGGCACTGGATTCAAGAGGCCTGATTCAAGTCCCAGTTATCCCACTTTTTAGCGGAGTAGTCTTGTACAAACCGTTTAAAGTCTCCCAGCCTGGATCTCTTACCTGTATATAAATAATTAGTCTCACCACCACCACCTCCCAGGGCCATTGGTCAGATCCATGGAGGGGAATTCAAATGGGCTCTCTACAGTGGCAGTGAGACAACAAGAGGGAATGACCCACTCAGACACATTTCTCCAGGCACTGGCAATGGGCTGGTGTTGACCTAAAATTCATCAGAGTATTAGCCTGTTCTGAAAGCTGAGGAAGAGGATCTCTCTGCTATAGCCAGAAGGTCAAAGGGAAGACCAGGCCGTTAGCCATTTAGAGAAGAATAGATTCCACTATTAACCATGTAAGTGAAGTCCTTTGCTGTAAGAATTCTCCCATAGTTTTTCATCACCAAAACTTGAGATGAATTCACATAAAATCACAAGTTGGTAGGAAACATGCCATTGAAGATATCCTTGAAACCTTTGTCTAGGAGGAAAGGTTTACCTCTCCTGGGATAATTTATGGGGCCAGCAGAAAGTGACATATTATTGCCCCCAATAATGGGGGCTTGGAGCTGGTGTTGAGTGACACAGATCAAAGGGGAGAATGGAGGTAGATAGAGTCCAGGATGCCTTAAAGTAACTTCCAGAGGCAGAAATTAAAAATATGGAGAGACTATAAAGGAAGCTCTATGTTGGGGACAAAGAGCCTGGCAGCACAGCTGTCCACCAAAGCTAGGAGAGAGCTAAGGAGCTACAGGAGCCATGATCAGAAGCAAGCTGTTGGCTGAACAGAGTCCCAAGAGAGAAACAGGGAGTGGGGCTATAGCAACACAGCTGCTGGGAAACAGAAAGGAGTAGGCTTGCTGATGCTACTGAGACTAAACCCCAAACCAGTCCTCACTAATACATTTGATAACAGATTCATGGTATGTGCTTAGCATACTAATTACAGTAATAATAATAATTAATAATAATAATAATAACAATAAATGGTTTGCACTTTCTGTGTGCAAGGCACTGCTCTAGACACTCTACATGCATCATTGCATTTAACCCTTACAAATACCCTCTGTAGAGGACATGGTTGTTGCCTCCCCAGCAACCATCATGCTCCACCCCTACTGTGTAGCCGACTTGCAGTTTGGTAGGGTTAGTGCCAGTCCTCATTCCCAGGGTAGGCTCTGGTAGATCTGAGCCCGTCAGGGTAATCCCATCACTTGTGCCAGAGTGACTCCTTCAGGTTGGTACAAATGAAGCATTGGCCAGGCCGGAACTTGATTTAATGATGAGGGAAGAAAAGACCTCTCTTCCCTTTTTGTGTTAGACTGTGATATGTGCAGATGTGAAGCCTGGAAGTGCTACTAGCCATCTTGGGATCATTAGTGAGCCATACTGAGGATGACCCAACATACCAGGAAGGCAAAGCAAAGAGAATCACAGAAAGCAAGTTGAAGCCCTGATCAAACTATTCCTAAAACCCTCATGACCTTAGGATTTTCAGTTATATGAATTAATAAAGTTTATTATTGTTTAATGTAGCTGAGTTGGATTTGGGGGCAGGTAACTTGTAATTGAAAGTGTGAAGAATATGAGCATGAGGCCCAGGGAATTAAGTAACTTATATACAATACGTGAGGAAGGCAATATGAATCTATAGCCTACGCTCTTAAAACAGCATTAACAAAACCAGCATGGCTGCATAACGGCTATACACCAGCTTTGTGCTTAATCACTTTTCATATTGTCTCACTGCATCCTCACAAAAACCTTTGGAGATGAGAACTACTATTATCCATATTTTAATAGACAAGGAACTAAGTCTTAAGCAGTTTAAGTAACATGACCACCAGCTCTTAAGCAGTAGAGTTTAATTTGAATCCAGGTCTCCGTGATCAGGATGCTGGCCTTCTCTTCAATCTGGTGGGTAGTCTGACCAAGAATGACCCAGGATGGTCTGCCGCACTCCCTGTGAGGATGAATTGATTTCCAATTGCTCTGTACCATTTGGTTGTATCTCTCCATGGAGATTGCACAAATGGGTGAGAATTAAAGGGAGGCAGGAGATCAATTTTTGCCCAATATTAGGAAGAGATGTCATTCCTATTGTTCCAGCAATGGAGTGGGGTGCCTGGGAGAGTCCGAGTTCTCCATGCCTGAGAAGCCAGCAGGCCAGGAGACCACTGGTGCCTGCACCAGACAGATACTGGGCTTAACGGAAAGGCCCGTGTTCTATACTCCTGAGAACTCTTCCCTCCCTGGCCTCAGTTTCCCCACCTATACAGCAGTTGGGGCAGGACTAGGTGGAGACTAGGGTCTCTTCCAGCTTGAACATTCCTGCATTCTGGAATTCCCAGAGGAAGGACTCTAGGCTTCAGGGTCTGGCTGAGAGAACAGAGACATGGCTGTGTGGGCCAGCTTGGTAGAACAGTGGAGCTTATTGAGCTTGCAGTTCCCTGAAACAGAAACAGCCAAACGGTGCATGCAGAGAAGATAAATTCATCTGTGGGTCTGGTGAGAGTAGCTGAAAAAAAATGCAGTGCTTAAGAGCTGTCCAAGGAGAGCCCATTTTCAATTAGTCTGCCTACAAGATGGAAAGAGCACACGGGGCCACATTCTACCCCAGCCAGAAGGAAAATAGTGAGCTTGGAGATGGCAGTCCCCATGGACACCACATGGACCAAGAAGCCCTACCTGGTCGGGACTCCCTAACATGGGTTCCACTTCCCATGGAGGTCTGTTGGGGTTGTGCTTATAATTAGCAAAGGGAGTTCTTTTGAAAATTTGCCTTGAATTAAACCTAAATCATTGTCATGCGTGTAACACAAAGGTGTTTCTTTCAGCAGCATAGAAACCACCCTCACAAAGTTGTGAGGCCAGAATCAGACTGAGGAGGCCTGGGGTCTCCTTTCCTGGATATCTTTGTGTTGGACTAGAGGCCAAGATGTGGACAATATAAAGCTTCTGGTGGTTTCTCTAGGACGGTCCCTTCACCCTTTGCTCTAATGATGACTAATGTTGATGTAGTAACTATTTTCAATGTGCTTTGACATCTGCAATTTCATTTGACCTCTCTATAATCCACTGAAGTAGACCATTGTATAGTATTATGCCCATCTTAGAGAGGAGAATAGGGAGGTCCAGAAAGGGTAAACCTAAGATCTCTTGGGTAGCAAATGATGGTTCTGGGGCTTGAACCTGAGCTTCTTGGCCCCAAATCCTATGCCCTATGCTCTATGGTACACTGCCACCCCTCCACACCCATTATTGGGGCCGGGAGTACTGACTTTTTCAGGGTAGGAAGATGTCTGTGCTGGAGCAGGAGGTGACAGCTAAGTGGAGACCAGTGCACCTGAGGAAGGTACTCCATGAGTGTGGTCCAGTCAGCGGGAGGAATGAAGGCTTTCTGGAAACAGCCTCATGCCCACCTTTGAGAGAAAAGGGAAGTAAGGAAACAAAGCCATGGAAAAAAAGGCTCCTACAAAGTTGTAAGTCACATTCTTTCCAGGCTTAGAAAATGCAACAGTGACTACCATCCTTACCCTCAGAAAGGAAGTGGACCCCAAATCTAGAAGGGCCAAGGAAAAAAGTGTGAGAATAATGGAGTTTAGGAGTGTCCAGCAATGGAACTGGGAAAGGAGATGGAGATTCCCTGAACCCCCCCATTCCCTGGTAGAGCTGACCAGACCACATCCTCCAGAACTCCTGAGGGCTAGAGCTCTTTCCTACATTCTTTGATTCCTTCTAGACTCCAGTCTGGGGATAAAGGGGCTGGAATTAAGTTCAGAGGTATCCATCAATAATCCAGCTGGCATTATTTCCTATCTTTTCTGCTCCTCTTGGTCCCACAGAGGCTGAAGGGGGCAATGGCATGGATTATGGGAAAAAGAAGATAGGGGATCAGTATCAACAAGTGGTTGAGGGAACTCTGAGCCCTAACAGCAAATCAATTAGAATTTGCAAAACTCTTTCATATAAAAATAAACAGCAAATAAGTCTTTGATTTTATGCCTCAAAAGAAGTAAGATGTGTTTGATTGTCTGGGGGAGCAGCCAGCATACAGCCCCTCCACTATGATTCTTCCTGACACAGTCCCTCCTACTCACCCTATCTTCCTAGCAGGCCTGCTCCTGGTCCCTGAGACCCCCATTAGGGACCCTATGGTATGATGGGTGTGGGCTGCTCTCTGGGTGAAGAGAGGGTCTGAAGAACCCCCCATATGCAGTTCGAGCAGCCCAAGGTTCCTAAGGATGGAGATGGAGGACGCTGGGTTGGAGAATTCCTTGTAGAAGTCAAGAGCAGTGAACAAAGAGGCCTTTGAACAAGGACTTGGCAAAAGGTCTGAAGAGCCTTCAGCTCAGCCTCCTCACTACCCTCATATCCCCAAGGACTGGCTTGGGCAGACTGCTGGCTCTGGCTTCTTCTCCCAAAAGGGGATTCCTTATGCAGCTTTGTGCTCCAGATTCTTCAGTGCAATGCCTGATTCATCTGAAATGTCACCAGGGAGGAAACCTCACCCTCCACGTTCTCTCATTCTTTTTCCTTCAATAGTAAAGACTTTGAAGATAGACAAATCTCCTTTCACTGTTAGTTTCTACCACTTACTGGTTGAGTGATCCTGAGCAACTGACAATCTCCCTGAGCCTCAATTTCCTCATCTGTAAAATGGGAATAATGTTATTCGCTTCGTTGGTTGGTTACACAATGCCTGGCACATAGTAAACACTCAATAGACTCTAGTATCATGGTTATTATTCTTAATATCCACCCCATCCTCCATTCTTTCTTGCTCCTTGACCTTTGTTAAATTTGACCTTCCACCTTGACCCCAGTCTGAACCTATCCCAGCACACGGGTCCATCGGATGAGAGAGCCTAAATTGAGCCTGAGCTGGGCTCTTCATGGAGGTGATGGGGTGTGCAGTTCTCTAACATGGGGGTATAGGAGTTGGGATCATGTGGAGGAGGACATCAGGCACTGAGTGCAAGGGGAGGCTGACACTGACCTTAGGTGATTCTGTGGACTTACAATGGCCATGTTTCCAATACTTGCAGAGCCCTTAACTCATACAGAGTCCTGAGTTCACTGACTCTTAAGTTTTGAGGGAGTTCAAGGGACCTCTGAGAAACTGGCTAAACTTATGAAACCTCTTTTCAGTAAAATGTAGAATTCTACATGCTTTGCATATAACTTCATTAGGTTTATCTGTGGACCTCAGGTTTACCCCTATCCATCTAACAGGTCAGAGACTTAAAGCCTAGAGGGGTTAAATAACTTGTCTGAGAACAACAGCTTGTAGGTGGCATAGCTGTGACTTGAACTCAGATTTCAATAGTCATCTCTCTTCCTCCACTAAAAGGAAATGCCTCCATCTTGTTCTTTGGTGGAGATTGTGTTCACCTCCCCTCTCAGGTGCTGGGAGAATTTGCAAGCCCACAGTGAGCTCCCTGGGGTCCCAAAGAGATTGTTTGAGGGTTAATTCAGGTGGGTTCAGAGTTGGGTAGAAGAGATTGAGAAAGGCAAAGCTAGAGCCCAAGAGCCAAGAGCCCCCTGCACATGGTGGTGAAGGGTTAACACAGCTTGAGTGTGGCTTTGTGTGTATGTGTGCTCGAGAACAAGGTTGCATGTGCAAAGGCTCACGTCTCTCACTTGTGTGTGTTGGTGCTACAGGACCAAGACCGCAGACCAGCCTGGAAGAGAGGTGCCACAGGGTCCTGGTATGAATGGGCCTCTGTATTCAAAGCTGTTTGAGCCTCTGTGTGCACAGATCCCATTAACTCGCCCTAAGCCATATGTGGAAAGGGTAAGTGAGGCCCAGAGAAGCCCAAACCACTCAGGATCCTTCTGATTTGAGAATGAAGAAGACACAGAAGAAAGAAATCATACAGACCCAAACTCCTATATGAATAGAGTACATACACACATTCCTGGTACCCCATATTAACTTCTCTTCTCAACCCTATCGTCAACCATCTCGGTATTTGGGGGGAGGAATCTTTGGCTGATGTCCTAAGACAGATTCTAGAGAGCAGATCTCATTTGCTTTAGTGGTTGTCTCAGTTTTATACTATGTGTGTCTGTCTCCTCTGTGTCTGTGAGTCTGGGTGTGGCTTTTCCTTTCCCTGCCTTACCTGTAGCTCCTGAAGTGCATGTTCATACTTCCAACCCAGCCAGCAGGCCTCATTGCACCCATTATGCCTGTAATGGACAAACTTGGTACCAAGTCCTGTCCTGAGTCCCATGTTCCCTCTCACCCTCTGGGTCCCTGTTGCCCTTGGCTGTGGTTTGTTTAATGGAGCAACTCCTGTCTGAGAGCAACCCAGAGCTCAGGACACAGGGAAACACTTGTCCAAACTTGCTATTTTTTCACCAAAGGTGCCAAACCACAATGATGGACTTAGTGGCCTGGCTGGGCACCTTCCTCATCCCTCCAGCCACTAGCTTGGCCTCCATTCCCCTGGCTGGCCCTAATTTCCAGTGGCCTCTGGTTTAGGACTTCTAGTTACCAATGAATAAATGGTTGAATGGATGAATGAGTAATTAGATGGGCAAATAGTTAAATGAGTAGATGAATGAATGAATGTATGAATGAATGAATGAATGAAGACTCTAAGATCAAGTAGATATTCAGATCAAAACCTAATCTGGTTCCTTGGTCCAAACATGGGAAAGAAGGAAGGAGAGACACAGGTCTAGAAGGTGTGGCCATCTTATCTCTGAATCTAAAGGAAATCTTTTAGCCCAGATCCTTTATAGTGTGTCTTTGAGACTCTAATGGAGGTCTGGTTGAATGAAAGTGGCCTTTTCTCTATCCTCATGTCTATTCCTCAGGCTCCTTCTTGCAGAGCCTTCTTTGCCTGCTAGAAAAAGTGCTCTGAAGCGGGACAAAGTAGCACTGAGTCAGGAAAGAGGTGGGTAGACGAGATGAGCCTCAGGTTGATGGGAGTGCCATGGAACCAAGGCCTTGGGACAAAATAATCAGGGCTGGGGCTAGAGCAGTGCTGTTTGGACCAGAAGATAGAAGACATTTCTAGGACCTAACACAGAAGCTTGGCATATAGTAGGCACTTAGTATTTATTGAACGCATGAATGAATGAATAAAACATTTCTACGTCCTCTTCTCCCTGGTTTATACATCAAAATCTTTTTCTAAGGGGTAGATTCTCCAGAGCTCTGGACCACTAAGGGCCTTCCTCTGGGAGAATGAATTAAGGTCAGCAGTCCTGTTGAGGGAAAGAGGGACAATGTGTGCATCTTCACCCCTGCTAATCAAGGTCCCCCTCCCTTACCCTCAGCTTCCTCCAGCCCCACCAACAGTCACCATGGTGTTAATCCAGAAGTTGGGGGCACCAGGAGGGAGTAACAAAAAGCCTGTGTGTGTGTGTGTGTGTGTGTGTGTGTGTGTGTGTGTGTGTGTGTAACTGTGAAGGTCTCAGGCTCCTCACCCCACAGGGCATAGGATGATATATAGGGCTGGAGGGTTTGGTTGGTGGCAGGTGATCCTCTCGTGGAGGGGGAGGTGGCTTAGCTGATGAAATAGGCAGCTCCATACTACCAAGGCGAGAGCTATAGGGCTCAGAGACCCCATTTAGGGGTCCTGTCCCCCAAGTCAGGTGCTGAGATTTTCCGGGAAGGAAATGATCAGAGCTCCTGAGGACCTTGCTGCTGGGAAGTACTCCTAATGTTTGATCACTATTCCCCACTGCAATCTGCCCCAGGAGGGTTCCAGCAGGAGATTTCCCTTAAAGCTTATCCATGGGCAAAGCTGAATTAGACCTGGAAAGCCTGGAATTTGAGGCCTGAAGAGGCTTGCTTCTGGTCTGAGCCAGAGTCCATTTTCTGAGCAGACACACAGAACTGTTGGCTCAGGGCAGGCAAGGAAAGGCCTTGTGAGCCAAGGGAAAACAATTAGGAGTAATTACCATCAAGAAAGGCCCCCAGTGAGGGGTGAGGGTGGGAAAGGCCATCTGTTTAAGAGGAAGCTGAAAGTGGCAGGCTGATTTTGGGAAAGAAATTGGAGAGAGAGTGTGGGAGGAAGGGTTGAGTGTGTGTTGTCTTTCTTTTCCAGTAAGAGTAGAGGACCCCTCCCCCCTCGCCTCTAGCTTGAACTAAATTCACCTCACCAGGGGCACTGTATATGGAGATGGGAGGGGGTAGCAGGAGGGCACAAGGCTGCGCATTCCTGAGATTCTCAAATCAGAATGCAGATGGCAAGGGGAAATCCATACTGAGAGAACAGGGCATGAGACACAGAAGTGAAAGATGAAACAGAACACTCTGGAGCACCGAAAATGTTCCACACGTCCCTATACACTCACCCTTGATTCCTGAGACTCTGTGGGGATGAGCTGGATCTGCCTGTTGTCTCTGCTCCCCACCCCTTGATCCTTAGTCCCTCCCCTTTCTGGGTTAGAACCAGGGGCCTCAAAGGAAGTTTTGCTAATGTGGGCAGTCTAGAGCTGGGGAGGAGTGGGAGCAACAAGGACAGTAGAGGAAAGGGTTGTCAAGAGGAGAGTGAAGAGAATTTCTTGGTACCCCTTTCTGGAGAAGCCAAGAAAAAATGAACCCAAAGACAGAGGGACCCTGCCATTCCCCTTGATCTTCTAAACTAAGGTGAAGAGAAAACCCTGCTCTGAAGAGAAAAGAGGGAGGACTGGACTTAGTCACTTGGTAAAGGTTCTCTTTGGTTTCACTGGCAGAGCCCAATGATGTCTAGGTCAGGCACTTGCCCTGTCGACATAGAATACGCTGGCTGTGTGAAGCAGCAAATCACAGGGCTTTGAGGGCTTTGAGAGCATGAAGACATGCTCTTAGGCTAAAGTCCCTATTTCTGTCACTGACAGCCTGTGAGACTTTGGGCAAGTTATTCAATCTCTGCTCATTTTCTAATCTAAGAAATGTGTTTGATAATAGTACCTACATAATACACTTGTGAGGATTAAATGAGGTAATATATATAAAGTGTTTGGCACACAAGGCTGGGGCCAGGGCCTTAATAAGTGTTGACTCATTATTATTATTGGAAGAAGATAGCTCTGTTAAGTGGATAATGAATTTGGAGCCAGAGACCCTGGCGGAGGTTGCACTGTAAGTCAGACATGAGGAAGTGAAGACTTAAATAGGGTGGAAGCTATCAAAATGAAAGGGAGGCACAGCTCAGAGATGCTGAATAACATTCACTTTTTCAACAATTCTTTCCTTCGACTGCTCTAGGCACTTGGGATGTGGCATGAACAGAATAAACATTTAATGAGAGAAAACAAGTGAGTAAATAATAGATATTAAATGCTGCAGACTGATCTCATCTGATCTTGGAAGCTAAGCAGGGTCGGGCCTGGTTAGTACTTGGATGGGAGACCACCTAGGAATACCAGGTGCTGTAGACATAAAAAAAATAAAAAATAAAAAAAATAAATAAAAATATAAATGCTACAGAAAAAAATGAAGTTAAGAGGGCTACAGAGTATAAAAAATGGGGTGTGGGGATGACATTCCATCAGAGCCCAGAGGAAGTGAGGAAGCAGTCAGGAGGATACCTGGGGAAAAGCCTTCCAGACATATGAAACAAGTAGAATGGCCATGAGGTGGAAGCAAGGTTGGTTTGTTAGACAAACATGTAAGTAGGCCTGTGTGGCCCAGACCAGTGAGCCATGGCAGAGTGGTAAGGGATTATTGGAGGTAGAGGGCCACCAACTGAGCAGGGCCTCATAGGCCACTGTAGGCATAGATAATTAGCCAGGGATGGGCTGATGGGAAATGGGGCACAGGTACGCAGAAAGCAAAACATTATTCCTGTAGTTCAGGAAGTGTCTAGAACACACGTTCCTTAAGGAACACGAACCCCACCCCCTTGCCTTTGTCTTTCTACAGCACCCAAGACCAAATCAGGCACCTGGGGAGTTGTTGGGGTACAGAGGCTGACTCTAACTCTCACAACCGGGCCCAGGTCCCCACTGTGAAGGCACTTTGTCCAGGTTCAGTGGACATGCAGACCCAGGCAATTGTCAGTTATCGTTAACCACATTTAGCAGTCAGAAAATAAGAGTGGCTTGAAGGTTTCCCTCATCACTCAAGCCATTTTCAAATGGCTGAAAAATCTTAACCATGCCTAAAAAATGTTAGAACTCAAGAATGCCCTGAAGACTACAATAGACTCCTCTAAAAACACATATAAAACCATTTCACCAACATAGTGGAAGATTTATTTTAGAAGTCAGTGCTTTATGTTTTATTCTTTGGAGTGCGAGCCTAACAGGGAGAAGAGAGGGCATCTTTTCGATGTTAGATTGTGAGGAGTGCAGGAGAGGGGTAAGGAGACAAGGGATGCTGTGAGCAGAGTGGGTTGGAGCCCCGAATGGTGTGTTTGGCTCAGGAGGGCTCTCTGGCCAGCCCCACAGACAGACCTGGTTTTAAAAAGTGCCAGGGAGCCACAGATTTGCATGTTATTTGCGTTCAGGATTCAATTCCAGGTATGTGGAATGAAATGAATGAATGAACAGTATTCAGACTCCTGGTTAAGGGGTGGACTCAGGAATTCAGACCACACTGAGGATCCAATCACTGGTTCAGCTTGGATCAGGAGACACAGACACAGACAGAGACAGAACAAACAGTCAGAGAGACAGAGAGACAGTCTGAGAGAGACAAACACCAGCAAGTCTTTTTTTTTTTTTTTTCCACCAGGGAGTTTCCAGTCAAAGCAAGAGAGCAAAATCCACAAAATTTATTTTAAATAAATCACCTTTTAAAAACTAGGGAGTCACACGTATATTGGCAGATAAAGGCAACATCATCCCTGACTTCTCTCCACCTCTGTCCCTTCATCACCCACATCCAGTTTCACATTGGACCCTGTGCCTAGGAGCCTGCCTTCTTAATAAGGTACATTGCTTGGTGTCTGTCAGCTTCCTAAATAAGTTAGATTACAAGGTCCTTGGGGACAGGTGGCTTTTACTTACTTGGTCAAACCATCTCTTCATTCCATCCATCAGGCCCCCAAGCCAGGCACTTAAACATATGCTTATTAAACACCTAGCCAAAGGGGCTCCACAGAAGTATAAGGCAAATGTCCTCCAGGAACTTAGCTCTGGCTAATAGACAAGGCATAGGCAGCATGACAAACAGTCCATTTAAAGGAAAAGGCAGACAGGGACCCAAAATCTCAATCTATGTGATATACTCTTATCACTGAAAATAAAAAGATGGAGAAAACTATACATAATAGCAATACACATGGTTAGAGGAGAAAGAAAACTTTGATTAGCCCACTGGGACAGAGGTTGAGATCCCTGAAGGGCATGCTGAACTGAGGAAGGTGTTCTGTATAGGGTAGAGTGGGCATTAGGTTTGGGACCAGAGATGAACTGTTGGGGATCACAGAGGAGGTGTAGCCTCACTGAAGGCTGCCATGAGCAGTCCTTCCCCCAAGTGCTACAATACTCTTTCTGAAATATTTAATCAAGTTGCCCCTAACCCCTCTCTGGCAGGCCAGAGACACAGCTTACATTCCTGGCTTGAGAAAAAAAGACCAAAATCATTCACCTCCCCTCAGTGGTGACATGTCTGTCTATTCCTGATGTAAAAGACAGGTTACAATACAAATACCATGTGGAGTTATTTTCTGATTACAAGGGCTGCAGATGTCCAGATAAGAGATACTATATTGTGAAAATGGAAGGCTTAAAGGAGACGGGACTTGGATGTGTGTGCCCTGTAGGTATTTATGAAAGGAATAAGAGTAACTGAATGAGGGACACCTAGCAAATTGAAGACTCTGGGCTCCTTATGTACCTTTCTGCTACACACTTTGCCTTCCTAGCACTTATGTTCTGCAGAACATGGAAGGATACTCTCCAGAAGTCAAGCAGTTGATGGCTACTCCTCAGCTGAGAATGGAGAAAAGTCAGCAGCTATGATCTGTCCCATTAGGATAAGACTGACCTGGGGCCTTAACTCTTAAGACCAAGCCAGTAATAACATTGGCCTTAAACTTTAATTTTGAATCTCTACCTTGACCAATGTCTATTCCAAGCATAGTGGCCCTGACATTTCAGAATCCTGGACATCTGGTCCAACACCTCACAACTGGAATTATCCCTACTCTATCCACGGCTGACTAGAGAGGCAGGTCATAGTAACACTTCCTCAAGGTTTATCTACTAGCTCAGTTTCCTATTTTCTTTTTTCCCTTCCACAGGGGATGCATGTGTAAGTTATCTCTTATCTTGGTGGGTGACCATCATGACATTCCCTTACGTCCTTCCCCTCCTTCAAAGCTGGGAATGGTAGTCAAGGGCTCTCAATACACTGATGTTGGGATTCATCTCAGCTAAAATAGGCCCTGAAAGAAAGGAAGAAACTGGGCTGGGCCTTGTCTCTTCCAAAATTTGAAGCTCTGGAGAGACTGTTCCTGGAGATCTGGCGACTTTCCCAGGAGCTCAGCATGTAGCCCGTTTGAGTCAACAATGGGGTCTGACAGCCTTTTACCTCCCTCTCTGATTCTCATGGGTATATAAAGTCACAGGGTAAAACCATCACATCCCACTTCATCTTGGCCTATACAGGTGGAGCAAGGGAGAAGACAAAGCCCAAATGTCATCTTTCTTCATCTGACAAGACATATTTGAGAGCTGGAGGGATGGCAAAGGAGGACTAGACTGAAACATTAAAAAACACTGGAGCTCTTAAATGAACTCTCTCCCTTTCTATCTATTAGAGCCTTTTTATGGGCATGTAAAAACAGGTGGTGATGGACAGGCTATGGGATGTGGTTGCTGGAAGTGTACTTCCAGGTTACCTATTTCTACCCCAAGGCCACTAAAACATGGAGACTGATATTGCTAGTGTCAGTAGATGCTAGGATGATTACAGGGGCTAAAAAAGTTGATATCACAGAGAAGCATGAAGCACTTCACATACAGAGCAGTCAATTTACAAAGTCTCCAGGCTACATAAGGAAAAAGTACTTCCATTCAATACTAACGAGGACCCTGGAAGCAACAAGTGGGTCCTCGATAACAAATGGGATGGAACTGGCCTCTGTGCCTTGGACCATGTATTTTCAGATGAACAGAAATGGTCTACCTAATTTTCTCTGTACAGGGCCCAGGACTGATTTTTGGGACTATGATTTCTGTTAATGGCTCTATAACTGACATCTAGAGTTTATCAACACTCAAATGTTCCTTTTTTAGGGGAGGTAGGTGACTATGAACACTGAGTACAGGGTAGAGAGGAACATAGGAGAAAAGAAAAGCAATTGCCTTATTTAGTTTAAAGCAGGTTAAACAAGATATTGGTAACATGCCCTTGGCCATGGAATACAGAAATGTCCCCCCGCCCCCGTCCTCCCCGCCACTCCCCATCATCAAAGCCCACCCTCAGATGAAGGCAAAAGTAAGTTTCCAGATGCTGGCCCTACTCTCATTGGCTAGCCCTCTGGAAAGACTGGCTCACTATAACAGTCTGTATTTGGTGCCCACTGAGTCACATAGTCCTCACACTAGGTCTCAGCTTGGCCCACTCCTACCATGAAAGGTGGTTTCAGGATCACTAACTCCTACCTTGTATAAAACTGCATTGGTCAGAAAGGGGGACCAAGTTCAGACAGGCTCAACAGTCCTTATGTATTTTTCAAGGTGCTTTTGTTGCATGTTTCATTTTCTGCTATACATGGTAATAAATATTTGTTGCTTTGGTCTACAAAAAGTCTGTGAAGGAAGTAAGACATATGTTATCTAAACAAACAATACAGAGAATTATCTTGCTCTGAGTCCCCCAAACAATAGCAAGAGAGACTGACTCAGGCCTTTTGATTCATATAGTCCAAGTCTATACCATACTGCCACTTTTCAACTTGTCATTTAAATACATTAAATACCGACTCAATGTTCAGGAGTCCTATAATAAGTCTGCATGTCATTGTTTTCTAAAAGAGAAATGTGAAAGGTCCCAGCAACTCATATAGGAAGCTATTTATTTCCTATAGAAAACACCAACTGAAAGAAAGAAAAGGGAGAGAGAGAGAGAGAGAGAGAGAGAGAGAGAGAGAGAGAGAGAGAGAGAAAAGAAAACAAAACAAAACAAAACAAAACAAAACAAAACAAAACAAAAGGTGGTCTTCTCTTAAAAGGGAGGCAGTTATGAAAAGGGTAGGACATCTAATTGCTGGAGTGGAAACAGTAACATTCAGTTAACAATGGAATATTTAAAAAAAATAGTCTTTTTTTTTTTTTCAAATTGTAACTTGTGGTAAAACATAGAAAAATGTACTAAACAAGCTTGATATAAAACAGTGAGTTAAATTTTCAAATAAGCCCAAGGAGAAAGCACAATGCTGGAAAGGATGGGGGTACAAGGGAAGAGGAGAAAATATTTCATACAAAACTACCTAATACACAAAAAGTATAAAATGTTCCTATTTTGGAACTTAAGTACAAAAATGACACTGGCATTGGATCATTTCACTATCTAGCCTGAGGAACGTTCGGAGGGTGGGGGAGATGCTACAAAGAACAAAAGAAATAGCAGTTTTTTTAAATTTCGAGTTGATCAGTCCAAATTCCACCCGTTTTCCAGTTGAAAAATCTCACCTCTCTCATAAACCGCTACCCCCAAGCCAAAGTTCACCCAGGCCTCAAAATATTCTGTTAGGAAGTCCACAAACACCCTACACATAGGGGCTGGGATCTGTGCGTGCTGGAGCTAAATTTGGAAAATGGAAATAAATCTACAGGCTAAAATGGTGAACACATTCAGCCCTTAAAAAAAAAAGGAAAGAAAAAGCATATCCCTGTGAAATATATATATATATATATTAAATTCTCTGTGGTTAGAAACACATTTAAACTAACTAGCCACAGACCACACTAGACTTGCATTCATCCAATGCTGGAATTTTATGCTAAAGACTGAGGTCCTTCTTCTTCTTGGTCAGAAGTAGGCGGCAATAAAAGTGGTGCCTTGTTGCTCCACTAAACCGCTCCCTGGGTGGGTCTTTCCCATATCATGTGTTGTGAGCACATGCAAACCCCTGCTTTTAAGAAAAGGACTGCCTGGGACTTTGGGGTCTACCCAGGGTTCATGTGTTGTGCCTCAGGATGGAAAAGAAGCTACAGATGATAAAAAAAGCCTTGTATAGAAGCAGACAAATTTCACAAAGGTGCATATAAATAGGAAAAGTCCTAGAGGGACTTACGTATGTGCCCCAAAGTCCAGTTTACAGTCACTTTCCTGACATCTTGAAAATCATGTGTGCATGTATGTGTGCGTGTATATGCTGGTGGTTTTTATCCCTAACTTTTCACCCATGCCCTTTCCTACCTCTTAATAAGGCCTAACAACAAGAGTTTATGTGAAACCAAGAGTCTTTCCAAGCTTCTCTCAGTCCCCTAATTAGGGACTGAGGGAGGCTGGAGCCCTTTAAAAACAAGATGGCAGAACTGAAGAAGTGAAAAGCAGTCTCTCTCTTCAGCTTAGGGATGTCCCTCACCCCTTTCACAGCACCAAAGTTTCTTTGCAAAAATAGTATCTGAGATACAAAAGGAAAGGCAGATGTGCTTGTGAATGCATCTCGCCAGGGCCTGGTCCAGGGTCAAGGGCTTTAAAAGAACAGAAGGTTGGGAGCAGCTATTTCCAAGGTCTCTGGCTGTAGACAACAAAGAGCTGGTCCCCCACAAGGTCAATGTCTGCTAATTGAGACAGTCTTCACAAGAGCTTCCGGTGGAGGATCTCCCAGACCATTCGCTTCCGGAAGTATGGCATGTGTTGCTGTAGGAATACAAAGACACCTTAATTTTCATATCTTTTATCCAGACCCAATACTCCTTTCCCCACAATCTTTTCCTCCTTGAGGTTTTCAACTAAAATAGTCTCAGTTCCATTTCTGGCCTTTCAAATTGCTCATTCTTAATTATGTGTGATTTTTTCTTCTTTCCATTGCTTTTCCTTATTGCTATCTCTCTTGCTATTTTTCATTGTTGTAGTTTTGAAGTTTTATTGGGCACTGCCAGGTGTCCCCAAGGGGTACCCAAATGTCTCTAAGAATTTTGAGAATTATGTCTATCAAGTCCTTTACATTGAAATCTTAAGAGGATGAGTGATCTGAAGCCCGAAAATCAAAGTCACTTTTTAGGTGAAGTGTTATGGAAATTGTAGGAGGAGTCAGTCCCACCCAAGGGCTGTGGTGGAAAAATCCAGTAAGGCTGCAAATTCAAAGAGAAGTAAAGAGTTAAGTGGAGGACATAGAATAAATGATAATCTTTAGTCTCAATCCACTTTGGTCTCTGAAGGACCACATACACAGAAATAACCAATCATAAACTAAGAGAAGATTGATCAGCTGTATCAAGTGAGGGACAGAGGCAGCATAACAAATTATTCTAGGAAATTCAGGTGTAGCATGTTACAAAATATGACTGCTAACAAATAAAAGGAAATGAAGAAAATGTGCTCTTGTCCCAATTCTGTTTCATATAGGATTTTAGGTAGTTGGGGGTGATGGGCAGAAAAGAACTCTCTGCTATTGACCAGGATTCCTTGACTTTAACATGTGAGAACCTAGGATGTGGCCTACTATTGTCCTTTTTCTTGTGATATGGCACAGGCAGTAACCACCAGTGTTGCAAGCTATAGGCTGAAGCAGAGTCCTCTCAGAAGAACACCTATGGGACAGCCTAGAGACAGGGTAGTCATAGAGCTCCTTGCTAAGGCTCAGCTCACCTGGGTGAAGTTGATTGGTCTGTCTTTGGTAATACAGTCAGCATATTTGCAGGCAAACATCCCACAATCACTTCCATTCATCTGTTGTGGAATTTCCTGAAAGACCAAAAACAACAGGTGACATCTTTCCAAGATTCTTTCTTTTTGATTAGATTATAAAAATAAGAACCAAAGGACATAATTTTTACAGGGTTCCCTAAATTTTAAAAAGATGATCCTTGT
Source organism: Cynopterus sphinx (assembly GCA_030015415.1). Classification (NCBI taxonomy): domain Eukaryota; kingdom Metazoa; phylum Chordata; class Mammalia; order Chiroptera; family Pteropodidae; genus Cynopterus; species Cynopterus sphinx. Next base: position 130,708,911 of record CM057380.1, on the reverse strand, counting down.
TCCCCACTTAACACAACACAGGCTCAGAGAAAAAATAATATAGCTTCTCAGTCTTTTCTGTGTACTTCATTACTAATCATGTAGGAACTACTTGAGACTTCCATGGCAACTAAGGGGGTAAAAACTGTTCCCTTCCATAGGGGCCAAACAATCAGCAAACATGTCCCACAGCAGAGAAAATCTTAGCAAAACAGCTGGGCATTTAAAAAACCTAGTTCTACATAAGAAACACATTACCAGTTTTCCTACAAATAGCTTACTCTATTTTCCCCAAGGAACCAAACAACCAAGCCCAAGTCAGGATAAACACTAAGAGAGAAAGTCCTTAGGAATCGAGCAGTAAAATACTTTCCTTCCCAAATACTCTTATGTTGGGATTCCTTTCTCCTCAAGATAAAATGTACCTGGCTTTTCTTGCTGAAGAGCTGCCAGCCATTGGTGTCAAACTCTTTCCTTTTCTTATCAATGCTTTCTTGCTTTAAGTATTGCCTAAAGGTATTGGGAGAGAATGAGATGAGTTGTGGGGAACACTGATAACAGCTGCCACCCAAAGAACAGAGCTGACAATCCTTAGGAAGACTTTTCACATGCACTTCTGAGAAAAATATGTAATGCTGGGCTAGGTATCTTTGGACTGCTAAGTTTCCTTCAAGAACTCCCACAATTCATGCCCACCCTGTCAAAACCACCCCCCAAAAAACACATATGACCTCTACCCAGGCAGATACCCACACTCCTCTACCTATTTTTATTCCTGAGGAATGAGTTTTGATTCTTTTCATTGTTTTATATAGTCCTTTAGAACTCAATCTAATGGAATAATGATGTTTCTCTAGCAATATCAAAATATTTATTTACTATTTTTAGTCTTGAGTCTCCTGTGCAAAAATTCAATCCAAATCAACAATTTGTTGAGCGCAGGCATACCTCATATAAAGCATTCTTCTTAAGAGCAAACTGCTCACCATTCTGGAACCTATACCCTCCTGGCCACCAGAGTGATATAGTGAGAAATAAGCATTTTAAAGGGGTGGGAGATATAACGAAATTTGCATTCTGGTTCCTAGCTGAGCCACTAATAGAACCTGGGCAAATTAAAGTCATTCTGTGGGTCTTGATATTGTCATCTGAAAAATTAGGAGATTGGATTAGATGATTTCTAAGTAGTTTCTATATATATATATATATCCACTCTATATTTTAGTGAACTAGGACAGTAAATGTTCCAGTAGGGCATATATTTGGTATTACTTTATTTTAAACTTTAATTTCTTAGACATAAAGTATCTATTCTTACTTAATATGATTTTCTTTATCAATCACTCCACTGAAAGTATCAAAGAACTGAGTTCAATAGCTGGAAAACACAACATATACACAACACCAAATTCTTCTGTCCTCAACTCCCTACTCACATGAGGATCCTGCAGGCTTCATTGTTTATCCCACCCATAGAGTCGTAATAGGTAATATTCTTCTTTCTGAAGTCCACAACCTAGGAATCAAAAAAAGAAAAAAATCTAAGTGTTTATAAAGTGAAGACTGGTTTCTTAGCTTTTCCCTCCCCTGGAACTTGAAACCTTTTGCCAGATTTTCTGTGAAATATGACAAGTTGGACTGATTTTTGCATCATACCAAGCTTTACCTGCAGAGGACAGAACAGGGGGGTAATTTACATAGAACTATGGTGGGGGCTGATCAACTGGTGGCCCCATTAATTGCCTTAAAACCGTTTTCTGTATTCAGGTTCCCCGTCTACAGTGTTGGCAACAGTGAAGATACAATGTGCTCTTCAGAAAATGTAAGCTGATTGAGATCATTTCCACAGTTTCAGAAAATTAGCAATAGATTCTGGGTTTTGTTTCCTTACCTAAGAATTTCCTTTTGGCTTTATGTTTTTCAAATGTAATTCAAAATAGTCTGTGAAATAACTTTTACACTTTTATTAATATATTAAGCTAATATGTCCATGTTCTCAGAGTCAAAAAATATTAAATTACCAAGTATGCAAGGCAAGTCATGATTAAGCAGAAAATAAGTCACAGAATCTGAACTGGCAGCATCATTTAAAGTCGCTTTTTCTTTCTATGCCTTTCCTTGAGACTGCTTAGACGTATAACGCCTTTTTAAATATTTCCAGAAAAGGAAATTCTACAGCTTTCTTCAAAGTCTAAGTATCTCCCACTCTTGACAGGAAATTCATTGATCTATCCAATTTTTAGCCAACTAAATACTATTCTTCTCTCAATTATCCAGTGGAGATACAGAATTAATACTCACAACTCTCTATGTATTCTATATAGATTCCTTTTAAATTTTGTCAAAAACAAAAGGGCACTCACAGCAAGACACCAGTGCACTCCCAGGTGAACAGGCACCAAAAGAATGTCAACAGAAAATATATCCACTTTCTTTGTCCAACGTTTCACTGCCTGGTAACCAGCCGTTTTTAACTTAGTGAAAAAAAAGGTATTAAATGCATGTACACTTGGCAATCCTTTGTCTTTACTTCGTTCCATTAGCATATTCATGTAGAAATTGATGATCTGTGGGAAGAAATTATATGAATTAAAATACTTGAGCCTTTCAAAATAGTTGTTATATGAAGAAAAAGCAGGTGCTGTACTGCTGTATGTGCTGTTGTTTCCTAATCAGTACAGTTAAGTCTCTAACACCTAACAACCTCATGTTCCGATATCAAATTCTGACTAGACAGGAAGGGGTTTGAGATTGTTATAAATAGTGAAAACAGAAAAAGTTAATGGGGTTAAAGATACGTATGGGCATATGCTGGCCAGAAGACTGAGGAGTAAGTCAAAAGACAGCAGAATGAGGAGGAAGGGGTCATCAAAGGTGTGTTTTAGAGAAAAAGAAAGGAAGATCTACAGCAATTTAATAAAGCACATTATTAGTTACTGTAACCTATTGGGACTGTCTGAGCAATTTAAATACATCCTGAGCTCAGTTAAGACCTAGTATTAACAAGGCTAAGACCAAGAGTTCAATCCTTATATGTGAGGCATCTGGTTCTGCATGAAGATAGAAAACTCTGCTCCATGGCTAAAGATGACCTTGTCAGCCTAAAAAGCCATCTTGCAGAGGCTATCTGTTTTGGCCTCAAGTGCACCTGAGTGACAGGATAAGCCATTCACTATCCTGGGAAAAATACTTCTAAACTGATAGTAGCTTAGCAACATCACCTTTTATAGAGGCAGACGTGGATGTAATATAAAAACCTGTATTACATGAGACTTGAAAGTAAAGCCACAAAAATGAAAAGTTCTCCCTGGAAACTATATGGTTAGCTTTCTCATTTTTGTTGATTTTATTTATGCCTTCAATATCAAGTACGAGTGAAAGAAATTAAAATGCTTGATATAAGAGATATGTGATTCTCTCTGTTAATGAAACAATGTGTTTTCTAACAGTGACTATGTCATCCACAGTTCCTTTAGGTCTAGGATTCCTTGGTACTAAAGCTTGAAAGCACTGGGCCGGAAGCTGCTGCATACTTACTTAATGTGGTCAGATGAGGCTGGGCCAGTGTCTGTCAACTGCAAGGAATGAATGGGCTAACTGATCTAGAGCTTGGAAATATGACTAAGAAAATAGGCACATTTTTCAGAATGCTTTTTGGGAAAGGAAAAATGTCTCTGTCCTCTGACAAATATTTACACACTAGGATGCCAGAGCAATGAGCTACTGCCTAACAGTAGGCAACTACATACTGGGTAGGCAGCAGAGGCCACTGCCAGGAACACACTGGAGCATGGTCTAGACTAGAGAAAGGGCCTATAGATGAGGATGCCCCGGCAGCTGCAGGGAAACCACAGTTGCCATGAGGCAGAACTCTGGGGGAAGGGGGATGCAGAGGAAGGCTAGGATTGAAGACACTGTTCTGCCTGCATCTCTGAAGATTGAGCAACATGCCCAGCAGGCCCAGAAGACTGGATTGTGGTTAATTCTCTGCCTAGTGTGATCCTCAATAGATAATTTCAGCTCAGTTATTTTAAATAATAATAATGAACCAAGGCACAATTAAGATTATATAGATTTCTCAGTCTAGGTTTCCAATCTAACTATGACCCTAAGGATAATGGTACTAATGATGCCTCTAGGAATAAAGGCAGGCAGGAATACAGGAAGGTCTGCCCAGCATATACTTCTAGGCTATAAACTACAATCTCTAGTGAGAGAAAGCAAGAAGGAAATGATTGCTCTGGTATTCTACCCATCTCACAATATTAGCTATGTTAGGAGGCTTAACTCTTCAATCCAAGGAGTGAACTGAACAGGCAGATGACCTGCCAATCACGGTAAACCAATCCTTCCATGGGGCAGACAAGTTATATATTATAACAGACAATGAGGACTCAAGGGAGAGGTGGAAGGAATCAGGTGGAGAATTAAGAACAGCCAAGCACATGAAAGCCATGGAGATATTTCTCCCCAGGTGCCCATAAAGGTACTTATGACCCTTGGGATAATTATACTTCAGTAAAACAGGATGACATAAATGAGGGTCATGCTACACATGACTATCCTAATTTTCAGGAGGAAAGAGCTCTAGAAACCAATGAAGTTTAGCCGGATTTATGCAGCCTGGGCTGTTTGGTTTTTTTATCTGGGCTATAAAGCTAAAGACCAAACCAGCTAAATAGGAAGAAACCAGAATGATGCAAAAATATAACAAAAGCAAGATATTCCGTGGCAAATTGTGGGGGTAGGGTTAGGACTGTAATCCATGAGTTATCTCGGAGCAACCAGGAAAAGGGTTACTCTGAGGAGTAATCTGGGTTCTTTTTCATTTCCCCTACATCCCACCCAGCAGGAGGGAGACTGGTGGCCTCAATGTTCCCTCCTATTAGCTAAGGATATATAATCTGACATCTGAGGCAGAATTTAGATCCAAGTTTCTCTCTTCATTTTTTCAATTACTCTGTCCAAATGAAGAAAATTGCCATAGTTCAGCCAAGACACAATCGTACCAAAAATACAAGCTAGGAGTTAGAAAACAAAAAGAATCCTACATGTCATCTCACAGAGGAGGGCTGAAGATGAAGGAAAAAGAAATGAGAGAAGGGATCATAGTGCTTAAGATGAAAGAGAAGCAGTGATGGTCAGAGAATGTGCTTAAATTCTGTGAAGACAAGGGTCGCTTCCCTCCCATGGCGAGAGCCTTTCTGCACACAAAACTCTCTTAGCTCCAGAAGATCTTTAATTCCCTTTGAAATAGGAAACTAAAAGTAGTAAATCGGCCATGGGGCTACTGTTTGTCTTGCCAATAATATAAGCATCTGAGAATAACTGCCAGTGTTGATCCAATTGTCACTCTTTTGGGGGCACACACTTGCCTCTGTTTGCTTGCTACAGCTCCTGGAGCCTAAGGAGCTACCCTTCTTGCACCTTTACAGCCTTGGCCATGAGCGCCTGCTTGTCTATGCAGTCCTGTTTGGGGTATGATGGGTGTTTATAGTTGTCTTGTTCCTTTGTGATTTTATTTGAAGAGCTGCCAGGCTGAAGCTGGAAAAAGCTTCTTTAAAAGAAAAGCCTAAAATGTTTTTTCAATGTTTTCAAAAGCCTTCAAACTAAAGACTCAATTCTTTTCCTGTATGTTACCACAATGACATAAATGACCACTGCTATTTGTATCTTCCTTCTTGCCCAGTAAGCCAGCCAGACTATTGCTTTCTCATGTATTTAGAAGTAAAATATTTCACTAACAGTAAAGTCTTGACTTTTAATGCTTCCCAATTTTATACTCTGAACCCTTCTAATTGGCTTAGGGGAAAAAAATGTTCTAAAAGTCCTGGGCATCACTTTTCAGGGGAAAAGGCTGTTTTTTCCTATTTTACCTCTATAGATTTTCACCTTTATCTTCCATTCTGATTTTTAAATTCAATCTGAATCAACCACAAAGCCCAAAAGATTAACCAAGAAGCAGCACTTGAATATTATGAGTCAGAAGGTCATTCACTAAGATTTAACCTAATAATATTATAAAAACCAAGGTGGCAGACTTCAGGTAAGCTCTGTATATTGCATTCCTCACTGTGAACATGTATCCAGGATTTTTCTTACATGCAAAGTCAAGCAGCTTAATTATTAGAATTACTGCTAAAGTTTTAGAGAAAGATAGACAAGTAACACCTATTTTTATGGAGTCATAACTGTGATTACTATTCTCTGTGATACCACATAAATCCCAGGTTAATTAAAAGGACTAGTTTTACTAACATTTTAAAGACGTAAACTACAATGATGTAGAATTTACCAATGAGTCACACTAGAAATGCTAAAACTTCCATTCTGATCATTTTATTCCACATTTTAAGAGTGTATAACATGGTAGACCCATCATAGTCAATTAACTAATTCATCTCATTTTGTCATTTGTTTTTTTTCCTTCTAAGGAAATCAGTTATTATTCCCTAAGGATAATCTATTCCCCGTGCTAGGTTTGTTCAGTTGAATTTAATGTTTTGCAAACTGTTTCTTCTTTATTGAACATCACTTAAATTTAACTGCTCCTTAGAAACAGAGAGCTATGACTACTACCAATTTCCCATTTCCACTGAAGGTTTGTGTTCTGAAAGTCCGAAGGCTAGATAAAGTTATGTGCTCTGATTCCAGATCCTGATTCTGCAGTAAAAATTAGGTGACACTGGTATATATCCCTTATAAAGTCTTTTACTTTTCTACTATCAAGTAGGAATACTTTCTCTATACACAAGGCTACTATAATGCTAAGTAGCTAAGATATCTCTTTTCAGATATGAGACTTACAAATTAGGCAATTAGGCTTCTGGTTAGCTGTCATTAGTATAGTTATAGCCTAAGTAAATTCTATCTTAATTCCTCCTGAATTCCCTCACTCCCTGTATTTGCTAAGAGTCTTTTCCTTATGGCCTTTCCCCAGCCAGTAAAGTTAGAGATACAATATTTCAAAAGTCTAATGTTTTTGTATTTTGAAAACAACTGGCAATAATTAATATGGGTTTGCAAAACAGAATCAGAAAGAGACATGTCAGCTTGCTATTTGTTCAATTCATCCATGTAAATTAGTAGTAAGAAATGATAGGTCCTGGAGGGAAAATAATGAGATGAGAAATAATGAATTTCTGGGATCTGTTGCTCTAAGTTTTAAAAATTGGGAAAATCTTCACCATTGTCTCTTCATTTTTTATGATATCACTTATACCTCACTTTTCCTTCTGGGACTATAATTACATCCTTAGAATGCTGGATATTTTCCCATAGCTCACTAATACTCCAGCCATCTTTCTTCAGCCTTTTTTCTGTGTTTCATTTGGATGGTTCCTTTGCTATATTTTCAAGTTCATTAATTTTTTTCTACTGCAGTTTCTGATTTACTGTTAATCCCATCTGATGTATGTTTTAATTCAGATACTGTATTTTTCATTTCTAAGAGTTCAGTTTGGGTCTTTTTCAATTTGGATCTTTCTTCTCTTCTCATAATGTCCATTTTTCTTTACCTTCCTGAACATAAGGGATATGTTTATAATATCTATTTTAATATTCTTGTCTGCTAATTCTATAATTTTTGTCATTTCTAGGTATTTCCAGTGACTAGTTTTTCCCTTTGGTACAATTTGCACTTTCCTTCCATTCTGCGTGCCTGGTAAAGTTTTGACTGGATGCTGGACATTGTAAATTTCATGTTGTTGGGTTTTACTGTAACTAGAACTTGTTGTATTCCTTTAAATATTGTTGAGCTTTGTTTGGTAAAGTTACTTAGATCAAGCTCAGGCTTTTACAACTTATATTTAAGATCTGTTACCATGGGTCCAGAGTAGCCTTTATTCTAGGGCCAGTTTGGCCCCACTCCTGAGGTAATACCATTTTGAGGACTCTAGATAATCAATGCCCCATGACTTTTCCACTCTAGCTGGCTGGAACATGAACTATTTTTGGCATCTGTGTTAGCTCTGAGGCTTGTTCTGATTTCTTCTTCCTGGTGGTCTTCAGCCTCTGGAAGTTTCTTCCCAAAAATGTAAAAATGAATACTCAAAGTTCAAGGGGGGACCTCTGCACATTTTTGGAGCTTTCTCTTTATGCAGCAACTACCCCTCCAGCATTTTACCTCACAATCTTAGCCGCTTTGGCCTCCCCAGATTCTGAACTCTGTCTCCTCCATGCAGAAAGACTGCCAGGGACCACTAGGTTTTACCAGCTCTCTGCCCTCAACACAGAAATCCAGAAAGCTGGGGAAATCATAGGCTCATCTTTTTCTTCTCTCTTCTTTCAGGGATCATTGTTATCTAATACCTGAAAATTGTTTTGTGTTTTGTGTAGTTTTCTAGTTAAGTTATGAAAGTAAATCTGATCTGTTCTAGTCTATCATGACCCAAAGCAGAAGTCAGATACATTTATTTGTATGCCTAAATAATTTCCATGGATTTCTAAATTTATCTGATGCTTTATAAAACAACTTTTAGGCACTCTAAGCAGTAGAATCAGACCGTAAAGGGAAACGCAAAGCCCAAAGCAGTCCTCTCCTCATGATCATTAACCTAGAATTTAAAGTTGGATTCCAGAAGTTACTCAATTCAATCTCCAGGAATTAATAAATGATTTCTAGTATTGATATACACTTTAAAATATTTCTATTTCTTGATTGTGCCTTTAAATTTTTTTCAACTAATTTCTCCTCTCTTTACCCTGTCCTCCTCCCTTAATTAGGTATTTCTATTAATAACTGATCACTAGACCCAGTATGGAAACCCCCATCTATAACGTCCTTGATATTGTCAGTCTTCCAGCCTCTTTTTGTATTCTTTACAAGGCAGCTAGTTCTTAAATTCCATTTCTGATAAGTTCTAATTTCTTACAGTAAGGTAAAATGTCCTTCCTGTCAATCATTAGTCCTTTGAAGCTATGCAGAATTTAACTACTCACTATAAAAATTAATTCATGAAAACATGTTTGAAAGCCTATTGTATGAACAAGCATTGTGGCCTATACTTCTTGTAGGAAATAGACCAGAGAAAGAGCAGCCTAATGTCTTTCTGTACATATCCCAAATATAAGACTACTGGATTTTATTTTCCTTATAAACTAAATCTGATCCCTTTTGCTTCCAGGATCTTATACTCCTTGGCTATAAAATGGTAAAAATAATTTTTCAGTCACCTTATTTTAAAGAAAGTTTTAATTTAGTCTATAAACTGACAAGAAATATAAAAAGATAAGAAATGGTTATTAATGAAAATACTCGTTTCATTAATGGTTATTAACGTAAATCCTATTTGAGAATAGGATTAAAGAAATGACAAATTACTTGCAAAAGACAACTGAGAGCTCACAATTTAGAAACACAAGTTTTAATGAGTACAACTACTTAAGGATAACTACTAATTCCTCATCAGAATGTTAGCTTCTCAAGGACAAAACTTTGAAAGCCTGAGAAGTGTGGTACTTTGAAAGTAGTACTTTTTAAAATGGTTATCGTCATGGACATGTGACATGCTTTCAAGGTTACCATTATTTTGAACTCAGAAGACAAGCACTCCCTAAAAAAGTTATGAGTAGGTATGGCAGAAATGAAGTAGACAAGGACTCTTTCCTTCCCTTAATCTTTTCTAAATAATATAATTTCCACGGACTTTGCTTGCTAAAAATCTAGCCTCTGATGAGCCCAGGGATTGGAAAACATATCCTGATGAATGCCACCTCTGTAAGGGGATCATTGAGGTAATGCCACAGTAAACAGCAAGAACTCCGTTAATGTCCTACTCATTGCTGCCCCCTAGAAGGTTTTGCCTAATTTAAAATAAACAGGCTACAATCCCTGTAGAATAACTGACCCTTTCCCTTTCGGCAAGTAGCAGGCAAAAGAATGGCAAGAGACCACAGATTAATATCTCCAAATCAAAAACACTAATTGATGAATATTTCTTACTGTCCTTGATTTTCATTTTGCCTTCAGATTTGGTAAGCTCTTTTCCTGCTATTTGATCCAATGTTCTAATATCACTATTCTGAGCCCAAAAAAAGCAAGGTATCAAACTATACCTTTCCTAACCTAAAACACATACCTAAAACCATAACCATACCTAAACCATACCTAAAACACAGTATCAAACCATACCTTCCTTACTATTCTTGGTCAGTCAAAGATACTGCTCAAAAATGATAGATTTCTATCATTTACATTTTATAAACTCACCAGTGGCAAAGAGAATGGGGCCATTCCAGGTGGTCACAGAGAAAAATCAATATCCTAGGCATGACATATGCCTCTCAAATTCTATACAGATAATCCTAAAACAGGATCCAATTTAAGATTCGGAGGCAATATTATATAATACATAAAATCCAGCACTTGGTTCTGAATTCTGGCTCTGCTACTTACATGTAACTTTACAAGTTTCTTAATCTTCCCATGTCTTGTTTCTTCATCTATAAAATGGACTTAAAATTAACGTATCCACCTCCAAGGATTTTGGTTACCATCACATGAATAGGAAACTTAGAACACTTAGAACACTTAGAACAGTGTCTAACATGAGGTAAATGCTCAATAAATGTTAGCTGATATTATTATTTGGAAGGTCCTAAGCATATAAGACCAAGATATAGGTACCTAGACTATCTAGAGCTTACTATTGTGAATATCTAAAAATCCTCCATTGATATGAAACTTGAGTACACCCAAAAATAACAGGCAGGATGCTCCTAGTGGGCCTAAGAAAGGAGGTAGGTACTTAGAAAAAAAACCCACTCCAGTTTTCTGTGAAAATGTTCTTCTAAAATAAAATAGGCTCCTACAGGTTTAGGAATAGGACAGATCAGTTTTAAAATAGTAGTATAATTGATTTACTTAAAATAATTAGAACTCTCAGGAACTGAGGGCCATAATTTTCTTTTTTAACCCCAATGCTTATAATATTTAATATAACTTTTTCAATGTCAGTTTTAAAAATACCACATACAAATATAGACTATTCTAGAAAGTTTATCACTCATAACCTAAGTGACCTAGAACAAGCAGACGAAAGGGGAAGTAGAAATGATTTCTACATGACAAGTATTCCTTCATGCTATAACATGGTCAGCTATTAAGAATTTGCTCAGAAAATGTGAACTGTAGGGTAGGATGTCTTAAAGAGAGTGAGAATACCAATGAGTGAGTGTCTTCTCCCTGTGTCCAAATTGCCAATACATAAAAAGGTAAATCAGCAGTTCTCATACTTAAAGGTACATAAAAATCTCCTAAAATTGTTTTTAAAAAGCAAATCTCTATCACACTGCCTCATACCTATTCAGGAGAATTGAGAGGGCCTGTGACAGCTGATTCTGATCCAGGTCATCCAAGGACCACTTTGAGAAATAGTGAGATAATGCCTTAATTTAGTTTCCACTTAATGTTCACTTACTATTTGAATATAAAAATGGATACAAGATTACCTCATCATTGAGCCAGTTCAGATGGTTTAGAGTCTGCATATCTTTGCGTGTAATGGTCAAGCGGAATGCTTCACTCAGAACTTCATCCTGGTTCCCATTACGAAATACACTCTTTATTTCTTTCTCCATTTCCTAAAGAAACAAGAAGTTTCAGAGATCAAGTAAACATGGCTTCAGACACATCAGATTTCTCAACAAGCTCCATACAATCCCCAGACTATTTATCATTAATCAACTGTTTACCTCTAACATTTTGGTTTCTATTCCTTGCAGTAATCTCCATGATTATTTCCTTCCATCCCATCTTGTCCTTCCTTCTCTTTGTTAGCACATTTCAGACCCCTATTTCATATTATTTCTAAAGTCTGAAATAACCTGCTATCAAATAGTCTATGTCCATGAGAAGACCTAATTAAATTTCATAGTTTTGGTCCAAATGATTTCCTGAGAAATAGAATGGTTCCTAAAAGGTAGTCAGGGAGTAAAGGTAGTCAGTCTTTTTTAGTCACATTTTCCTAGAAAACTTTTTTTTGTTTTGTTTTGTTTTTTAATGTAAAATATGGAATAAAGCACAACTATAGTAAATGTGTTATACTCAAAGGCTATACGATAGTTTTTCAAAAAGAAGACTGGATTAAGGAATAGATTATTTAAAAATGTATAGGGTTTTATGCATTTTCCAAATTTTATACTGAGTTTTTATTACTTAAAAAAATAGTAAGCATCAGTTTACTACTTGATATCAAACTACTGTACATGAGCATTAAGTAAAAATATACATGAAACACAAACTTATTATATGCTTTTTCACTGAAGTTGCTAAAAGCCACCTATAATTCTTTCCTCAATTTTCTATAACCCTTTAAAAATAAAGCCAAGATTGGGATATAATAAAAAATGAAAGCATTAATTTGCAATAAAATTTAAAAATCAGGTGTTCTATTACTTCATGCTTTAAATTCCTCCAGGGCATTCTTTCTAAATATAACACATGCTAGTGCAGGAATTTATATTATGTAATTTACCTCTGTGATTTCAGGAAATTCATCTTCACTATCAGTTAATTTATGACCTTTTTTTTCTGTTTCTTGGGTGATTGTGACAGGGATCTCCTTTTCAAGAGGTACACGCAGATGCAGTTCTACTGAATCATGTACTGAATGTTCCTGTTCCTGCAATCTCTGAAAGACAGAACTTCAGAATAAGTGGGATAAAGAAATTTGTTATCTCTCTATGTACACTAAATAGTACTAGCTGGATAAACCAAAAACATATACCACTTATCATCCAATGCTACGGTACCATACAACTTTGCAATTATAATAGCTTTAATCCCAACTTCAGGTAACCTTCTGAATTAGTTTCAACTTGCATGTGTTAATTTTTAATTTTATCCCAATTTTTTTTTACCTGGTTTTGAAGCTGTAATGCCAGTGCTTTCTGCTCTTCAATCTGACGTAATCTTTCCCGTGCTCGAGAATCATAAACACTAGTTCTAGAAAATAAAAAGTGATGTAACAAATGCAGACCACTCTCCTAATATCAAGCACATTGTTGATATACAATGAACATTAAATATAAAATCCTCATGAAGTCTAAAATCCTTACTCTAACCTATCACTATACTTGTATTTTAAGATAGAGTGAAACCACATGGAGTTATTAAAATTATCCATTTTCATCAAAGTGATGAAAAATTATTAGTTTGTGACCAAATGTAAACAGGTAATTTGTATGAATATTTGTAAATATGTAGTTCTTTTTAAAAACATGTTTCTAAGATTATGGAAAAAAAACGAAGCTTTATTTTAGAAATCCAAAAATGAGACTGAATCCCAGAGGATTCACTGAGGTTTTAATTCAAATCTTGTATTTATGAACCAAAAGAAATATGAGTTGATTTTTTTTCTTAAAAAAAAAATCAATAATACCAGGGTGTTTGGGTAACGCAAAGTGAGTTCTTAAAACAGGAGACTAAAGGCTTTCAGTGATTCTATAAACTCTGGAAATAGAAATTAGTCAATAAATTAGTTTCATCAATGTGAAAGAAGGGCATTTATTTTCCTTTCTATATAATTGCTAACTTTAAAATATCTTTCCAATTCAATTAGCTTCAATAACTGTTATAGATTTAACAAATCTGAACACAGAAATGTCCTAACAACAACAGAATTTAAAAACTCAAAGACTTAGACGTTGTTTTATAAATAGCTATAAATAGGAAATTTTTACCAACTAAAAATAGATAGAGTGATTGGCTAATTGCTTTCTTCTAACTGAAAAGGAAGTTATAGAAAAGAAAAAATGATACAAAAATAACTTACAATTCTTTGATCCACAGCTCTGCCTGGAAAAAACTAGGGCTATAGGTGGAAAAAATATATATGACAAATGAGCAAGAGACTTATGAGAAAATTCAAATATTTCCCCAAGAAAACCCAATCATTTAAATAATTTACAAAAATGCTTTACAAGTATGGAATAAATAAAAGCACCTAGATTACATAATTGTAACTGGGAACTAAAGGAATACAAATGAGTCATTTGCATATGTAATAGTTAAAAGAAAACCTAATGTTCAGCAGAGAAATTAAGTATAGCATAGCTCCTTACTTGCACGAGAAACCAACATTATGTGAGAGCATATCACTTATCAAGATAAGACATTAAAACTAAAATGATTACTCTTTCTAAATCATTCAGACTGACAGGTATATTAATGATTTAATCAAATCGTATGGGTTCTCAGTCTCATGGTCAGTCTACCTGAATCAAAATACATTCAACCAAATTATAGTAGATACTGAAAATCTCCAACCCACAGAACAGTCCATATCAAGCAGCTAGTGAGTCAATGAATGAACCTGGGCAGAGAATCAGCAATACAACTTTATTCCAAAGATGAGAGATAAATTCTATTCTGTGCAGTTCTTGCTAACAAACTGAATGAATAATGGTTAGCAGAGATGCAGGCATGTTAACCATATGTTTGTTCTAGGGTCACTTGCTCTTCTCAAACTTCCTCAACTCCTTGCCAAGCCCTAACTGAAGGATCTCTCACAGAAATAAATGCAAGATCAGTAAACACTTTTCCAAAGTAAACTTTTACATAAATGGAACAAGTAAACAGAATAAAATTAGGAGTTAAGAGACCTGGATCTCCTGGAGCTGTCTCTGATTAGCTTTGTGATTTTGAGCAAGTCACTTCGTTTCCATGAGCCTTAGTATCTGGATTTGATTAGAGTCCCTTTCACAGTTCTTAAATCTCTAAAATCTGTCTTAGTGAAGGCAAGAACAAAGGCTCAGAGGGTATCCCTTGCTCCTTAGCCTAACTTTTGAGAATTAGTATTCCAAATCATCCTTAGGATGGGGTTTGGAAATGAAAATGCTGTTCTATTGTCTCTCCTCTGTCACCAAGGTTAATAACTAGAGAACATAGGAGGTGATAGCCTATCTCTTTGGTTCAGTGAATCACTGACATAACAACCAAGAAAGGAAGCCACAGAGATCAGTGGTAGCAGTGAGGGGCTACTTAATGAGTGATACTAAAAACAAATGAACATAAAAACACATTTATTACACAATATAAAAAGTTGGTAAGAATCACCCAAAACTACACAGTACTGAATCATGCTATGCAAATTTTGTCTATTTCCCTTATTAGAATATATAAACTTGATAAGTATAGAAATTTTGTATTTACTCCTGTATCCTCTACACCAAGAATAGTGCCTGGCACATACCAGGCACTCAGTATTTATTGAATAAATAATGTAAGGGACAAGCACTTCTCTCCAATGGATCAAGGTATCTCCTGGCATAGAAAAACAAAATAAAGGGTAAAAAGCAAAATCTCTTTGCTTTTCAAAGATATTACATACTATTTCTCATATAACTGAAGCACACAGTAATAACTACAACTATTGCCGACTTAGAGCTCTACATGTAAACTCTGCTTTAAGGGTACGACATATTAGTTAAGCCTCACAATAATCTTCATATGTTAATTGAACCTCAATACAAATAGGTAACAAGGAATTATTACTCATACTATACAGTAAAGGTTCAGAAAAAATCATCTCTCTTGGAAAAGACAGGATTAGAAACTGTGTCTGTCCAATTCCAAAGACTATGTTCTTTCTACTACTATAAAGTACTTTTTTATAAAACAAAGAAGGATTAAACTAAAACAAAGATGATGAGTACTTGAGCTACCCAAGAGAGCACTGCAAGCCTTCTAGGAAATTCATTTATAAAACAAAGATTTATTTACTGAGTATCCATCATGTGTCAGGCACTATGATTGGCCCCAGGTAATAAATGCAAAGGTATTAGTAATTAACAAGATACAGAGAGATAGAAGGGTTAGAGAGAAAGACTAATGCTATCTGGAGAAATCAGAGAAAAAATAACACCTGAGTCAGATTTTTAAAAGCAAAATAAGAGTTTAACAAGTGGACAAGGAGAGAAAGGGAATTACAGATGGAAAGACTGAATGAACAATGACACAGAGACATGAAATGGCAGGGCATATTCTGAGAAATAAGGGCAAATCTTCATTGCTGAAAGGAGATTAAGAATAAAGAGCCAATCAACCAAGCCCTGGGAAAGCAACCTCCAATTACAATAAACAGCATTATCTAATCAGCCTTACCCCATAGACCATTTCTCCTTCCATCTCATTTTTTAGTTATCACTAGGAGAAATTCTCCAGAGAGAAAAGGCAGGCTTAGTAAATAACCATTACAGAACTGAAAGCACTCTTTACAATATCAACTTTTCCCAAGAAAGAATACCTTCTTTTATGCATTACATGTGAAACACTTTTATAAATGCTTTTTCTGAAAGTTAATTTTCACAACAATTCAATAGTAAGGTATCAATACTGGCATTTTATTGATAAGGAAACTGAAGTTCAGAAGAGTAATTTGTCAAAATTTAAATGAAGCCTGATAAAGGCAAGAGCAGAACCCAGGTCTGACTACCCATCCCCTAAAAGTATAAAGAATCAAGAATCCGAACTGTAACGTCTCCTTGAGAAACTATAACAAATAGAGAATTTTTTTTAATATCTGAAGTTTAGAACATATACGGGTGCTGCAAAGTAGCTGACTGAGGAGAAAGAAGTTTTTATCGTCCCAAATCTTCTCAACAGAAAACTGATACTATTTATCATTCTATCAACTGAATTGTTATGACCATATATGGCAAAGACATAGAAATCTAAATAGCAACCCAATGGATTACAGAGGAAGAAGTACTTGATACCTCCCAGAGAGGTAAAGTTTCACATAGAAGATCACATTTGAATTGAGATTTAAGAGATAACAAAGCAACAACTGCCAGACAAGTTGAGGTAGGAAAGACATATCATGCAGAAAGAACACTGAATGTGAAGGTAAGAAAGTACATGTCATACTATAGTTTGGCATATTATAAACACATGAAAGAGTAGATATTTCCTTATGGCTCCTTCTTTCACCTCCATCATGTCTCTCAATTGTTACCTTATCAGACTTGCCATGACCACCCTAGATAAATGGCATCCCAGTCTATATATTACCATATTTTTTTTCCCACAACATTTATCACCACCAGGCATTTATATGTGTATTTGTTCACTATTAGCCCCTCACCCCTCCCCTTACACCCCTTACAACTAGAACATAAGCTCCATTTTGCAAATTTTATTAGTGCACTTTAAAGCAATACTGGGTAAACTGCATAATATAACCACCATATATATGACTTTCACTTTGAATTAGTATTGCAGAGACTTCTAACTACGTATTTATCTGAAAAATAAAATTCCAATATTTTAATTATGTTCAGTTAAGTGCACCCGAATATTTGCAGCACTCCCATTATTTATATTAGAGAAAAAGCACTCTAAATCAATTTGCTCTGGAATTCCATAATTTGTACATGCACCTCTCTAAAAGAGATTTATACATAGCTATCAAATGGTTACTTTGGCTATGTTATGATTTAAAATTTTTACCTAAATTTAATTTTAATGTACCACAAAAATAAAATTTATTGCTTTCTTTACACTAGTGTCTTACCTGATTATTCATAGTCAACAGTTTGCAGAATACTAACTAGAGCTGCACATTCTTCAATTAAATACAAGTGTATAGATTATAAATCACCCATCCTAATCTCCAGCTCACTCCACATTCCTGGAAATATTCTAGATTTGAGTAGTCAAATTCTCTAGTAGCTAAAAAGTAAAGGGTAAGGGAAACTGTATCAACTTAGAACAACACCTTGAATGTAAGCTCCTGTTGTTATCCTCACTGTCTATACTAGTAGTACCCGGCACACAGTAGGCTATTACTAAAAACTTGCCTAAGGAAAAAATGTGTGATAGGAAGTAAGGTTTATGGAGGAAGTGCTTTGCATACCATATAAAGAAGTTTGATTCTCTTGTCTGATAAGCCACCCTTGAGGGAATGTAATGAATGATCATATATTCGTTTTAGATCACTTTGGTTGCAGAATGCAAGACAGAGTAAGAAACAATGCAAACAATGGATTGAAGAACATGGTGGAAGATGGAATGAAGAACAAAACAGAGGCTGGAGAATGGAAGACCACTTAGGTCATTGAAATAGTCAAATAAGAAATGAGATGTCTGAATTGAGATAGTTTTTGTTTTACATTATATAACTAAAAAATCCCCACATAATTGAAGAGACAGAAAACAATATGTTAATAATGTTCTTTTTCCAAAATTTACCTGGGAGTTGGAGTCTGGGAATCTTTTACTTTAAGTAAAATCACAGAGTCTGATCCTAAATAAAGAAACACAAGAGCATATCATTATTAATACAATTACACATAGTTACACATTCCAGATGTTTACAGTTTAAATTCCCATACTGCGCTATGTTCTATTTCCATAAAAATACTACAGCATTAGGATAAAGGTAAGACAAAAGAGAAAAGAAAGGCAGGTCCATTTTCACTGAGCCAAGAACAGGGCTTAGTGAAAAGCTTCCTTCACAAATAATGCAGTCACTGAAATACAATACAAGTATATATTTCCTTCAGTATCTACTCCTTGACTGTGTTTGTTCCCTGTGCTTCCTCTTTCTGTTCCCAGGGAACAAGAACATGACAAGATATCTCCATAGTCTTTGGTTCATGAACTACCATAAGACTGAATACGGTAAAAGAGTGAAAGGAAGTTAAGAGGGGAAAGGAAAAGGGAGGGAGAATGGAAGAGAAGGGAAAGCAGAGAGAGAAACAGCTATAAGAGAAGTAGCAGTATAAAAAGTTCAACTTCTATCATTCTATCATTTACTTTCTGTGTTGGTAAAGGCAGGTATCATGTCTTTCTAAAGCGCTATGATTAAAACTTCATTTAGAATATTTATTAAATAGTACAAGGTAAGTAATTAAACTGTTTGATGTGGTATATTTGTCCCAGTTTAGTTGTATCTAAACATCTGCCATACACTGTTTCTGAAGTTAAAGGCTTAAAAAAAAAAAAAGACAGTTCTTAGTAAATCACCTCACAAAATTTAATGCAAGTTTTCATAAATATGTGTAGCTATATAATGATGCCACCAAACATTTTAATCCCCAAATGAGAATTTTAAGAAAGTGAGGAATCGATTTTTTAAAAATCAAATTACCTGAAGGAGAGACTTTGAGATCAATTTATCAAAAGATCCTTAATGTCTAACCATTTAACCTAAAACTTTTAAGTTACATACCTAAATATATACCATAAATACACACATAACACAAACCTAAAGAAGGAGAAACTAAGCAAAGAAAGAAAATTATCAAAGCAAAACCTTAATTAACTGAAATGCTAAGAGATGGAATATTTTGGTTAGCTGAAAGGCAGAAAACTTTTTTTTTCCAAAATTTGATGATTCTAAAATGCATAAACCCATTATACAGGTTTTATAACTATCATCTGATTAAAAACCTTTACTTCAATACTTAACTGATAGTCCAAAACTCCCAGAACATCAGAGTACAGATGACCCAACAACATGAGTTTGAATTGTATAGGTCTACTTATATACGCAATAAATACTATAAATTTTCTCTTCCTTGTGATTTTCTTAATAACATTTTCTTTTCTCTAGTTTACTTTATTGTGAGAATACAGTATATAATACATATAACATGCACACCATGTGTTAATCAACTATTTATGTTATCAGTAAGGCTTCTGGTCAACAATAGGCTATTGGTAGTTAAGTTTTTGGGGAGTTAAAAGTTATACAGGGATTTTTGAATGCAAGGGTGAGGAATTGGGCTGAGGCCCCTTACCTCCTTGTTGTTCAAGAGAAAACTGTACTTAGTTGTCATTGTAAAGTACTAGAACAGAGAAAGTACTGAAGTGATTGGCCTGACTGTACTTTGACTCTAGACTCTGCTGAGAAGTTAATCCTTTGAATAAAATTCTGTGTGAAATGATATGCATTTCCACATAAGAAAAAAAAAAGTTACTTGTAGGTTTAGTTTACTCACGGCATGACTAACTAAATTAAATGTATTTAAATTATTTATATGTTAATTAAGTTACATGTATATTACAACCTTGCATATAATTCACATACAACCACTAAAAGGTTACTTGACTGCTAGGAAATGTACTTGGATTATATCAAAACTATAGTTATACAACACCATTTTTACCTTCAGATTGTGTATTTGAAGATGGTAAGTTATCTAGTGGATGTGGAAGAGAGTGGTGATGTTGGGATTGATGGAGAAGATCAGAATCTTTGGATCCGAATGAAACATCTGGAGTATATGATGATAAGGAATACACACTGTGGGACAGGTGTTCCTGGTTTGCTAAAATGCTGGCAGATCCAGATGATGAAGTATCAGAGCCGATGATGTGAGCTGCACAAGAGTTTCCATTTTTAAGCAGTGGGTTCGTCAAAGTATTCTTATCATAACTAAGACATCGAGATCTAGCAAAATAAAAATATAGTTTCAATATTATATAATGAAATGTAAAATTAAATTCATTTGAAATGTTTCTGTGACTTACAGATGTAAAGGAAAATGTGTGGTGGGTTTGGCTACAGAAAACTGTTTGCCTGTGACCATCTGTAGCAGCTGTCTGTAAATCTCTTTTTCTTCTTCTTGAACGGTCTATAAATGAAAAAAAGAAATCTTAAACACATCCAATGAGGCAAGTGTTTCCCAAAGTAGCATCTAGACTCCCAGAAGCCTTGCCAATGCTCAGGCTGAGTCCTCAAAATAATTAAGAATTATGGTTCACTAAGGATACACTATAAAATTATACAGGATTTACAAGAGGAGTTTAGTGAAGTATATATCAGTATATTTTGGAAAAATATGGGGCATATACATAAATAATAATGTAGAGAAGCTATAGGATATGAAACCAAAAGGCAAGGAGACAATCACTTCTGAGTCCCAGAAATAAAACAGTTGAGGACTTCTAAATTAAGATTCCAAAAACCCCACTGATTGCTAATATAAAAATCACAAGGAAGTAACCAGAACAGTCAATATCTTGCTAACAGTTTTCTACTCTATTCAATTCTTAAGAGTATAAGTATTTTCTAGAGGCAATTTTCATCTCTAATGTTTATTCTTAAGTCCCAATACTGCATTTAGGAGAAAGTACAAGCTCCACTTCATTCATTTATTGACTTAAATACCCACTGTGCTCCAGTCACTAGAGATACTGCACTGAATAAAGTTCTTGCCCCTGTGGAGCTTAACGTCACAGTTAAAGGTCTCACAAACAAACAAACAAACAAAACTAGTCAGTAGTTTAATAAAATTAAAGATCAGGGAAAAACAGAAAGTGATGGATGGGGAACAGCAGGATCAGGTTATGATCTCTGTAAAAAGATGATATTTCAATAGAATCTAAATCGAGGAAGTCACAGAAATTTATAAAAAAGTATTCTAGACAAAGGAAGAGCAAACACAAAGGCCCTGAACCAGGAATGTGCTTGATGTGTTCGAGGAATAGTAAGGTCAATGTGAATCAGAAGAGTAGTAAGAAATGAGAGGTCACTTAGAGAACCAGATTATATAAAGACTGTAAGCATGGTAAAGCATCTACCCTGTTCCGCTCCCCTAAAGCAATGGGCTGCATTCACTAAACACTACATTCAGTACTTTTTTATCTTTAAATCTTATATATAGCTTAATACAACCCCCAAGCTCCACAAACTAATTATAATACTCTGTGCCAAGACTAGCAGCATCTTGTGTGTGACATTTCAATATGCCCGTAAGCATTTTATTGTCACAAATGTTTGCTCAAGGCAGAATGAATTAAGCAATGCTCTATGCAAAGGTAAAGAGATACTTTTTTTCTTTTTGAATAATTTTTTGTTATATAGTGAAGTTCAATTACATTGTCAGTATAATATTACTGATCTAATAAGCTACCTCTTGAACTGAGGCATGACAACTAATAAGAGCTTTCCTTAAATTTGAATAGTTGAGTGATAACAAAAGGTAGAACTAGTTGAGCCCATTTATCAGAAAAACAGACCCAAGAGAAAAAACAAATTTGTAATATTCCATAAGAATAAAATAAACCACACTATTTTATCCCTTAGACATTAATATTGTATGCAAGATGACAGCAGTCCTCTTTTCTACTGTTTGTGAAGAAACTGTCTATAGTACTGGGCAGGTACTTCAGTGACAGCAAAAAATTATAATGGTTATAAAAAGACAATTACCAGTCATAAATTAATATCAATGACCAAATCTGTAGTTTTTGGCTATTCTACTGGAAAAAATATGAGTATCTGAGGAACAAATTTAAAGACCATAATCAAAATAAATGGCTCTTTATTAAAACCTAAACTTGCTATTATACAGATTAAGTAGATAATCTGAAGAATGAAGCATCATTACAGATTACTAGATTGTAAGAGGGTTCTTTGCCAATCAAATCCATAGCAATCTATCTATATACAGGAAAGAAAGCTGTGTTATCTGACACTTTAATAACTGACAATTCTGAACATTCTCCCTCCCCCTCCATAAAAATCTTGACTCCACTTTTCTACTATACCAAATAACCTAATCCACAATATAAAGGGTTTAACTGTATGTTGCCTTCAGGGGCGGCAAAACAGAGGGAGGGAGGGAAAGGATATTAACTCTTAAATGACCAGTCATTTTAGTTCATTTACACTGTCCCACCAAATTTAGATTTTAAAAAGCTTTGACTGTATTATCACATCATAGGGAGGAAAAGAAAGCAATAAACTGGTGCAAAAGGTTACTTTGCATACTAAAGGAATGTAAAAAAATATTCTCATCACATAAAGACCTCAAGAGAACACTGAGAACAGTGAGATAGAAAAAAAAAAAAACCCTTTGTGGTACTGTGAAAACTTCATCTATAAAAAGTTAAAACCACTTCCCTCCTTCCTCACAAGAGGCAAATGTTTTCTTAGAATTTTTATACTTATAAATAAAACATGGAGAACCAAGGTGCCATTAAGTGACTCCGCTCATGCAAATTACAAAAAATCTAGATTAACTCAATACAAAGAATTGATTTGTTTCTAGTTTGAGACCATACTTTATTTTTAATGTAGCTAGAAATAGCCAACAACTGTATTATTTATAAGCAGAAAAAAAAAACTTGCTTTACTTTTCTTTCTTACAGCATTATTAGCACAAGAATATTTCTGTTGAGAAATGACATTGAGTTTCTAAGAAAATGAAGAATGTATTTTGTATTTGTGAAACTGAAAAGTATAAAAGCACAGGACACATTTTCAGAAGACCAATTTTACTTTTACCCATTTATGGTAATATTTGCAATGTTAGAATATACTTAGGTAATGTGTATAGCTAAGTAAATAAAATTAAATGAGGAATCCAGAAGCAAATAGTCTTCTTGAGTTATTCACAGTATACACTGAATATGTTAAGAACACACATTAACAAAAAGAATATTGGCAAGTTCAAACGCAAGTTTATATGCTGAGTATTTTTAAAGGGGTTAAAAAATATGCTCAGTAAGCATGCAGCTTTTTCTCACTTATAGAACAGATGCATTTCTATCTGCTTGTGTACAGCGAAGGGCTAGAATCTGAATCAACTTATGATTTCAGAGATGTGCTATTTCAAAAATATATTTTGTGAAATTTACTTCACTGCTCCTAGCACTGATTCTTCAAACAAGCAAAGTACAGAGGGTCTCATCTCTTGAAGTTGCTTTTAAAGACTAGCATTTTAATTAAAAGACAGGAAGAAACCTAGAAATTCCTAGTACAGTGTCTGGATTTAGTCTTATCTAATAAAATTATTGAATGTATAACAGAAAAGTTATCATTTTCTTTACCCCTGGAGGAGAGGGAAGGAGAGAAAGAGGTAGAAATAAGGCTGCAGTATTTATTTAAGAGTTGAGTAGGAAAACAATGACTTTTTCACAATGCCAACAACCCTACAATGAAGAACCACTATGGATCTCATCAATTTTATAATTCACGTTGGACCAAGAAGTTCCCCTTTGTGTATTAATTAATTCAAACCTCATACTCTCTAAAATACAAACAAAACCCAATTGGCATTTCCTAAATAGAAGCCCAAACACCATAGGGAATCCCTCCTTCCAACATCTTTTGATGAAATGTCACAGTCACCAAAGTAGAAATCTAATACTGAAATACAAAATCTCTTGGCCAAGTAAGAAACTACAGCATACATAGTCACTGTGTTACACAGTAAATTAAACCCAGCATTAAAGATGCTTGCAGAGTCATGCTGTGAATGATGGTAACAGTGATGATGTTAGTAAAAAGGACTATTTTTAGCCAAAGAAGAGTTAGGGGAATAAGTAGAAAGCTGAAAGAGTTGGGCATTTTTTGACCCAGAAAGGTAATTTAAAATATAGAAATATAAAAAGTATTCCCTTATTTCCTTTGTGGAAATAACATGAAACACCTGTTTTATACATGTGTTTATACAAGAACAAAGCTAAGTAATCCAATTCTACTGCAGCATTATAAAAATCTTCCCTTTACGACAGTTTGATTTAAATGCATCCACACCAGGGTACATGTTAATGTAAAATGCAGTTAAGATTGTTGACGCCCTGTCAGGTACTTCTACCCAGGTCCTATGGCAATACTGGTGGTCCCAGTAATTTTATTGAAATAAATTGTTTTTGAAAAAATAAAGCATTTAAAGGAGATTGAAATGCCTCAGTAACCATATATCATACTCAAATTTTATCTATGTAAATGTTATATTTGCTTCCCACAAATAAGCTTAAACGACATAATAAATCTTCCAAAGTTATTTCTTTGCCCAATTCATTCAAAGGAAAACACCAAAGTGATGAGTAAAGAAATATGTAGAAATTAACACATCCTTTTGTTTTTAAATATTTTTAAGGCTTAGAAGTGTTTAAAGTTTGTAATTCCTAGTAGGAAAACATTATCTAAATGAATACTCTAATGCCAAACCATTGTAAAATGCTACAGCTGCTTTTGGAGCAGAGAGGTAGGAATTCTCTTCAAAGTACCCCAGCTTTCTTCATGAGACAGTCAGAGGCATACTGCTTTGTATTATTGTGACATCCACTGGGTGATCTAAAGTACTTTTTCTTCAGCAAGAACTTTATCATAAGGGCATTCACTTGACCTCCAAATTTGACTTGACCTCCAGATTCATAATCTTTGGGTTGCTCTGATACTTTATTTGCTGGGTTCTGGGCCACATCCTGGAAAACCACCGTAACTTCTAGATCTTACATGACTGCAAGAACCTGTAGACCACTAAGAATTTCAATGAGTCTGGGCATACCTGCCATTCCAGGCATTCCCCAAGAAAGCCACCTGTAAAAAAACCATACTGAGCTCCTAATTAATGTCTGGCTTCTTCCTCCCTCTGGGCCCTCTCATGTTTCTCCCAAGCGTCCTCCTCCTTTTTTATGCATAAATTGTCACATTTTCTTTTTTCCTTTAAATTTTATTAGTTTCAACTATACAGTATATTCTTCCCAAGCCTTCTTAACCTTTTCCGTTCTTCCTCTGATCTCTTGCTCTTCATGTTTCTGCTCATACTTTCTATGATGTTCTGCAATTTTCTGGGCCCTTGGCTGAACTTCAGCATTGCATTAGCATTGCCATCATAATCCAATTTACACACAAGGGCAAGATCATGGGCTACTTCTCCTCAAAGGCCCAAAAGTCTGTGTGCTTTCCCTTGCCATTTGTAGGGCTGACCTGAATCAGGATTTATTTCAATAGCTCTGTCACAATCTTGAAGGGCAGCACTTGGCTTCTGTAACTTGATAAAGGCACTAGCTCTCTTGACATACAGAATGGACAAGCAAAAATTCAACTTGATGGCATCTGTGAACAAGTGAATGGTTTTCTGTAGTTCACCAATATTTAAGGCATCAATGGCAGCCAATTTTCTACCATTTACCTGATCTATCACCTCAGCTATCTTTACATTTTCATCTCTCACTTATTGAGGGGAATCAGTATCTGGTTCAATCACACTTTTATTTTCAATTTTCTAGATCACTTTCCTCACTTGATGCTTTGTCTATCTTTACGCTTTCCTCTACCTTCTTACAGAATGTTTTTTTCTTCCTTGAAATTCTCTTCTGAGTTAGTTTTTGAGTAACAGGTGGTATTGTACCCCCATGCTCTTTACCTCCTCCCTTAGGAAGCACATTTCCTCAGTATGCAGAACACTCAGATCCTGCTTATAAATTTTCAGAAAAGCCCAAAGCTGACTCACTTTGCAGGAGTCCATGACTAGGAAGCGGCAGGAGGTGGTATGAATGTGGCTGATGCTGCTGTCCAATTCCAGGTCTGAGCATTAAATAGATGAGAGCAAGGAGGAGGGGGTAATGTCTCAAGGCAGAATAGACTAAAGAACTGATTTTTAAAAATCAATTTAACACATAAACCCCCCCAGAAATTATCTTCCCCAATAATCTTCAAAGAAAAGCTTCTGTCCAAACCCAAACCACCTCAGAGTCATTAGACCATATAAATGAACAGGAATAAATGTTCCATATTCCAAATAATTATTTGAGGTCTTTTCAAGCCTCATACTTCCATTTTAAACTAATATGGAATTTAAAAAAAGAATGACAAAAATATGTTAAGAACTTTCCATTGTTCTACATGTTAATTTTGAGGTCACAAGAATTTATCTTAAAAAAAAGTTACAAGGTACTTCATTAAAAAAAAAACACACACACATTAAGTATGTTATACTTTATTTAAAACCATGTCAGACAAAGAAAAGATCATCTAGGTAACTCTAAATAGAACATGCAAAACATTTGGCTTTACGAAAAGAAAATGTAGAGACTTAAGTCCCTTGAAACTTCAAATGCAATCCTTTTTTGGAGCATTTGGTACTACAAAGTAAAAAGAAAATATCTTTCTCTGTACATTATTTATTAAACTTTTCTATTGAGTAATGCCACCCTTGAATCAGTCATCAGTCAAGTGATAGTACAGCCACTATTTGCACATCTCCAAATTCTTCTTTATGTATTCTCTTGAAACCCCTGCTGTAAGACTGAACAGTGCAGTGGTCGCATCATCATATTAATTTTGTAAATGGTTTCATATTCCCGAAGGTGATGGACAAATCCAGCCATAAGATTAATACATAATTTTCCTTCTTTAACATGAGCAACTGCATCTCCCTTGGAGATCCCAATGTTTCCATGGAAAATAATTTTTCCTCCAATTTGTACGCTCCCATCAATAAATTCTTTAGTCCCAGAAAGAAAAAAGTATTATATTTAATCTGGGTTATCTGTAATATCCAAGACTCAATATCTAAACAATCTGTTGAATGTTTGATTTAATAAAGTTTGGTCCAATATTATGTTTTATTCATATTATATGTATTATTGCATGTTTCTATACTACTAATTTTTCATAGCAGAATATAGACCTAAAGTCAATTGCGGCAAAATTTCCTTCATCTCTTGTTTTATAGATAGGTTCAGTATTTGGCATCTTCTTGACACTATTGTAGAAGGAAGAAAAACCCTAGCTTCATGTCCTCCATTGTCCCAGCTTGTAGCCCGGCCAGCCCAAGTCCTCAGGCTACAAGTGAAATCAAAAGGAGAAGGGGCTGAGTAGTCCAAAGGACTGGCTGGCTATCAAATGAATGGTGGGCTCACAATGAACATAGTCTAAAGAATCCTGAGGATCCCAGGAGCAGCCAAGGGTGGAGAGTGTTGGAAGGCCTGTTATCCAGCTGCCATGCTGTTGCTGTCCCCTTCCCCACAAGTCTTTCTGTACCCCATAGGTGGCTGCCTAGGCTCTAGAGAAGCCTGACCTCCACAACTCCAGTAATTACAAAAAAATTAATCATATAATAACTAATACATACATGTTACTAAATTCAATGGTATAAAAGGTACGGTGAAAGTAAGTTTCATTTTTGTAACTGTTGTTCAGCTCTTATCACCAGCTGTTGCCAGTTTCTTATCTATCCTTTTTCCTACTAAATATGATTTACTAACTATTACACCTCTGCTAGAATATTTTCAATTCCATACATACTTCAAAAAAAAAAGTACAGCATTTTTACCAACTATATCACAAATAATCAAGTTTTGCCACCTAAGAGATCTTCATTACCAAATTATAAAATTATTCTTAAAATTATTCTCCATAATCTGTAAGCTCCAATGGTCAGGAACCACATCACTAGGTTGTGAAACAGAAAGCACACCAGACTATATTCCTTCAGAAGACCTGAGTTGCTGGCTGGCCAATTACTAGTGTGAACTCTGACCTTTACTTTGCAAATCTGTAAAATGGGAATATTATCTCATTTCTACCTGTAACACAGGGTTGAAAGAATTCAAAATAATAATACATGTGGAAAGCACTCTGGAAACCCTAATGCTATATAAATGTAAATTCGCTATTATTCAATTATATCCTCACAGCAAACAGTCCAAAGCTTGCCAGATGCATAATAAATATTTAATTCAATAGGTCTAAGCATATTTCCTATTAGGTGAATTACCTGCTATATTATATTTACAGAATTTATTTTTTCCTTTAGGTTCACTGAATGAATGTAACAAACCAGTGTTAACAGAACATCTTTCTTTTGGGGAAAATCTATGATCTCAAAAATCTTACTCATAATAATAAAAGGATATAAATTACTTAGCTGACTTCTTAATTTTTCTTTTATACTGAAGAAAAATTGTGCTCGTAAGAAGTAACAGCAGGTATTTCATCGAATCTAGCAGGTTAACAATTTTGCCACACGAAACAAGAGTTTAGAAAAGGTCTGAAAGATAGGAGTTTGATGTATGAGATGCCATTCAGACGATACTGAAGATTAAGTCTACCATAGAACAGGTATAGAAGATGTTAAGAAAAAGAATGACGTCCTACCAACAGATTTTTAATTTCTTTAGAATAGATAACAGCACTCAAAAATTTATTAAGAAAAAAAACAGAAAAAATTAACACAATGGTTAATAAACGTCTAAATTAGAGAAAACAAATAGCTGAATGTAAAGATTCTAACCTTTAGCAGCTTCTGTTACAGGTTTTCCTTACCTCTTCTGCTGTACTAACATGTCGCCTTTGAGTTTTCTTGGGGCTCAAAAGGTTTCGACGACATGAACCACTCCAAGATGGACTTGGAACAGATTTAATAGGAAAAGATTTTTCATATGCAGACACATGGCAGTGATGATTTGACTTTCCCATAAAAGTGTTTGATAATCCACTAAAAAAAAAGTTTATAAGGTAAGAACAGTAAAGTTAAGAAAATCTAAACTAGTGATTATTTTTACTTTCAAGAAATAACAAATACAAGAAATAGGTAGAATGATAGAGGTACTGCTTGAGGGAAATATACAAGAAATGATACATGGGTTGCTGAATCAGGTTCTGCCACTTATGAGGTCTTAGACTGCCAAACTATGTAAATATCAAACACTTAAAACTATATGTCTTAGCTTAACAATCTGTAAATTCCTTTGGTTAGGAATCATAGACCTACCTGTGTGATATGACAGAAAGCTTATCAGATTAGACGTTTTCAGAAAACCTGGGTTCTAGGTATATTAACATAAACATACATTTTCTATTTACTCCCAACAGGCCCCTATCCCAAGCCCTTTTGAGGAAATTATTTTAAGAGTAAATATGAAAAGATGGATAAAACTGAAGCCTCTCAACTAAGCTTTTAACCTGAATTTTAAAATTTCCTAAGACACCAACAGAGGGCTCTCATCCTTCATTAAAAACAACCAGGTTTTTTATTAGGCTGCACTCTCTGTGAACTCTCCTGGCCTGTTTATCTCCTTCTAAAGGAGAATTTTCTTTTGGTTTCTTTACACTTTTTGTGTCCCATTAATGGAAAAAAATGGCATAAAAATATTTTTCTACACTCAAAACCCAGGCTTATCTCTAAGACCGGGAAATAATTTAAAGTTTTTTTTCTATGTGTTCTTTCTCATCTATCGTTACTCAGCAAATCTGAGGTACTTGCTATCAATATAATTTATTTTCTTTCTTTTTTTTGGCTGAGGACACAAAATAGAGGTAGATAGATGACTAAACTGAATCAATGAAATCAACTGTTTAAATCAATATGTGTGGTCTAAAACCAAATAAAATCAGACTAGATCTAAAGAAAATCAAAATGCACATATACTCTTCTCTCTTCAAATACTGATGGTTTCTATGTGTGTTAACTGGAAAAAAAGCAAGGACTCAGAATTTTAGGAACAGGCTTATTTTCTTAGCTGGGTGGACACAGCTAGGAAAAGATGGTAAGGGTAATATATATAATCTGTTTGATAAAAATACAATGAATTCCCTACAACATCTTTTGTATTTGTTTCCCAGAGAGTGTGTTGTATTTCTGTTTTTAATGCAAAAGATTTTTTTTTCTAAAGAAACAATGTGAGGGCATCTTGCAATGCCAGAAAGCAAGAGCGCTACCAATAATCAACAAGGTTGAACAAGACAAAGGAGCAAACCTGAAGGAGCTCCTACTGGCCAAAGTTGTGAGAATGTGAGTATTAAAAAATGACTGTAGTGGATTGAAACACACTGAATCCATAATGACTTAAAAAAAAAAGGAGAGAACAGGAAAATTAATTTGACCCACATGAAGTAGCAATAATAAAAAAAAACTTTGAAAATTTGTAATGAAAAACAAAAATCTAATCATATATCCTGTCTTCCTAGTAGAAAATGTATTGTAGGGTAATAAATAGCCCTAGCTAATGAGGGGAAAAAGCTCTTCTTTGTAGCAGAGTGCCGATTAGTAAGTGAAGAAATGATAAAATTAGAAAAGTATTATTTAATGAACTCTAATAAAATTATCAAGTCAAAGGGGGTCAAAAGATCCAAACTTCCAATTATAAAATGAATAAGTCATGGAAATATAATGTATAGTATGGTGACTATAATTAACAATACTATATTGCACACATGAAAGTTGCTAAGAGTGATCTTAAAAGTTCTCATAAGAAAAAAAATTTATAACTATGGTAACAGATGTTAAGTAGACTTATTATGATCATTTTGCAATATATTTAAATATTGAATCATTATGCTGTACACCTAAAACCAATATTATATGTCAATTATACCTCAATTAAAAAAATTATCAGAGATTATCAATTGATATTAATAACTATTAGGCTGATGGGAAAATCGTTATTCATATAATGCCAAAGTAACATCATTTAGATTACATTCTAGTCACAGGGTGAAAAACCTAACCAAATAAGGACCAGGTTGTTATCTCCCCAATCCAGAAATTAATCCATCATCACTAATGATATTACAGGATTCCTAATGTGATATTAACACAGTATCAGCCTTTTTTCAAGTCAAAAATCTAGTTTACAAAAAAATACAGAGGAGAAAATAATGATACTATGAAGAAGAAATGTCAAATTCAAAAGGTGGAACATTATGCAGAAAAAAGTCATGTCATTAAAAAAGGGTCTGTTCTAGATTGTAAGAGACTTAAGGATGATAGCTACTTTTGGATAAATTAGCTAAAAGGATAACTTTTGAGTCAAATAAGAAAATTTAAATATAATTTAGTTAGTATATAAGACAAAATTTACTGAATGGAAGAAATGGAAGAGATGATTGACTGAAAAAGCAGATTACAAAAGCATATAGACAATATAAACTCATTTTGAAAAAAATGCGTGAAAGTGCAGAGGAAAATATCTGGAAGGATATGTACTAAGATATTACAGAGGTGATCTCTGTTTTTATTTATGTTTGCTTATCAGCCTTTTCCTACTTTTTACAAAGCACATGTACTATTTCTGAATAACATTACTTTAACAAATGAGTATGGCATTGCTGAGTAAAAAAAGCAACTTGCCAAATGATGCAGATAGAATATCTTTAATGAAAACAAAGTAATATTATACATTTCACAGTACACATAGCATCTATATGATTTTGTACATGAGTAAGAGAGTGAAAGAGATACAAGCATAGAAAAAACTTTGGAAAGAAATATACCAAAGGGAGGGAAGAATAAGATTGTGGATAGTGGTCAAGAGCTCTTGGGCTTTATTTATTGACAATGTTTTAAGTTTTACGACATGAATGTATTAATATATTCTGGTATGATTATTTTAAATATTAAGGAATGGGAAGATGATCCCTGGGAGTACTGACACTTTCCCAGAGTCCATGTGCTGATAACAACAAAACAAAATAAAAGCCATCTTGTTGGTTTCAGTCAATACCAGAAAGTTTAGCCTTGACTAAGCAGGAAATTAAATGATACCACATTCCTGAAATCCTGATAACCAGAGTAAATTTTGAGAAGCCATAAATAGTATTTTAAAAAAGAAATATTTTACTACTATTACAATAAAGTGTTTAAGGGAAAAGTTTCTAAGCCAAACTTCATATGTCTTTAATAATCATTATAAGCTTGGTGAAGGAATAGGTAGGGTTTATGAAATTGAGCTAACTAGGATACAGCTATGACTCTACGTTCCAACAGAAGTAGCTTTGGTCTAGCTGATTAAGATCATGAGGTACAGAGCTGCTTTGGTTTAAGTCAGGTCTCTGTTCATATGACAGCCCACAAAACGTGCTGGTTTCTTTGCTGCTGAAGTTGTAGAAATTGACTGGTTTTCACTTTGAAATTCATAACAGCCATACTGATCCTGAAGGATCCCGATATACTCACACCCATCAAGATTTCCTTCAAACCCTCTCCTCTACTGGTGAGATTTGGCTGTCACCAAAATTCAGCATCAAGTAAATTAAAAGTTGAATGTTTAAAACGGACTCATTCATATCTTTATGGCTTAAAATTTCAAAAATGGTGTTATTCTTTTAAAACGCAAACGTAACAACTATCTTACAGCCATTTTTTCTTATATCACGGCAATGGCTTGTAAACTAAAGCAGCTGGAATACCTACCTTGAGGTCTTTCGGGTTTCGAGGTAAAGACTTCGGCTGTTTCTTGATTTTTGGAAAGCTGAACCTGATGCTGGAGTGGAATTTCTCCACTGACCGTTTGCACTCTGGCCAAAGGTTCTTCTATCTCCTGAGCCAAGAAAATTGTCTGAGGAAGGGTTATCTAAAAGAATAAAAGTATCAATAAATTAAACAATTACCTTTAGTGGTTCTCCACATGACTGCAACCACGTCCAATATTGTATTCCAAAGAAATGTGGCATATTACCATGTCTCTCATGGAAGATCCCAGTCTCAACTGCCAGTAAAGTCTGCAGTAAGGGAACTTCTACAAACTATAATTGATTCAGCCATACTAACCTGAAAATTGTTGAAGGAGCTGAATCCTGCCACAGCCATGTGCCTTATCTGCATCAATGTGACTCCGTGGTGTCCACCAAAAGTCAACATTTTACCCCAACTATATCTTGCAAGCACTCCCAGGCCTGGGCCTGAAAGAAGGTAGGCCAGACCAGTAAGAAAGCAGGTGGAGGGCCAAGGAGAATTGTAATTCAAATGTACAACAGTTATTGTTTAATAAGCAGCTGGTGTCTCTTGTTTTTAATTCCTAATGTGATATTAACACAGTATCAACTCAAGGGGATCTAAGAACAGAGATAACCTAATTGCTGCTTATTCTGGCCAGCTTATGGCAGAAATGACCCATCATATGCATCTGGTTCTGGTATGATAACCTCCAGTCACTTAATGCCATAATCAACAGACATATCAATATTCCAATGAATTATTTATTGTTTGAATTTTCTGACTTGTGGCTTACAAACTGGGGTGATAAAAATATCTTGTGAAGTTTCAGCTAAGAACAGAATAATTTGCATACCCTCCTCTCCTTATCAGCAGGATTGGACAACTTAAAACAGTGCCTTCAAAACAATTAAAATAACTTCAGATGTGAGGCTATGGAACTCTAAGGAGCACCAGTGGAAAAACAAGAATAATTCTCTACTTCCTAAATTTTTGTCTAATGTTGATATCATTTTGAAGATCCTCTTTTAAAGCATATTATTATAGAACTTTGCACAATGTTATATATTTGTTACTTAAAGTAATATAGCTTTTGTTACTCTAGCCAAGAAGGCAACCAAATAAAATGTTTTGTATTTTAAGTTGATTAGGATTATTTGAATTCACAGCAAATAAAGAAGAAAAAAAGGAAGTGTGGTATTACTACTTGATTTACTAGTGGATGAACCTAATCTAATTTACTTTCAAAATAATCTTTTTCTTTGTAATCATTACCTATGCTTAGCATCTATTACCATTACTTTAAGGATACAGACATGAGGCTAATTAAAATGAGTCTCATTAAAGTACCAGAGAATTATCTTTAAATGCAAAGTAATAACAATAGAAGTTTCGTCTTGCATACTTTTTTGCTAAAATGTGATTAGGGAATGACAGAACTAGAGATGCCTACCAAAAAATGCAAGTTACCCTAACAGGTGTGAAATTTGAAACTAAGAATAAGACAGAATAGCCTCCTCGATGGCATGTTTAGAGGCTTCCTCTTTAAACTGCAATGGAAAATAACTGGATCAAGCAGTCTGTTTAACCAGAATAAGGTAGTTCTATCCCCTCTCAATAAATCACTGAATAGTCCTCCACTGCTAATATAATTAAGCAAAACCAGAGAGGGACCAACAGAAGGTTGCAAACACTCTTTTTTAAGTGATAGTTTAACTTGGTATTCATTGTCATCATTAAGAAATGAGATTTCAAATACCAAAAATAAGATTACTTATTATATGCACATAAACACACGCAAAACTATAAGGAAATACACCAAAAATTTAATTTTGGTTATGTTCCAATAATAGAATAATGAGTATTTTTCTACCTTTCTCTATTAATTTTCTATAAGGTTAGGCAATACTTTTATAAACATAATGAAATAAACGTATCTTTAAAAAAGCATATCAGCCAATCACTTACTATAAAAGTAACCAACAGTTGCTCCTGTTCGCTTCAGGATTTAGTTAGTTATTATAAACAGGAGGATGCCTTAAATCATCTTACCTACTAAATGCCAGTTTGACAACCTAATTTAATGTATTTCCCAAAGAGAAGACATTGATAGAAATTCTAAGCATGAGTAAATCATTTATTTTCAATTTAATCTACTTTTCTTTGTTTAGGGCTTAAAATGTTTTAATTTTCTTTCCAGTTGTACTTCTTATAAAATCAAGAGGTATTGAAGTCTGACCAACACTATGTTATTAAAGTAGAAGTGGCACATTGTCTTTACTTTCCAAAATTTTTAAAATATCAATGTTTTTTAATAGTCTAATCTTAAGTGGATTAAGAAGCAGAATTTTTTTAAACTTAATATAGAGAAGCAGATCCAGTAAAGCAATAAATAGAAAGCTCCAGACCCTCAATTCTAAAGTTTGGGGCTTTCCTGTGTTTTCATCTTGGTGAAAAAAAGGATAGCAAGGTGAGAGAAGAGACAAATACCAATAAAGTCAGAGAGAAGACTACTGCAGGAAACTACAGACTCATTGTCTAGCCCAACCAAGAGGTAAGGCTTGAGGTGACTAACCACAGAAATCAATGTGGGAATTATCAGGACAGAATACATCCAAAGAAGATAGCAGAGACAAAATTCTACAGGATATGCAATGAATTGGAATGAATGTGGCAAAGGAACAAAGTTTTTAAAAGTACACAATAAAAAGTAGATCTGAATTAAAGACTTTATTATTAGAAAAAAGTATATAGACCCTACAGAACTTTGGCATTAAAGAATTAAAATTCTGACTGTTAGGGAGTGACCTTGGAGGTCTGTGACATGCCTTAAGTTTGTTTTGTCAGGAACTAGATGAAATTTGGTAGAAATTCACAAATCTGAATCCTCTGCTTTAGGCTGTAATTTAGAGAATTAATCTAACAGCTAAGCATTAGTAGCTTTACTATTCACTGTTATTTTCTTTTCATCATCATGTACACAGTAACTGTTATAAAGTAATTTTTTCCTTTTCCTAAAAACATGGCCTTCAAGTGAGAGATAAAACTTCAGTTTAAGATTCTGATATGGGGATCAACTTGTGGTATGAGAACAAAAGGGGAAAATGTAATGCTCAAGAATCATGTAACTGAGTAGAAACCCAAGAATCTGGTCAAGTATCACCACAGTGATGAATATGATAGTTTGAGATGACCTCACATATATATTTTGTGAATATCAAGGGGCTACTGAAATTTAAAAGACAAAAGCTACGTATACAAATGTTTTAAAGTCATGTTTATTTATAATAGCTGAAAATGATAAAGGTGAATGGGACCTAAGCCATAGGAAAAACAATAAAGCAAATGAAGGCACAGGCCCAATATCCTAAACCACAGCCCTTGGAGTTAGTTGTTTCTGAATTCAAAATTTTGGACTTTTGGAAAGATAACCTGAAATATAGTATGGAACATTTCCAAGTATAATCTAAAGTAGCATGCTATAATGAAAAATGTTGATATATATGTAGTAAAAGACAAATACTCATATTTCCAGAGGTAGATAAAAGATATAGTTTCATGTCAGTTATTAGGTTTGTCAAGGAATGAATTCAGGTCAAATTCTGATGCCAAATTAATTATGAAAAAAACCTGGTTTTCAGAGCCTTCTAAATTTTAAAATTGCACATAAAGAATTAAAAATGTGCATATTAATTCCATGAATTATCAGAAATCAAAAGAAAAAGGTAAATATGAAGAATAACGTGAACAGATAGAAAGCAAAAATAAAAATACTGGGCTACAAAAAGATTGTATGTATCAAGCATCAAATCATACAATTTGTACTGTGCATGAACACACAGGTCAAAATAAGAAAAGGCCACAAAGTAAGAACTGAACTGTGGTCAAATGATTTTGAGTATAATTTTCTACATAAAATTGTTAATTGTTGAATAATTGTTTTAAACTAAAAACAAATATTTTGTCTAATGGTAAGTCCAGCATATGAAATTACAAGGAAACACATCTAAGTTCAAATGGAAATATTAACAATCTGGTTTCATTATCCACTCAACTATCCTTCCTCTAGTATTAATAATGAGCTATCAAATCAGATTTCAGGTTCTCTGCTCATCAGCAAGGCCTTTTCAATAATAATTATGACAGAATTACTTTTGTAGCAAATTTTTCTGTACAAATTATGCACATACTATGTGGAGACCACTCCTCATAAAGGAGAGGAAATCCAGTGCCCAGGCTAAAATACCACCCACCTAAATGACATTTAAATATAACATAAATCTAAAAGAGCATCATACGAACGTCTTTTTAGGGAAGGAGATCTCATCTTGCTGACAAAGAATCCTAAGGAAGCCAAATAACAACAATAATTATTATTTGCATTTCATATATATTATCTCTATTTATCCTTATAAAAATCCCGTTGAGACAGGTTCAGTGGTATTACTGATATTCCATATTTTGGTAAGGTGAGGAGATTGAAGCAGAAGGAGTGAAAAGACATAGGAAGACACTATAATCTTCCTGGGGTCATACTGCCAAGAGGCTAACCAACAAAAAAACTCTTCATTTTCCCCAAGACAGCCAGAAGATCATTGAAGTCCAAACTTAGGAGGGAGAGATGAAAAGTCAGACAGACCAGGGGCAAAACAGAATACCCTAGAGAATGCTGACTTCTGTAATGGATCACAAGTTGAATAGGCAAGCCCTTGAAATACGCAAGCATGGCTGTGGCAGGTGCTAGACAGAGACATGTAATTAACATTTCCTGCCCTGATGGAGAGATAAGCTTGAGCAGAAATAAACTTTCAGGATTCATGGGTTCAAGTAGAATAGAAATAGGCTAGCTCTATGCTTTAATCAATACAAAACAAACATCCTTTACATCACATACACATATCTAAAAAAAGCTATAGTGATTTTTACAATGGCATAATAAACAAGGAGAATGAATTTCAAAAGCTTTCCCATTAAAAATATTTGGTTGTGACTAAATCAGTAAAGTACCATAGGAACCACACATACATGCACACACAGCTTACTAAAATAATGTTTTAGTGGAGAAAATACCTTTTGAATGTGACAATGCCTTTGTATTTTAGAGATGGTAGACAAAAAATGGTTTGCTAGTAAGAAATCTGAAAGGTATAAATATCTTGACTCCAAGAAATATGTCATACCTGAATAATAATTTGAACTATAAGCTGCACTTCCTGTAGAACATGTATAAGATCGGTCCAAATTTCCTTCCCTGGAAGGTAATATCTAAACAAAGCAGAAGATTTTTACTAAATCATACTTTTGACAATAAAATGATATAAAAATTTCTACTAGGAAAAATGTATCATTAAACAAGATTTTAATATTTCAGAACTCAATATAATAAATTACATTTAAATATATAATTTAAACATGCTGGTAAGAAAAGAAAACATGCAGATAATCTGATGAAATAACTCAGGCTTCAATGGGAAAAATGGGCAACATATCTGTTATATAACTTAATTCAAAGAAAGTTTGTTAGAAGGTAAATATACATTTAGTATTCCTGTTCTGAAAGCCAGCTATTACCATCTATCAAAAAGCTGGACAAAACTGACCCAGTTTCAATTATTTTGAAAACCTTATAGTTTTTCATCAGGGGTGCTGCTGCAACCCAGTATAAATCTGGAAACGTATGAATATATTTTCAGTTATCAAAATAATTATTTGGGGCAAATGTTACAGGTATTTAGTACTCAGAGGCCAAGGATGCTTAACATATGCTCAAGCCAGATCCATAAAGCAAAGGATTGCCTCATTCAAATTAGTAATGACTATCCTACTGAAAAAGATGGCTTTATAAATATGGCTCAAACCTTAATGTGCACATAAATCAGCTAGAAATTTTTTTAATGTAGATAATTCAGTAGGTATGAGGTGAAGTCTGAGATTGTGCATTTCTAACAAGCTCCCAGGTGATGCTAAACTTTATAGCACAGAGAAATCTCAGAGCTGTTGTACGTTTACACACACACATCCCACTTAATAATGCTCAGCAATTTTAAGACACTAGTTTAAAAGAACACAGATCTAGATATTGGTAACGGTAATGTTCAGAGAAATAATAGAGTTTTCTCAAAGTTACTATTTTCTCAAAGAACATCATGATAACCTAGTTCTTGTCTTAACACTAAACTTAGTTATTCTAAAAAGCTTATGTATGTGCCTGTACTTTTGAGTGTGGCATTTAAAGTACATCTGATGAAAACTTAGGCCAAAATAATTCATTAATTAAGGGAAGAAAATTAATCCTAACCTGATGGTCAGATAGTGAAAGCTGGTCCTCTGGAAAACTTGTTTGTGACAGGAGATGGGTTTTGAATATAGAGTTGTGGTTCACTAAAGTTACTTCTCCAGCATCCATTCTTATCCCATCAGCAATATCATCTGGGGAAAGAGGTCAGATTAGCTCAAGACACCTAATTCTTTAGTAACTACATTCTTTCGAACCAATCTTTTCACTTAATAAAAATGAGTTCCAAAGAACAGCTCTACAGTTAAATAAAACCTCTCCTTCATAAATAACCATTGACAAGAGATCTCAAAACGTCGTCAAAGAAAGAGGCCCATGTACAGAGAAACTGGCTCCTTTGGAATTGATAACACCAAACAAATAGTTCAAAACTTGAACAAGTAATAAAAAGATCTTTATTCAAAGTTTTAAAAATAAAATTAAGTATTAAAAAAAATGAGGAAAAAATTCACCATTTAAAAACAAACACCTGTCATAACTGGTTTATTCCTTCTAACTCAAAAAGGTGCTTTAAATATTAATCTACCTGAAAATTCTTTTTGTAAAAAGCATATTCATGTGGCTCTTAATGGACATCAGATCAATCACTATAAAATTGTGGCAGAACCTTACTTTATAAAGCATTTTGAGACCTTTGTTACTTTGTTAAAAAAAATAGGAACAAATGACAATGAGGAAAGTCAATGACTTACAATGAGATTGGCAATAAGAAAAAAGAAAAACAAATGACAGAGGGAGAGAGAGAAGGCAGACAAAGCAAACAGAGAAAACGAAGCAGAGAGAGGGCTAATGAGGATATAAAAGGAATATATGGGATGACATAAGATCTAACTATACAGATTTTCAACCTATTCCTGATTTGGCAATTAGTCCTGACCTCCCTTACATTGATCCTCTTTACATACATAAAGTACTATGAATAGTGGAAAATGTTCCAATCACAATTATCAGTGCTACTAGCTAAATAAAATTTAAAATTTACCTTGATCAAATTATTTATCTTACAGAAGGAAGTATAATATAGCACTAAAGAACAAGGTCTCTGGAACCAGACTGCCTGAGTTTAAATTCTGCTTCTGCCAGTTATAACAGTGTGACCCTAGGCATGTTTCTTAACCTTTGTGTCTCAGTTTACCTGTTGATATAATGGAGATAATAACACGTACTATAAGGTACACTTGTAAGGTGACTATAAAAAATTCAGTGAATATATTTTAAGTACTTAGAGCAGGGCCTGGAACATAGAAAATGTCTACTAGCGTATATTTGGCTTTTTCAATACAAGGAATGAGAAAATGCTTCTAAACAATGCTATAAACAACTTCTCAACCAAAAGAAAATTGCTTGGTATTACATAATTAGGATGAAATCTCCCTTAAAATTATTAAGTGCAAAGATGTAAATATTTAAAATGTTAGGAAAACCTATTTTTTCACTCCAGCGTAACTAAAAGAACTGAAGAACTACTTCATAATCTTACCCATGACAGGAGTTTTCACATCACTGACTTTAGCAGATACAAAGTCCTATAAAAGGAGACAGAAAACAGAAATGTTATATGCTGAGATAGCTTCTTCATATAATTTTA
This sequence comes from Cynopterus sphinx, assembly GCA_030015415.1. NCBI lineage: Eukaryota > Metazoa > Chordata > Mammalia > Chiroptera > Pteropodidae > Cynopterus > Cynopterus sphinx. Next base: position 130,668,145 of record CM057380.1, on the reverse strand, counting down.
AAACAGGAATCCACTCAGAACTGACATTTGTGTTTTTAGTGGAAAAAAGATAAAGTGGTAAAGGAGAGCTGACTTGATAAGAGAATGAGACTAAAACTAGCCTGAGGTAGTTTCAATAATTCTGCAATCTACGCTATAGTAAACAGCAATTACAGACTACCCACAGCAGCACAGAATAGCACAGCAAGAAGCAAGTTGGAAGAGTCAACCCTTTGGAGATAAATTTGCATATGATCATAAAACTGATTAGTGACTACACTTGAAATTACAGCCTAGAAATTTTTCCCAATCCACTGCTCTATTACTTCATGCTAAACCATTTCATAAACAAGTGATACATCTTGTGGTGGTCCTGTCCTACTAAGATGTCTGCACCACATAGGTCTTACAAAGTGGCCAAAGTTACTGATATTCTGAAGACAATCAAGGACTACTTTGCAGTTACTAAGTACTTTGTCCCCCATCATTTATCAAACTGCTAAAAACCAAAGCACCTTTGCCTGTAAGAAATTATTTTCTCCTCTGATGTACGTAATTTTCCCAGAAAAAGGAAGTTAAAAGCCTAAATGCTTGGAATTAGGTTAATAAACATACTTTCTGCACACATGTTTCTTGGCAGATTTCCAAGAGGGGATAACTAGGTAATAGTCACACTTACGTTGCTCATAATCTTATCACCGTATTTTTTCAAAGATTGAGTACTTCAACTACATAGCAATACCAGGGTTTCAATCTACTGAGGAGACTGGTTGATGCACATATGTATTCTTTATGGTCACAACAGCGAAGTGCACACAAAGAAAGCTGCTTCAGCTTTTCTTGGCATAGCTATAGAGTAAGTAATCATCTGATTACCTGGTCTCCCCAAAAATTTAAGCCTTAGATTTAGACTTCAAATGTTTCCAAATGTTCAACTTAACAAAAGGATTCCATCTGGAAATTTTTCAGGTTATTCTTTTCTCTTCTTCTTCTTTTTCTTTTTTTAATAAAGCAAAATTCCCTGGGTCTCAGATGAAAAGGGAAAAACAATACCCTCAACTAATAAACTAGCTGTAGCTTTTTCACATTTCATTCTATCAGGCCATTTCATAATTGTCATCACTAGCCTTTTTTTGTTGTACTAAGAATGCCAATTTAAAGACCTGGTGCCCAGTACAAGAGTCCCACCTCAACTTCTTTTTCATTGATGAACAGATGTGAAAAGGGAAGCAAATAAGAAATCAAAGAATTTTTAAGATTATGTCCAGAGAGGTTTAAGTCACTTGCCTAAAATCACACAGATGAGGTAAAGGGAAAAAAGTCCAGGGATTCTGACTCTCAACCAATTGTGCTTTCAACAAATGTTACAAAACTTTACACCCTTTCACATATCCTCATTCAGGGATTCATACACTTTAGCAAGATAAAAGTAATCCCTAGATAACTCTGGGGACTCCCTGCTGTTTTAGAATTTTAATAATTAAAGCCCCAAATTTACATTTTCATACAAACACATCCAGCTTCTTTAGTGTGCTTATGGTAATTTCTTTTTGCCACTTTGCAATTACATTGGGAGAAGGGATATTTTACCCCACGATTCAACATGAAATGCTGGATCTGGAACCACTGATGCCACCAAATTCTTGCAAGCATAAAAGTTTTTAAGAAAAGTTTTTAAAAAACTCATTTCCTAATTCACATTGATCACTTAATTTATTTAAAGAACATAAGCAGTTACAGATAATTCAGATGAAGTCAGGTTAGTAGCTAAACACAAGACAAGAAATCTTTAAAAAAATGGCAAAGTCCTGGACAGTAACAGAATGTAACAAATATGGTAGAACATTTATAAACTTTTCTGCATGCAAAGAGGTGGTTACAAAAGAGAATGTTTAGAGCTATTAAGTTACTAGAAAGTATATACTGTGGAGAAACACTGTACAATTAGCTTCATCCAGGAACAAGATGTGGTTAGAATTAATGATATGAAAAGGGTGTGGAAGTGATCATGTGAATTACTCTATTCTGAACTCTGGAAAACTATGTATATGATACAGTTTGTAGTATATCACATTGTTTTTGTTTTTCACATTTTTACAGGTATTCCCTCCCAATTAGACACCAACACCTTAAACACTAAGCATTCAATGTCGTTCGTACACAAACATTTACTGTACACCAATTACATGCAGGGTACCAGGGATAAAAATAAGGTAGTTCCTTATACTTCTGAGACATCCACTGTCTACTGGGGGAAGTCAGATGCAAAAATGGATACTTAAGCAAAACAACAGAGCTGGTACAATTGGTAGGTGTGGAAGTTAGGTAAAGGAAAGACTTCCAAAGCAGTAGTTACGAGTTACATCACCTTGCCTGAAGTAGCAAAACCTGTTTTTTAATCCATTTGCTCCCTCTTTAACTTTTTGGATAGGTGATATGAAAACCATCTTTGTGGACAGGATAATTAATTGGAATCAGGTAAAAACGAATGAGGCATCTGAGGATAAAACGCATGAGGCTTCCAAAATGGAACTAGAAGGTAAAAAAAGAGAAGGGACTCTCTAAATTGGAAGAAAGCTAAGGGCTCGTACTTAAAAAGATGCTTAAGGTTTCACTGTAATTGTAATTTCGAATTTAGTGTAATCTATCTTTCAATACACACCCTTAACAAAAATTATCTTTATAAAGAATAAAGACTTAGGAGATGATGCGATATATTCCATCCAGAATATCCAATTAGCACATGGACCCTGAGTCAAATAGTTGGTAGCCTATAAAAGGCTTTATACAAATTTCATCAGAATTACCACCAACTCCCAAATATAATAAGCGTACCAACGTGAAATGACTTTAACAAGGCTGACTTGAAAGTGATAAAGGAGCAAGTTATTGCCAACGAGATAGTGAAAATACTGCAGAGGTACCGATAAACAAATCATCAAGCTCAAGAGAAACTGGGCACATATCCAGAGACCACGTTAGGATATACCAAGAAAGACACGGTTCAAGGGAATTACCAGGAGGCGATGAGCCAGGTAAGCGCACTGTGCTGGTTAAGGGGATTTTCATAACCTGGGCAGGAGGGTCCAGACGTTTCTCTCTGGTGGTGGCACTAGAGATATCACATCTCAGGGAGATACCAGAGTACAAGAGTTGGCGAAATGTTTACGTGAGACGCAGAAGTAGTATCATTCAGGTCTCAAGGAAGGCGAGAGGTGAAGCAGGTGTAAGTGAAAGCTGAGATTCCCGGTGAAAACAGCTTTCCCTCGGAAGTCGACCCTGCACTGGCGGGAAAGCCCGGAAATCCCAACCGGCCCGTTCTCTGCAAGGAGAGCTGGGCGGTGAGATGAGGACTCCAGCCACCGTAGGGAAGCGGCTTCCCCACAGCCCAAGAGAAGGAGGCCTGAAGGAAGGGCCCGGGAAGCCTAACTAACGGCCGCCGGCCGGATCCCCGCCGGCGGACGGCAGGGGGGAGGGGAGGTGGTCCCAGGGGGCGGGGCAGGGGGAAAAGCGCCGTTCCCACCGCCGTCCCCACTTCCGCCCAGCCCAGCCCAGGCTACCCGGCCTGGAACAGCACTGCTTCCCGGCCTGGGCTCCCTCCATCCTCACCCCTCCCCCAGCTTCCCGCCGCCACTCACCGAACCGGAACCGGCTGCTATACGAAGGGGTTTCCGGCCGGGCGCGGAACGCAAAACCCGGGAACCGCCGCGAACCGGAACCGCCTCCACAATACCGGAAGAGCCGCCGGCTGGCCGCGGAGGAGGAGTGTGGGGCGGGAGGTCAAAGAGCAGAGTTGACTCGCAGAACGCCTGCGCAGTGGGGCGAGGCCTGAGAAGCAAGGGAGCGTTCAAGGCTTGGTCACAATTTTCCTGTTCCCCTTTCAGTTTGGGCTTTTTCTTGTTCTCGGAGTGGTATTAATGTGACTTTCGTCCTTCGCTTTTCTCTGTTCCCTCGACCCCCTAACCCGCCGCCTTCTGGTTCCGCTTCGCGATTTTGTGCTTAGGCTCTGGTTTCCATGGCAGCCTACTCTGTGGCCCTCCATCTGCGGGAACCTGTGGTCACCTTGGCTAATATATAATAGACTTGAGAGCTAAATCGAGCTCAGACTACATCGTGTTTTATTCAGAGTTACAGAACGTTAATGCTTATAGAGGTTATTGGAGAATATTGGAGATATTTTAGTCTAATAGTGTCAGAGAAGTGAAATCATTTCCCAAAGTTATAAATGTGTATGGCAGGTCTGGAATTATGAAACAAGTTTCTTAACTTGCAGTCCTGTACTCTTTGCACTACATCATGCTTGTTGGCCATTTGGGAAAAGGAAGGGGGGAGAGAAAGCAGTTTGGGATTGGCATAGGTTAGCCTCTGTAGACATGTCAAACTTTCCAAAATCTGTAGGAGTTGGGAACACAGGCATAGGAAAAGCTATTGGGAGTCCACCAGTGACCTACTTTTCTGAGCAAAAATAGGAAAAGACCTAGGGGTATGCCCTCTGGAGAACTAAACGGTGTTAATCTAGTAATTGTAATCTCCGACATACTTTTTAAGAGAAAATAATGGGAAGAAATATGTTCATTCAGATTGTTACCAAGCCCCTCAATTTGGTGGGCCTTTAGACCCAGGCCCTGTCTAGAAGTCTTGGAGAAATTACTCTGAGTAGGTACTCTAGACCCAGATGACAGTCACAATCTGAGCTCAGACTTGAAGAATGGAAGCCTTTGGAGGCCTCCCCAACCTTTTAGCTATTCTTAGCAGGTGGGAAAGGGGGATGCTTGCTGAATGCAGGGATTTTGCCCTGTCAACTGTATAAAAGTAGATTATTTGTATCACTTTATATGCTGATTTTTAGACTGTCAGGTCTATTAGTACTGAGCATACTATGTCACTTTTGTCCATCTTAATCATTTCACAAATTTTTGGATTAAACTCTGTCTCTATTTCTAGGAAAAAGCCATGCATAGAAAGGAATTGCATCTGAAATTTTTCATGTGTGCGATTCAAACCCGCCAGTTAGTCAGGACTCCTCAGAGAACAGGTACCGTTGTCTCCTGATCCTACCCCAGTGACGGAATGGGGTCTCTTGCAAGGAGTCTCAATACAGCATGTGAGACTTACTAGTGTAAATGCAGGCTTTAGGGGATCAACTGACCTTGTTTATTCCATCCATACTATGACAAAATATTTGTCACTGATTTTTTTCCTGGTACAAGTATCAGGTGAAATTTTGGCCTGATGTATGGGGATAAGCCATAGATAAGAAGGACATGGTAATTGAGGAAGAACAAGATTTATAGCATATGAGCAGCAGTTAATCACTCTGTTCTTTATTAATTATTTCAACCTTTTCTGTGGAAGTCCTTGTTGCCGTTGTAATTGATAACTTCAAAATCTATAAAATAGTCCCAAATAAAACTGGCTTTCACTTCCACCCCAGTCTCAAAGAATCTAGTTACGAGGTCTGCTTTCCCCTATTTATGTCAAAGGACATAAATTTTTTTGAGGTAAGATAGTTGTTGAGAAGAATCATCACTTCTCTAATTTTTGACTGGATTTATGGAAAAAAGGCCCTGGACAGCTGAGAGTCATAGAGAAAATGAAAGAGAATACTTCCTTTCTTGAATCCAGTCTTGAGGGTGACCTAAAGGTATTGCTTCTCAGCTGGAGAAGCTTCTACTTCCACCATGCGCTTACAAAGGCCACCACCTGAGACAGATGCCTTGAAGAGTCTAGATACTGTGGATGATCCAGACACCATGGAAAGCGTACCTGTTTTGGACAATGGTGAGGCATGAGTATTGGAAAGTGGAAAGTTTATGCATAGCATTATAATTTAGGGTAGACTTGCCAAACTTGAAATATGAATTAAGACACAGGGAGAATGTGTGTTTGTGTATGTGAGACAGACAGACAGATACTGAGATCTGGGAAACTGAAGAAAGGAACAGTTCTCTGAAGAAAAGCTTGATTTTAGCCAATAGTAAGTCAATTAGTGCCCTCATAATTGTAAGCTACTAATCTGGTTTGTCCTGTCATCAGCAACCTTAATATGTAAAAATGTGAAACTTAAAAATGGATTAAATTTAAGAGTTACTATATTGCAAAGTAATTTCAAATATTGTAAAAAAAAAAAAAAGATTCACCATAAGAAATCATTTGATAACAAATATCTCTTGTATATTTTAAGTAGTGTTCAACTCATAAGCAAGTTATATGAAACTTCAGAAACATACTTCTGCTTTTTCTCAACTTAAATACATTTATTTTGGAGTTAGTTCACTGCAAAATTAATTGAGTTCCCACTATGTGCCCAATAATATGCTAGAAATTATAGAGAGACTAAATACACACACACATGTGAGATGCAACCTTGTCACTCCCAATAGTTTACATTTTGGAAATGCCTTAGAGATTATTTAGTTCAACTCCTTATATTTTAGAAGCAATTCAGTTCTAAAAGGTTCTCCTCAAGCAGTTAACAAATTCATTGGAGTAATCACTCCCAGTGCCTATGAAATATATAGCGGTATTCATTCAATAATGTTTTAAACAGTTACTGTTTGAAGTCATTGTACTAGGCTCAGTAGAAGATGAGAAAATGAGTTAGACACTCCTTATCCCCCAGGAACAGACAGTCAAGAAGGGAGGTAATATGAGACAGTGTGTAAGTTAAGAGTTTAATAACTTTGGCTCAAAATGTTGAATTTCAAAAGAGGATGCTATAGAGATGTAGGAAAGGGAGGGGCCAGCGAATTGCTTAGGCAGAGATTCACTGAGCTCCAGCATAAAGGCTGGGTACCATGGTCCAGTTCAGTCCCAAGCTTTGAAATGGCATATGCTCTAACTTAATTCAGTCTCATTAGCATACCCAGAATTAAGCAGACTCACACACACACACACACAAAGTTTTATATACAAGAATGCCACTTTATTAAGTTATTGGAGCAATATATATCTATATACGGCAACCATGTATCTGATCTATGTTCCTTTAATTGGACTTGCTTTGCCCATTCATAAAAAGCCACTAGGTACAAGAAATAAGCCCAGCTGATAATCTTTACCTACAGTTTCTTGAAGTTGTTTAGGTTACTCCTTATTTGCCTTCATCTTCCATGCTTTTCCCATTATCATTTGCTCTATACCTAATACTCATCTCAGACCCCCTTTATTCTGATGATCCATTTGGACCTACTTCTGTGGTTTGAACTCAGCATTATCCCATGGACAAAATTCTGATGTTCAACTTCTGCCTTTAAGTATTGAGGCCTCAGGTAAGAGCTACATTTAACCTTTCCAGCTTTCCCTCTAAGGTGGAAAATCAAATACCTTCTCAATTAGACCCAATGGGATCTCTATTCCTCCTTTTGTGCCTTTTCCCTGCCTGCTTTCCTATATCATTTCCTCCTTTCCTTCTCTCACTTTCTGCCTTCTTACCTCTCTCCTTTTCTCCCTCCTTTCACTCCTTCCAAGAAAATTTGCACATACTGTGTCAGGCACTAAAAAAAGTAATTGCCTTGCCTGCCCTCATGAAGTTTATAGTCTTATGGCAGTAAAATAGTAATAACATAGTTAGGTCATTAGAATGGTGTTAGTACCATGAAGGAAAATAATACCTACCCTGTAATCAGAGTATAAAACAGGGGACCTAATCTGGCATGATAGGTCAGAAAAACCTGAGAGATGAATATGAATTAGCCAGCCAAAGGGGGAAGATGAGCTTTCTGGGAAAAAGGACAGTAGGCTCTGAAATGAGAAGGAATTGGCTTATTGGTGGAGCAGAGAAGGCCAGTACAAGTTGACAGAGGGGAAAGGGTGCCTGGAGAGTGAACTATAAAGTTGGTACAAGAGCCTGCTAGGTCTTCCCATTCCTGAGCTATGTCACTGAAGAGTGACAGGATAATATCTGTGTTTTAAAAAGATCATTTGGGCTCCTGGTTTGAGGATGGATTAGAAGGGACTAGAGTAGTTACCTGCTCTGGTGGGATGGATAGTGTTACCACCTTGCTCTATTTCTTTCACCTAGTCAGTACAGTTCTATAAGGCATGAGTGAGGAAGTTGTGCCATCCGATAGCATGGTTGGCAGAGGTGAGCCCAGAAATAATGATGCCAAAACACCCAAAAACCCTTGTCTGATGTTCTTCTGTTGCCACTGCCAGCCTGAAAAAAATCATAGGGACTCCCTCCAGGATGTTCTGCTCTTTGCTCTAAGTGAAGCTATATATGAGATGCTGAGCTGTAGTCCTCAAGAAGAAAAGTGGAATACATTTTTTTAGTCTCACACCTGAAAGGGAAGCAGCTAAAGCCAATCAGTATAAATAGTTTTGCCTGTACTGTATTGAGGCAGGCTGTGTGTGTGTGTGTGTGTGTGTCTGTCTGTCTTATAAAGGATCAATTCCTAACATGCAAGCATTTAGTCTTGCATTGGGGCACAGCAAGGGAGTAAGTCCCCTAGGCCCCTAACCTTTGTAAAGAGAGGTGGTTAGCATTCCTAGGTCACCATGAGTGGAGGACAGCTACCTCCTGGACAGATGCTCAGGGGCAGCTTTGGGGTCCTGGCTCTGGATCAGTAGATCCAATTACTATCTAAAGCCTCCCTTGTGCATAAACCTTCCTGTTCACTGATGGACAACTGGCCTTAGTTGGTAACCTGTGGCTCCAGTACTTCTTATTGGGCTGCAAATGGGGTATCATACCAAGATAGTAAGCAGTGTTACACCCATCTGTCTTTTGTGCCACAGCTTCTTCCCAGAAGCACAAGACCTTACTTACTATCATATTCTTTATTTAAGCTATTTGTCACCAACATTGTTCATGCCCTCCCCACCCCTCTATTCCTTTGACAGTACACTCATACCTAGGTGATTTATCCAGACCAGGATACAAAGTTACCCTAATATTGTGAGTACAACAGATATGTAAAGATGATTGCTCTCTATGGACCAAATTTTTTCCAAGCAGGTATACTTACTTTCTTCATCAGAGACAAGATTCTCCATGTATAAACGCTATGTTATAGTGATCCAAGAACCTGCTCTTGCTGAAGGAAAATCAGTGGGAGTACTGTTTCTATCAAGATTGCTTTAATCTCAGCCTTGAACTTCTGATCCCAACCTTTTAGGACCAACTCCAGAGAACTTGGATTTTCATGAAAATCCATGGGGCTCTTATAATGCCAATTGAATTGGAAAGATTATAGAATGGAAAAATAGCCTTACAGGTGCCCTTCTTCTAGTCAGATATGCAAGGATACAAGTAGATCTGTAGAACACTTTTTTTTTTTTGTCTTCCATTGATTAATAGAGATGATCTTATATATCCTCTTGGACCACTCTACTCTGGACAGTTCCCTATTAAACTCTCAGTTAACATAGGGTAATGTATCTAAGAGCCCAGAGGTATATTCCTTGGCTCATATACTTCCTAAACAGCTAAGCCTTTCGAATTATGCTTGATGAGGTGTTAGTGAATCTGAAGTAGAAGACTCCCAGGGTTGACTTATATAAGGATTCTTTGTCTTCTCTGCTCTGATATTCCCAAAAGTTTAGTTCTCTAAGGAGAGAAAAAGTTTATCTGGTCCAAGCTCGAGGCTGCATACCTCAGCTAAAGAGTTTGTTTACCTCTGCTCTAATCAAAACTTCAAAGTGCTTTCGGTATGCAATAGGGATCATCATGTTACCTGTGACCTCTTCCCTAAGTTAGCTTTCTCAAGAAGTTGATCCCAATGACTCCCAAAAGCCACCCAGGCCTTTGGAGAATACAGATTTATTTTTTAAGTGATGGTGTTCTTGGACCTCCACAACTTAGAACTGTGGTTGTCAAACTTCGTTGTGTATCAGATTCATCTGGAGGGCTTTGTTAAACTACACTGCAGTGTCCCGCCCCCAGAGTTCCTGATTCAGTAGGTCCTGGTTAAGGCCTGAGAATTTGCATTTCTGACAAGGATGCAGGTTATGCTGAATCTACTGAACTGGAACTGAGAACCATTGTCTTGAGCCAGTGTCCTGTGTCAGAAACTTTAATATTAGTGGCTGCTGGAGGCTGCTCTATCTCCAGAGGTCATCCTATCCCGCCTAGAGCTAAAGATGACTCTCCAGTGCTGACAATGGTTTCATGCCTATGCCCAGAGTCTGTCCTCATGGAGCTTACAATCTAGTGGAAAAAGACAAATAATACTATATTAGTCAGGTAGTGACTCGATAAGATCCAGGGCTTGTATAGAAGTGAGAAGACCAGATAACTATTTGTTTTAATCCAGAGAGAGGCCCATACCTAATTGTTATGTATGTTTCACATCAACCTACCACATCATGGTAGCCAATTTACAATTCTGTTTCTAGTCCATAGCAAATCTTGACAATCCTCTGCTATGACATCCTAATTTGTTCCTGCCTCAGAACCTTTGCATTTGGTATTCTCCCTGCCTGAAAACTGTTTCTCCAAATGGTATCATGGTTTAGACGTCATCTTAGAATATCATCTCCGCAATATTTTTCCAGTCCACCCTACTTAATATAGCACCTTTGTCACTCTGCTTCTTTGTCCTGCTTTATTTTTCTCTTCAAAGCTCTTACTACTACTAATTTGTTTATTACCTGCTTTCCTCACTAAAATTTAAGCTCCATGCGGACAGACAGGGTTTTTGTTTTTGTTTTTTTTCTAATTCTGGATTCCCTTGAGTCTAGACTAGTGCCTAAGATGTAAAAGGTGCTCAGTATTTGTTGACCAAATACATGAAAACTATAGTGTGCTGTTTCCTGTTTTTCTGATGACTGCCATGCCTAGATGACTACTTATTTCTAAATGTCCTGGTATACCATCACTACCATCATCTTCATCTTCTCCTCACAATGGTCTAAATATAGATCTGTACCTATTTGTAGTCTTGATACTATCCTAGTGGTAGTGAATGGACTCATGAGTATGGCATACAACATCCTTTTTATTGCCTCCTCCCGATCTCTTCCAGCCTTTAGTAATCGTTGTCAAATAGATCTTCTATCCTTCTGTTCAACTTCCTGGCAATAATGTCTGGTTTTATCCTAGTTTAGAGGATACTGTCCAAAGCTCTCTACATCTTTATTTACTTATCCACTACTTACAGAGTTAATGATCAGAGCATATGAACTAGGTACTGTAGAATACCTCTGCTAGTTTACTCAAGTGCTCTTCCTATCTAGCTACTGCAGAATTTTTTTTTTAAACATATTCTTATACTTTTCTTCTCCAGAATGCCTTTTTTCATAATATTATAATTTTCACCCCAACTGTTTGCCTGGACTTTATGCCAATATCCTAATAGCTCACTGATACCTAGAGAGCTCTGGGAAGCCTGAGAGGAACTTTTAAATGTCTTTCTGTACACTGAGGGTCAATATAAACAATATGTCTTTCATTTCTGGGTACTGGGGTATGATATGTAAGGTGGGATATCATTCATTTCTTCTCTTTGCACATTAGCTTTGCCTGATTTTTTGAAAACAGGAAGACCACCACCGGCTAGTACAAGATAGAAAGAATGGTGGACTTTAACCACACGTCTTTCTGTGTCCAACTGACCTTCTTCTTGTGGGTTCAGTCCTTTCCTCCCAATCCCCTAAATCCTGAAATCTAGCTACCAACCTCAACAACTGAAGTCTAGCTACCAACCTCAACAACTGAAGAAAACTGATTGTATTTGGGATAAAATCCTAGATTTCTATCAGTACCCAAGCTAATTCTTATATTTGAATTATTAAAGTAGACATAAGTCTTCTTGAGAGATCTATCAGAATGCCCCATGTTCTTTTCCAGTACAAACCCAGGACTTGTCAGCTTTATCCTCTAGAGGAAGGGTTTTGGGTGTCATTTTCCAACACTGTTAAACCATACTAGCAATGAAAATGATCTCAGAATGAGTACAGATTCAGCTACCAGCTTAGTTTGGTTGTCTTGGGAGTTTGTTGGCATCATCTCTTATTTGACTATCTAACTTGCTGCTTTGCTCTTGTGATACCTGATCCTCTAACTCTGCTAAACTGTGAACCTTACACCTGATACTTTTCTTAGGCATCCTAGCTTGTATAGCAATGTTTAGACCCCTTCCTCTGGCCACTCTCCCTTAGTTACCATATTGTGTTCACCTGTAGGTTTCATGTACCCTGCCTTAAGGGATGCTTGTCAGCCTCCCCCATTGGCAAGATGAGGATTGGACATAACCATATTTTTCAGAATTGCCTATGACTCAAACATTCTCTCATCATCAGTCCACTACCAAATTAGGCATCCAAATTTTGATTCACAAGTCAACCATAGCCAGCTTACGGTACTCATTCTGAATTGTTAAGGTTCCTGGGGAACTATATTTGAAATTTCAAAGTTGTTTGATAAACAGAGAATTAGGAAAAACTGAAATATATGAATTGAATTTAAGAATAAAATTAAAGAAAATCTATTTTTAAGGAGCTATGACTGTTATGTCATCCATCCTTCTAATACTAGAAACATTTGTATTTTACCAGTATCTTTCTCTCAAACAGTACTAAATAAACACTACCAAATTCATACTATCCAGATTAAATTTTTTGTTTCACTTATCCTCAATGTAAGAATTTAATACATTACAACTGTTAACTGTGTTGTTGATTTCTACAGTTGTATGCCAGGTCCAGTGAAATATAAACTTCCTGTGAACCTTTGATAGTCCCTCTAGATTATAAATTCCATGAGAGCGATTATATCTTAGTATCTGCCACAATGGCTGTCACATAACAAGTCCTCAATAAATATTTTTAAATATATGAATGAATTAATAATAAATAGGGATTTCTCAAGATTCTCATCAAGAAGACATTTACAGCTATTTCTTAATGTGATATATTTCTTCCACTAGCTACTCTTTATTTTATGTTGGCTTTTACTAGTTTAACTCTCAGATGGTAATGTCTTCAAGTTAGGGGATTACACTAAGACTACCATAGACAAGGTCTAAGTACTTCTGAGGAAATTCTTCTTTTCTGGGATTCCCATCTGACCTGAAGGTTCCATAGATGCCTTTTGAGATGATATACTTTTGATTTGTGTTCATTTAGTTTTCCAGGAACTCCTGGGGATGATTGATCCTGATCAGAAAAAGGGATCAAAAGGATTGAGTGCCTTAGAGATAAGGCTAGGAGTAACTGAATGACATTTCCTTGCCTTTGTCTAGTTAAGGTAGACTCATTAATTTGGTAATTCATTAAGAACATTTTCAATGAAGAAACAGAAGTTGGTAGTGGGTATAGTGGGGAAAGGATGTATTGGCTCTCCAATTTCAGTTTTCATCTTCATTTTTGGAGTTCCAAACCTCAGAATGTGTGGGGAGCTTTTCCAGCTTTTACTTTTCCAAATATTTTAAACGTCTTTATTGAGATAAAATTTATGTATTATAAAATTCACCCATTTAAAATATATAATTTGGACTTTAGATTTTTCATGTAAGGAGAATGGAAGTCACTACTTCATTCTAGCAACAAGCAAAAGTAAAAAGACCTGAAAATCAACAACTCTTCTTGGATCTATAAGAGAGGGGGAAACATAAGGCAAACTGCTGATCCCAGAGTTAGAGAGACAGATGGATGAATACAGTTCATCACAGTTTACTGGAACAGAATCTCACACCAGCAGAAACCTTCCTAGGAACAAGTGATGGGATAGGAAAACATGTACTATAATTGATAAATTTCTGGAGGTTCAGTGCAGATAACTCTGGCAGCTAAAAACTACAGGGTGACCCAGTCAAAGGGAGGTCTCCAAAATATTGTGACATTTCCTTCCAGGAGCTCGACCAGATTCCACAGTAACTAACAGAGAAAAATCTCAGACTTCTGGCAGGGGGAGGAGAAAAGAAACCCTTTTGAATATTGCAGAGTACGCTGTCCTACTTATTAAAGCCTGTCCTCAGGGGAAACTAGTTAGCCAGACTCTAACTTGCTGGGTTATTGTCAGAGACTAACTGACTTGAGGAAGAGAAATACCCAGTTTCAACCCACTTTGGTTATTCTGTCTCACCTGAGGAAAAGGAAAAAGATCTGAGAAATACTTTTGAAGTTCACAGTCCAAAGACACAGTCTCACTAAAAGACTGAGATCTAATTATAGGGCTATAGAATGCTTTCCCTCCCCCTACACCTGACTACCACATATTAAAGGTTTATTTATTTCCTTTTTCCCAGTACATCATATCTGGCTATCAAAAAAAAAAAAAAAAAAAAAAAAAGAAAGAAAGAAAGAAAGAAAGAAAGAAAATGACAAGGCAAACATAGAAGTCAACAATTTAAAGAGACAGAGCAAGCATCAGAACCAGACATGGCAGGGATGTTGGAATTATCTATCATATAGGAAATTTAAAACACCTATGATTAATGTGCTAAGGGTTCAAATGGGTAAAATAGATAGCATGCAAGAACAGATGTGCAGTGTAAGCAGAGAAAGAACCAAAGAAATGCTGGAGATAAAAAATAGTACAACAGAAATGAAGAATGGGCTTGCTGGTAGACTGAACGTGACTGAGGAAAGAATCTCTGAGCTGGAGGATATATTAATACAATTCTCAAAAAACCAAAAATCTAAGAGAACAAAGACTGAAAAACAAAAAAGAAGAACAAGTTATCCAAGAACTGTGGGACAAACCACAACAGATGTGACATGTATTCAAAGGGACCACCAGAAGGAAATGAAAGAGGAAAAGCAGAAGAAATATTTAAAAAAATAATGACTGAGAATTTTCCTTAAATTAATGTCAAATATCAAACCACAAATCCAAGAGAAGATAAATGCAAAAACAAAAAACAAGAAGACAAAACTACACCTAGTCATATCATTTTCAAATTATAGGAAAAGATAGAAATGCTGAAAGAAACCAGAGGGAAAAATTATCTTACCTATGGAGGAAAAAGATGAAAATTACATCTGATGTCTCCTCAGAAGCCATGCAAGCAAGAAGAGAGTGAAGTGAAATACTTAAAATATTGAGAGAATAAACCACCAAACTAGAATTCTGTAACCTGCAAAATTATCCTTCAAAAGTGAAGGAGAAATAAAGACTTTCTCAAACATAAATTGAGGGAATTTTTTGCCCATAGACCTGCTTTGCATCAAATGTTAATAGAAGTTCTTTAGAGTGAAGGAAACTTGCATCTACATGAATAAAAGAAGAGGATCAAAAATGCTATAAGTGGGGGTCAAAAATTTGGTGACAGAAGGAAATCTAACTTTGGGTGGTGAACACACAATGCAATATATATGACATATTATTGAATTGTACACTTGAAACTTACTTGATTTTGTTAACCAGTATCACCCTAGTAATTTTAATTTTAAAAATTTCACTTAAAAACGGAATAAGTGGGACACATCAAAAATGGTGTAGATGATAGAGGCTTTGTTCACTCCTCTTGCAACCAAATCAAAGACAGAGACACGGAGCAAACAGCAAGGAAAGTCACCTGGGATCTAGATGAACAGAAGCACTACAACTAGGGAGAGAAATAATTAGTCAACTTGCAAAGATAGAAGGTAGGAGTGGGCAAGGATGCGAGGCTGCCTGGTCCCCAGGGCTAGTGGGACACAGGCTACAGCACTGGCAGCCAGCAGCTGCAGACACCTCTTAAAGGGGCCCTGTCCGGGAGCAGACTTTCAAAGTAAGGGACCTGCTCACTCAGCACCAGCTCCAGGTCGGCTGCACGGGGGCAGGGAAGGCACCATTGACAAACAGGCGGACCTTCAGTTGGAGTGAGGAACAGAGGCAAGGCTCTCTCCAGGGAAGAGATGCCAGCAGGATCCATTGTTCCTCTATTGAGCCATCCCCAAACCTCGCCTCCAGTGTGTGCAGGCAGCCCTGCCATAGTTGAGGTATCATCAAACTGGATAACAGGTTGCTCCACCCAGAAGATTCCATGAAACTCCGCCTTGTCCCACTTGCAGCCCCACCTAAGTCATATCCATTTGTGTCCGTGGTGAGTCAGGTGCTCCTTGCTGAGCAGTGCCAAAACTCACATTGGTGGCAGCTGGCCTTGTTTTCTGGCGTGGTTTCTTGAGGCAACTATAAGCACAGCATCTGTGGATTTCTTGCTGAATCTTAACAGGTGGCCCAGGAGAGGCAGAGGCTTGGGCTAAATTTGGCCTGCAGCTGAACCACTCTCAGGACTATGCCACTTGGATACCTACTACACAAACCAATGCTAATAAGACTTAGGATCTTTGCTTAGGGCACAGAAACAGGCACGGAAAAGCAGCCAAAATGGGAAGACAAAGAAGCGGAAACCATATGAGAGAACAGAACAGAGATTCGGGAATAATGGAGTCAAGCAATCTAACAGATGCAGAGTTCAAAACACTGGTTATAAAGATGCTCAATGAACTTAGGGGAAGTGTAGATGAATTTAGTGAGAACTTTAACAAAGAGATAAAAAACAAAAATGGAAATGAAAATTATGAAGGGGAACCAGTCAGAAATGTAGTACACATTATCTGAGATGAAGAGTATATTAGAGGAAACCAACAGATTGGATAAAGAAGAGGATCGAACCACTGATATAGAGGATGGGGAAGCCAATGACACTCAATCAGAACAGCAAGAACAAAGAAGCCAAGACTACAATAATAATTTAAAGAGCCTATGGGACACAGTTAAATGTAAAAATATAAGTATTATAGGGGTAACCGAAGGAAAACAAGAATTTGAAGAGCTATTTGAAGAAATAATGATGGAAAACTTCCCTAATCTGGTAAAGGAAATAGACATACAACCTCAAGAAGCTCAGAGAGTCCCAAAAACCAGGAACCCAAGATGCCCACCCCAGGACACATTATAATTAAATACAAACAATTTTAAAAGCAGCAAGAGAAAAGTAGTTAGTTACTTACAAGGGAGCACCCATAAGACTGACAGCTGGTTTCTCAGAAGAAACAGTGCAGGACAGAAGGGCTTCACAAAAAATATTTGACATGATGAAAACCTAGGATCTACAACCAAAGAATACTTTATTCAGCAAAGCTATCATTTAGAGTCGAAGGAAAGATAAAGAGCATCCCAGACAAAAATAAGCTTAAGGAATTTATCAACACCAGCCAGTAATACAAAACATGTTGGAGAGACTTCTTTAAGAAGAAAAAACATGTATTGAAAACAGGAATAAAGAATGGTAGTAACTACATTCCTATCAATAAATACCTCAAATGTAAAAGAATTAAGTGCTTCAATAAAAAGATCGAGTAGCTGAATGGATAAGAAAGCGAGACCCCTACATATGCTGCCTACAGTAGACTCACTTCAGATTAAAAGACACACAGATTAAAAGGAAAAGGAATGAAAAAGATATTGCCTTAATGGACCTAGAGGATATTGAACTGAATGAAATAAGTCAAATAGAGAAAGACAAATATCATATGATTTCACATACATGTGGAATCTAAAGAACGAAATAACAACAACAACAACAACAAATGTAAATAAACTTATAGATACAGACAATATTTTGAGGGCCACTAAATGGGAAGGGAGTTGGGGAGACGGCAAAAAAAGAGGAAAGGGATTAAGAAGTACAAATGGATAGTTACAAAATAGATATGGAGATATAAAGTGTAGCATAAGGAAAATAGTTAATAATGTAATAAATATCTAAGGGGAAGAAGGGTACTAGATTTAGTGGGGTGATCACTTTGTGAGTTATATAGATCTCTAATCACTAAGTTGTACAAGTGAAACTAATATTGTATGCTAGCTATAACAGAAAAAAAAACTCATTTAATTATACAGTGTTAATTATACAACCAGCAACTAATTGTCTATTATATTTTAATAAAGCCAGGGCAAAAAAATCAGAAAAACTAGAAATACATTAAAAAAATAGAGTAAAAAAATGGAATAAGTGAAGATAAAATAAAAACTTTTATTTTTCTTCTTAATTGATCTGACAAATAAGTTTGTTCAGAATAGTAACAATATATTTTAGTATGTATACTCAGGTTTATATTATATACATATGCTTATGTATGTTTATAGATAAGTGCAATGAATAGTTATACAAGGGAGAGGAAGAAGAAGTTGGGATTATTTTGTTATTGTAAGGGACTTACACTGCTCTGAAGTGGTATGGTGTTATTCGAAAGTGAACTTGGATTAATTGTAAATGTATATTTTAAATTCTAGAGAAACCCTAAAAAGTAAGCATTACTGATATGCTAAGAAAGGAGAGTAAGTCATGTGAAATGCTCAGCTCAAACCACAAAAGGCAGAAAAAGAGTGGAAGGCAAAAATAGGAACAAACAACAAGGGCAACAAATAGAAAACGATAATGAACATGATAAATATTCATCCAACTATTTCAATAATCACTTTGAATGCTAATGATCTAAATGCACCAATTAAAAGATAAATTGTTAGAGTGGATCAAAAAACATGACTCAACTATATGATGTTTGTAAGAAACCCACTTTAAATATAAAGATACATGTAGATTAAAAGTAAATAGATGGAGAAAAACATACCATGTTAATATTAATCAAAAGAAAGTTATATTAATTTTAGACACAGCAGACTTCAAAGTAAGGAAAGTTATCAGAGATAAATAAGGGCATTACATAATGATAAAGGGGTAAATTCTCCAAGAAGACATAAGAATTTTTTTTGCATCTTGTATTATTTTTTAAATAATTTTTTTCAACTACAATTTGCATATATTAGTTCTAGGTGTACAACACGATGATCAGACATTTATATAACTTACAAAGTGATCACCCACCTGACAAGCATACATAAGTATTACAATATTATTGACTGTATTCCTTATGGTATACTCTACATCCCCTTCCTCAAGATATAACAATTCTTAAAGTATAAACACCTAACTCAGTGTCAAGCTCCATAAGGCAAAAACTGGTAGAGCTGCAAGGATAAATAGATGAATCCACTATCATAGTGGAAAACTTCTATACCTCTCACTTGAAATGAACAGATCCAGCAGACTGAAAACAGTAAGAACATAGTTGAACTCAACAATGCCATCAATCAACTGGAAATAATTGACATAAACAATGCATCCAATAATAGCAGAATATACATTTCCAAGCTTACATGGAACATTCATCAAAATAGACCACAGTCAGGGCTATAAAACACGTCTTAACAAATTTAAAAGAGCAAATTAAACAGTGCCTCTCAGGCAGCAATGGAATTAAATTAAAAGTCAGTAACAGAACAATAACTGAAAAATCCCCCAATACACTTAAATAACACACTTCTAAATAACGCATGGGTCAAAGAAGAAATCTCCAGAGAAAAAATATTTTGAATTAAGTGAAAATAAAAACATAGTTTATCAAAATGTATAGGATTCAGCAGAAGCAGTGCTTTTCTAATATGAATGCGCATATTAGAAAAGATCTCAACTCAATAACCTAGGTTTCTACCTTAGAAAACTGGAAAAGGAAGAGTAAATTGAATCCAAAGTAAGCAGAACAAAAGAAATAAGAATTAGACCAGAAATGAAATGAGGTGACATCACTACAGAGTCCATGGACATTAATAGGATAATAAAGGAATACTATGAACTCTATGCCCACAAATATGATAACCTAGATGAAATAGATCAATTCCTAAAGAAACACAATCTGCCAAAATTCACACAGAAATACACAATATGAATAGGCCTATATTTATTTTAAAAAATGGAATCAATGATTAATAACCTTCCAAAAAAGAAATAGCTAATTTTCTACAACTTCTTTCAGAAGATAGAAGCAGAGAATATTTTCTAACATTCTTTGAGGCCAGGATTGCTATAATAACATAACCAGATAAAGACATTACAGGAAAACTACAGATTAATATCTCTTATGAACATAGATGCCAAAATCCTTAACAAAATATTAATGAATCAAATCTAAAAAAAAAAAAAAATGTGTTTAAAAACTATAAAAAGACTTATACACCATGACCAAGGGGATTTATTGGTATGCAAGGCTGGTTCCACATTAAAAAATCAATTAATATAATCTATCACTTAAACAGACCAAAATATAAAAATCACATGATTATATTCATAGATGAAGAAAAAGCATCTGACAAAATCCAAACCCATTCATGGTAAAAATTCCCAGTAAGCTAGGAATATAGGGGAACTGTCTCAATTTGATAAAGATTCTACAAAATGTACAGCTAACATCACACTTAATGATGAGAAACTTGAAGCTTTCTCATTAAAAGTAAGTACAAGGCAAGGATGTTCCCTTTCACCACACTTTTTCAACATTTTACTAGAAGTCCTTGCCAATTCAATAAGGCAAGAAAAGGAAATAAAAAGTATACAGATTGAGAAGGAAGACATAAAGCCATATTGGTTCACAGATGATATGATCATCTATGTAGGAAATCTGAAAGAATCAACAGAAAACTTCTGGAACTAAATCTATTATAGCAAGGCTGAAGGATAAGTTAATATGTGAAAGTCAATTGCTTTTCTGTGTATCAACAATGAACATGTAGAATTTGAGATTGAAAGCATGATTTCATTCACATTAGCAACCTAAAGGTGAAATACCTAGGGATAAATCTAATATCATATATGCAAGATCTTTATAAGGGAAACAAGCAAACAAAACTGATGAATGAAATCAAAGAACTAGATAATCAGAGAGATATTCCATATTCACAGGGAGGGAGATTCAATATTGTCCAGATGTCAGTTCTTCCCAACTTGATCTATATACATTTAATACAATACGAATCAAAATTCCAGCAGGTTATGTTATCAACAAACTAATTCTAAAGTCTATGTGGAAAGACAGAAGACCCATTTTAGCCAACTTGACACTGAAGAACAAAGTTGGAAGTCTGACACTACTCAATTTCAAGACTTACTTTAAAGCTATAGTGATCAAGATAGTATGGTATCGGTGAAAAAATGGACAGATTAGTGGAACAGAATAGAGAGCCCAGGTATAGACCCCAGAAATATAGTCAACTATCTTTGATAAAGGAGCCAAGGCAATACAATGGAACAAAGATAGTCTCTCCAACAAATGGTGATGGAACAACTGAATATCCATGTGCAAAAAAAAAAAAAAAGTATAAATAGAGACCTTATGCACTTCACAAAAACTAACTCAAAGTACATCATAGATTTAAGTGTAAAATGCAGAACTATAAAACTCCTAGAAGATAACATAGAAGAAAACTTACATGACTTTGGGTAGGGTGATGCCTTTTTAGATACAACACTAAAGACATAATCCATGAAAGAAATAACCTATAAGCTTCACTCCATTAAAATTAAAGTGTACAATTCAATAGTCATTTTAGTATATTCATAGAGTTCTGCAATCACTCTAAGACTTTTCCGTCAGCCACCAAAAAAACATTCTGCACCCACTGGCAGTCACTACTTATTTTATTGCAGCCCTGGGCAACTGTGAATGTACTTTCTATCTCTACAGATTTGCCTGTTCTGGACATTTTATATAAAGAGAATCAAATGATATGTGGTCTTTTGTGACTTCTTCCAGTTGGCATAATGTTTTCAAGGTTCATCTATGTTGCAGCATGTATCGGCACTCATTCTTTTTATTGCCAAGAAACATTCTATTGTATGGATATGGCACATTTTATTGATCTGTTCTTCAGTTGATAGACATTTGGGCTGTTTCCACTTTTTGCCTCTTATGAATAAAACTGCTATGAACATTGGTATACATGTCTCTGTGTGTACATATGTTTTCATTTTCCTTGGAATGGAATTGCTGGGTCATATGATAACCCTATGTCTAAAATTTTGAGAAATTGTTAACCTGTTTTCCATATTGACAAACATTCCAAATTGTCTACATACTCTCTAAAAGTTATTTTCCTTTTTTAAAAAAAATAATAGGCATTCTAATGGCATAAAAGAGAATGTCATTGTGCTTTTTATTTGCATTTCCCTAATGATTAATGATATTGAGAACATTTTTATGTGCTTATTTATTATTTGTATATCTTTTTTCAAGAAATATCTGTTCAAACTCCCATTTTTTGTTTTAATATCAGTTTTATTTGATATTTCACTGAACAGAATGTATTTTTAAATTAATAGACTTTATTTGTTAGTGTAGTTTTAGGCTTACAGAAATTTAAGAAAATCGTACCACAAAGAGAGTTTTTATATATCCTCTCTATTCTCTGCTACGTTTCTCCTATTATTAACATCTTGCCCTAGTGTGGTACATTTTTTACAATTAATGAACCAATACTGATACATTATTATTGACTAAAGTCCATAGTTCACATTACGCTTCACTATTTGTGTTGTACAATTCTGTAAGTTTTGACAAAGCATGATGTCATGTAATCACCATTATAGCACCATACAGAATAGTTTCACAGCCCTAAAAATCTATTGCGCTGCCCAAGCCTTGGCAAACACTGATCTTTTTATCATCTCTACAGTTTTGCCTTTTCCAGAGTTTCATATAGTCGGAATCATACAGTATATAGAGTTTTCAGACTGGCTTTTTTCACTACGCAATATGTATTTAAGTTTCCTCCATGTCTTTTCTTGGCTTGATGGATTATATCATGGCATGGGTTTTGCCTCTTGGTACTCCCATTCCTAGCTAGATTTCCTATATTTTCTCTTTTTCTTGCTGAATGATATTTCATTGTATGGATGCATCACAGTTTATTTTTTTTATCTATTCACCTTTTGAGGGGGTTTGGTTGCTTTTAGATTTTGGCAATTGCAAATAAAGCTGCTATAAACATTGTGTGCAGGTTTTTGTGTGAGTGTAGTTTTCAAGTCATCTGGGTAAATACTTAGGAGTATAATTTACTAGTTCATGTGGTAAGACTATATTTAGCTTTGTAAGAAATTGCCAGACTGTCTTTCAAAATGACTGAACCCTTTTGCAACTCCACCCACAAAGAATGAGAGTTCCTGCAGCTCCTCCACATTGTTGTCAGCATTTGGTATTGTCAAGTTTTGTTATTTTTGTTGTTGTTTTTTGACCATTCTAATAGATTGTAGCAGTATCTCACTGTTCTAATTTGCAGTTCATGGTAAATGACATATGATGTTGAGCATTGTTTCATATACTTATTTGCCATCTGTATATCTTCTTTGGTGAGGTATCTGTTCAGATCTTTTGCTCATTTTTGAATTGGGTTATTATCTCTTTATCATTGAGTTACAAGAGTTATTTATATATTTTGGATATCTGTCACTTATCAGATATATGATTTGCAAAATTTTTCTTTTATTCTATGCGTTGTCGTCATAATTTTTTTGATGGTAACAAAAGTTAATTTTATGTAGTCAAAGGGTTTATATCCTAGTTACTTACCTTCTTATTGTTTGTGGCCAGAGTGTGCAGGGGCAGAAACAAATAAGCAAGAGGAAAGATAGCAGAAACCGCAAGGGAGATGACTGTGGAGGGGCACTGAAAATGCTAGGTGGAGCTCAGGAAGGAGTTAAGAGAATTTGTGTAAAGGATGCACCTCTTGCTCTGGGAGTACTTGATCCATGTTCCCAAGGTGGATCCTATTTGGACCCAGGGTGGATCCTACAGCACTACAGATATGCTGGCTTTACCACCAGAATCCTGCACTTTCTCTTACTGCAGGCAGGAATGGGGGTTATCCTAGGAGTATCCACTAGGTACTCGCATTCCTACCCAGCTTTTCTGTTTTTTTCTATGAGAAGGGTAACATACTTTTAAATGCAGTTTTTGAGGTCTCTCTAGGGTAAATACCAGTGTTTAATGTTCCTCAGAGGCAGGGACTCCGTTTCATTTATCTTTTCATCTCTCAGCATCTAAAACCTGACACACATCCTTCCAACGAGTGTTCCTTCAGAGTGATAAAGATGGGAGACGATGGAGAGGGCTGGAGGCAGAGGTTATTATCAGTTGCTGAGGATTCTTGAATGCAAGGAGTCTCAGGCCGTCGGGCTAGGAAAAAAAGTTGTCTGCTGACAAAAAGAGAAGCAACTGATGAATTTCTGATTCCCACTGCAGGCAGGAGATGATGGCTTCTGAGATAGATGTGAAGGCCCTCTGGAGAGTGAAGAAACTAAGCCCAAGGGTTATCTGAGAAGCGTTCTTAGGGGTGGAGGAAGGGGAGGAGAAAGGAGAGAAGGAGGAGGCGGAGCCTCCTGACCAGCATCAGCCAGTGGGAGCTGGGAAGCCTCCCCTCTTTCCCCTCCCTGTTGCCTCCACCTGGCTCCTCCCAGTGTTCGCCAAGCTCCCCTCCCCCCTTCCCCAAGGACAGTGTGCAAAGAACCCGCGGCCGAGAAGAGCTAAGACTAAAAGGCAAGAAGGGCCCTTGGGTAACGAGCCGGGTGGAAAGCTGAGAGCGTGGTGGAAATGAACGTGCTGGGAGGAGGCGGTGGGGAGAACTGAAAGGAGCAGCAGGGAGGAGGAGAGGTGGTGTGGCATTAGAAGCAGGAGCCTAGAGGGGGGATGGGAGAGCAGTCATGAAAAGCCCTAGCCCCCTGGCTCCTGTCCCTCGACTTGCGCGCACAGCCCGTTTCCCTGGGAATCAGGCATGGGTGGGTGGTGCTCGAACTCATTGCCCTTGACTGCCCCACTCCCATCCTGGCACTCATCCCATTCCAATCAGTGCACCTACGATGCTGCCTCTCTGTAATTCTCTCTGGCGTGCTTCTCTACACACACTTTATGAGATTTTGTTTAAGTTTTAATGTCTTTATTTCTACGTGTGTGTCATTATGTATCTATAAAGGATGCTTATATGTGGACTTGCATGCATTTCTGTGTCCTGTGCCTCTATACTGCCTTGGAGACACAGAAGAAAAATTGCTTTTTTTTTTTTTTTTTTTGCCATCAGTACTCCTAACCCTCCCCTTGTTATGGTGAATTCTCTCCCTTACGGAAGCCTCCAGGGGTGGAATATCCCTGTGCGGGCTTCTATCAGTGACGAGCTCTGAGAGTGAATGAGAAGGAAAAAACTCATGAGAAAAGGAGTCAGCATACTCATATGTTTTGTTCTTTTCTTTCCAAATTTTTGCCTTCCTATTTGCACCAACCACTTAGTCTTTCCTTTTTTGAGAACAATAGAAATTTGGACAAGGATACTGTGTAAATAGGAAAGCGTCTCTATCCACATGTGTTTATATTCTACTATTTGGCACTATATGCTTCCTTAGGTCCTATTTGTATCTGTATATGTTAGAAGGTACAGAGACTATGGAGCTGTATCTAAACATTTAAAACGATTCATATATTTATATGCATTTTGTGTTGTTCATCAGTTCACTAATGCTTACAAAAGATATTTATCGAACTCCTGTTATGTATATAGACTTTGCTAGCCTTTGATAGGCTGTGGGAGAGTTTTTAAAAATGAACATGATCCCTCCCTGAAAGAGTTTTCAGTCTAGTTAGGGACAATGACTAGCAATCTTCTATTCCAGAGGTCTGCGGACTTTTTCTGTAAAAGGCCAGATAATAAATATTTTAAAGCTTTGTAGGCTACCCAGTCTTTTACAGCAATAATTACTCTGCTGTGGTGGCACAAAAGCGTCCATAGATAATATGTCAAAGGATGGAAGTGGTATGGACACAGAAGTTTGAATTTCATAAGATTTTCACCTGTCATGAAAATCTTTTTTCCAGCCATTTGAAAACTTAAACCTTTCTTAGTTTGCTGCCATACCACACCATGAGAAGGGCTGGATTTGGCTGGTGGGCTGTAATTTGCTGACCCCTGAGCTAGTTTAACTTTCTTTTCAATACATAATAAGCACTTAAAATACTACATAAAGTAGTAATTAAGTGCTATATAAATGATCCAGTTCCAGACAATGTGTGATTAGAGGAGGTCCAAAAAGAAGCCCTTCTTGACCTGTGGTAATCAGTGAATGCTTAGTAGGTTTAATAACGGTGCAACTAGAACTGGGCTTAAGTGATGGAATGGGGTATATTGATCTGTGGAAAAGACCCACAGATCAATAAAGAACTGAATAGCCTCTGGAAAAGGAATGCAGTGTTCCCAGGCACAAAAGTGAGGAGGAGCAAAGTAATGTTCAAGTGATAAGAGAATAGAGAATTCATGGGAGCAAAGGTTCAAACTTTAGGCAAGGGCTAGATCATGGATGCCAATCCAAGACGTTTGGACTTTATCTGTCAGCACTGATTATATGAAGTTACGTCTATGAATCTGCGTCTTTCAACCCTATGTGCATTTGTGTATGTATGTCTTCTTGAGTGTATTATTGCATGTGTTTTTTTTGGCGTGTGCATGGATCTATGTGTTTATGTGACCTATGTCTTTATCAGCTGGTGCCCTGATTTCCCCAGATTCACCGCAGAAACATAGCTGTGCTTAGAGGTCATCAGCCCTTTTCATGTGAATGAATCCTCTGCCACTGAGGCCTCAGGGGTCTATGACCTTCTCATGAAGGTTTAGCTTGTGTCTCTAATGGAGTAGAGAAGGGAAATAGAAGGGAGGGAGACAAGTCTGGGAAGGCTATATAAAAAGGATAGCATTTTGTGGTTGGCAGTTCAGGTGCCAAGAGAAAGCAGTGAGGATAGAAAGGAGATGGAAAAGGGATGATAAGAAAGGAGAATATTAGGATTTGGTAACTTTTGATTCTGAGAATAAGGAGGAGATAGAATTTTAAAGCAACAGATTTGAGCCTGGATAACTGGAAGAGTGATGATTTCATTGGCATTTTGTGGATACAAAAGTATGTCTTGTAGGTTTAATAGCAGTGCGTTTGAGAGAGATAAGTCCTAAGGACAAAAAATACGAAGGTATCTACATGGCATGTGTACATATCTGTGTATGTGTGACAGGGATTTTTGTGTTACTCTTCTCATTTGATAGTATGTAGTGTGAGGGCCAAGGCCTGAAAACAAAGGGTCAAGAGATGCTCAGAAGGCAGAGAGCCAGAGTGGGCATGGGGAAAGCCATAGAAAGTCCTTAACTATTCCTGAACCTGACACTATTAACTTGCCAAAGCTCTAGTGTCTTTATAGCCTCAAACTCCAGTTCCAACTTAGCCCAATTTTATAACACCCAACTCTAATCTTACCCATAACCCAACTACCCTCACTCTTTTGCTTCCACTTTTCTTTTGCTGGTTCTCATCTGATTTCTGTCCTCTGCAACAGTCCTTCCCTTCATTAAAAAGGAGGAATCCTTGAGGCTAATTTAACTTTCCTCCTTCCTTTCTCATTCCTAGTCAACTGCCCTTCTTCTTGACCTTTGCTTATTATCCAAATAGGCTCCATTTAGGGTGGAAGGGATTAGCCAGGACTTTTGCAGTCTTGAGCTTGATTACTGTGACATTTCAGCTTGTCACTCTGTGAGGGTGGGGCTCCCCTCTGGAAGTAGTCCAAGTTCTCTGGCTGCACAACCCAGACTTAGTATAGTGGGAGAGCCTGACTGATGTGGCTCTATCCAGTCGAACAGCCATTTCCAGAGCTTGTAGCACCTTGATCCACCTGTGTCTTAACTGAACATTCTCTTGTATTCTAGAGTGGATCATGACCCATGAAGAGCATCATGCAGCCAGAACCCTGGGGATCGGCAAAGCCATCGCCGTGTTAACCTCTGGTGGAGATGCCCAAGGTAAGGAGGAGAGCCCTGCTCGGTTAGTGACAAAAAGACATGGAAAATAGAGCCCCTTGAGTTTCTTGACTCCCCTTAACCTGTAGAACAGAACTATCCTCCTTAGTATCTTCCTGCTGTAGATTCACACTGGCATATTCTGGGCTTTCCTAAAAACCTTTCAGGTCTAAGTCTTCAAGTGCTTTGAATTCTGTTTGCTATACTTTTATTTACCCAAATCTTCACAAAACTTTCTGCTTCTCTGAAGATGTGGGATGGTTTTGGTCCTTTGATACCTGGTGTTTACTCAGACATTGGAAAGAGACTAAAGGGATAAAATTGTTGAGAAGGCAGTAGGTGGATTCACTACAAGTACATTGGAAATTATGAGAAAGGAGAAGACCTAGAAATGGTATTTGGTGAGTGCCAGCTAGATCTTCAGGATCAATTCTTATATCTACAGAACCTGCTATGACCAGGGTCAGGCACCCCACTCTTATAGCTAGTATCCTTCTAGACACAGGTCTGCTTCACTCCCTGTTTTCCCTGTCCTTTCCACTTCTTCCATCCCTTTAACCTGTGAACATGCAGAATAACAGCAGTTATTCAGTACAGATCCATGGTGAGGATAGGCAGGTGGGAAGGAAGCCAGAGAGAACCCATTTCTGGGTTGAGTATAAGAAACCTGGGTTTCAGAAGAATCAGGTATATGGAAAATTAAAGCGGGAGATAGGAGACATCTGATTTATTTTACTTTTTATCTCCTTTGATGATTTTGTATACTCTAATTTATAATAAGTTGAAGAGAGGCAGAATCTCTTTAAAAGAGATTCTAAAAAAGGACATGGAGACTGTGAGAGAAAGAGACTATAGTAAATCTCCCCTCCTCTCTGTACCACTCCTCCTAGGCTTTTCTAGACTTTGTGTTAAGTAGCACTTCATAGGGAGCCCTGTCTCATATGTTGCGAAGAAGTTGATCTCCTTTGGGAACTTACAGTTTGAAGAGAAAAAATGTCACGTATTACTAGAATTCTTATGGAGGGCACATAAGTAATAATAACCAAGTAGAATCCACTTATATAATGAAATGAAAGCCCCCGGTTGGATTAACCAGGAAAAACGTCTCAGAGAAGATAGATTTCAAGAAACTGAACTCTTCATTCAACTCAAGTGCTTAGAACAGTGCCTAGTACGTAGTAAGTACTCAAAAAGTATATTACTAATTAAATAGAAAGTGAACTATTGAGCATCGGCTGTACACCAGGAAGGATGGTAGGCACTAAGGACACATTAATGAAAAAGTCACGTGTTGTCTTTGCTCTTAGGGTCCTTCTTATTATTAAAGCTTGACTTGAAGTGTACTTTAAACTAACGTTTATTTAATTGTAATTGTGATAGACATTATGAGTAGGAAAATGCTAGAATGAGGAAGCTGAGGAAAGAGGACGAAAAGGCCTGAGTTGAAGAATAATGGCCTGATTAGGAATGCAGAGCCCTAGTTGAGGCTATAGAGACTACTGACCTGGCATCTGTCGCTTCTCTCTTCTCTCCTGGGAAGAATTCGTGTTAATACCAAGCTTTACAACATAGACTCTGAGTGTTGATCCTAAAACCTTGGTAGGATGGCCTATGGAATTGGACTGTCAGATCAGGAGAAGCAAGAACCTACTATAAAATCTAAACGAGCAAAACAAAGTTATAAAATTAAGAAAAGAAAGGGCTCTTTGGGAAGGGAAGGAGGTTAAAAAACAAAAAGGAAAAAGGCCTAGGATTTAACTCAGATCTAAGAGCAACAGAGCCCTTCTAGCTTCTGATCCTGAGCAGGGAGACCCTTGTGTTACAGAGATGATGACCACCTTGCTTTAAGGGAAGTATCATCTTCCACGGAGGGAAGGTCTGTTGATAAGCTGATTTTTGGAAGGACCAGCTGGAACAAGGCCTGTGGGATTCGGTGACAGACACAGTGTACCCGGAGAGACAGACTACCGTGTACCCACATAACATCACAGGTGCATGCTAGTAGGGACTGAGAGTGGTAGAGGGTAAACTTCTAGGGAGGTGAGGAAGCAAAGCAGAAAACTCAAAGGAGAGCTAAGAGGCCTCAACTGAAGCTCAAAAACAGAAGCAGCCTACTCAGAGATAAGTTTACAGGTCCCTGGTTCTCCCAGGGAGAGAGCACAGAAACGTGTTTTCCTTAGAGGCAGTGGGCCACATGAGAAAGTGAGATTGAGCTCTGTTAAGTCCATGGAGGCCACAGCTCTGTCATTCTCTGAGCTTAGCAAACTAATAACCTCTTAAAGTAGAAGAGTGGCCAGGAATGAGGCATCTTGAGTTCAGAAGCTAGACTAATTAGGTACCAAATTCTAATTCCCATTCCAGCCCAGCCCCCCCTAAACCATGCCACTTTTGGCCTTATGAAATCAGCATATTCTGCTGGAAAGAATTTCAGTCATTTGTGTTAGCCTGTGTTTTCAGACAGGCTGTCCATTCCAAATGCTTGTTCATCCTATTTTTACAGGTTTTCAAGAACAGGGATTCTATTATTCCTTTGGATCACCATTCTAGAATTTATACTTTTCAATTATGTATCCATCAGAAAGTGTAATTCACATCTAATATTTATTTCTCACATTGGAATTAAATAATGTTTTTTAATTCCATGTTCAGTAAATGTAGAAACTTTTCAGCATCTGCTTTCAAAAAGATAGAAACCAAATCATTTATTACTATTTTCTTTCTCTTCTCACAGAAAACTATCATCCATAGTTCTCCCCAAAGCTTCTTTCGACAAGCTGTAATTGGAGACTCAAAAGTGTATGTTCTGATGTTCTCCAGAGGCCCTGCCTGTACCCAGAATACCCCCAGGATGGTGCCTGTAATCTTATCCTTCATCTTGCTTCTAATAAGTCAGACAGCTGCTTATAGAGGGTTATTTAGGGCAACATGAAACAGCCAAGGAGAGCCTTGCCAGCACTATCCTGGAGCCAGAATAGGCCAATGAAGTTGGATAGGAGAGCCCAAAGAATTACTGGGACTCCCTAGCATAAGCTATCTATATATCCTAATCTCTGATCCAGGGCAGTGGTTCCCAACCGTTTTGGCACCAGGGACCAGTGCTCCTATGAGAATCTAATGCCTGATGATCTGAGGTGGAGCTGAGGCGGTGATGTTAGCACTGGGAAGAAGCTGCAAATACAAGTGAAGCTTCACTCCCTCACCTACTACTCACTTCCTGCTGTGCAGCCCGGTTTCTAACAGGCCACAGATCAATACCAGTCCACGGCCCATGGGTTGGGGACACCTGATCTAGGAAACTAAAGGTTTGAGACACAAGTCCAGTGCTATAAAGAGGGTCCTAAAACTTGGTTTCTGGGAAAGCACTCAGATATCCAATTAAGAGACAGGAAGGATGACCTCTGGAGGTTGGTAGGGTTGAGGTAAGAAGGCAGAAGGAGCAGAGAAAGAATCTTCTTTCCTTGTGGAATTTTTCTTCTGCCTAATGGACTTGGCCATTTCATGCCCACTATCTGTTGTTGGCTATACATTTAAAACCTTTTAAGTCATTTGTTTTTCTTAAATCTTTTCTCTCCTACCGTTACTTAGCTCAAGAGCAGGAAACAGCATTCCAAGCTATACATTCCCATTTTTACCTTAAGATTACAAATCTATACTCCGGAACCCCAGGTGTTCAACAGAGGATCACACAGATCTTGTGCAAGTCTAAAAACTAAACAGTAGTTTCATATCTGTCTTGATCTTATTGAGTTGGCTTTATTCATCTTTCCGAAAGCATTGATGACTTTGTGTTGACTTTGTTCTTTTCATGCACATAGGTTTTTCCTAATGCTTTTGAAAACATCTTCCCTTCATAGGTTTTTTCGTTTGGATTTCCTCAGAATTTGAGGGTATGAACTTAGACTTTGAGCCTTCACGGGGCCTTTGCCTCAGTGATGTCATGAATAAGCTTTGACATCAGTGCTCACCAATAACCTCTTGTTAACAAGCCTAGCCCTGCAGTTTTTATCTTAGATTAATTATCAGAAGCCTTTGGCACTGCTCCCACTTCTTGAAACTATCCCCTTTGGCTTCTAAGGCATTGCTAAGTTCTGGTTCTCCTTTTGCCTTTTGTTGCTCCTTACTAATTTCCTTCATGGGATCCCTCTTCCCCTGCCCATTCTTTCAATGTTGGTCTTCCTTGCCCTTTTCCCTTCTAATTCTACATATTCTTTTGAGACAGTTTCTTCCAGGTTCATGTGGATGTCCCACAGGACCTTCAAACTCAGTGTTTCCAAATATGAATGTGTCATCTCCAACCCCATCTTCTCAAATCAGAACCTGCCTCTGCTCAGTTAATTTGTGGAAGTCAGGCATGGAAATGTCCTTTTTCCTCTCCAAAACTTTGAACTCTAATCACATTGCTGATTAGATGTATGTCCCGTTGTTTCTGTTTCCTAGGTGTCTCCTGTCCAGTATCTCTGTTTTTTCCTGAATGTCACTCTCCCAGTCTAGACTCTTATCTTTTTTTTTTTTTTGTCTAGGCTGCCTGATAGCCATCTAATTTTAGTGTCACCTGTTTTAATCTGTGCTCCAAACTGATTGCCCAAGTGATCTTTTTGATACGTATATCTCATCCTGTCCCTCCACTCTCAAAATCCTTCAATAATTCTCCATGGTCTATAACTTTTTTTCTGTTAGATTACAGGCCTCTTTAAGAATCAAATGAAAGCTGTAGACCTTCTCCCAAGAAAAAAATGCCCATGCCCACAAAACCATCACCTATGGATCCTTAGTTAAACATTAGCCCATAGAATAAAAGCCGGACTTTTTTTGTGTGGTACCCAGGTGCCTGTCCACCTGTGCAGCTTTATCTCTCACCACTTTCTATCTTATATTTTATTTCTTATAATACTAAATTTCTCAGGGTTATTTCTTGACTCTCACCTTTATTTGTGCTATTATCCCTGCCTAGAACACTTTTCCCCAGATTGTTCACCTGACAAAAAGATTTAAAAGGAAATTGACCTTTAAGTCTCAAGACAAAGGCTATCTTTTTTATATAGCCTTCCCAGCCTTTCTCCTGGCAGCTGACATACTCTTTCTCCTTGTTCCTGCTGTACTTCCTATAAATCGTCAGAGCAATCCATATTGTCACAATGTTGTAATTCTTCACAGGTCTTGAGGACCATTACCAAGTCTTTTATGTCTGTATCCCCAGTGCCTACCTACATCATGCCAAGAACATGATAGAAATTCAGTAAATATTTCTTTAAGTGAATGGACCATCGATTTGATTTGGAGCTTATAGCCATGTTATACCAACCTTTGTTAGCCTGAAAAAAAGAAAAGAAAACAAAACAAAACAAAAAAAGGAAACAGGCATTGTAGTCTTTTTTGATTCTATTCCTTTCCAGATAGCTTTAGATTATGTTTTAGTTCGTGATTTTAGTCTGTTGCTGTAGATTTTTCCAATTACTGGATTCTCTCATGCTCACTGGCATATAGTATTTCCCCAGGGAGAGTTAAGGACTATGTGAATAGATTTTAGATTGAAATAAAAATATTACTTGTGTATCTTGAATGCTTCACAAGAAGTTGATTTCTTATAGCTCTGAGATAGGTTCCTTGAACATCACCATGAGCCTCTCCACACATTACAAGCAAGAGAATCTCAACTATGTGGTACACATCAAAAAATATACAAACTCAAATGATACTAAAACGCTGTGTATGTGTATGAGACTGGTAGAATCCACCAGCCAGTAATGTGTGTACTCATGAACAGATTGTGACTGACTGGTCAAGTCACTGAGTCTCAGAGTCATGTCTTTGTCCTAAAAAGCCTACCAAAGCTAGAAGGCTAGATTCAGTGCACAAGGCAAGGAAAAGCCTAGTACAGCCTTTGGGATTAAGAGGGCATAACATGGAAGTCAGTGTTAGTCTAGGCATTTAGCTCTTAGATTCAAATCCGAGTTTTCTAAGAGTACTAGCTTTATGACCTTGAACTCTTTGCACCTCAGTTTCCAAATATATAAAATGGAGGCAACTCCAGGGTGACAGATGGGATTGAAAGAGATGATGTTTGATACTTTTCGGCATCTAACACAGTAAACATTCAAGGTTATTGATTGCCCTGGCAAGGAAAAGTTTTAGGAAAGGTAGGATTTGGGGGTGGAGGAAGGGAGATGAATTGGGGCATCTGGAGCTACATTAACATTGAATGCAATAATCATGTTAATGGAGAGGCCAGAAAACTTGGAAGAAAAGAGCATTCTAGATTCAGAGAAAGGCCGAAGGAAAGTACTGTCCCATATCTTAGGGTCTAGGACCGCTTTTCTTAAGAGTAACCTCTTTCTTACCTCTTTCTCTCCTCCTTGCAGGTATGAATGCTGCTGTCAGAGCTGTGGTACGAGTTGGTATTTTTACTGGCGCCCGTGTCTTCTTTGTCCATGAGGTTGGTCCTCTACCTTGTTCTCATCATTCTTTCTCCATTGTCTGCTTAACCTGTTCCTTCCCTCTCCTGCTTTATCTTTCCCTACTTCCCAGTTACATTGTTATGTCTGATTTGCCTTGGCTCCCTACCAACTTGAGTAACTCCTCCCTGCTCTTGGCTCCAGTAATAATGGTGGGACCCCAGGATTGAGACACTAGATCCTCACGTTGCCTGTTCAATTTAAAGGAAAAAGTGACTGTCTTCCTTCCACCTTACCTAAAACTGAGTATAATCTGGAGATAGAGCCTTAGGAATGAAGAGTCTCATTAGATTTCTGTAGTTTGCCTAAGTTTCTGAGGTTCTAACTCCTCTTTGGTTTCCTTCTTTCTGTTCCTTCTCATTCTTTGTCCACTCATCTTTCCTTAAGGTCTATTTGCCTTTCTTCTCTCAAATTTTTAGTGTCTTATCTTTTCAAGTTGCATTCCTCTCCCTCCTCCCTCTCTTTCTCCCTCCCTCCCTTTCTCTCTTGCTCCCTCCAGTAACTCCATCTCTTTTCCTCTGTTGTTACCAAAACCATCTGTTATATAGTTCCCCTGGGAAGCACATTGGAGGAAATGGGATGAGCTAAGAACAAGAGGAATTAAGATTAAATTTTAGGAAAGACATCAAAAATGGGAGAAACTAAAAGAAGGTATTGAAAAAGTTAAGATTGCCTTCCCTGGACTGTGTTAAATGTGGTAGTCTCATAAGCATCCAGGAATCAGTAATGGGAGGAGGTGACTTGGTTATCAGAGAACCTGTTGCCCAGGATCCTGTCTTAATCCTGGGAGTTTAGGGAGAAACCTAACAGAGGCTGAATGGATATAATGTGCCCCACAGGGTTATCAAGGCCTGGTGGATGGTGGAGAACACATCAGGGAAGCCACCTGGGAGAGTGTTTCAATGATGCTTCAGCTGGTATGTTCCAGAGAACTCCTGTCCTGTGTTTGTACTATTCTCATGTATCACTACATTCTGGTTTGGGCTTGTGGTTTCCCAAATGCCTTGCCATGTGTGATGGGAAGGGATTCAGTGACAGGTTAGGGACTATATTTGCCCTTTACTCTTTGCATTTGCAAATATCACTCTGGTTTCTTGGAGCGGGATAGGGAGAGGGGATGTAATCACAAGACAGTTTGCTCTTTATAGAAAGGTCATGACAAGACTTGGGGAACTGGCACATAAGCACGTCCTTCTCTGGGGTCACGGGGAAAGTCTGGCCCTGAAAATAACCTTACCAGAGGACTGGAGCCAGAGCCAGAAGTAGAGCTAAAATCTGCCAGTCCTCATGTGATGGTGGTGAGGTGACCTGAAACCATGCCATTTAAGGAAAGAAAGAATGCAGAGCCTTTCAGAATTCCAAAAACAAAAAACAAAACAAAACAAAAAACCCCAAGAATATCCTGATCATATATCTACAACCCTTTTTGCTACTTTCTCTAAGTCATCATATAGTCATTCTCTGAAGTATCTACAAATTACATTTGTATCCCTGTTCTTTACCTCGGTCCCCTACAACTCCATGGGCAGAAATTTAATGGGCAGCGCTTAATGAAAGTTCTATACAGATGATGGTGCATGCCATAAAGTAGTCTGAGAATGAGCCAGAATTTTCCATCATTACCCCCAAAGCCCTGGATATCAGGAACATATATGATTGTTGAAAACCCTAAGTATATTTTCCTCTCTTGGAGTATCTGTACCCAGAGCTATTTTTCCTGTGAATCCTGGATTTTGTGGCTCCTTCCACTACCACCAAAGATCCCAAGGAGCAAAGGGAAAGATTGGCAGTGCCTCATTACAGTTAGAAATCACAGTGTGCTGGAGAGGGAAATATATTTCACCAATATATGGACACAATCCAGTAATGTTGGGCCAGTAGGGAGAATTTCCAAAATCTGAAGTCCCTGCTACTTCTTGCAGTCACAAGAAAGTGTAAAAGATGGAGATTATATCAAAGGCCAGTAGGCATGTATGTATGCCCTTGTTATCTTTGAGGAAAATCACTTGTTGACAGAATCATCAAGGAAATGGGTTGATTTTCACAGCCTTCCAAGAGGCCTAGCAGAATATAGGAATGATGCCATGACATCCCAGCCAGCGTCATTTCTCTTTTCTTTAGAAGAGACGGATGACTCTTAAAGATGTTAGGGAACTTCCTAGGGATCCACATTAATGGTTATGTCAGCCCATCATAGTGTTAGAATAGGGGAAGTCTTAGCATGTCGAGCTCAAATTTGGCTGTGTCATCTGATGAGCTGACTTCTACCTCTTCTCCAAAGGGAGGCACAGTGATTGGAAGTGCCCGGTGCAAGGACTTTCGGGAACGAGAGGGACGAGTCCGAGCTGCCTACAACCTTGTGAAGCTTGGGATCACCAATCTGTGTGTCATCGGGGGTGATGGCAGTCTCACTGGGGCTGACACCTTCCGCTCTGAGTGGAGTGACTTGTTGAACGACCTCCAGAAAGCAGGTGAGACATTGTTTTCATCAGTGTTTGTGTCCCTGCACACATACACCCCTTACCTGCCACTGGAGAAAATTATTACCCAGACACAAATAGGCAATCTTTGCCCTCCTTTTTCTGCCATTGTTTACAATTCCCCTTGGCTACAGTTCCTTCTCTCTTGGGTCATCGGCTCCTTAGGCATGTGAGGCACTTCACCCAGGGGCTCTTGGGTTGCTTCCCTTTGTCAGGTAAGATCACAGCTGAGGAGGCTAAGAAGTCCAGCTATCTGAACATCGTGGGCCTGGTTGGCTCAATTGACAATGACTTTTGTGGCACCGATATGACCATTGGCACTGACTCTGCCCTGCATCGCATCATTGAGATTGTAGATGCCATCACTACTACTGCTCAGAGGTAAGGGGTTGGAGGAGGCAGCATCAGGAGGGTGGCCGCTGGGACAGGCTAAAGGGCTAGGGGTAGAGAAGATTAAAGTGTTTGAGATATGGTGACTATAATTACTACTTTCCTGAGGCTAGAACACATTCTTAAATAGGAATTATCCCCAAAGCTCTGAAATTCCACTGCTTTCTAAATGCTGTAAGATTTACCTCTTGCCACTGTCTAGCCCACTGTCTAAACATGTAGCTCTGAGGTCTTTAATACTTGTGAGGTCTCCCAAATGATTGGTGTCCAGACTAAGATGAATCCAGGGAGCCCAAAACCCGAGCCACTCTTTCCAACCATATCATAGAAGTTGTAGAGGCCATTACCACCACCGCTCAGAGGTTTGGGGACTTGGAGGCAGTGTGGGAGAACGGGAGGGTGAAAGGGTAACAGTTTACCCCAGGGGACTCCTAGAGGATTCCAGGTTAGTTGGGCCCTCTCTTCTTTACACCTCTTTTTCCTTTCCCTCCTGCCTTTCCTGGGCCCCCTCCCTTCCTGGAACAGAGCCTCAGAACTGACACCTTTTACTGCTATGTTTTCTCAGGCCTAGGAAGGGCACCTTGTGGTCTTCCTTTCTCTCAGGAAACCTGCTAGGAAGATTAACAACATAAATGCAGCCTCCAGGGAGATTGCTTGGTCTAAATGTGGGTGGCAGCTTGATCCTGACCATGAGAACACTTGGGCTGTATAGTGTCTGTCTCTTGCAGCCACCAGAGGACATTTGTGCTGGAAGTGATGGGCCGGCACTGTGGGTAAGATTCTCCCTCTTGACTCATTTATCCTGTGGACCCAGCAATAGCCCTTTCCTCTTCCCTGGGGAGTCCAGAGACGTCTCCCGGTTACCACCAGATCTGGAGGTGAACATACTCCTCCTTGGTGTGCCCCCTTTCTATATCTCCACTCCACCTCCCATACATACTTCCATGTGCATGTGTGTATGTGCACAGGCACACACGCAGTGTGAGAGAACAAACAGTGCTCTGAGATTGGAAGCCACTGTGGCAGGTGAGCATGAATAGAGGGTACTCTCTTCAGGGACACAATCTCATCGAGAAGCTGACTCAAGGGTGCTCTTACCTTCACCCAAGAATAAAATGGAAGATCTTCAGTTTTTTCACCAACTGTGGGACCTGCAAACTTGTTGGGCACGGGTGAGACAATTTGTGGAGTATAGCTCCAAGTATGATGCTTCTGGCTCTCACCTTAGATACCTGGCCCTTGTTACGTCTCTCTCCTGTGGCGCTGACTGGGTTTTTATTCCCGAATGTCCACCAGATGATGACTGGGAGGACCACCTTTGTCGCCGGCTCAGTGAGGTACTGGCACTTTTTTTGGCCTTAAAAAAAAAAAGTCCCTCACCCTATTTCGCTGATGGTTTATATCCCATCCATCAGTTTCATCCTACTGACCATTTATCTTTTTGTGATTGACCAGACAAGGACCCGTGGTTCCCGTCTCAACATCATCATTGTGGCTGAGGGTGCGATTGACAAGGATGGGAAACCAATTACCTCAGAAGACATCAAGAACGTTAGTATTAATGAGGCCAAGGAGGTCTGGATATATTACCCACCCTCAGCCCCATTCCCTAGTGATTTCTGAGGCTCCCTTCATCCTTCTGCACACCTCTTCCCAGGTTCCCTGCTCCCTGGTTTCCTTCCATTCAGGAATCATTACAAGATAAGAGCCCAAGTCATCCATAGTTTATCTGCATCTCTGTTTTCTCTCTTTGATTTTGTATAACCCTTCCTCTATCCCTCTTTCGGTCTCTTCAGCTGGTGGTTAAGCGTCTGGGATATGACACCCGGGTCACTGTCTTGGGGCATGTGCAGCGGGGTGGCACACCATCAGCCTTTGACCGAATCCTGGTAAGTCATGGGGCTCTGTGGCCTTCCTGCCTTAGAACCACAACTTGCTGTCCACCCCCTATCGGAATACACTTCTCCAGACCAGGGGCTTAAACCACTGGTCATGTTGCCCCCCCACAAACCCCTGGACTGCAGTGGCCCTTGACCTAGTCCCATACACTCGAGTTCTCTTCTGTTGCAAATAATGATGAGAAACGATATGCTCCCTCAGTAGTGAGATCTAATATCTTAGAGCTGTGAGCATTAGTAACATTAATAAGATTGAACCTCCAACACTCAGTGTGAACCCTTTTGTCCTACTTCCATTGGAAGAGAGGCCATATTCTTCCTTGTTCGATCAATAAGAAGGGAATATTAAGTCTCATCGATCCCTTTGACCACTATAGTAGACATGTTTCTCTGGAATCGGGCAGAATCCGTGTGGTTCTGATGGCAAGAAGATGAAGAGTCATGGAGTTTTAGGTGAAATCTGGGTAGGGAGGTAAAGCCCAGTAAGTTCCTGGCTACAGTCTTTAAACACAGAACTCAACCTTGTGAGCAGGAAAGGGCTTCAGGTGCCCTGGCTGGCCAGGCCGAGCCTAGATGGGGAGGCCTGAGCCAGACTGTCTTTGCTCCCTGGGTTTCTGCAGGGCAGCAGGATGGGTGTGGAAGCAGTGATGGCACTTTTGGAGGGGACGCCAGACACCCCCGCCTGTGTGGTGAGCCTGTCTGGCAACCAGGCTGTGCGCCTGCCACTCATGGAGTGTGTCCAGGTGGTGAGTACTGACCCCAGCACCCCTTCCTAACAGCTCTAAGCCCTTCTCTCTCCGCTGGAGCTTATGGGGAAAGATCCCAGTTTCCAAGGCTGCTGGGATGGGAGCCGAAGAAAAGGTAGACAGCGGAGTAAGAGGCAATGGGGAAGGAATGCAGCAGGCTTTGCATAGCATCTGTCACCTCTTTCACTAAGCCTCCTTTTCTTCATCTGTGAAATATTCCTAAAGAGATGGGAGTCTCTATATCCTACCCAGTAGCAAGACTTGTTATCTCATAGTAACTAACCTCAAACCCTTTTGTCAAGTCTTTATTGGAAGAGAAAAGCAATCTCTCTCCAAACTTTATGAAAAGCCAGGGAGTATTATTATTGTCTGGGTGGGTAGCTTATGTCTTTCTCTTATTTCTACCCTGAATATAGTTCCTTGAACCAGCATGAGGTACTAATACTCATCTAGAGGGTTGTTAACAAGGATTGGAGAGGAGACATGCAAAGGGTCTGATGCAGTGCCTGGAAACTGTTGAATGCTCAGGAAATGTGGCTCTTATTATAGAGGAATTACTCTGATACCACTGAGTGAACATCGTGGCTGGGAGCTAAGATGTCTGGCCCGAGTGCTCAGGGTTGTCTCCCCACCACCCAGCCTGCTTCTCAGAGACTCAGGAGTCTCAATGACTTACCACCCAGACAGGCTCCAGCCTTCCTTGTAACTGTATCTCTAAAAGCCTCGGAGCTAAATACTGGCTCACAGAGCAGAAATCAGTAGCTGGAAAGCACATGGCAGAGATCAGCCTTTCTCCCTGACCAGGTTGTCTGCAGGATCTTCTTCATTCACTCAGTAGTTTAGAGGCTACTCTGAGGCTGGGGCCTGGGTGTGGAATGGAGGAAGATGCTATTTTATCTGTGAGCACTCCTTGACTCTGCTCATAGTCTAATAAATGCAGCGTTGAATCAGCCCTGCTATTTTGCTGCTCATTACTCAGATAATTAAGGGACATCAGAGATACTTCTGTGAACGTTAGGGGTCATAGAAAAGGTGGGGTGCAGGGTGGACAGGATCCAGTCACAAGCCTGGAGATGGGCAGTCACCCTATGGGATGGAAACCCAGCTGTGCGGAACCTGTCTTGGAGTCGTGACTGTTGTTGTTCTCCTCCCTCAGACCAAAGAAGTGACCAAGGCCATGAATGAGAAGAAATTTGATGAAGCCATGAAGTTGAGAGGCCGGTAAGGAAATGACCGGAAGCATACTAGCTACAGAAATGAGATGCTGAAATGAAGCCAAAAATCAACATAGCTTCAGACCCAAAATATGAGCTTCTGCCTCTTCCTCTTCTTATTGTCTGTGTAATAGTTCCTTCCGCAAGAGAATTAGTTGTGAGATGACCAGGAGCCTCAGTTCGTCCCAAGAATACCCTCCCTGAGATTGGCCTTTTACAATTTATTATTTCTCTCTGTGTACCCCAGCTAGATTCTGTTTCTCTGGGCAAGTGGCAGTGTCTTGTGCTGAGCCTGGAAGAAGAGTACTTGGGAGTATTTGATGAACTAGTGACCCCTTTGCATTCCCTGCCCAGTCTTGCTCTAGTCACAGTTATGTCCTTAGCAGATTGCCTGGCAGAACTACACATGGGGTCAAAGCCTCAGACCAGATCGCCTGGCTACAGGCCTAGGGACTGGCCTGAAGACACCTGTCTCTCTCTTTGTACTTTTTACAGGAGCTTCATGAACAACTGGGAGGTATACAAGCTTCTGGCTCATGTCAGGCCTCCAGTATCTAAGGTACTGGCAAGTCGCTCTTCCCACTTGACACCCTCGCACCCCCAATCTCTATGAAATACTTCTCCTAGTTCCCATTACCTACAGCCTTGCCAACTTCTTTGCCCCTCCATCACCTTCAGTGCTGAGTCCCTGACCTTACTAAGATAATTTTCTCTTAGCCAACCCAGGTGCCAGCCCCGTGTTCTCTGTGTGCCCTGGATATCTGTAACCCAAGACCCATGTCCAGTTGAGGTCTGACAAGATA
This sequence comes from Cynopterus sphinx, assembly GCA_030015415.1. NCBI lineage: Eukaryota > Metazoa > Chordata > Mammalia > Chiroptera > Pteropodidae > Cynopterus > Cynopterus sphinx. The sequence continues at coordinate 130,626,603 of CM057380.1, read as the reverse complement.
ACATGCAAGGAATGGGAAAGAGAGCTCGTGTATTTCCTCTGGACATATCTGAGAATAATCACATCTAAGTGTATTTGAGCCACCTCTTCCATTGGAGTAGTGGTTCTCAATATTAGCGTGTGTTGCTTTTGCAGATCCTCGAGTCCCACCCCAAGAGGGGATTTAGATCTGGGGTAGGGGCCAGGAAGATGCAGGTTTAGTAAGCTCCCTAAGTGGATTCTGATACAGGTGGTCCAAGGATCACACTTTGAGAAATGCTACTCTGAAAGGTCTCTTATTCTTCAATGACCATGTCCCTCTTTGCATCCATCTCCACAGACCGGCTTGCACACAGTGGCCGTGATGAATGTGGGGGCCCCGGCTGCAGGCATGAATGCTGCCGTCCGCTCCACTGTGAGAATTGGCCTCATCCAGGGCAACCGCGTCCTGGTTGTGCATGATGGCTTTGAGGGCCTGGCCAAGGGTCAGGTAAGAGGCTGAAAGGAAAGGGTGACTCTCTGGGGCCAGGGAGTAGTCGTGGCAGGTAAGTAAGTGTAGCAAGGGTGACCTGCCTGTTCTCCTTCCTTCCCCTGTCCAGAAGTAGATGTTTAGGGCAGTGGGAATAGGCAGGGACAACTGAAATGAACCCTTTGTAAGCAACATGTGTCTTATTTAATTCTCTGTCCCAAAGCTCAACATAGTGCCTGACGCAAGCAGGTGCTCAGTATTTGTGAACGAGCAATAAGGGTGGAAGAAGTTTGTTGAGGTGGGGAAAAATTTATCCCTAGCGTTCCTCTTCCAACCAGAAGGGTGTCGGGGTGGGGTCAGAACTCTGGTGATGTCAGTCCACAGTACAGTCCTGTGTGACCCTTCCCTGCAGATCGAGGAAGCTGGCTGGAGCTATGTTGGGGGCTGGATTGGCCAAGGTGGTTCTAAACTTGGGACTAAAAGGCAAGTAGCATTATAGGAGCTCCTCGTCCTAGTCACCCCTTAAAGGTGTCCCTTGGGATGTGGGTGTCAGTTCATTAGGTCAGGGTCTGCTTGGGCCATTGCAGTCATCTGGATCCTCTACCCCCAACCTTGCAGTTGCTTCTGGGAGGGCACACATAATCATGCAACATCCTTTGGCAGCTCTGGCAGTTTAGAGCCCCAGTGTGTGTCCTTGGATAGGGGTGAGAGGTGGGGTAGGGAAAAGGGCAGAAGTCAGGAAATTCTAAGTGTCCTCTAACTTTTCTCTCCCTCAATTTTGCTGTCTCTTCCCCAAATTTCATTACTACCACCCTACCCCCACCCACATCATCTAGGACTCTACCCAAGAAGAACCTAGAACAGATCAGTGCCAACATCACCAAGTTTAACATTCAAGGCCTTGTCATCATTGGGGGCTTTGAGGTAAGTGCCTGCCTTTTCCTCCTCTCTCCCTCCCACCTGTCCCTGTCCCGCCTCAATCCTGCCCCTCTACTTTCTTTTTCTCAGGCTTACACAGGGGGCCTGGAACTGATGGAGGGCAGGAAGCAGTTTGACGAGCTATGCATCCCATTTGTGGTCATTCCCGCTACGGTCTCCAACAATGTCCCTGGGTCAGACTTCAGTGTGGGGGCTGATACAGCACTCAACACGATCTGCACGGTGAGAGTTCACCACTCCCATTCCTGCTTCTGGTTGAGATCATGAGCCCTGGACTGAGTCTGGTCCTAGAAAGTAAGCTGTATTTTTTTGTACCAACCGAGTGGCAATATTTGAAAAGTGCTTCTTCAAGTCCAGGCATTTGCATAGACTTTATTTAACCATACATGTGATGCTCATTCTCACCTTGTGAGTCTTCTAACCCAGAATTGCACCAGGACTCTGCATACCAGGTGTTTTTTTTTCCTTTCTGAGGTCATGCAGCCTAATATCCCTCCTCTGAGTAACAGAAAGGTGGGAACCCTTCCTTCTCAGGAGAGAAATTCCTCAGTGTGCTCGGCAGTTGTGCTTGCCATCCCTGAAGGCAGGGGCGTGATGAGGTGTAGGGGCCCCAATGGCCTGGGAAGGAGATAGTTCCAGAGATGGGTTATGATAAGGGCCACAGAAATGATAAGAATCAGATCCCTGACTCTGTCTTTCTGTGACCCATTGCCTTTGCAGACTTGTGACCGCATCAAGCAGTCAGCAGCTGGCACCAAGCGTCGGGTGTTTATCATTGAAACTATGGGTGGCTACTGTGGCTACCTGGCCACCATGGCAGGACTGGCGGCTGGGGCTGATGCTGCCTATATTTTTGAGGAGCCCTTCACCATTCGAGACCTGCAGGTAGATGGCCATCCAGAGCCTGCTGGGTAGCTCTCCCATGCCCCAGCTTGTCCCCATTGTCCCTGCAGTGACCTGCGCTGTGAGAACTCAAGATGAGGACAGAACTGATTGGTCTGTGAAGTTCCTGTGAGGAGACTAGAAAGAACACCGAGCAGTCATTCTCCGGTGTCACCTTGCCCACGTGACCGCAACACCTGATGTTGGAGCATTCATTTTGAAGGGTGGCATGTGTTGCTCAGCCCTTTATGTGTGCTTTTCATTTTATCTTCACAACACACATGCAAGGGAGAGATTATCTTCATATCACAGATGAGGAAGGTTTAGAAAGGTTAAAAACTTTTCTAATCTCATGAGTGAATAGGTGGTTTGACTGACTTGAGAAAGTTGGTCATCGTTCTACTACATCACACCACCCCTCCCGGTTTCCCTCGCTACCAAAATGGACTCTTCCAATTCCATTTTTGAGGGGGATACACTTTTACCTCCAGGGTGGGACTCTGACTCCTGCTTCACAGAGGGACCATGTCATCCTTATTTTCCAAGAGTCTAGTTCACTGGAGGAAAAAAGTCACATGGTGTAGGGGTGGCAGGCTGAGGGAGCTCCCCAACCCAAGGGTCCAGCCAGCCCTGCCAGGAGCGGAGGGTGGGATTCTTCTTCCCCCACCCCCAACTCAAGTGAAGAGACTGGTTCCTCCCAGGTGCATACATTTAATGACGTCTGTCGAGAGTAGAGGCACCCCTCTGAGGGAATGGGAACTAGAAACCCTTGAAGAGGGAAACTGGGATGGGGTGGAAGGGAGCTGAAAACCAACCACCACCATGGCTGCCTTTAACTGTCCCTCTTATGGTGCTGTCTGTCTCATTTGGAGTCTTCGTTTAAATTTCAGTCTGCACTGAACTGTGTAAAAGGATCAGACACGGTTCAGGCCCAAGAGTATAAACAGCTCTCTTCCATGTCCCTCTCCCTCCTACAAAGGCATGGCAGGGAAGAAGAGGTCTCTGCACTTGCCTGACCTTATCCATGCCCAGCCAGGCTTAGGATTTACTCTTTTATTTTCAGGCAAATGTTGAACATCTGGTGCAAAAGATGAAAACAACTGTGAAAAGGGGCTTGGTGTTAAGGTACCTCATCCATACTTTGTTCCTAAGTGAAAAGAGAAAATAGTCGGGCCTTGACCCTAGCCCACAGAATGGATCTGTGGTTGGGACATTCTGAGGAATCTAGATACACAGGGAGAGAACCTGAACCATGGGAGGAGATAGAAAAGGGCAGGACAGGGCCTGTAACGACAGAGGGGGTGGAGGGATGGGGAGACAACCAAAGTAACGAGCTATTGGTCTCTACCTGGCAGGAATGAGAAGAGCAATGAAAACTATACCACTGACTTCATTTTCAACCTGTACTCTGAGGAGGGGAAGGGCATCTTTGACAGCAGGAAGAATGTGCTTGGCCACATGCAGCAGGTTGGAAAGACACCCCAGTCACGTTCTCCAGACAGCCATAAGCCCTGACAGCCATCGAGGCTCCCCCTGGCTTTTGATCTGCTGGGGGCTGTCAATGCCACTATAGAGCATGAGCCTGCAGTCTTTTTTAGGCAGAGAATCAAAACATCTTTACCCTGGAAATGGCCTTACAGGTTGTATGGCCCATCCTCTTCATTTAGGGCAGGGTTTCTCACCTTGACTCTATAGCCATTTTGGGTCAGATAATTCTTGTTGCAGGTGGCTCTTCTGTGCATTGTAGGATGTTTAGTAACATCCCTGGACTCTGCCCATGAGATGATAGTAGCATCTCCATCCCGAGTTGTAACAACTAAAAAATGTCTCCAGACATTGCCAAATGTCCCCTGAAAGGCAAAATTGTCTCCATTTGAGAACCACTAATTGAGATAAAATGAGTCCCAAAGAGGAGAGGTAATTTTGTCAGGGCCATTCACCAAGCTTGGGAAGAGCCAGAATGAGCCCAGGCCATTGCTCTTCCCACCACACCTAAGGAAGCCGTGGAATGAATACAGGCACCTTCACTGCTGTTGGGCTCCATCTCCGCTAACTGGATTGCAAGAGGAAAGGAGTTCCTTTCTACCACCCACATTAAATCCCCACCCAAGGTGGGCCTCACTCACAGATGGCACTAGTGGTCTGAGGCCCACCACCCAAATGTCCCCAGCTAATGTTGCTTAGCCATTGACTTTGACTTTTCCCTAGCCCAGTATCTCAGTTTGTAAGGCCTTATCAGCACCTGCAGGAATGGGGAACTATTGGATTAAAGCATGAAGACCTATTTCCTATTTTTCCTCCTCACTTTTCCACTTGCTTTCTTTTAGTTCAGAGAAAATCTACATGTTTTATATTCTGAGGTGCTACCAAGGGCATCTAACTGGACAACAAGGAATATTTCAATGTCATAGATAATGGTGACTGACAAAAGCTGGTAGGTTGAAGAGGGAACAGAAGTGACCAAGTGGCCAATAAGACTAGAAGTAAATGAATAGGAGCTGTGGAGCTAGAAGAGGCCATTGTGAGACCAGTCATCCTTTTTGATTAGTAACCCTTATACCTGACAAATGGCCAGATATGCTGGGCCAGCTCACACTGATTCCCAGAACTGTTTCCGGATTACCTCTAGATTTCTGGATTCCTGTTTCTGCCTATAAACCCAGGGCCTGTTCTTCCCTTTTTTTCTGTATATTCAGATATCTCTGTTCCTTTATTAGAATCCTTCCCTCTGTAATGTTTATAACTCTTTTTCAAGGGTGGGAGCCCAACTCCATTTGACAGGAATTTTGCCACTAAGATGGGTGCCAAGGCTATGCACTGGATGACCGGGAAAATCAAAGAGAGTTACCGTAACGGTAGGTAGGGTGAGAGGGTGAGCCCCCTCCATAGAGGCTGATTCCCCAATAAAGAAGCTGATTGACCATCCCTTCTTGCAGGGCGGATCTTTGCCAATACCCCAGATTCGGGCTGTGTTCTGGGCATGCGTAAGAGGGCTCTGCTATTTCAACCAGTGACTGAACTGAAGGACCAGACAGATTTTGAGTGAGTACATCCACTTCCTGGAGTGGTTCCCTCCCTGGTAGTTTCAAGATCCGGTTTTCCCAACCTGCTCACTGCCTTCAATCTTTTTCTCTTGGGAGCAACACCTGTAGTTGTACCTAATTCAGATCTGATGCCCATGCCCTCAATCCAGCCTCTTTTGCTCAGCTTCTTCCCATAAACCTTTGATAGAAGTTGATTGCGGTGCTGAACTAAATCATCATTGACCTCATTCCTTTGTAGGCACCGCATCCCCAAGGAACAGTGGTGGCTGAAGCTAAGGCCCATCCTCAAGATCCTAGCCAAGTATGAGATTGACTTGGATACCTCAGAGCACGCTCACCTAGAGCACATCAGCCGGAAGCGGTCTGGAGAAGCTCCTGTCTAAACATCTTTAGAGTGAGAGAAATGGATTGTCTGATTGTGGTCAGCTCACCCAATAGATCCAAGTCCATGTATTCTCAAGTGTTTTAGCTCATTTTTCATTAGGTTTCCTTTTACTCTGTTACCGCAGCCATGATCAGATCTGGCTAGGGGGCAATGAGTAGAAGCTCCGTTTAGGTAGAATTTATCATGGCTTCCATCTCAGCTTCATCCATCATATAAGACTGGGCTCCTCTACTGCTACTGCTGGATTTCAGTTACTCGGTTAGAATTTTCCTAAAAATAAGCTTTATTTATTTCTTTGTGATAACAAAGTCTTGGTTCCTCTACTATACTACAGTGACAAACAATAACTATACTAATAAATGCCAACTGGTCACTGTGCTTTTGGTTCTCCTGTTGTCATCTGCACACGCAGAAGGTAGTATTAGCCCCAAGCTCCAGACTACCCAGATAGAACACTCGGGAAAATGCAGCCCATGTGATCACCTCATGGACTTCTGTAGCATCTCTTGTCTCTGTACACAGGGTCCTAGAATATAGTACACTGGTCCTCACCCTCATCCTTCAGTAGTCACTCCTACATCCTCTGCAGTCAGTATGATATTCCAGTCTCCTTTAAGCTAAAGTTGTGTTTTACCTCTTGATCATGAACGTATTACCAGAGTTTCTTTTCTCCAGCCCTCCCATGATCTCTACTCCACTGACAACCCAGGGTTCTTCCTTCTTAAGTTTGCCCCTGTACTCCTTCTTGAATGAAAATCAGACTCCATTTGTGGGGAGACATGTACATTTTGAAAGCCTGGGAAATTGAGACACCCAGTCTTGGACCTGGTTTGGTGGGTTGGTTGAAATACTGCTTTGGAAAGATGTCAGTTCTTATTCAGCATAGTTTGTTTTGTTCCGTAACAGCTTCTTCCTCCTCATTAGCCAACTGCCCATGTAATACAGTTGGTCTTCAGGACTGGGACTACAGATTATACATGTCTTCTATCTCAGCTTGTCCCTGTCCATGCCACATTTAAGGTTAGCCTCCATAAACCAGATCCTGGCTCTTAGCACAGGCATATATCTACCTCCCAACTCAGGTTCCTCACTTGCTGGATGAAGCAGGAAGGATGTTCAAAATAACAAGGGGTAGTAACTTAAAGTAACTTAATCAAGTAACAAAGTAACAAGGGGTAGTAACTTAACAAAGTAAACTTTTGCTGGCTATACCCTACAAACAGTTCTAAGTAGTGACTGAAAAGACTTTTCAGAGCCCAGAATTAAAGCAGCCAAATGCTCTTTGTACAGGAATTAATAATAAATATCAAACAAATCAGCTGGAAGCGGTCTGGAGAAGCTCCTGTCTAAACATCTTTGGAGTGAGGGGAACAGATTGTCTGATCATGGTCAGCTAACCCACCGATAAATCCAAGTCCATGTACTGAATCTTCAATTAAGCCTAATGTTTTGAAGTGACAGCCCCATTTTAGAGATGAGGACATTGGGGCTCAGGGTGATTAAATGATGTGGAAAAAAGTAGGAACAGTAGAAATTGCCAAACTTGCTTTTAAAACTTTATTACTTTTTTGAAATGCACAATAATTACCAATGGCAAAAGGGCAAAAGCAGACATACCTTTTAAAATTAGCTGTGTCAACAGATTCTGTTCATTTTTATTTGTAGTTTGCAATTTTTTTTTAAATAAGTTTATTCATATTTGCATACCAGTTATCTAAGATCAGTAACAACTTCATCTAGTTTAGGAATATGAAAAGGAAGGAGGGTATTGTTGACTAAGTATTGTTCACTAAAACATTATTTTGGGGTAGGTAGGCCATCTCAAAAGAAGCTCTTATAATGCTGTTCCCTCACTCCCCAACTCTGCCCGCCCCACCAGTGTCTTATATAGATCAGTAAAAAGCAAAGTTTTCAAAACAATTGAAAGAAAAATAACTCTGGACTCCCAGCAGTTGAGTTTCGTAGCGGGAATGAGGAAGACCCACGGGAAAAGGCAGACCAGCTCCTCCCCTACTAGAGCAAACACCTTTGTCTGTGGTGCAGGAAATACCTGCTAAGCCATTGGAGCAAACTTTGGCCTTCAGGAAGAGAGAGAACTGCGGTAAAAGAAAAGTTCTTAGGACTGCTGGAACCTGCTGTCCCTTCAACCATGTGGAAAGCAGTGAGACAATCTTTCTGAACTAACATTGTTCAATGATTGTAACCCTTGGGCACAACCATGGAAAAGAGGAAAAACTGCTGTTTCCTCTGATGATGAGAAAGGGGGCCAGTCCCTTCTGAATGCCCCATGACATGGCACTCTAGAGATACTATCCAGCCCATTTCTCAGTGTGCACACTGTTTGAGGTTGTAGTATTTTCATTGTGGAGCCACAGTGTTAGCTGGAATTTTCTTAAACTTTTTCACAGATAATTAAAAGGCTTCTAGAGGGATTCTTTCAAAATGTTATGTCCCCAAAGGAAAACCAAACACACATCCTTTAAGTACTTTACATCTTCCTAGAGATATTTAGTTGCACTGTTGACTTTTTCTCTAAAGCAGAGGGCAGGGGAGACCTCTTTGCAGGTTGCTACGTAAAGAGCCAAGTAAGCAGTAAACATGACAAAAGTGAGAGATTTTTTTTTTGTTTGTTTGGTTGCTTGGTTTGGGGATAGGGGTGGTGTGGAGGTTACTGTTGTGACATGTTGCCTCAAAATATAAACCACACAACAGGAATGACTGCTTTTCCTGTTTTCCAAGACAAAGTACTGCAGGGGAAAACCTCACCCAGAGTCGCCTGCATGATGGCGCAAATGTCTCCTCCAGACTATTCTACAAGTAACAGGTATTCCTTCAGAGAAGCTGGCAGTGGAAGGCCCTTCACTGCGTCTGGCAGATACTGGAGTCCCAGGCTACGGCGCACAGCATAGCGAGAGAGTGTTTTTAGAGTTCCTGGGGCTGAGCACAGAATAGTCAGTTTTTCACATAGCTGCTGGTCTCTGGCCACTTCTCGTGGCATGGTGCCATTTTTCCTTAATTCAAAGTGTCCAACAGCTCGATGGAGGAGCTCAAAGCAAGAGTCCTCTTTCTCAGTTCCAAGTCCCCTGACCAGCAGAGCCACCAGACGGGAGATTGGTGTCTGGCCTTTTAGGTTGATTACTCTGACCTCTGCACCATAATCAAGAAGGATGCTGACGCTCTCAAGATTCCCTTTCATGGCAGCCCAGCTGAGTGGGGTATCATTGTTGTAATCCAGGGCATTGACAGAGGCCCCACTCTCTAGGAGGGCCCGCACACATTCAGCATTGTTCTTAAAGGCTGCCCAGTGAAGTGGGGTGTCTCGGTTGCCATCCAGTGCATTGGGGTTTGCACCATACTCCAATAGGACCTCCACACAAGCCTCATCCTTCTCAGCTGCATAGTGGAGGGCTGTTCGGTTATATCCATCCAGGGCATTCACCTGTAGAGAGGGAGGAACTATATTACAGTAGATAGACTACTGAGAGGACAGACAAAGAAGCTTGCATGTGTTTATCCACTACCTTTGCTGTGTAATGTTCTGAACAAGAAAGTCAATAAGCATTTCCCAGGGGGCCTTGGTGATCAAGGTGGATCTATGACAGGAGCTTAGGAACAAATAGGAAAAGAACTGTCCCAAAACAATCAATGCTATTATGTGCATTGATTGGCTGGCTATCATTTGGCTGTTTGCTGCTATGTTCTTATTTACTATTCACTAGAATCTCTACTATAGAGTAGGGGCTAAAGAAAGAAAAGATGAAATCTAAGTCCTTGTAGCTACTCTGAAAGACTTGGAAAGCGGCTTAAATAAAGGTTTTGGACTATTTTACTTATCCCAACTCACTCTATCCAGTGCCTAAGGACAACCAGACTGAAATATAATGTGGCCAAACAAAACTCTGCCCCTGTAGCTGTACTGTGTTCTTTAAGCTCAAATTGTTAATCCAAGCCAACCCCTTGCAAAAATATGCTGTGGAGTCTATGAAAGAACCTGAATGAAACCATGTGGAGAAAAGAGCACAAATCTCCCCATGTTGGAAAAGCAGCTGGCTTGCTAAAAACCAGTATCACCTGTGATTTCTGAAGGCTACAAAGACTTCAAACCCCAAATTTATAAATAATGTTATCTTGCCCCATAAAATGCAATAAAGAAAAACTGAAATACTGAACAAACTTCAGCCTTCTATTTAGCTAAAAATTGTCTCCCCCACCTCACCCTGCCCCAAGATATTTTCACTTTTCATCACTAGCTTTCATTTCAAGGTCACTCACAAAAGTTATGGCATAGATAATGACAAGGAGAGAACACCATGGCTGTGTGGAGATGAGGATGCTAGGGGCTGCCACTTAGATTTACTGACCAGTGTGTTTGGGGCCTGCACACCAGCTTCAGGGCATGTCTGATTCCAATTGGCACCTCAGCCGGCATATGCACATTCAAGATTGCTTACAAGAGTCAAAACTGCTAGTATATTTAACAAGTGCTTAGCAATTACTACATGCCAGTATTCTAAATACTTCACAACCTTATAAAGAAGATAACCATTATGGGGAAACTAAGGGGAAGAAAGGTTAAGTAACTTGTTCAAGGTCACACAACTGTGACACAGCTGGAATTCAAATCCATGAAGTCCGGTTCCAGAGTCTATTTTAATCACTCATTGTACTATGCTGCTTGCTAATGCCAACATAAATTAATCTATGATATTTATGTTATGATACTCATATTAGGAGGAATACTGAAACAAGATATACTAAAACAATTAGCATAAATAGCATGAGGAGCCCAATCCTGAGGAAGGGATTGCCTGATGATACGTTTTTATCTCCCAGTGACAGTGGTATGAGAAGTGCTCATCTGGTAGCAGGTCTCAAGTGGTTTAGATTTAATCAGAGTTGAGGGACCTCTGTACTTACAGCTCCTGGACAGTCAACAAACAATAAGAAGATTAAATGGCTATAAAAACCACCCCAGAAGGAAGGCTGGGAGAGAAAAGGGAGATAAAATTCCCTCTTCCTGGAGCCACGGACAACTTCAGAAAGAAAGGCAATGAAATCCTTAATGTTTTATATACTTGCCATTACATTTTGCTTTAATACTGGCTATACCAAGAGAAAGTGAGAAGGGAAAAGAGATAAGAAATTTTAAGAAAATATGAAGTTCAAGTTTTAATGAATCATTAATGTGACAGTGTTAAAAACATTACCTCGGCTCCTTTTTCCAGGAGTAACTCCACACAGTCAGCATCTGACACCATGCAGGCACAATGCAGGGGCTTCAGTGTGCCATGGGTACAGTTCACATCTGCTCCCTATGGGCAGAGGGAAACTTCAATTACTGTGCTCAGCTCATTGAGCAGGATGACACTCAGAACAGAGTCCTGAGGGAAAAAGAGTTTCTAACTCTGATTGTACTGTAAACAGACTACTGGTCCCCATGTCTATTCCTATTAATTAAATAACATTGTGATGCTAATATCCAAACCAAGCAAATACACTGAAGATGAATAAAAGGGACTGTCAATTCTTTAGAACAAGTTATTAAGTTTCTCCACAAGGTAGCATGCCAAAAGGTCGTCTGGACATCACTGAGGACATAACCGAATGTGTAAATGCTGTGGGAACATAATCATCAGGCAGGAAAGCTGGAAAAGCTTTCTATGGCCACCAATGCTCTGAAAGTCTGGAAAGTGAGTCTGTCAGATTGAAACCTGGCATGTTCTTTTTGCCATTCGATAGATGACCATCACTAGTAATAAAGTCACTTTAATGTCATCTTTTTGTTTACAAACATCTTCAAAGTAGCCTCTTAGTATCAGCATTCTCTGCCAGCCAGCCCCTGCTGGTAAAGGAGATGGCGATACCACAGTCAGACCAAAGTCACTGAATGACTCAGCAGCCGAGCTAGAATTAGACCGTGACAAAATTTCTACTACTGAGCCTTCTGATACCACTTTTGCTGAGAACAGGCTAAGACTGTATGACTTTTTCTTCTCACAGCTGTGTTACACAACTCTGAAACAGCTATGGGATTCCAAGCTGTCAATGAGGATTCTAAAGTTGTTAAAAAGAATGTACAGAAGTAACTATCTGGGTGTATTTTCTAGTGATCAGAAAATCACCCTGTAACTTCTCTTCAACAGGAATAACATACAGAAAATGGTATCGAAGACCTTCTAGGATACATTTGTCATACAACAGAATCACTGAACAACAGTGGTTAAATATCAGATACTAAGGTGTTTTCTTAAGTCAAAAATTACCATGCATTTTACGGGCTGATAATATTCTCCACAGAACTGGAAGTGGTAGCTGTTGTTAAGACAAAAGGCAAGTGATGTCCCTGCACGTAATCATTATTAACCACAAGAATTTGAAAACCACTTCTGCTTTGCTCATCTCCTTCCTTCCTTAGTACAATATGTATATAAGACTTTGAGCTTGCTGGATCCAATGTGCACCATATCCAGACAGATTTTACAAAAAACATGAGACTGGGAGTATACAGAATATATTTTCCAAAGAAAATTATCAGATGCTCAAAGTGAAAAAGAGAAGGGAAGAGAAGCAAAACATAGGGAAAATACATTTCAGTGGTCAAGTTAATACATTTAAGAAGATTATAAAAACTCTAAGATCTCAAGCTGAGTCAAAGCTGTACATCTCTAATCTATTAGGATTCCCCAGGAACTTTCCCACTTCACCTCCCCAAGGACTCTCACATCAGTAACAGCACACTCACCCCTCTGATGAGGTCCTCTACATTATCATGGGGGAAGGAACGAATGGCAGCGATTGTTCGGATTAAGCGCTCTGAGAGAGAGTATTTGCTCTGAATGCTCTGCATAATATACCACATACTGGAACTCATCAAGGCTCACGGTATGTTCACATGCTCCAAACTGCCTGAAACAAACAAGTTTTAGGCATACACAATATCACTGAGCATACCTGTCCTTAGGGGCAGGAGTTCTCTGAGGTCTTCAACATACTAAAAGCAGATTTCAAAGAGATCAATGATTAATTAATGTCGTTTTCTCTTAATTACAAGGAAACAGATCAATTCTAGTTGCTTAAGAGGCTGGGGAAACCCGGACACGAATGATCTGATGACCCTCAAGAGCCTCCATTCCGCTCTCTGCCCTAGTCTAGAACAAGATTCCTCCAGGGGCTCTAGACCTGCCTAGAGCTCTGTGTGGTTTAAAAATGAGAGTATGCATGGTGGTGGGGGGGGTGGTTTAAAGGCTAAAGATGCCACAAATTCTTTTCCTCCTCGGAATTTTGTGGTCCTTATTATCAGCACCACCTTTATGTTATTTGTTACATTTGGCTTTGAAGTATGGTTATGCCCATATAGTTTTTCCATCTAAATTGTAATCAGTTGGAAGTCAAGGTCCTTGTCTTCTACATTTTTGCCCATGTATGGCCATCCATGGAGTCTTACAAAAAGCAGGTATGTAATAAATATTAGTTGATTGATGGACTAAAGGGTATGGATGTGATTATTACCTATGAGAAGAGAAGGAAAAGGCTATGGAACAAATACATCTATGTTAATGACAAGGCATATGTAAAATAGTTTAAAATGTTTTCAGAAAAGAAAAAAAATGGTAAATGTTTGAGCTAATATTCTAAAATAAGGAAGGAATGAAAAAATATAACAACTAACAACTCTGGAGTCATCTATGTACAATTAGAAAAAAATTCCAAAGTTCACACCCATAACACAGTTGTAGGAAAACAAGCAGATTTGAGTGCTAACTGAATAAAAAATTTTTAAAACTGGTCATTTGTGTCAACTGAGAAATAGATTTGGGCAAACATGTTGAAACCAAAACATCACAGAGTTCTAGGATGGAAGAAGAAAAATAATGCAATAAACTTAAATTCAACTCTAATAAAAGTTTGGTTGCACAACAACCAAAATGTTGAAGAACACTTAAAATTACAGCAAACAGGTGGAAGACATCAATAAAACAGCACATATCAAAAACTATAGAGGAAACATAGTATGCATATCAGCTATGTGTAATTGTTTAGGAATCCATGTTCTCATTAAACTGTAAGTTCCCTGGGGGTTAATACAGTGTTATTTTCAATAGTGCCTGGCATTTGGCAGGGTCTCAATAAATATTTGTTAAACCAATGTAAAGCTTACTATTCTGGATTCTAAAAAATTCAAGACATAATATTATAATAACTATGTATGGTGTCAGGTGGGTACTAGACTTATTGGGGGAATCGTTTCGTCAGTTATATAAACGTCTAACCAACATACTGTACGCCCATATTTTAGGTAATATTAAGTGTCAACTGTAATTGAAAAATAAAAATTTTTAAATTCAAAACTTGCAGCAAACATGTTATACATATGATGATTACTAAGGGAAAAATCCTAAACTTACTTGTCACTGCATATTATGTAATTTATGCTTGTTGTTACACAGTATCCCCCACACATTATGTAACCTACTATAAACTTTCATAGTTTCTATTTTGTTAATCACTAGCCATTTATCTGTTTAAAATATATACAGTACTAATTGATAGAATACGAGTTAAAAATATTCAGTTCATAGGTATCAATGATTCTAACTGGGAATTCTTCTCCCCTATCTTATTATGAATGAATAGGTTTACACACTTGTTTATATGTTTCTCTGAAATTTTCTAGACACTTTAGACTTGGAATATGTTTTAATCTCTACAAAAGCCACTAAATTCCTCAGACACAAGGGCTCTGTATCTTACACTTCTTTGTTGCAAGGAAGAAGGTGGAGAAAATGACATTTGAGTCAGAGATCCCAAGAATGGGGGCAGGAGGCAGAGCATCTGAGATGGAAGGCTTAGACCGAAGTGGTTCTGTTAAACTGTTTCTGGGCCACGATAATCTGAAGAAGCTGAAGAAACCCTGCAATCGTTTTCGGGGCACTCCTGGACCCCAGAATTAATTTATAATATGACCGACGGTCCTCTGCGGCTGCTGCCTCGAAGTTCCTGGTGAATAGTGAAACTCCGGGGCACACTGACAACACTGACTGTCAGGAAGGGTCCAGGAAATCTACACACCTATCTGCGGACCGTTTGAACCCCAAGTGCACGGTTCGAACCCCAAGTGGCCCCCTTACTCTGAGGGAACTGAAAGCCCCGTCCCCTGTTTTCTTTCACTTCGGATGCAGAGAACACACCAAGGGTTTTGACTGCGAAGCTAGAAGCAAAGTGGGAGAGAGGCGACCTTCAACAGCTCTAATGCCAGTGAGGCCATGGCTCCCGCTCGGGGCGGGAAGACCCTCGGCCCCGCCAGAGGCTCCTCGAACCCCACCGCACCTGCTGGGGGAGGGCTCGCGGAAGCTGGGTCTCTGCGAGGCAAGAAGTGGAGGGTAAAGAGAGGCAATCGTCAACCCCTCCGTGGGTCGGCTGTGAAGCTGTGCTCCCCTTGAAGAGAGCTACGGGCGATGCCAAGCAGAGCATCACCTTGACTTAGAGAGAAGGAGACCTCGTAGGCCTAAGCCCATGGCATCATGGAATAGCACTGATTACCTCTTTGCCTCTCACCTCATTTGTTCTCCAGCCAAAGAGGACACAAGGATTCGGGAGAAAATAAAGCGCTGGGCTACTATTCCCGTGGACCACACCATTCTAGACAGAGGAATGGGCGTCTGGGAGGTACTGACGGATACAAGGTCAGGTCGGCGCGGGCTCCCCACAGATCGCAGCAATCGCCGCAGCTCCCCCGGGGTCGGGCCTCGGAGGGTCGCGCGACCTGCGCCGGGGGAGCCCGCAGAGGCTGGCCAAGCCGCACCCCGAGCTCCCCGGGACCTGGAGGGGCGGCTCCGCCGGGAGGGCCCCCCGGACGCCGAGCCGGGCAGGGCAGCGAGCGCGGCCGGGCGTGCCGCCCGGACCAGGGCGCCCGGCCGCCGGGGCGCCCGCAGCGGGGGCAGCACTCACCGCACTGCTGGGCCGAGCCGGGTCCGGACAGCCGCTGTCAAGCCGTGACCCGGAAGCGCCGACCGTCCCGCGCTGACCCCTCTGCCTACAGGCCCCGAAGGGCCACCGGGACGAGCGCCTGCGCCCGGAGCCGGGGCCGTAGGCGGGACGCGCCTGCGCACACCCGCGCAGCCGCCTCGGTCCTCCTCCCCGCGCCGAGGAAGCGCTCGCTTCCTGCCCTCCCCAGAAGCTGTATGACAGGCGCGAAGTGGCGCTCCGGCCGCGGCCAGCGGGCTCCAGGCCCCGCGCGGGGCACTAGGCCCCCTGGCCCTAGCGTCGGGCTGGCGCTGTGGGGCGGGGCCGTCCGTGGCCCCCGCTGCCTCCCACTGGCCCCGTCTGACATTGGGCCCCGAGCCTCATGCCCAGACTGTTCCCAAGCTCGCTACCCTAGTTCAGCTTCTTAGGAGACCGTTGGTAAGGAGCGTCTTTGGCAAATAAAAGAGGTTTTCGGCATTAGAGTATTGGAGCGCACCTCTGCCCCGCAGGACCTTGTTGAATATTGTCCACCCTCCCTCAGAAGGAGCTAAACCGAAGATAAAACACCATCCAAGAGGTGCAGTAGCCCAGATGTTGAGGACTGAAAAAAGGGCACATGCTGACAATACCCTTCCCACCCAGAGAGATGCTGATGCCTCTGTGATGTGCTTTCCAAACAAAGCATGAACGGTTCGAAGCCATTAGCACATAGTGATGCATGTACAGAGTGAAGCAGCCCACGCGGATCGTAATGCTGTGATCTGCGTGGCGGCCCGTTTAACCGAGAGCCCCAAGTACCACACCCTAAAGCTTGCTCCAAGTACCACTATTCAACCAGTTTGAAAGGACATCAGTGAGGGGGTGGCAAATGGAAAAGTTCATGCCCTGTCTGAGCGAGGGCCCTGTGAGTTCCAAAAGCAAAGGATTTTGCCATGTAGGAATGTGTCTCACACCTCCTGCCACTCTGCTATGGTGAGATCGTCTATTTCAAAAGAAGTCGAAATCCAGAATTTTTAAAAAAGTAAATTCCTTCAAATTGCAAATGTTGGCAACTGTTTTTTGTTGTTTTTTTTTTCCCAGCCTGCAAGCCACCAATTCCAGACTCTGAATTAAAGGCTGCTTTGGTCATTTGACAGCTTTGTGGAAGAGTAGTTTAGGGGCAGCCCTCTGATTGAGAGGGAGTCTGGGGAGTTGATTTGAAAGCTGTAGCTACAAATTAACTACCCTGTTTTTAATTCATAGATTTATTTGGGAAAGTTTGACAGACCCTGAATGAGAGTATATGGAAACTAGAATTCTTACCCCCTATCCACCAAACTACTCTAAGGCCTTTGATCAAATCAGTAAACTGGAAGTGATTTGATTCTGTGCCCATTGCTTCTAAACCAGAAATCTCTATTAGGGCTCTAAAGAACATTAAATCTCCAAACACAGAGACAAGTGATACCTGTGTTGATGCTAATTCAAAATGAAAGAGTTCATCTGTGAACCTTAGTCCTTCCTGCCACCAACAGGAAAGAGCATGAGGGGAAAAAAAAGCCACTTACATGTCCAGACCTAACCTTGTATCAATCAGTACCTCTCAAACTCCCATTCCTCTGTCTAGAATGGTGTGATTCACATTAATAATAGCCTACTGCTTTATTTTCTCCTGAACTTGTATCCTCTTTGGCTGGAGAATAAATGAGGTGAGAGGCAAAGATGTAATCAATTCTATTCCATGATGCCATGGGCTTAGGCCTACTAAGTCTCCTTCTCTCTAAGTCAAGGTGATGCTCTGCTTGGCATCACCCATAGCTTTCTTCAAGTGGAGCACAGCTTCACACCTCACCCACTGAGGGGTTGATGATTGCCTCTCTGGCCTTCATCTTATTAAGTCTAGCTCTAGTGGGTCCACTGCTCTGTCATGGAGAATCCACTGCACAAAAGAAGGAGGTCCCCACGTGTGTATAACAGAAATGATAGTGTCAAAGGACTCATCAAAAGAAAGTATGAACCTGAAGGGTGGTATCTATTCCTTCTCTCAGGTTCCATGTCTTGGCAGCTTTTATTCAATGTCATGTGCTAACCAGAGTATTAGAAAGAAAAACCATAGTACACAAGACCTAGGTTTTTGTCATGGCTCTCAGATTGTTATTTCATTCCGTGTGTGTGTGTGTGTGTGTGTGTGTGTGTGTGTGTGTGTGTGTGAGAGAGAGAGAGAGAGATCAGTATTCTCATTTGTAAAGTGAGAATACTGGCTAAAGTAATCTCTAAATATCCTTCTATTTCTACAAATTCTGAATCTACCTAATTCCTAAGCAAAACTTCCCATTACAAAAATTTTTACTCTTTAGTCCAAATAAGAACAGCTTTATCGTTACCATAATTCTAATACATTAATGGGAACTGAAGTCTTAATTATAGGATGGCCAAGTCTACATAGTTTCTGTTCCATTTTTGCTTCTCTAGCTCCTCATTTCTAAAACAGGGTAAGACAATAGTGATTCCCAGTTCCAATTTTTAAAAGTTATTTTTATCATTAAAATGTTCAAGCATACCAAAAAAACTAGAGAGAATAGTATAATGAACTCATTATATCCATCACCTATATTTAATACATTAACATCTTGATAAATATTTTAAATTTAATTTTTTCTTTCTTTGTAGTTTTATCCAACTTCAGGGTTTTGAAATAAACCACTCAAATGATTTCCATAGTTCCCAGAGCTTTGGGGAAATTTTTTTTCTGAGGTTTTATCTGACATCCCATAACTTTTCTAAAGACCTGAACTATATCAATTTGTTTATCAATTTCTTCCTTGAGAAAAGATGAATTTTTCTCCTGTGTTGTTTCATCTCTCAAAATTTCTCAGTTGGTAAATGCTAGGGTAAATTCTAGGAAGCTTCCAGGATCTTATCAATATAAGAATGATTATTCTCCCATGGAGTGATAAAATAGGCTATCCATACAGATTCTTTGATAGTGTCTCTGAGAATCCACTGTACAACCAAAGGAGATTTCACATCTATTCGTTCATCTATTGATCAAACATCTGCTGGGCACCTACTTTCTTCCAGGCTCTGCTCAGCAGTGCAGGAAAGACAGAGATGGACAGAAAGACACATGCCCTTTCTATCAAAGGTTGGAAGACAGATTTGCAAAAAATTGTAATTGAAGATTTCAATGTTGTAGAATGGTTCTACCTCATGGTGAGACTGGGATAGTGTAGAGAAGAAGGATCTGTGAAGAAGTTTCTCAGGGAGAAATTTGTTTGGGCTGTTGAGTTTACACTTTCCTCTCACCCAGAGGAAGAGTCAATATTTGGGCAACACCTTCTCCTCAAGCCTAATGAAGGGTTTCTGTGGGACTAGAGAGCTTGGAAATTGTTGCAGGTAGTTCTAAAACACAGAGAACCACACCAACTCTTGCCTATAAACTAAAGGAGGCAGTAGCCACAAAGAAGAGATGACTGGATTGGGATCCACCAATATTCCCAGATTTGGTAGGGATGACAAACATGCATGCGTTTCCCTGGACCAGATATGGACCACATAGAAGACAGTCAGCATGGGTTTGCCTTTGGTCTATTCAAAAGGGCTATCTAGAGGTGTGGAGGGACCCAGTAACAAGTTAGAGGTGAACACAGAAATCCTAGAATCTACAGAGGTTGTCACAGGCAACCATCTGTGTCTGTCTAGGCCAAACAGACTCAAGTGAGAAATCTCTGATGATGGCAATCTCTAACGAACACTTAATAGCACTCTGCAAGAAAGAGAATCAACTTTAACTATCTGCTAGACCCAGGTTGTACAGACCCATCCTTTCAAAACAGAACTGTCCTATCCCCTTAATTGTCCTGCCTCATCCCACTTTTACGCAGCAGATAAGATAGCAGTTAGGTAGTGGAGGTGGACGTAAATTGAGGAGAAAGCTGCAGGTAGTCAGCCACCAGCCATAGGAGGCCTTGGCAAGGAAGCGGGAGAAGAAGTCTTAGACTAGCAACTTAGAATCAAGACTAAAGTATTTAATCGCCATCTTGGACTGGAAACATTCTAATTCGTAAACCAAGAATTAAAACCACTGCCAATTATGGAGGAATGAACTAAACAGTCAGGGAGTCTGCTCATTTTTTCTATTCAGAGGCAGGGGAAGATTATTCCTTCCCAACAAACATTTTTAAAAGATGGTAAAAGCTAGCAAAATAAAGTTGTATTTTGATCGCATCCCATGAATCTTGCATTCAATATCCCAACTCCATCTTGATACATTTTAGTTTATTTCTGTTCTTCACGTGTTTATCATAAGTGGTTCTATAAGTCGTTTTCTGTTTTCTGTTTTTAAAAAATATGTTGTATCTCTCATAAGAGTTTTAAGTCATTATTTTTTCTTCTTTCTTGCCAATTCCAGTTCTACTCTCAAGAAGTGTTCATTAGATAGTGTTGATTGACAGTACAACTAGTGTTCCTATTTTCAGACCTTGGCATAAACTTGAGTTAGAAATTTGATAATGTGCTTTGCTTGTAATGACTGTTATCACTGTTCAACTTGTGTTAATATCCAGTCTCCATGGGTAGAGCCACTGAGCTGTCCCAGTTTACAGAGCTTGGTATCTTGCTCTTTGAGCATTGCGGCACCTATTGGCCACAGGCCTTTTTGGAGTGAAAAACTCCTTTCTTTACCGGCTGGCTCTAACACTTTCTTTATTTTGAGTGTAATCCTCTAGAGTGAGTGTGCTAGAGAAGAGGAATTCTACTTTGCAACTTCTCTAAGTGGTAATGGGAAGCCTTTCACAACAGTTTTCTGGCTTCTGGCCAGAACTCATTAATTACGCTTCTAACTAAAAAGAACTTACCCTTCTTCATAGGTCACTTAGCTAATGTTGATGACAAAGTTTTGCTGACACCTTCCTAAAGATACGTGACTTAAGAAGAATTAATTCCTTCCCAATAAGTTTTTCTCACACCAAAAAAGAAAAGAAGCAAAAGGAAGTTTGAGATACCCTAAGAGCAAAGGAGAAAGAGGGGATCAATCAAAATTAACAAAGTAAGGTGAAAAAAATAAGACGCAAGTGTTAAACTTGCTAGGAAAAATAAGCTTTCCTTTATTAATATAATAGTATATTTCCTCTTTATTTTGAATTTCTCGATTTTTAGGGCTATTTCTTATAACTCCTTATTTTAGAAACAATGTAATATTATGAAACCACCACCAGAACCAAAGTTCCAGTTCTCATAGTAGCTTTAGTTACTTTATCTGTCTAAGTAAGTTACATTATCTAAGTTTCAGTTTACTGATTTGTACAACAGGATGAGAACAATACCACCTTACTCCAAGGGTTAATTTCACAAAAATTAGATCACATTGCTGAAGAATGGTTTTGTAAACTACACAAATATTGGTTCTTAACCATGCTATCTTTGTATTATTTTATATTTGTTCAGGGAGGTTACCAAATGTCTAGTCCTCCCAATTACATTGTAAGAACCTTAAGACAGAGACTTAGAATTCCTGCACTTACCTCCCCACCATAGCACAGTCTCAAACACACAATATTATATAAATGTAAACTACACTGAACTAAAGTAAACTAACCTTCTAAAGACAAAAACAGTAGAATGCCTCTGTGTACTGGTCCCTGATCCTGAGAAAGAACTAAGAGGCACATATAAAAGAAAAATTGAAAGGGATCTTGGAAATAGAACAACAACAACAAAAAAGTTCAGAGAAATATAATGCCAGCCTCATGTAACTTTTTATACACTTAAACCTTGTCCAAGAGAAAGTAATTCAACCGAGCAAAGAACAGCATTGATGTGCAGTAGGGGTAGTCTCCTAAGACGTATCATCAGGATTAAACAAGGACGTCTTTCAGAAACTGCTTAGAGGCGGACATGCTAACAATATTAAAACTCTACTCTTTTTCTTCTTCCTTTTGACTTTCCTCCACGCTCAGGAAAATTTATGAATCACTGTGTTTTTAAATTAGCTTTTCATCAATATTTCATTTTTTTGGCTCTACTATCCAATATTTTTTACTATCAGAGTAATTTTGAAACATTTAAAAACTTTATAAAGATTACTTGAGGAATTTTGAAAAAAAATTACAATAAAAAAATAATAATGTTAGTGATAGTATTGAAATTATATATACGTGACATTATTTTTCCAAGAATGGGGGCAGTTGTAGCTAAATTCCTAACAAACAGAGACTGGGGTAGACAAACCCTAGCAAGAGAGATTTTAAGATTGCTCAAGGGAGGAAAATTAACAGAGAAAATGCTCATTTGCCTGGTACCAGAGGGTGATCCAGAGTGATCTGAAGAATCCTGCTAACAGGGAAATGATTGGATTCTTTGAATCAGTATCAGGAGCTTGAGAAGCAAATTCACTGATAGAATTTTAAGCTTTCTTGAGGCCCTGCTATTTCTAGTTGGAGTATGTCTCCCCCTGGAGGGAAAACAGAGCATTTGTTCCTTTAGGCTTCTTGCTCAGCGTTCCATAGTAATTAGTACTTTGTTCATTCATTCATTCAATCCTTCCTCCATTCATTCAACAAATACTTATTAAATTGTATTTATTATGCTGTTCCTTGTTATAGATGCTGAAGATCCAGCTGAAAATAAGATCAATATAGTCCCCACCTCCAGTGAAATTATCATCTAGTGTGAGAAATAAATATTAAGATAATCACCTGAATGCCTAAATAATCACAATAGTGGTAAAGAAAAGAATGAAGGTCAATATGACAATTCAATAGAGTACCTCAGTCAGACTAGGACATCAATGAAAACTTCCCTTAGCACAGACCTGAAAGATGAATAAATATAACCAGATCAAAAGTGTGGAGGAGGTACAGTGAGTAGCCCTTCTAGCAAATGGAAAAGGGTATTCAAAGACTACAAGAAAGGAAGAACTTAGGACATTGTAAGAAGATAGAGGCCAGAATAAGGAGGTGGGGCACAAGTTGAGGCTGGAAAGGTAGGGATGCTCCAGATCAGGCAAGGTCTTGGGGGACATATTAAGGGTTCTAAACTACTCCAAAAGAACAGGAAGACAGGTTTTATAATCACATCTGTATTTTTAAAGGATCAAATTAGTATTCTGGTGAAGAATGGATTATAAAAGAGGAAGAGCAAAGATTAAAATAGGAAAATAGCAGTTAAGTGACCTAGGCAATAAATGAGAGGGGTTTGGACTAAGGTCCATAGAAAGTGAGAGATGTGGGTGAATTTGAACTATTTTAAAGTAAGGATTGATAAATCTTGGTGATTAATTACAAGCTGGAGATGAGGGGGCAAACATTACCAGGAATGACTCCTAGATTTTTGCTGTGAGCTCCCAGATGAACCTAGGAGAACAAAGATAGGAAGTCAAAGATTGGTTCATCAAATATTTATTGAGGCTCCTACTATATGTCAGGCACTGTGTTTGGCACTAGACACTAGAAGTAACAAAGTTGCGTAAGATCCTTGTCCACAAGAAGTTTTTGGCTAAAAGGGGATAATGATACCTACCATTAATTACTTCAATATGATGTAGCTTTCCAAGAATGAACAATGTCCAGAAGGAACCCAGACAAGAGGCACATTAGCACAACCTGGGGAGTTCAGAAAAGAATTTTTAGAGAAGATGACTGAATGAAGTATAAGAATTAGAGGGAGTAAATAATGGTAACAAAAGGTGGGAGTTTTTGTCCCTAGGAAAAAATGAAATAGCTTACTTAGATGAGCCATTCTGCTAAAAACAATAAAATACTAGATAAAATATTTTTTTTAAATCTCCCTTAAAGTATTTGAGATGGCTTCAAATGGTATTCTTTAAAGACCTATAATCCAATTCTATTTCAAAGCACAGGAAAATGACAACTTCAAAAATTTGTTAATAAAATAAACATAACATTGGAACCAAAATTTGATAAAGATTGTACAAAATAGAAAAACTACATACCAATCTCATTTATGAATATTAATGCAAAACTTCTAAATAAAATACTAGCAAATGGAATCAAACAATATGATTTGTCATGATCAAGTAAAAATTGTTTTAGAAATGGAAAGATGGTTCAATGTTAGAAAATAGATTAATATGTTTAATAATATTATTATATATTTTGAAAAGATCTTGCAATTCTCTCCACAGTGATGGAAAAACAATTAAGAAAAATGTATTTCTAATAAAAATAACTTTACTTATTTATTTTAAATTTTTATTATTTTTTATTATTTTTAATTTTTTTATTTATTTATGTGTATATGTATATATGTATTTATTTATTTTTATGGTGACATTGGTTAATAAAATCCAGTAAGTTTCAGTTGTACAAATAAACAGAAAGGCGTATATATACTACAATGTGTGTTTACCTCCCACAGTTAGATTTCTTTCTCTCACCACATATTTGACCCTTTTAACCCCATAAAATAACTTTAAAAAGAATAGAAGAGCATTTTCTTAGCATCATAAAGTGTCTTGCTTACCAGAGTCTTACTTATTACTTTCATGGAAAAAACACTGAAGGCATTCCTGTTCATGTCCAAAGCAAAATGAGGATGTTAGCACAGTGTTGGAGGTATTGGCCACAGCATTTCTATGGAGAGAGCAATTAAATGTATGAAGATTATTGATAATACAATGGTGTGTCTAGAAAAATAAAAACAAATCAGTGGGAAAACTACTGCAAACAAAAAGATGATTCAGTAATTTAGCAGAATACAAAGCAATTTTTAGAAATTGGTAGGCCTCATAGATACAAGGAAGAAACAGTTAGAAGATAGCATAGAAGAAAACAACAATGTCTCATTTGTAATAACAACTATAATTACAAATCCCTAGAAATAAAGTTAACAAGAAATATGTAAAACCTATGAGAAAAACTTTACTTATAATATTTCCCAAAGACACAGAAATGGATTCAAGCAAATGAAAGATACCTAAGTGAATTTGTAAATTTAATACAATTCCAATAAAAATTCCAACAAGTTCTTTTTTTTTTTAGTTAGATGAATTGATTCTTAAGTCCATTTGGGAATAATAGGCAAGAACCTCCAGGAAAACCCTGAAAAGAAGAGCAATGAGGAGGCACTAGTCTTACCAGACATCTAAAATACTAAAAGCTTTAATAATTAAAATGGTGTAGAATTGGTACACGAATAGACAGACACACTAATGGAACATAACAGAAAGTCTATGCATCAATACAATACATAAAGAAATTTGATATATGACAAAGATGCTGCAAAACAATGAGGAAAAATGGACTTTAAGTGTTGTTGAAAGAAATGGGTATCATTTGGAAAAAGGTAGAATTGGATCCACAACTTACATTGCACACCAAGATAAACTCCATGTGGACCATGTAACTAAACATAACAAAAATAGAAACCTTACAAGCTATAATATACCCAGGGAGGTAATGGGGGAAGCATTTCTATGACTCAAAATCTAGAATCAGTGAAAAGCCAATAAATTCTATCATACGACATTTTTAATTGCGTGATCCCAATGTCATAAGTAAGACCAAGAGAAATGATTCACTGAGCAAAATATTTGCAACTATATCACACAGGAAAAAGTTAATCTCCTTAGTATATGAAGACACAAATCCAGAAGAGAAAATGAGCATAAAATATAAACGGATAGTTTTTTAAAAAAATAATAATTCAAATGGCCCTTAAAGTAGTAAAATAGACTGAACTCATCCAAAAAAGAAAAAAGCAAATTACATTGAGATAGCACTTCTTACGTGTGTTGCAAAAATCCAAAAGTTTAAGAGCACAATTTGTTGCCAAGACTCTGGGGAAAGAGACACAATATGCTACTGGTGGATGTGTAGAATGGTACAGCCCCTAAGAAGGGGAATTTGGAACTATCTAGCAAAATTACAAATAGCTGCATTCACCCTTTAACTCAGCAATTACATTTTTAAGGAATATATACTAAAAGTACATCTGCACAAACTTGAAATGATATGCACAGGTTATTCATTGTGGCATTATTTTTAATGGCAAAAGACTAGAAATCCACCTCCACCCCCCACCCCCAATACCATCAGCAGAGAGGAGTAAAATAGTTAAAAATAATTATGGTATATGGTGGAATACTATGAAGCTATGAACGTAATGAGGAATATTTCTATGTGTTGCTATACAATATATTATGTGAGGCGAGGTACAGATAGTGTACATGGTAGCTACTTTTTAGTACAAAAGGAAACATTAAAGGATAATCCAGAAACTAATAAAAAATGGTTTTTATAGGAGGTAGGGAGGAGAACTGGGATCAGGGGATGGAGATAGAAGACTCTGAGTATATCCTTTCATGTGGTTTTGACTTTAGAATGATGTAATTATTTTACATATTCAAAAAGTCAATTAAACCAAAAAGAGAAAAAGAACAATCCTTGACATTAAAAACAAATGAAATAAAATTAAGTGTGTGTGAGATTGGTAACATAACCAAAAACAAAGATTTATTTCAAATGACTTTTGAACACAGGACTTCGTTTTTTCTTCAGTGGTTTACATTCTAAGAACAAAACAAACTGCGAAACCTCTTTAACTTCATTCTGTAGTTTTATTGTTAGTATTCATACTGGTATTGTGAAATTGTCTTATCTATGGCATATGATAAAACAAATAAATTCAGTGCAAGAATAATAAAAATATAAAATCAAATAATTAAAAAAATTAGCATTTTATTTAAATTTAAATTAAACTTGCAAGCAACAGATATTCTGAAGAAGGTGATAACGTCACCGAAGAATATGAACAAGCTGAATAACTTGGAGCTATGGATGAATCTCTTAGTGAAGAAACAAAGAAGGTTGCTCTTCAATGAACCAAGTGTGATGATTCCTCAGACAACTGCTGTGAAGCTAATGTTGTATAAAACCTTGATACTGAATATGCAGATTGTTCTTAAGACTAAGCATACACAGTCATAAAGGACCAGATGCTTGGAAGATAGAGTATAATCATCTATGAAGAAAATTGTTTCAAGTCACAATTAAAAGACCTTTAAAATATTTCAGCTTCTGATTGAGGAAAATGTGAAGAGAACATTTTTCATCAACAGCTATAAGGTCTATGCATAAAAAAAATAGGGGGAATTCTATAGACTTACATAGAGACTACATGCAAGAATTAATGTGCATTTGAGAACAAGATAGCCTTTACAGGATATGTATTTGGAAAAGAAATGGGGATACACATTACAGAATTTCACTAGTGCATTTGATAGAATTTTGATTGAAGGAGAAGGTACAAGAAAGCTCAAGAATTTGTATGTTCTCTATTCAAAAGAATCAAAGCCTTTATCTAAAGTGCTACCATTCTCTGGGCACTG
This sequence comes from Cynopterus sphinx, assembly GCA_030015415.1. Taxonomy (NCBI): domain Eukaryota; kingdom Metazoa; phylum Chordata; class Mammalia; order Chiroptera; family Pteropodidae; genus Cynopterus; species Cynopterus sphinx. The sequence continues at coordinate 130,599,617 of CM057380.1, read as the reverse complement.
AGATTTTCAACTATTCACTGGAAATGAAGCTCAAAATTCAGAAGGCAAAGTTATTCCTAGAAATATTTCACAAAGTCAAATCATGTTTACTTTTATGGAATTCATTTTTTTTTTTTTTTGCTTGAGATAGAAAAAGGAGCACGATAATCACAGACAGACTTTTGGTAGCATCATAGACAATTTTCCAGAATTATAGACTGTGATGGTTGGCTTAAATGTCGACTGTAGGAAAATATTCAGACTCAGGACACTGCTTTGAAAGTCTTGTTTTCAAAGAAATTGACAGCAAATATGCCAGCAAGTGGGCTCACTTCTGAATTCCATCTAACCAGACAAGAAATCATATCATTGTTTAATGCATTTGGAAGAATTTCTGTAAGTGTAAAAGAATTGGAAAACGTCAGAAACTTGCAACAAAATATTCATTAAAGAAATTAGTTGAAATCTGCCAGTTTCTGGACAGTGGAGGCCGAAGAGTGGAGTAGCAATGAAAGTTTGAAGTCAAACCTTTTAGAGGAGAATTATATCACTTAAGTAAATAGTTTTATTTTGCAATTGACTTGAGTTTAAATATGTGTAATATTAATGTGAGTCAAAATAATACTTAGATAATGTGGCACAAATTTTGAAGTTTAATATTGACTAAAATCAGTATTATCAAATTTAGAAAATGAATAAAATTAAAATTTTCACAAGAGAAAAATAGCACATTGTTGACTACAAAAGAAAGGATTAGAAAACTTTAAGACATAGAAATAGAAACTATTCAAACTGAAGTACAGAGAGAAAAAAGACTGAAAAACAAAACATCAGAACAACGTGCTCTGTGAGGAATATCAAACAGATTAACTACATGTAACAAGAATCAAAAGAGTCAGGAGCTAAAAAATTTTTAAATAAATAATGACTAAAAAATTTTTGAATTTGAAAGCTCGGTGAAATCCAGGCAGAATAAACTTAAAGAAACCTAACTGTGCCAGAGCACATCATAACCAAACTGCTAAAAACCAAGGATAAAGAAAAGAATTCTAAAAGCAGCCAGATAAAAAAGGATACATTATATATAGAGCAGGAATTGGCAAACTATGGCCCATGGGTCAACTCTGGCCCAATACTTGTTTCTGTAAATAAAGTTTAGTTGGAACACAGCCCCATGCATTCATTTATGTATTGCTATGGCTGCTTCTGTGCTGACTTGAGTAGCTGCAATGGAGACTACATGGCTTGCCATCCTCTGCTATAGAGGAACACAGAAACTTATGCCAGCAGATTTTTTACAAAAGCTCTGCAAAGCAGAAGACAAGGTCAACCCAGAAGATTTACCCAGCAAAAATATCTTTCAAAGAAAAGGTGAAATAAACTATTTTAAACACACAAAAGATGGAATATTAAAGGTAGTTCTTCAGGTAGAAGAAAAATAAGATAAAAATTTGGATCAATGAAAGGAATAGAGAGTGTGAAAAGTGATAAATATGTAGGCAAAATATTTAAAACACTTTTCTCACATTTGAATCTCTTGAAAAGATAAATGACCAAAGTAAACATTTAAAAAATGCTCTCAGGGCTTTAGTATATGTAGAAGCAATATGTATGACAACAAATATACAAAGGACATAAGGGAGGAAATGAAAGTATGTTGTAAGATTCTTACACTATTTGAAAGTAGACTGTGATTAAGTTTGGGATGTGTATTGTTAAACTCTTGAGCTGCATTGTCCAATACAGTAGCTACTCAACACATGTGGCTATTAAAATTAAAATTAGGAAAAATTAAAAATTCAGTTCCTTGGTCATACTAGCTAGCTATACTTCAAGTATTAAATAATCATATGTGGCTAGTGGTTACCATACTGAACTGTGCAGATATAGATGATTCCATCATCACAAAAAATTCTATTGGAAAGTATTGCTCTAAAGCAACAACTATAGCAACAACAAAACAAAAGAGAAAAAGAGGAAGACCTAATAAGCCAATAGTGGAACTAAAAAGGAATCATTTAAGAATTCAATTAGTTTAAACACTGAAATGAAATTAAAAAAAAAAGAAAGAATGGGTAGGAGAAAAGGAAACAAATAGCAAGATGACAGATTGAAATCCAATCTTATAAAAAATTATAATAAATGTAAATGAGCTAAGCATCAAGTTGGATAAAAAGAGCTAAGTATATTCTATTTATAGAAAATCCACCTTAAGTATAAAGGCACAGATATGACAAAAAATATACCATGCAAATATTAATTTTAAAAATCTGAAATGGCTTCATTAATATCAGACTAAATAAATATTAGAGCATTGAATATTACCAAGAATAAAGAAAGGCTATTTCATAATGATAAACCAAGTCAATTCAGCAAAAGGACATAACAATCCTAAATTGTTAAAGACGTAATAAAAGAGCTTCAAAGTATTATAAGCAAAACCTAATAGAAATGACAGATAAATCCACAAATATAGTTTAAATCCAAATATTAACTTTATCAATATTAAGTATAATTGGATTAAATGCTCTAGATAAAAAACAAAGGATGATAAAATAGATAAAATGCAGAGCAAAACAAAATTTGACTATATGCTCTCTAACAGAAATATACTTAAAACTTATGGAAACAGAAGTTTCAAGAGGAGGAATGGAAAAGGATATATTATGCACCTCATCCAAAGGAAATCTGGTGCAACTATATTACTATCAGTAAAAAAGGAACTTTAAGGCAAAAAGCATAATTACTGAATAAGAAAATCACTTGCTAATGAAAAATGTTCAATTCACTAGGAAAATATGACAATTTAAAAATGTAAATTATACTTACAATATAGCACTAAACTATATAAAGCAAGAATTATCAGAACTACAAGAACAAATTCACAAACATAGTGGAAGATTATAATAACCTCTTCTTAGTAACTTATAAGTAGACAAAATCAGTTAAGATATAGAAAATTATATAAGCAGTTTATAAATTTGCTTTAAATGTACTAATGGAAATACATAAACCTTGCACCCAACAAATGCAAAACACATTTTTTCGTGATGCATATACGTAACATTTATAAACAAAAACTTGTTTATTGGGCAAGTTTTAACAACTTTCTAAAGGTTGATATTGAACAGGAAGTGTTCTTCAACTACAATTGATTTAGGCTATTAATCAATAACAAAAAGACAATTAGGAAATTCCCATGCTTAGAAATTAAGATATAGTCATATATTCAACAAATATTTAATGCATGCTTATTATAAGCTGGGCACTGTTCCAAGCACTTGAGATTATATTAAAGAGAAATTAATAATTAAAAGTCTGACAATACCAAGTGTTGGAGAGAATGTGGAGTAATGAGAATGTTTACCTTTGTGGTGAAGTGTAATTATTACAACCACTTGTGAAAATCATTTTATATTGATATTCTCTAGTGGAACTGAAGATAAGCATACTCTTGTTATTTAGCATGTTTATCTATAAATAAACTTTAGAAAAGCTTCTGTTATATGCACCATGAAACATGTACTAGAATATTCATAGGAGCATTGCTAGTAATAGACAAAATCTGAACACAGCTGAAGAGTCTATCAACAGTTGAATGCAGATAAATTCATGGTGGTATATTCATGCAATGGAATACAGTAGAACAATAAAAATTAACAAAGCACAGATACTGCAACAACGTTGGTGACCTTTACAAATATAATGTGAAAAAGAAGCAAAACAACGAATTCTGTGATTTCATTCATATAAAGCTCAAAAGAATAAATTCATTGTGATGCCATGTACATAATGTTCAAAATCAGGCAAAACTGCACTACATTGTTTAGGGATGTATAAACATGTGATTGATAAACTATAAAGAAAAGCAAGAAAATTATCATCAAGATAATAACCGAGAGAGTGGTTACCCATAGGAAGGAGAAGGTTTTGACTCCAGCGAAGGAATGGGGGTCTCCGGCGGCAGGGAGGGAGAGACGCTTGCAATATTCTGTTTCTTGACCTGGGTAATGATTATACAGGTACTGTCTTTATTCACTAAATTATACATTTATGTTTATATATTTTTATATATCAGTGTTATATTTCACAAAAGGAGAAGAGTTAGGCATTTTAAACATAGAGAACAGCATGAATAAAGGTAGGGAGACATGAAAGTGTGCTGGGTATGTGGAAACTACATGTAGATTTGTGCATCTTGAGGGTAAATAGTGAGGCAGAATGGGGTAGCGGGAAATGAGGTTGGAGACTATGGGAAGCTTTTGGGACATTTTAAAGTGGGTTGTGAAAAGTCTCAAATCTGAGTTTTAGGTAGATTCTTCTGACTGCTGTGAGGAGATGGAGGCATGGAGAAGAGAGAGAAGGGAGGGGGCAGAGGAAAGGCTAAAAGGGAAACTATTATAATCCTCCAGGCATCCGATAACTAAGACCTGAAGCTGTAGAAATGGGGAAGAGAAAATGGAGTTGAGAAATGTTCATGGGTATCAGAGATTATGGTCATCTTCCTATCTTGAAAAATACACAGTCACTTCAGGACTCTTTCAACCTTTCATTTGTGGTTAAAATGTGGGCACTAGGGTGCGGAAATATGACAAAGCTGGTCTCAGAGGTAAACAAATCTATTTCCCCTCAAGATAAACTCGAACAAGTAAGACTCTCCCAGTTTTCAAGACCGCCTGAAAAGGAAATTCAGGCTCCTTCTCACATATTCATCACTCTTAACAAGTCCTTGAAGAAATCTTACTTAAATGTCTAGTCCTGCCTCTTGCCCACAGGATGGAATCAGGGAACGATGCTGCTCTCTATCCTCTGAGCTAACAATTTACTGAAAAATTCTTTCCAGCTTTTCCTTCTCTCACACATCTCTGTTGATTATTTTTCTTTCATTAGACCTTAGACTTAAATTACAGCCCTGGCATCATCTCCATGCTCCATCTCCATCTTCTTAGAACTTTTCTCCATAGTTATTCTTTTCTGTGAAATTAATGTCCCCCCAAACAACTAATAAAAGTCCATACATATGAAACGGAGAGGCCTATGTCCCACAGACCTCATTACAATTTAAACACCAGAGATTTCAATGTTCCAATAATGTAAAATCATGGGTAGTTTATTGTCTACCACACCTAGAGATGTCTTGGATGGTACTAATTGTTCTGTTGAGCAGCAAAAGCCGTTAATGCCATTAATAAGAGGGAACTGAGTTTTAATAACATAAGAAGCAACTGGAAGCTGGTGTGAAATATGGTTATGGAGGAGCTGGGATGAATACTTTGGACATGTGACTCCAGATCACACACTGAGAGGAAATGAATCCCAGTTTAGTGCATTCAATCTGGGTAATCAGCAGTGAAGTTCACATAAAATTGCCCTCTGCATCTTAGAGACCCAGACAACACTATGGAGAATAAGGTCTTCTTGAAGTTGTGCAGCTAAAGTTTTTTAAAGACTAACCTCAATTCCTGGAATATTATTTTTTTGATCCATGTTTGATGTTGGGTTTTAATTTGGTTTTACTATTCTGGAAAGACTGATCTTTACATCTCCCTTGATATATATTTGATAAATGAGGATAAATTTTGTTTTTGTTTGGTTTGGTTTTAGAAGTAGGGAAGGCACAAGCAAGGGATAAAAAGGCCTCAATTTTATTACAGTAAAAAGTAACCTTGGACTAACATTATCCTAAATGACTAGCCCACCAGTCTAGGAACTCAAAGAGAAGAGAAACATTATCTTTAAAGCACAGTAATATTTCTATTTATAATATCCCTTCTCAGTTAGTTACTAATCTTATAACCAGTAGCAGTATTATTTGAGCCTGTCTCCAGTGAAATAAGAGTATAAATTAGGAATTATTCTCCTTGACATACAGGATGGGGATACAGGCTTGGTCTCATCCCATTCTCAAGCAACATTGATGGGAGGGGAATGCATGCAATCCTCTGACCTTGAGTTCTGACTAAAACTTGGCCCCCAAATCTTTGAGACTTTGTTGGAAATGGTGAAAGAATATACTGCTGGGGGTCTGGGTGGGTGGGTAGGTGATAATTCTCATTTCAAAGCTGCAAGCACTTTTCTATTTGGCAAGACGTAGATATTTCCATTGTCTTATAGTTTTTCTTTGTTCAAGAAAAGCCACTAAAAGTTCCATTTAATTGTGTGAACATAAGCCACAGGTTGCCAAAGTAGATGCTTGAAATTAATGATGCTCAATGGCTTTCTAAGATAAGACAGAGTTGGAGTTCTACAAACTATATGTCCTTAAGGAAGATTTTTTTTTTCTAGATATGAATTCAGGCTTCATTCATTCACATATTCAGCAAACATTTATTGAGCCATTCATTGTGCCAGGCAATTAGATGTGCTGGAGATATGGTCGTGACCAAAACCAACCCCTGCTCTAATGGATATTATATCCTAGTTGGAAGTGAAAGGCAATAAAGAAACAAGTAAAAATACAGGTGACGAGGAGCCTGAAAGCTTGCATAAGCCAGTATTGAGGAATACTAGATTTTTAAAAATTCTTTTAAATGAAAGGGAAGTCTGTGGCAGGCATACCACAGTCCATATCCTGCCCAGATACCTAGACATAATTTCCTCTAAATTGAACTGATAGTCTGAGAGAGGCAATTTGTCAAGCAAAATTGCTCCACGGCATCAGAAATTGTGAATGTTCTTAGTTGGTGCAGCACTACCAATGCCTGATGAGGATTCTGAAAAGGAGCCTACCCAGGCCCTGAGCGGTTGGTACCTTTTGTGGTACAGAAAAATATATAGAGAGGGTAGAAGATGCATGAGACCCTGCACCAGGCCCATGAATGTCTATGTCTGTGGCCAACTACTCAGCAACACTTGGGCTGGAACTAATCATGTCAGAATGGAACAGGATAAATGACTAATCATGTACAAAAAGTAGAAAAAAGTCTCTGCGAGTGTTGACACAATAGGTGCCTTTGCAGAAGAGGAAAAGGGTACATCCAAGAAGTAAAGGGGGATGAAAAAGCAAGGAAAGGCCAGGCTTGAGAGAAAGTTTGGAGGTGTTTGCAGAGAAAGAAGAGAGAATGGCAGGCAGCTATGCCATAATGTACATGCTGAGTTACAGAAGGAAGAAAGAGAATTTAGGAGGTTTTCCTCCATGCTAAGGATGCCAACTCCTTTAGAGTTTAAATCTAAATTGCTTTTTTATTCTTTTAGGCTATTCGAGGTGTTTCTTTTGAATGTGATATCGTGCTGAGATGGGCCAAAGGCAACTCAGCTTCATAAAAGTTGTATTTGGGGAGTTTTGTCTGGGATTGTGGACCTAAGGTACAGCAGTCATTCTAGAGCTAGATGAGTCATGTGAGCATCTTTATCATGACTGTTTGATTTATAGTGCAAAAAGTATACCAGGTATATAAAATAGAGTCTGGAGGTAAACTAGACACCAGATAGAGGAAAATGGCAGAGACTACTTAAAAAATCATAATTTTAGTGAGAATATAATGTTTGAAACTAGTTGTATTTGATGCAGACCTCTATCTGTGCAGCAGGAAGTCTCTTCTCCCCTTGGCCTATAAGACTGAAATGAAGGATTATAGCAGCTAGGTTATTCCCAGAGGATAGAGAAAGGCAGGAAGCAGAAGGGTGTGTAGGGGTTATTTTTTCTTGCTGTATGGCATATTTTTTATGCATGAATACTCTAGTGACATGGACAGAGTTCCCATTCAGCCCCCTTTGCTTGGAAAGCAAAGTTGACCCACTCAACAAACCCTAGGGGACTGGTGTCCAGAGAACCCAGTTTTATAATTCAGCAAAATAACTAAGGTTTTGCTTCATTCCCTGCATTTGTTCCCCTTGTTTTTCTGAGACTATACCCTCCTCTTATTTCCCTTGTCTCATTTTACACAGAATTCTTAAAATGACCTGTTTCTGAATCTGATGCATCGATTGTCACCTCCTTATGTCTTCAAGTCCTGCTACTTGTCCACTCCTCCAATTCCCACCTACCCTCAGCTTTCAAATGTCTGACCTGGAGCTTGACTGGATCAGCCACACCCCTTGATCTCTGCACCTGTTTCCTATGTTCTTTCGTGCTTCTCCAATAATTTCCCCTCCCTCTAGGTTCAGACCCCTTGTACACTCAGTGGACTTCATGCCAGCACCTCTGGGTAGCATGATGTAATGTTATGCTGAAAGACTTGACATACATGTATCCTCCACAATAGTGGCAAAGGACCTTGTATGATGGCATAATCCAACTCCTACTGTATGGGGGCTATGTTTAATGTAAGGTTAAGGCTAAGATGGGAGGCCCTATACAGAGAACAGGGTCACTCCTTGTAGATAGAAGGTAGGGATTCACCCAAAGGGTGAGGGAGGTGGCAAGATGAAATCATCCATGTCAAGTGTTAGTTCAAGAGATGTGAAATAACAGACATAGGCAAAAACCCTGCAAGTCATGCCCATCTTTTCTGGTTATAGCAGAGATCTCCAGGGAAGGATGAACAGTAGGGTTGAACCTGTAGACCCTGAGAACATGCTTGCTTTTGTATGATCAGAAACATACACTGTGTAAGTTCAACTATTTTGTGTGTGCATGTGTGTGTGTCTTGTCTGATTTTCTAATCTTCTTATAGTTTTTTTTGTCCTAAATCAATACATGACTTTTAATGCATCTTTAAAATGGCACAAATACGTTTGAGGAGTCATCTGACATCTTGGCATTTCCATAGCTAGACAATTTAGTGCTCGCTTATTTAGTGCTCACATATACTAAAATTGCAGCTGAACAACTTAGATCTTATTCATCAGCCTGCTGAACTGTTCCCTTTTAAGAAACATAGATACCATCCAAATTTTTTCTGATATCCATATTTTTAACATTGTGACTTGTTGAATCAAAGCAACTGGATTTGATACAGGTTCTGTGACGTTTCCTTCAAGAATTAATTCATTTTCTGGGTTTGAGATACTGAACAAGTCATCATCCAAACCTTGCAGATGTATTTTTCACTCAAAAAAATCCATATTTCAAAAAGAGAATCATTTTCCTGAATGACATTCATGGGTAAATGATCATACACAGACCTCACCTTGTAATGGAAGCCCAGTGTTGTACCCTTGATTATGTTCTGTACAGAGCCTCTTTTTCTAAAGAGACTGAGTTCCACATTGCTATGACCGACATCTCTCTGCAGGGTGCCTCTAGGGTCCTTCATAATCATTGGTCGTCGTTGGTCCCTTCAGAATGATGTCCACATTTCCTTGAATATCCACAGTCTGACTGCTGAGAATGGTCTTCATCCTTGCAATAGATGCAGCAAAGAGTTTTCTGAGTTTTTGTTTGTTTGTTTGGTAGTCTTTTTTGTAAATACCACCCCACCTCAGCTGTGCTTAGGAAAACCAAGGAAAAACATTTTTTCTTCTCCTGAGTTTTAGAAATAACCTGTGGGGCACATGGCAGAGGGAGGAGTGATAACCAAGGTGAAGGCACCACAAGTTTGTGGAATGAGTAAGGAAGGAATGAGTAAGCAAGAAGGATTGGACCATTTGTTTTAGAAAATACGGTACTCTATGGGTTTTATTTAATTTGTTCATATATTTGTTTAGGGAAATCAAATTTCTAATGGCTACATAATCCTTTATTATATCAGCAATGCCTTAAACATTCTGCTGTTTAGTTTATTTCCCCACTTATTATTTTAATAGCAGTAAGACAAGGATAGGCCAGACAGTTTTTTAGTGCCACATTAAGTTCCTCTGGGCCACTCTTCCTCTTCATCAGGAGAGTATGCAAGCAGGGAAACCCCAGGTAACACATTTGCTATCCTTGAACCACCTGTATACAACTCACCTGCCCATACCTAGCTTTTTCTCATCTTGGATTGATATAGTTTGTTTCTTCTCCCTAGATTTATTTCTTCTTGTAAACTTCATTTTTGTTTTCTGACCACTTTGCTTCTACAATTTACTAAGGTCATATTAGTGCTGTTTACTTCTCAATCTGAAGTCATCTGTAAATATGTAAATTCCATTTTTCTTCCTCCTCCTCCTCTCCCACTTCACCCCTCAAATAGGGAAAAGAGTTGTCACAAAGGTTGAGACACTTAGTGTACGTCTGTACCTGGGCACCAGGCCTGCGGAGGGAAAATTATCCTCGCAAACACAGTCCTCCCCCCTACCCCCCGCCCCCTGCATCCACCCCTTACAGACACTATTAATAGCTCACCCTTTCACCTGTGAGCTGATGCAGAGTTATTCAGTTAGAAATAATATTATGAATTATCCAGTCCAGTCCCCTAACAGATCGGGAAAGTGATTTATTTAAGGTCTCTGAATCAGCAAGTGACAGAAACAAATTGAATTTAGGTCTCCTAAAATCCATCGTGTAGGCTGCAGGGTTATGGATGAAGGGATAGGACATAGTGGTTCTTGTTATTCATTCAACAAATGTATCGAGCATTTACTTACTACGTGCCAGGCACTATTTTAGGTGCTGGGGATTCCGTGATGGCGACAGAGGGCACGAAAGAGACAAAAATCTCTGCTCTTACGGAGGTTTCTTCTAAGAACTTACGTACTTTGCCTCATCATCCTGGAAAAACGTCCAGTGCCCTGGGTAGGAGCGGTTGGGTCTCATGTAGGAGGGAATCCTATCCCATTTCAGCTCCTGTGCTATCTACAGCGAGGGGGCTGTTTTACTGTAGAAGCCGAACAGAGAGGCGGAAACCTCCAGAGTGTCCTCCCTGCCTCTGCACCTCCGAGACCCGGCGGGGCAGGCTCCAGGGCTCGGCCGCGCCTCAGCTCAGGTCTGGCATCATTAGCGTCGGCTTCTCAACCCTCTGCTTTCCGGCGGACGGCTGGAGGACAGAGAAGTAGGACGGAGCTCTAGCACCATCCTCTGACAAAAGAATTGCGGGCGGGTGAACATCCTTCCCAGGCAGTAACGCTCAGTGTGTAGCCTGGCACCCAGACTGGGAGAGGGACGACCTCTCCTGGACCCGGGGGTTCCTGCAGCAGACTGCTCTCTCATGCTGCCCTAATAAACATTGCGGCCACACGCTCTTTCCAGTCTCAGCTGAGGCCACTGCAGCTTGTCCTCCCCTCCCGCCCCGCCCGCTAGCTCGGATACCCGAACTCCACTGCAGCTTCCCAGCCATCCTCCCTTCTCCTCCTCACTTTCTGGTTGCCATGGAGACACACGTCATTTACGTGCCGTGCGTCGCCTTGGAAACAGGGGAGCATCCGCGGCGCGGCTGGGAGACCCACCCCTGCCGCTCCTACCACACTCGCGGGCGCTGCCCGTTAATGGCCGGAGGGGCAGTCCCGAGCCGAACCCGCTGCTGGCCTTAGCCGCGACTCGGACCCTTTGGCGAACGCTTCTGTGACCCAAGAAATCGGTGGGCCCTTGCTCGTGGCACCGAAAGGGCAGCGCTGACACGGGCGCAGTTCGGGAGGCGAGGCAGGGCAGGGCACTTTTGCCCCGGGGCGAGCCGGAGGGACGCTGGCCCGAAGACTCTGTCCGGGTCTTTGTCCCGCAGGCTCCTCCAGGCCTCCCCGATCCCGTCGCGCCCTCCGCCCGGGACCTACCTCTTCACGTCCGCTCCCCACCCCTCTCGGGAGCCTCCTCTACCCTCAGCTCTCCCCTGTCCCTCCGGGGACTTCTCCCCCTCCCCAGCCCCTCCCCCACGCCAGAGGCCGGGCTGGACCGGACCCAGAGCGGCCACCGCCCGCTTCTGCCACTCAATGGAGGACGGTCCGCTGGAGATCATGACCAAGGACGGCGGCGAAATGCCGGCACCTCTGGAGGTGCCCGCCGTGCCCGCCGTGGGGGACGTGATCTCGGGCGAGTACAACGGCGGCATGAAGGAACTAATGGAGCACCTGAAGGCTCAGCTGCAGGCCCTGTTTGAGGACGTGAGGGCCATGCGGGGGGCCCTGGACGAGCAGGCCTCGCACATCCAGGTGCTCTCGGACGACGTGTGCGCCAACCAGCGGGCCATCGTCTCCATGTGCCAGATTATGACCACCGCGCCCCGCCAGGGAGGCCTGGGCGTGGTCGGCGGCAAGGGGAGCTTCCCAGGCTCCCCGCAGGAGCCGGAGCCCCCTTCGTCGGGGGCTGAGGACAGCGGCTTGGTGGGTCGCGATCCCGAGGAGGAGGAGGACGATGAAGAGGAAAAGGAGATGCCCTCCTCCGCCACACCCACTAGTCCCTGTGAGCGCCGCGACAGCCCCTGTGCTGATCTCCTTGAAGGGGACGGGCCACTTGTGGAGCCCCTCGATCTGCCCGACATTACCCTGCTGCAGCTGGAGGGCGAAGCCTCCCTGTGAGGGGACTCCGAGGGGCACTTCTTTCCCGGGCTGGCTTTGGGTTTCCGAGCGCACGACGCCAGCGGACTGAACTGCGCGGTGCAGCACGCTTCACCCTCGACCTCTGCTCTTGTGGGTCAAGCAGAGAGAGACTCCCCGGAGGAAAGATTTATAGGGTGAAGGACTTTGGGAGCATCAAGAATTCTTTCTGCCTAACCAAGTGAGATGTAGCAAACTGCGGAAAGGTGAGGTTCCGGGAGAGGAAGCGCCCGTCTCTGGACTCCCATCCGTCCCCTCCCCACCCTATCCCCCTCCCCAGCCAACAGGAGAAACCCTGAATTGTGTAAATAAAACTCTGCTTTTTCTATTCTGAAAAAGGACTTATCTAGGACTATGGCAACTAGTCTCTAACGATTTACTTAGACATTAAGGAATTGGGGTGTTCTGTTCTGGCAACAGAAAATTTACCCTTCTGCTGAAAACCAGCACATTCAGCGCTCTGCAGAAGTCTCTCCCCCTCACAGATCTCTGCGGCTGCTGATTGGTAAAGGAAGCTTGAGGAGGGAAATGCAGCCCTAGGAATCTGGGAGAATGGGGTTCCCAGGGTCCCTGGGCTGGGAGGAGCTGGCTATGAATGTGCATGAAGACATAATAGCTCAACCTCTAGGATTTTGCATGCAGAGCGGAACCTGCCTTGTCACTGACTTCATCTGGAATTGCTTTATCCACTCACTGGAGCTTAGAGAACAAAGAGCCCAGTTCACAGGCAGAGACTTGGGGGTGCTCAGCAACAGCGCAGATTTAGGGGACATTTGAGGGACTCTTGGGGGCCGCAGCCGAAAACTGTCTCTCTCCTGGCTACACTCGCTTAACTTCAGTTCCTTTTCCTGGCAATATGTTTCTGCCCGCTGCCTCTCGGTGTTGCCTCCATAATGTCTTGTGTGTATTATGTGTGTCGACTTGTGTAGTAGTGTGTGAGCCCTGAGGGGCAGGACTTGTGGCTCTGGTGTTAGGTTCAGGGGGCTTCAGACCCTTCTGTGAGCCCTGGGCTATCATGGCGCTTTCCCCCCTCCTTTCCCCTTTTCCCCCACAACCAGGGCATGGAGCATGTGGCTGTCCTGAGGTTCTTAACTGATGTGCTCCTTCCCATTTCCTCAAGTGGTGACATTGTGTGCCCTTCCTCCTCCTCTGTGTATTTCTTCTCAATGCTTTCCTTGGTGTTAATCTTAATAAAGAGGCGTCATCTCCCCTCCTCGCTGACTGGTACTAGGGGGATGTCAGGGTTGGGCTTCTGGGCCCATTGCATGAACCAAGGCTTAATGGGAACTGCAGGGACCATGACTTCCCTCCTCTCTCCTTGCCTCCCGTTCCAAGGAGTTGACCGTCCTACCCCTAGTTGAGACAGGCATTGCCAACTCTATATGCTTTCTCTTGGTCCTGGAACCTGACCTCCAGCTGGACTGGGAAAGGAGAGGGTACTTGTTGAGACTCCCAAAACTAACAAGGGTTTTTAGTAGCTAGAACTCCAGATGTGCAAGAGACTTTTCAGTGAAGCACTTGGCCTCTGAGAGATGATTTCCAAATCTGAGTCCTGGAATGGCAGGCTTGACTCCTGTTTCATGAAAGGCTTAGGGAGGCGGTATTGTTCAGGAGGGATTGCCCGGGATCTCTGGCAGCAGAGTGACACATCACAAAGGAAACTGCAATAACTGCCTCAGGCCTCTAGTGGAGAATGCCAGTAAGGTGTTCCCCAGGGAACTTAGACTGATATCAGCTCTAGTCAACTCTCTTGGGCACTGGAGAGTTCCTAAGGCTGTCCCAAACAAAATTTAGGAGAAGAATGAACGGTTTTGTATGTGCTCTTGCTGCTGGTTGCTGCAGAGAGGTGAAAAGGGCAGGAGTCACAGAACCGTGCTTGAATTTCAGTTCCCACACTGAATGACTGATTGAAACTTAGTTTCTGCTGCATTAAATGGGGACAAAAAGCTGTTGGGGAGAAAAATATTAAGGCCCCTGGGAAGTGCTGTACAAATGTTAGTTATCTTAGATGTAGTTCTTTTTGGTGGTGGTGGTGGGGGGGTGATGGTGATTACTGGCTTCTCTGAGAAAACAAAACCACATAGGGAAGGTTCTAGAAGTTCTTTTTATATAATCCTTCCGCATCTAAAAAAACTCTTATCCTTCAGGATAATCAAGTAAAGGAGGATGATAAAATTCCCAAGCTGACATAGGTCTTTTCATCATAAAGTTCATGCAGTTATGGGCCAAAAACTTCTCGGAGACCAGCCCTGTACACATAGTACGACCAGAGGAAGCCCTGAGTTGTGTAGTGGTTAGGGAATATGGGTTGGGGCTTTACAGAGGACAGCTAAAGCATATTAGTCGGGAAGTGTCTCAAGATAAGTTCCTACTCTAGAATTCACCAATATCAACGATAGCTATCATTTATTAAGCACTTACTGTATGCCAGACGTTGTGCCCATTTGAAGTAGGCACTATTATTTTCACTAACAGTTCTGAAACAGACTCCAAGACTTGCTCAAGGTCACACAGCTCATACTTTGCAGAATTTAAACTTAGGTTTTCTGACTTAAAAAAAAAAAAAAAACCGTAGTTGGAAGCTATGCTGCTAGTTGTTCTTTTAGATCTCCAGTCAAGAGCCTGAGTCCTGCAAAGGACATACTGTTACTTTCAGTCACCTTTTATCTTTTCAAATGAAACAAGAAATTGTAATTCAAGTTTTGATTAGTAACCCTTCTCAGAGTTCAGTGGATGACAGTACAATAATGGCACCAAGATTGTAGCCTTCTGAACCTGCTCCTTGATGGGAAGAAGCCGATGTCCCTAGATACTCCCTGAGACAGCTCCATTTTCATGCCTCTTTCCTGTTCCCCGTAGCTCAGATTTTGCAGTCTGACATGAATCCCAAGGCAGCATAGCCCTTTAATCTCTGTAGAAAGACCTGGTTGAGCCCTTTAAGCCCTTCCTGTGCCCACTGTCCTAAATGTGTCATTAATCCCTTAACCCAGGGCCTTCTAGAAGTCCTCCACCTAGTCCTTCCAAGTCCAGATAGATAAAAAGAAATCTCCCTAGAAAATGCAACTTTTCAGCTTTCTTCAGTCACCTGCACTGGCATCTCATAGGAATCCAACACAAATTGGTCTCCCACCTCCTCTTTCCTTCCTATTCCTAACTCTCCTTTTGAATTTCTACTTTGGAATGCTCCTGATGACTAAATTTCTAGTGAGATTCTTAACCTCGGACTCATGAACAGGATCTCTATTGAATTCTAGAGGGCCATAGACCCTTGAAATTGAATGCAAAATTCATGTAAGTATGTACATTTTCTAGAGAGATCTATCATTTCAACTTAATTCTTACAGGTAAGAAGTTAAAAAGAATCACTGAGCTAAAGGGTAACAAGACTTTTTAATTTGAAAAATACCAAAGAAGAAATGGATCCTGCCTGAACTGGTACTGTATTGAACCCACAATACATCCTTTCCTCCTGGGGCCTCCGGAGTATTTCCTACACTAAATTGAAATTGTCACATGAATCTGATTATTTATCACCTACTCAACAAATGCAAATTATATTGACACCCATTCAAAGGTGCTAAGAATATTCTAATACTTGGAATCTGCCAGAGCATTGCTGATGTATGGAGGTGAGGAGATGGTCCCCTCTATAGCATTGTGGCTGCACTTCATGTCTGGGCCCAGCACAACGTGTGAAATTCATCACAACTCTTTCAGTTTTTTTCGGTTTCTACCTCTCACTGGTCTCAGGAAAATCTCTCAGGGTTAGCTCTAAATCTCAAAATGCAAACACACAAGACTGTAGAAATAAGTCACAACTTTATCTTGGTACGACTAAAACTTAAAGAAATAGTTATTTCTCTAAGAGTTGCAAACTGGCCTCCAACATAAATCTGCAGTTTTATGTGGCCTCAGTATCACCACAGAATATGGTCTTTGCTTGACATGTATAATGAAATGGCTTACCCAGTTTCCTCACAAATAAGGACAAGTTCTTTCCCAAATATATTTAAGTCTATACTTCTTGTAAGACAAAAATACCGCTTGCACCTTTAAAAAGGCAAGTTTTTCTAAGCATCATTCCCCTTCTACACGCCTAGGAATAGAAATTCAGCCAAGATACTCTGCTACAGTAAGAAATGATATAGAAGCACGAAAAGAGTATTCTTGACTCTCTTATCACAGCTATCATTCCCCTAACCCCGCTTCTATGTTGTTTCCAGAGGTGAATTCCCCCAAGAAACAAAGGCTTTCTGCTTGGAAGCACTGTGTTGAAAGAGAGAGAGAGAGAGAGAGAGAGAGAGAGAGAGAGAGAGAGAGAGAGAGAGAAAGCCTGCTCTGTAAATAGTGCTGTAATGGTGCCACCAGGCGAGGAATAGGAACATTACAAGGGGACCCTCAAAGTGAATTTATGGCTTTCAATTCAGTGAGCACTACCAAATGCTTACTAAAGGCTGGGCTCTCTGCCAAACAGTGGGTGGCAGGGACAGAAGAGGAAATTGAATAAATAAAATGTATTTGAAGAATATAAAAACTAACTGAAATAAACTTCTAACAGGTCTCCACAGCCTCTTACACACCTGTAAAGCTGAAGGTTAATCTTCCTAAACCACAGCTCTGAACATTCATTCTCCTCAAAAATCTGAGTCATATCCCTATTACTTCCTGAATTAAATATAAAATCTGGTGGTTGGGGGGAGTCAAGGACCTCCCTAATAAAGCCTGGCATTCATTTTTACCCATACATTTCATTTCCCAGGTATGTTTTCTAGCCACTATTCCATCAATTGGAAACACACATCATCCCGTCAGCTAGAAAATATTCCCAAGGATATCCCAACTCCTTTAAGCTCTGGACAAGAAGGCTGGATGAGTCCTTGATTCCCCTGGCCCTTGATTCCATTTCTGTCAGTCCTCCCAAGTGTAGTCAAGATACAAATCTCTCATGCAGAAAAGGGACTTCTGCAGCCTTAGTCACCTGCACCAGCTTCTCATGGGGTGTCCCGCAAGCTTGCTTTTCCTTTCCACTCTTATGCTACCTGTAAATGGGAAATCCCCAGAAATAGTATGCAAAGCATTTTGATTATTAATTTGTGCTTTTATTTCTAGAAATAGTGTTAACAGCTTTCATTAAATTCTTAAAGTGATCTATAAAGCCAAAAAAGTTAATAAAGTGATCTATAGTCCAAATATGCTTTCACCATTCCCAAGAAATGCCCATTTTTCTAATATGATTTTTTTGCCCATTCTCTTTACTCTTCCTAATGTATTCCATCTCTACCAGTTGGAATCCTACCAGTTCTTTGAGGCCCTTCTCAAATGCTACTTCCTTCATGAAGCCTTTCTTAACACAATCTCTTTCACTTTTTTAAAATGCCCCAATTTTTTTTTGTTTGTACCTATTTTGGGGATAATGACTAGATTTTTCCTTACTTCTATTATTTTTTTTTTGTGTTGCTTGTCCCCCCCCCACCGCCGACTTTCAGATTATGAATATCTTGAGAGCTGGAGCTGCTTCTCATTTTTATAGTCTCTGAAATATATACCTTATTTTATTTTTAAGGCACCATCAGTTGTATGGCATGTCATTATTTTAGGTACCACTAAGAAAGAAAAAATACTGCCAATTAAATTATCATTATACTTTATCACTTATATTTAAAACTTGCACTCCTAAAGAGCTCATTTAGACTTATTTAGAGAAAAAACTTTTTTATATCAGTATAATACATATAAATATAACTTAAAGTTATTATGGGCTCTTATAGTTTCTTCTTTGAGTCTGACACTTTTGAATCACTTATTGATTCAGTGTTGTTGATGTCTGCATTTTTCCATGTATTTATATTCTCTGGCACATTTTAGTGTTAGTGAAGCAGCATTTCTTAAAAAGAGAGCTTCACTATTGTCTTCGGGAATTTCTTCTGGGCCACGACAACTATTCCACAAGTTTTAAAGCATGGGACTTTTTGATCTTGCCAGAAAGTGTTCAAGGAAGATGTTTAGACAACAACCAGAACTAATATTCCTTCAAATGATCTTTAAACGGTTAATTAAATGAAATATCAAGGGATTGTAGATTTCTAGTCATAATTGCCACTTGGCCAACAGTAATTGTAAGATAACATTGGTTATTACCAATGTTATCTTATTTTTAGAGATGCTAAAAATGGAGAGAAATTGTGTCTGGAATTGATGAAATTATCAGCAAGAGATCTATCTCATAATAGGCAGAAAATATAAATGTTTAATATATAAATGAAAGTTTTTAATATATAGATAAAAAATTATAGAGTTTTAGAGCTGGGAATAAAAAATAATCTGACACCATTTCTTAGAATCTTCAAAAACGTTATTGCTGAAAGAAACATTAGTGATGCTCATAAAGCTATTTTATATATAACTCAAATCTCTGAAGAGACTACTTATGTCTCAGAAATGTGATTAAATTTGGCCCAAATTCAATTTCTAAAACCTGAGAATTTCATACAATTTCTGCAGTGTCCTATGGTTTATTTTGTCTTTGCTTTCCTCTGTATCCACACCCCTGAGTCCATGGAAGCTGCCTCAGCTGACTCCTTATCAACTCTAGGACACATAAAACAGCCCTTTCACTGGTTTCAATAAGAAATGCAACCCTACTAGGCATTTGTAAATTTTTACTGTAGACGCGAATTAAAAAAAAAAAAAATAGAAGGGGGAGCAATCACAAGGAAAGTTCCCATTGAGAACCTTACGCCTTTCACAGGCTTCTCCACCTTATCCTTTCTTTGTTCTCTTCTTCCTCCTGCCTGGTCCAGAATAATGAATAAGTTCTTTCTCTTACTTTGAGAAAAATAGTTTCTCTCACTTCTTGTCCCCTGGGTGGAGGAAATTTACCTTTTTTCTACCACAAATGCTTTATTAAAAAGTATAGTCTATTTCTAAGAAAATTTACAATGAATAAATATTATTTCATTGCAAAAAATTAGAGAAATAGATGGGATGGCATGCCCAAGTTTGCATAGTTAATGACATTAGGTCTGGAACCTGTTCGTCTGAATTATAGATCAGTGGGGTTTTCCCCCTCCTATTAAATGGTACTACATCTTACTGTGCTATAAGTAGTTACAATATAATAAGGAAAGTTTAAGGTAGCTTGGATTCAGCTTTAGGAATAAAAACAGAAAGTCAGAATTCCTTTAAGAGCCTGAAAATGATTCTTATAAGCATGATGATAAAAGATATTCAAGAAGTGAACCATGACTAAGTTGATTTCCCAACAAATATTTACCAACTGCCTATTATATCTCATGGAAGGTAGTAGGCACTGGGCAGACTCCAGGAAATCATGATACCTGCCCTTAAGTTGCTCTTAAGTCTAATGATGAGGGAATGATATGTTCTTGAATTGGGACAGAGTGCTTCTCAGAATATTGAAGGCAAAATCTGTTTTCTGTTAGCATCATTAACTGAACTAAAAGCACTTTAATTTTAAAATGGCAATCATATGTGTGTGCCAGCAGCCAGAGGTGGTGATGCAAAATAAAATGGAGGGGACGAAAGTTTTTAAAATGCTGAGAAAGTCCACAAAACTTAATACTACAGAGGACATCAAGTATGACATTGGAAGGAAAACAGTAGCTGAGGTGGCATCCCATAATCCTCTGGAAAAAGAAGGTAGAAAGGGGTTGGGGGAAACAAAAGTACTTTGGTCTCTACACCAATGCACAGAATATAAGAAATATACAAATAGAACTTGATATTTTATGCAATGCGGGAAATAAAAATCTCACAGATATAAAGAAACTTGGTAGAATGGGACTCATGCCTGGAACATGCAGTGAAAAAAAGGTGTGGTACATTGTTTGAAAGAAACAGAACTGGGTTCTGATGTGCAACTGGAAAGGAATTGCCAGTCATGTTACACATACCATATATTTGTGGGGAACTTGCTTCTGGAACAGAAGAAGCAGACTTGCTGTGATCTACAGAAATTCAGCCCTTGCCCTCAGCATTTCCAAAATTCAAAAAGGAAAGAAGGGAAAAAAAGGGAGGGAGGGAAGAAAGGAAAGAAGGAGAGAGATAAAAGAAGTAAACAGGAAAAATAAAATAAAAACAAAAGAAAATGATAGAAGGGAAGTCAGAGTAGCACTTTACATCACAAAGAAAGAGTCTTATATAGGATTATATACTCCTGAGAGTGGAAACAAAAAAGGAATTATTTAGGCCAAGATAAAAGAGAAGCAGTGACATCATTGTAAAAATGTGCTAGAGTCTGTGAAAACATAAACTAGGTTAAAGATCCCAGGAATAAATGATACCAGCATAAAGCCAAATTTCAGAAGTGAGGGGGAAGTTGATGTAATGTAATAGAATCCTTCAGAAGGAAGAGGATGGCAGAGCAGAGCTGCAATTCTGGATCTAACTCTGACCCACAAAGATGGAACTGATTAGTGAAATGAGAGTGAGGAGAATTTTAAGAGAAAGTAACTATGCCATTTCAGTCCTTCCTGATGGCCAGAGATGAGGTGAGATGTGTGTCCAGGGCTATGGCAAGCCTGACTTCAAAGAGTTAAAAGACATGATTTTCATGGCCTAAGACTCTATGGGGGAAAAGGCTCAAGGAAGATGGGATTCTCTTAATATTAAAATTCAGTCTGCAATTACTCCAGAGTCCAATAAAGAGGAGTGGATGAGATGATACAGGGACTTCTCTAATGAACTCAGATTTTGAGATGTCAGGTAGAGAGTAGGCATAACTAAGAAGTGCACATATTTCAACACTTTAAAAAGCACAAAACATAAAACAAAAACAGGAATTTGATTATAGAACAATTCAAGATTTGTGTTCTAAAAAGGGCACCATGGACAAAGTCACTAGGCAGATGGCAGAATGAAGAAAATATTTGCTTTGTTTAAAACTGACAAGGATGTAATATCACCCTAGAATACACCTGGAACTCCTACAAAAGAACAGGAAAAAGACAGAAACCCAATAGGAAAAAAGGGTGCACAAGATATCAACAGACAATTTACAGAATAGGAAAAAGCTAATATGTGTATGGAAATTTAATCAAAACCATTAGTAATCAAATGCAAATTAAACCAATAATGAGATATTAGTTTATACCTATTGAACCAGCAAAAATGAGAAATCTAGATAATTATAAATGTAGTCAGGGATGTGGAAATACTGATTCTTGCACTGCTGTAAGACTGCTTCCACTACTGGAAAGCAATTTGGCATTACTTGGACACACTAAATAGATACATACTTTATAGCCTAGCAATTCCTCTCCTAAGTAATATAAAACAAATTCTTTACAAGTCCAGAAGGGGTCTAATACGAGGATGTTCACTGAAGGGTTATTTGTAGTGGTATGGAGTTGGCAGCAATGTGGGTGTTCATCACTGGAGGAATGGATAGGTATAATGTGATGAGTACACAACATGGAATACTAAGCATCAGTGTGAAGTAAGAGATTAAATGTTAGCATCAGGCAATATGGATGAAGATGAAAAACAGTACTTAGTGAAAAAATTAAGACACAACATGAGTCAGATAGTTCAGTAGATTTGGAGAAAATTTACAAATACATTCCTACAAAGTAACTATTTTCTGAGAACAAATTTAAACAGATATAAAACATTAAGCACATTAAAAAATTAACTATTGTGGAGTAGGAGAGTAATAGGAGTGGAGAGAAAGAGTCTAAAGGCAGAAAAAATAAAGACATCAAATAAGAGGGCCTTTCCTTGCAGGGCCCAATGATGGTGTGTCATGAACTGAGGAGTATGATTAACTCAATCCTTCAAAGAACAAAAAATTCAATACAAAATACAGCAAAACACAAATATATCAGCACCTAGAACATAAAAAGAGCAGCACTCGGAAGAGGGAAAGCTGAAATGAGGAAAAACTTGCAAAAATGTTGACGGTGAAACGAGCTTGTTACTCCAATAAAGTACAAAGAACAGATAAGTCTGATGCTCAGGTCACATGAGGTGCTGTTTACATTGGAAAGGAAAAAGAAACATTTTTGGAGGCACTGATTTAGATGTTTGAAATACTTTACCTAATGTAATCCTCACACCCACATGGAGGTAGGTAGTGTCTTAATTAAGAATTGTTTCGTTGCAAACAATAGAAATCCATATTTAATAGTTTTGCAGGGAAAAAAAGTTATTATAAAAATGCAGTTTATCTCACAAAACCCAAAAGCAAAAATGCAGCTGGGCCTCCCAGGTTGGCTGAAACCAGGGCCGCCGTCTCAAGCTTTTTCTCTGGTGATGTGGTCTTGTGTCTCCGCTTCCTTCTGTTCTCTGACTTCAACCCACTCTCCCTATCTGCCAACTTTCTTTGCTTCTTCCTGTACATGGAAGAAGATAACTGCTCTACAGATTGAGTGTCTGCCTGTTCTAGCCCAGAAATGACTATCCACACTGTATACCAATTCCCAGCAAAGAGGACTTAATTGAGCCAGCATGGCTGCATCGATTGCGGTGATGGGGTCGGGGGTGGTGTCCAATGGTATTGATTGGGTTGCCAGAGCTCACCACGGTGGGAGGACAAGAGGGTTCCTAGAGAATAGGCTGTTTACCATAGCACTCTCTAAAATGTCTACCACAACTAGTAGGACTGCAGAACATTTGCCAAATGAATGAATGATGAATGATATGAGAACCAGAGTGCTCCTGGAGGCTCTAGATATGTTTGATTTTTATGTCCTGGGTAAACCATATTTTTATGTATTAAACTGAATATTTCAGCTGAAGTCACTAAAACTAGATGCACCAGAGGCTTCCTTGAGGGTTCAGGGCTCTGGACGCACCTTGTCCACTCCTATCAGAACAGCTTTGCTTTCATTTGGTCAACACATCAGAATTCTGCTTAAAATTTCATTGAGGAAATAGCTACAGCACCTCTTAGGGCCAGGTACTGTGCTAAACTAAGGACGCAAAACTGAATCAAACTAGTAGGAAAGACAGAGACGTAAATAAGCAAGAACACAGTGTTAGAAAAATACACAAGTTATGAAGGGGACTCAAAGAATGTCCAGTGAACCCGGAGAGGGGAAGAAGGGGTCAAGGAAGGCTTTCTGGAGTGGGTAAAAGGGGAGGCAAGGAGGCTCAGAGGACTTTGCCGTTTTCCAAAAGAGGGAAGAGAAACCCAGCAATCATGCAATTCGCTAAAAGTGGGGGTGAGTTGTTGTTGTTGTTGGTGGTGGTGGTAGTAGCCGTCACCTGAAAAGAACTAGGCTAGGGATCCGAGGACAAAGCTGGGAGCTATGGAGACGATGGGGATGAGCCAGATTTCCGCTCCAGCCTGCCTCCAGCCTTAGCTCCGCCTCCATCCCCTCCCCTCCCATCCCATCCCGTCCTCGGGATAAAGAGGCGCAGCCTTGCAACGATCCCACTCGGCCAGGACGGGATCCCGAGCCCCACCTCCGCATTGCCAGCGGGGGCGGCGGGCTGCTCAGTGTCCCAAAATAGCTCTCGGCTTCGCAGAGGTGGGCGGGGAGGCGCTCTGCGGCCGGGGCGGGGCGGAGCGCCCACTGGTTGCCATGGCGACGCTCCGCGGGGCCGTGCGATGCTCCGGCCGCGGGGTCTCGGCGCGGACCACGCCCGCCTCTCCCGCGCGCAACTGGGTCAGGGCCCCCGGCCTCCCGGGTGGTGTGGGCTGGCGGCGCCGAGCCCGGTTTCTGAATCGAGAGGAAACTGGGAGGGGGGGCCGTCTCGGGGCGCTCCTGGTTCCTGCATTTATGTAGGTCTTCGCTGGCCCTGGGGGGCTCTTCGTGTGTCTCCCGGGCCCGAGAACCAGGGCAGAGGCTGCGGCAGGTGAGACGCGACCAGGATGGAGTCCCCTCGTGGGCAAGAGCCCCCTTCCCGGGCCCGGGAACCCAGGACCTTGAACGAGAAAGTGCTCGCCCTTGAGAAGACAGTTCTAGGTCACTCAGCCTGATTTCCAGCTTTCCTGTCCCTGCTCGCCCTCTGCCATCCACGTGAACGCGCCATTTTAACCACGAGTCACGCAGTGCCTCTTGCCTGGAATTACTCGTCCCCGGCTTCTAGCCCCTCTCCCCCCGTTTTTCTACCTTACGATTGGTTCACTCCTTAGTTCTAATATCACCTCCTCGGCATAAAGCCGGCCCCGTTCTTCAGGAAGCAATTCGAGCACCTCCTTAGGAGTGCTAGCTCTGGAACCGCTGCCCCAGTTAGAAGGGCGGCTATGCCTTTTGAAATGCGGTGTGATCTTGAGCGAATCGCTTAACCTCTATGAGCCTCAGTTTTGCATCTCAAAGTGGAGGTAATACTATTTCAAAGGTTTTGTGAAGATTCAATGCTCTTAGAATGCGAGTGCTTAATAAATGTTAGCTGCTGTTATCTGTCCTCCCAAAGAACTTTGTATAGATCTCTTATAACATTTTCCCTTTGCGTTACCATTATTTGTCCTTGTATGTCCTATATATGAGCTTAAAAGATAGAACTGTGTCTTGTTTATGATGCCAGCATACAACAGAACTAGGTAAATTTAAGCTACAGAATTATTTGTCAGAAAACTTTTTTAAAAGCATCCTTTTTTTTTTTTTTTCTTCCCTTCACTTTTTTCTTTTTACTTTTAAAGGCTTGTTGAGGCAGGAATTTTCAGACTTGGAGAAGCTGAAATCCTAGGGGGAAGAATAAGCACTTCTTTTGTTCACCATGGTAACCAAGAAGACCTTAACATTTCCATTTCCACTTGACTAAACTTTAGACAGGTTTCTTCCTGACCAAAGGCCACTGATCTCCCTTTTCTCAGAGCATTTTCTTGTAATTGCAAATTCTCTCTGCTCTTTGAAATGTATATACATCTCCTTATAAGCCTCT
This sequence comes from Cynopterus sphinx, assembly GCA_030015415.1. Classification (NCBI taxonomy): domain Eukaryota; kingdom Metazoa; phylum Chordata; class Mammalia; order Chiroptera; family Pteropodidae; genus Cynopterus; species Cynopterus sphinx. Next base: position 130,574,462 of record CM057380.1, on the reverse strand, counting down.
TGCCAGTTCTAAGATCCAGGGGATGTCTGTCTTTCTCAAGGATCTGGGAGCCATCCCTTTGAAATATAATCCTTAAGAAAGATAGCACCCCCATTTCCTAGTCTCTGTGGGACAGTAAGAGCCTAACTTCAGTGGGCGCCTTGCTTGAAATTGTGAAACTACTGCCTGTAATCTTACTTTTCCTTTGGGTAAAGTAAGGGATCCGTGGACAAAGTTCTACTACAGTTCTAAGAAACTCCAAAGCCACTTGTTTCAACAGAGTTGAGTTTAATCTGCTATTGCAATAGTCTTAAAATGTTTCTTGCCCATTTAACTTTACCTGGTGTAATTTTTCTTTGATAATAGAAATCTTTAGCTGCTGCACTTATTGTTTCTACTCTATTACAGTGATGTCTCATTTTTTCCACCTCTAAGAAGTGCTTCTCACATGTCCTCTGATATCTAGAGATTCACCAATTTGGGCTCAAAAGATTAGAGCTTTTGGAGTAAAGCTACTGCTTTAAGTCATTGCAGAAGGTAGTATGTGATGTGAGGATGTGGAAAGGGTAGTACATCTATTTGAATGAGGTGCATTCATCTTACGGAAGTGGTACCAGAAAATAAAGAACAGGCCTATCTTCTTTTCTTTCCTATCTGTTATGAAAGGACCATGAGAGCTATCCAATTTTCAAAGTAAAAGAACAGCTGAAAATATAATACCCTCTTCAGGGAAGCTAGGTTTGGTTAAGGAGTGAAGCTAGAGGAAACCAGAGAGGTCAGGGTCGCACATAGAAAGGCTTCTCTGCAATGGTGGAAGTAGTGTGGAGAGAGATTCTTTAAAGTATAGGAAATGAAATGAATCCATTTAAGATGAGTAGGTAAGGTGGAATAGGACTGAGTTGGAATGAAATAAAAGATGGTTGAGAAAAAGGAAGGCTATAGGGAGAGGGGAGTTAATTTTGGGGTATGAATGACAGGGAAGAAAACTGGTAGTCTGAGAAGCTTGGCAGAGGCACTACTTAGATCTGAAGGGAAACACCAAGCAGTCATGTTACTTAAGAAAACTAGAGGACTTAGAAGGAGGGCTTTGACACATTGGCTTCTCCCACCTGCCCTTCTCTAACAACACACAAGCATAAACATAAATTGAATGCAGTGTTAATACACGCTATCACAAATTCTCCTTCAAGAAGTAGCAAAGGCTAAGAACATAGAGTTTAGGCTACTGATCCTTAGTTTTTCTTTTTTTTTCTCTTTTCTTCATGACTTTTCTTCATGTCAACACTGCTCCCTAATTCTCTTTTTCTTACTTCTTCCCCTATTCTTTTTCATATAGGAGCAAGGTGGATGGGGGCATATTCAGGATATGAGAGTAGAATGTAAAAAAGAAAACACAGACTGAAATGATAAGTTAAAAAAGAAAAAAAGTTTATTCCTAAATATATATGCAAAACTCAGGCTGGGAATAGCATGTTAAAATGCTATATAAATAAAATGAAATGGAGTTACGTGCACTTATGTATTTATCAGAGAACTTAGAAGAAAAAAACTTGGGAAAGTATCACATTCTCCTGAGGAGGGTCCAAGAGGAAACAATGCTTGAAGTAAAGTCAGACAGATGAACATTAGACATTAATAAGATATCCCAGGTCTGATGCTAGTACAAAGGAAGCTATGAATGCTCTTTCCTGGAGTCTTTCAGCAATGGAGAGTTACCCAACTGTCAAGGCTAGAGGAGGGGGCTTCCCCTCCAGGAGAACAGACAGACTCTGCCTGGACCAACTTAGTCCTCCCCAGGGCCTTTACCATAGCCCCTTCATTTCCTTGTTTCAAAATTGTAGATGGTGGGTTTGCACATGGGAATGTTGATGGTGTAGAGGAGGGAGAAAAGACTGTCTTTGTCAGGATCATGGCTGAGGTACAGAAAGAGATGACCACAGTCAGATGGGAGGCGCAAGTAGAGAAGGTCTTCCCCGACCCCTGACCTGATGAGGAGGTTCAAATGAGAATTGAGGCCAAGATGTGGGCACAGGAGATGACAATGAGCACCATGGGGCTGAGCAGCACCACGATGGCATCCATAAAGATCACCCTTGGACTAAACTGGGGTCTCCATAAGACAAGGTAACTATGAGGGACCTCACAGAAGCTTTCTATGTAGTTGTCTCTCTAGAATGGACCACAAAGTGTCATGTAATCAAGCAGGATACCATTGATCAGCCCAAAGAACCTGGAAGTACTCATACAGACCTGCTGGCTCATGATCTGGGCATAGCTAAGCAGGTGGCAGATAGCCACATAATGATCGTAGGCCATAAAAGCCAAGAGGATGCATTCAGCCACACCTATACCAAAACCCAGATAGATAACATCTGGGTCAAGCAAGAGGCAAAGGAGGGAGTGTGGTTCTTGACTACCAGGTAGATCAGCATCCACAGGCTGATGGTGGTGATGAAACATATCTAGGAAGAATAGGTGGCCAAGGAAGAAGTAAGGCAGGATAGTAAGACTATGGACACTCCCCCTCTGCTCCAGGATGCTGCTCTGGAATTTTTCCTGAGTCCTTTACTCAGCCTTCTCCCTGGTTTTATTTCAAGCTTGAGACTCTAGCATGAGAAGTGAGCCAAGGCCAGGAGACAAGATAGATGGCTTTGGGAAACAAGCCTACCCCTCCAGGTGGCATGGGAAACAAGCCAAGATCAGGAGGCGAGCTGGACAGGCTCGGGACACCCCCTCCCCCAATTAACTAAAAGCCCATAATTTAGATAGCTCTAGGTGACTTTTTCTGAGCTGCCCACCTTTTCTCTTAAGTGTATACTTTTGCTTTAATAAAACTTGCGCTTTCCTGTTTTTGTGGTGCCCTTGAATTCTTTCTCATGGCATAAGACAATCTGGTCACTGGAAGTCTGGGTCAGGATCCTTCTTTGGAATTTGGCCCCGTCGAGCTCTCCAGAATTAGAAGTACATGGGGCTGTTAAGCCTAGGATCTGTCCAGGTGATGAAGATGATGAGGCCATTCATGGCCATGGCAAGGCTGTAGGATTAGAAAGAGGGAGGGTACAGAGCAATGCCCGAGTGGAAAGGGAGCTCTGCTCAAAACCCACAAGGATAAATGGTCACTGTGCTTCTGTTCCTTTGTCCAGCTTCTGGGGCCTGCTTGAAGAGGGAGGACAGGGAAAGCACAAATGAGATAGCTGTGTATAGGTGCAATCTACTTGTGTAAACAGACTGGGGGGCACAGGAATGAAAAAGACAAGAACTTCAGAAAACTCCATGTGAGTCAGCAGTGTCATGGGCACTGAGAATGTCATTGCTATTGTATGCTGCAATAAAGTGGGACTTTCTTATGAAGCAAGGGAGATTCTATTGTACTTTGTGTAGAACAGGCTTTACCTGAAATAATATGTCCAGTTCTGGGAGTTTTGTTTTAAATGATTATCTACCAAAGGGACTATGTTCAGAGACAGACAAGTTGGTGAAAGATCTAGGAACCATGTGCCAAACTTTGAGGGAAATTTTAAAGGGAAGACTCAGGGAGAATCTGAGAGGTCCCTTTAAACATTAATGGGTTTTCCATCTAGAAAAGAGAATTTACTTTTTCTGTGTAATCTCAATAAGTAGAACTTAAACCTGAATGTGGAAATATCAGAGACAAAATTACTAGTATTTCTAATTATAAATTTTCTTTGTTCTCTTACTAAGAAAGTAATGCCTGCTCATTATAGAATATGTGGAAAACCCCAAAAAGCAAAAGCATAAATAAATACAAAGAATCACCATGTAAATATTTTAGTTCATATATTTTCAGTAATTGTTTTTCTATGTTTCTATTTTAAAAGCTTTTAAGACCAACACAAGGCCTGAGTGGACACTGCCATAGAAACTTAAGTGTCAGGGAAAAGTGTATCTTCAGGAAGAAATAAAGCAATTACTGCTATTTCCAGGTTGGGGGATCTACTACAGGTCCAAAAGGGAGCGAACAAAAATGATAAAAATTTATTTTTTATTTCAGTGGAAGAACTGGGAACGGTTGCACTCCACCCCACTTTACAGCCCAAAATAGTTTATTCATTTAATAAGTGAGTGCCTACTATGCTCCATGTACTGTGCTAGGTGCCAGGGATATAAAATCATGCATAAGAACTTCATGATCTTGTGGAGATTATACTATATACCAAGTCATTAAGTCAGGGGGATAAGTAAGAATATAGAGAATCCATATAACGTATGGATAATATTAACTAGGAAGCACACAGTTATAAGGAGAATATTTCAAACTCCATCATCTGCATAGAGAAAAATTTGCCTTTGAAGGATCATGGAACATTTGCAAAATATTAGAGTCATATTAGAGTATATGTCATATATGTATATATTTATGTATATATTTATATATATTTGTATGTATATGTAATTATGTATATATAATATAGATGTAATATATAATATATGTATATTACATGTATATATAATATATTAAAGATCAATGAATTCCAAAAAGCAGAACAATTCAGACTATATTTACTATATAAAAACTAGGCGTTAAAATTCTTAAATTTCTGTAAAGAGAAGATTTCTTAAAAACCTATTTATTTCTCCCCTTGAAGTATGAGAAGGAGTACAGGAGTCAGTTTGTGTATGGAATTTTCCTTATGAATATCATTAATCATCACACTGTACACTTTAAAATATCTTGATAATTTCATCAATTGTAGCTCAATAAAGCCGAAAAAATGTTGTTTGCTTTTCCTTTTCAAGTAAAGAAGTGAACTCTTACTGTATATTTTAAATTTAGAATGTGTTGATAAATAAATCGTAGATAACATTCTTCTGATCAGCAGGGTGACCAGAAATGTTGTATAGTTTGTGCACTACATGATGGCTCCTAAAGGGAAGAGTGAATGCTAAAATCCAGAATGTGTTCAGTTTACCAAGCTGTGTACCCTGGTGAAGGGCTGGGTAAATTCAAAGGAAGTGGTGCCTTTTATCTAATTCCTCTCTGAGAGGTCGTAACTTTTTGTAATTAGCCTATATGTGCTAGGTAAGCCTTGCTGGTCAGGATGGTCTGGTGAATTTTTTATTTCAGCACTTAAAATTTTTGTCTGATAGGACTGAGGAAGTCTTTGAATGAATAACAAGCCTATGTTCCTCTGAGTGCGTTTAGGAATAAAAAAGTAATAGTCTTTTTTTTCCCTAATGCAGTGGTTCTCAAAGTGTGGTCCACAGACCAGCGTGGCATTATTACCTGGGAACCTGATAGAAATACAAGTTGTTGGGGGCTTCACCCTAGATCTACTGAATTATAAATTCTGGGGATGGAGCCCAGCAATCAGTGTTGTTGTTGTTGTTGTTGTTGTTGTTGTTGTTGTTGTTGTTTTAACAAGCCCTCCATGTGATTCTGATGAACATTAAACATTGAAAACTATGGTTTAATGCTATGGTTCAAGCCAAATATAGTCCATGGACTATTTTAATGAAGTTTAATTGGAACACAGCCACACACATTTGCTTATTTTTTTTATCTGTTTGTTTTCTCATTACAACAGCAGAGCAAGGTAGTTGCCACAGAGACTAAATAGCCTGGCAACTAGGGTCCTCGGATTTAGAAAATAAAAATATAATATACCCATTTAAATGTGATCTCAGTCAAACAATAAAAACGTTTTCATTATAAATATATTTCATGCAATATTAGTAACCCAACACACAAAGCCTAAAATATTTACTATCTGGGCCTTTATAGAAAAAGTTTGTGGACTCTTGCTTAATGTAATAACTTTAGAGTGACCTTGCTTCCAATAGACAGGACTTGTGAGGGAAGCAATGAGAAAGGCCTTAGTCCTGATCACACACCAGGATTCTGGTGCATTGAATCTCAAGCACTTCCTTTCCAAGAAGAAAGTTCAAACTAAAAGATCAATTTGCCTGGAATGGAATGGCACTAGGTGCTACTTCTTTTTCTGTTAATTAAACTCAGTATATCAGTTGCTTTTCCTTTTTTAAGTGCCTGGTGTTACACATATTCAGTTAAGACCAAGCAGATATTTTAGAAAGATTGTCCAACTAATACAGAATCAAATCTCTGACAACAATAAAACTAGACATGATTATGACAATAACCCCATCTACTTGAAAACTGATAAAATAATAAAGTCTTTGTAAACAGCTCCTAAACAGGAAATCAAAATAGCAACTAAAAACTATCTAAAAATACTGATAATAAAAGTAGCATATATTAATAAATACTATGCACTGATATTGGTTAGAAAAAAAGTTTAATAGCTTGAAATACTTCTGTTACTTAACACAAAGGAATAATGATAAATGAAATTAATTAAAATAATACAAAATGAAATAGCTCACATAGTTAGAAGCAGATAAACAAAATTAACCTAAAGAAGACCAGAAAGGGAAAATATCTAAAGATCAAAGGAGAAATAACTGAATACAAAAACAGAAAAAAAAATGAAGTTAAATAAATTCAACAATTGCTCCTTTAAAAATCCAATAAAATATATAAACTACTATTTAATAACAAAAATGAGGTAGGAGAAGAGAGCACAAATATACAAGCTAGAAATATAAACATGTAAACCTAAGTATCCATTGATGATGACTGGATAAAGAAGTGTGTGTGTGTGTGTGTGTGTGTGTGTGTGTGTGTGTGTGAGCGCGTGCACGCACGTGCGCGTGCACACACGTGTATGTGTAATACTACTCATAAAAAGATGAAATATTGCTATTTGGGAGAGCATGAATGGTTGAGAGTAAGTGAAATAAGTCAAATGGAAAAGAATAAAAACTACATGATTTCACTCATGTGGAATATAAAATAAAAAGTAACAAACAAACACAAACTCATAGATACAAATGATGGAATGGTGGGGAGAGGTGAAGTGGGTAAAGGAGATCAAATATATGGTAATATAAGGAAACTAGATTTCAGATGGGGAGCACACAATAGAGTATACAGATGTTAAATTATAATCTTGTACACCTGAAAATTACATAATGTTATTAACCAATGTTACCCTCATAAATTTAATTAAAAAAAAGAAAAAAGAAAAAGTGAAATAATCAAGGTTTATCAAAATAAATTATTAAAAATTATGCAACAGTACTTTGTAAAACCTTAAAAGAATCAATTGGAAAGTCCAGAAGTAAAGGTAACTTTCAAGGTACATATAAATCACTAAAATTCAATAAAGAAAAGACAGAAACCAAGTTAAACTAATATCCTAAGAGAAATAAAAGAAATGCAGTAGTTCTGAACCATGGCTTCATACTACAGCCATTAGAAAAGTTTTAAAATGTTCCCATTGCCAGGCTGCATATCAGATGAATTAAAACAGAATGTATTGAAAACTCAGGAATCAGTATTTTTCAAATTTCCCCAGGTGATTTCGATGTGCAGATAAGTTTGAGAACTATTAAAACAGACAAATTTGACAAAGAGCTCCAGGCCCTGGTAGTTTCATGAGTTCTACCTAATCTTGCAGCAATCAGATATTTTTGAAAGCCACAGAAACTGTTTATAAAAAAAGAAAAAAATAAAAATTCCCTGGTTACTTTTACAATGTCATCAAACCATTGATACCAAAACCTGAAAAAGTACACAAAAGAAAAATTGTAACCAAGATAATTTATTAAAAATGATGAAATAGACAAAATAAATTATTAGCAAATGGAATCCATCAGCATTGAAAGAATAGTGCACATGACCAAGTGAAATTCATTCTGGGGGCTTAAGGTTCTTATATTAGGAATTCTACCAATATAACTCACTATATTGTTATGTTAAAGATGAAAAACTTCTAATCAATGAGATGTTAAGGCATTTGTTAAAATTCAACAGTGATCTGATTTTTAAAAATCCTTAGTAAAGACTGGAAGGAAGCTCCATGTCATATTTAAAAATTTACCTAAGTAAAAATAATCATAATACATACTTTATGTTAGGTATTGTTTGTTCTACAAATGCTACACATAGTAAGTCTTTTAAGTTTCAAAACAATACTATGGGATATGTAGTCTTTCTTTTATTCCTACTTTACCAATACACAGTAATATGTCCAATGTTACACTGTGAGTAAGTGGTGAAGTTCGAATTCAAATCTGCAGAGTCTGATCTCAGAAGCTGCATTATCTATCCCCAACAGCTGCAGGCTCTGGGGTGAACTACAAGAACTAGCCAAAGCATTTGACACATGAACTTAAAGGATGGTATGCTGGTACGTGTTTAACAGATGGCTCCGGGAAGGGCACCAGATTTGTAGCTGTTGCCAATTTACATGGTGTAAATACTCCCACCATGACCCATATCAAGCTAGAAATTTAAACGAAGTCAGGGACCCACATTAGATCATTATTATGTGCTTTTCCAATCATAAAAATACAATAGAGATAAATAACCTGAAGCACATAGATAATAGTAAAATGTAGTGAAAAAACTTAGGAAGTGATGAATTTTGAGTACTAATTACTTTTGTTTTGTAATAGAATTTATTTAATAGTAAGTTTATATAATTTGTTTATAATAGCTGTGTTTAACAATGAGTTCTTAAAATTCCTGAAATTTTATAGTTGGTTCTTGAAAACTGGTACCAGCCAGCTCAGTACACCACTGGAGAGAAAAGGAAAGGGCAGAATTATCATTGCTTGCAGAAGATATTTCTAGGAATAAGATGAATTTCTCCCTCTTTGTGTTTCAACCTATAGGGAGGCCAGAATATCTAAACCTTTCCCATTAGGAGGGTATAACGTTACAGGAAACACTCTTGACTCCACTGTTCACTTTTGCTCTAGAGATAACCTATACATCCCTCAGTTGGACACTGGTTACATATATTATAGTACACACATAAAATGGGATAATCTCGTGGAAATCATGTCTTACCTCATTCTGTTGCTATGGCTGGAAATGGTCTGTTTCATTGCAACAAGTAAGAAAGACAATGAATGTCATGGAGCCTTAGGATAAGCTGCTCCAGGGAGGATATCTGATGTTGGGGTCCTCTGTGGAAGAGAGAGTGCCTCTGTTAGTTTATGTAATCCCTCACATGAAATCTCTCAAATCATTCCAGTGAATGTCTACTCAAATAAAATTTCTTTATCCATTTATAGTAATTTATAGTTTACAAAGCATATTGTGATTTCTGTCAACTTGATTACTGAGGTGTCTCTAATTATTATTGTCTTTTGTCTTTTTCTCCTTCTAGTTTTATTACTTTTTCCTTATGTATTTTGGAAGTTTGTTCTTAGGTACATACACATTTAGGATTGTTATATTTTCTCAGTGAATTATCCTCTTATTAAACTTTGTCTGATTATAATTATTTTCTTTTGATTAATGTTTGTATAATATATCCATTTTACATCTGATAATCTCTAGCTTTTTACAGGTGTGTTTGAACTATCTGAACTTAATATAATTAATGTAATGATTGGATTAAAATCTACCATACTACTAGTTTTTCCTATTTGCTCTACCCGTTTATTGTCCTTTTTCCCTCTTTCTTGCCTATTTTTAGATTAATTGAATATTTTTATTTCATTTTATTTTCACTATTAGTTTATTTATACCTTTAAAAAATGTTTTAGTGATTGCCCTTGGATTTTTAATATACACATTAATTACAGTCTACCTTCAAATAGTAAGTCACTTCATGTATAGAGTAATAACTTTGTAACAATATACTCCTAATTCCTCTTTCTCATCCTTTGTGCTATTGTTGTCATATATTTTAATTTTACATATGCTCTAAACCCATCGTACATTGCTACTATTTTTGTTTTAGATGGTAAATTATCTTATAATGTGACTGAAAAGCAGAAAAAATTTTTAATATATATCTTCATCTGAACAATTTCCAGAGATCTTTGTGTGGGTCCAAGTATCTGTCTAGAATTATGTTCCTTCTTCCTAAAAAAATTCCTTTAACATTTCTTGTGGTGTAGGTCAGCTTGCAATGAATTCTCTCAGTTTTAGTTTGTGTGAAAAATACAAATCTTTCTCCTTCATTTTGAAAGACATTTTTACTTAATATAGACTTCTGCATTAACAATTTTTTTTCTTTTAGCACTTTAAATATGTCACTCAGTCGTCTTAGTTTCTGATGAGAAGTATGCTATAATTTAATTCTTTGTTTCTCTGTATAACATATCATTTTCTCTGGCTGCCTTCAAGATTTTTTCTTCATCTTTGATTTTTAAATGTTTGAATATGGTGTCTCGTGTGTGTGTGTGTGTGTGTGTGTGTGTGTGTGTGTGTGTGTGGTAGTATTTATAGTATGATTCTCTGAGCTTCTTGGATCTATGGTTTGACATCTTTCATTATTTTTTGAAAAATTTTAGCTATTATTTCCTCAAATATTTTTCTGCCCTGTTCTCTCCTAAAATTCTAATTATACATGTTAGGCTATTTTATACTGTCATACAGCTCTTGAATATTCTGGGATTTTTAAAAATCTTTTTTATTTTTCCATTTTAGTTTTGTAATTTTTATTGACCTATCTTCAGTTCACTAATTTTTTCCCCCTTGGCTATATAAAATCTATTTATGAGCCCATTAGAGGCATTCTTCATCACTATTACCATGGTATCTTTTTTTATTTCTAGTGTTTCATCTGCCTTTTTCCTTTAGTTCCCATTACTATCCTTAAATAACCCAATTATTTATGTCTATTTCCCATCTTTTCTACAAGAGCCTTTCACATATTAATCATTTAAAATTCCCTGTCTGATAAGTAAACAACTGGTTCATCCTTTTTCTTTTGTCTTTTTCTTGCTTTTTAAAATATGTGACTCTTATCCGGCAGAAGAGACAGCAGGATATAGTATTATGCCTGTGATCTAGTATCTATAATTTTGGAATAATTCTCAATTGACCTCACTTTTCCTCTAGTTATCACTTTGATTCCCTTTGGCTATTTCCTTTAGTCTTCAAAGAAATTTTCCTTAAAGAATTGTCTGTATAAGTTGTCTCTACTTCCTCATGTTCTTTCTTTAGCCCATTGCAACTGGCTTCCATCCTAATTCTTCTAGAACTGTTCTCATGAAATTTTCCAACAATGTAGATAGCCTCTTACCTAGCCTAATTTTATTCAGTCTCTCAGCTGTTTATTTTTTTCCTTCTTGAAACAACAGGTATTTACCCTGTATTAATTCTCAAGAACATTATTGTTATTTACAAAATCTTAATCTTACTGAGTATAGCATTGTGATAAACTGAAAAAAAAATTTCAGGCTTCCTTGCATATAGAGATGGTCATTTGACTAAGTCCTGGCCAGTGGGGTAGATATTAGCAGAAGTTTCTGGATGGGGTTTCTTTTAAAAGGGGTAAGGGCTGACTCTGCTGGCTTTTCCCCCTTGACCACCACAATTTTTTTTTTTTTTGGCCTGGAATAAAGACACATCATTGGGATCCAGAAGCTCTTATGCAACTATGAGATGATGTTGACAATACTAACATGCTATCACTCCTGCCTACATTCTGTTAGTCAAAGAAAGTCATATGGTCAAGTCTAGATTCAGTGGGCAGGACCATGCAGACACATGCCAATAGATAGGGATTATCATCCTATTACAGGAAGAGAGAAACTAATCTATGAAATTAACCTATGTAATTGCCCATTCCAGAAACTCAGGAATCATCTTCAATTCCTCCATCTTCTTCACTCCCCACATCTAATCCACCAAGATGTCCTACTGAACCTTTTGTCAAAGTACACACAGAATTCATGCATTTTCTTTTCACCACCCTAATCCAAGATGCCATCATCTTTTGCCTGGGGACCAAGAGTCTCCTAATTGGCCATCTCACTTTACTTTTACCCTTCTTTTATCAATTTCCCTCACTGCAGCAAGACTGATCTTAAAATGTAAATTAGTTTACATTATTCATTCACTTAAAAAACAACTTTTTGTTGTACTGAGAATAGAATTTAAACTCCTAAAAATCACTGTCCCGACCCGCGGGACCTAGTTATTCGCGGGCTCGAAGAGGGTCCAGCCTGAAAGAGAAACGGGCGAGAAAAAGGAGTGGAGGCAAGACAGTATTCTGATCAAGCCTCAAATTTTTTATTTCAGAGCGGGTATATTTATTACAGAAGAACAAAGGGGGGCAGGACTGACTAAGCAGGGGGATACTTGTTACAATTTCATTGGTCCTTGGTTGATGGGGTTAGGGGGTACAAAGGTTAGAAGTGAAAAGAGGAACAAGGAGGAGAGGGGATCCTTGGGCAGGTCCACAGCCATTCAGTAGGTCCTTCCCTATCCGGCGGGTATGTTAATACATTCTGTGGTTAACTATTCTCTGGAGCATTATCTGCTCCTGCATTCTTTAGATTGTTAACGGCCAGGTTCTATGCCAGGGGGCTGGGCGGTCAGGATGAGGGTCTTTTGGCTCCCAACAAATCACATTGAAGGCCAGGTACTAACTTCCCTCTGCCTATCTTTCCAATTTCATCTCACTCTGGTTTTCTCTTTATTCACTATATTCCAGCTACATGAGTCTTATTTCAGTTAGTTAAAGTTTCCAAGCTCTTTTCTATTTCATTGGCTTTGCACTTGCTGTCACATCTCTCTAGAATACTCTTTCCCTAATTTTTGCCATGACTAGCTCATTCTCATTCCTTTAGTCTTAGCTTATGTATCATTTTCTCAATAGGCCTTCCCTCACCTTCTCTTGGTCCCCCTGCTATTCTCTACCTTGCTCTTTGTCTGATTCTATCATAATTCTTGTCTACTTATTTTCTCAACCAGAGTGTAAGCACTATGAAAACAAAAGCCATTTCTGTTTTGTTTACCATTGTATCCTCACACTTGGCCTTGATTCTGGGACTTTGTAGGTTAAAAAAAAAATACTGAATGGATGAGTGAGTAAATGAATAAATGAAATAAGGAAGATCTGATCCCAGGAAATGACCATGGGGAAGAAATGAGAGAACATTTGAAAATTTTAAGACTCAGGTTAAATGCCCAATCTTCTCTAAGGCCTCTCTTATTTCTTCTGTCAGAAATTGAGTATATTGTCCCATGGCTGAACATATTCTGATTTCTGTTTGTGCCTCATTTGTGATACATATTCCCTAACTCTTGCAGTGATTGTTTTTGAAGGACTTTTTTCTTGCCAGAATTTTACTTACCTTAGGCAAAGACTACATTTTATTCATCTGTCTCACATAATACACAGCACCCTGCTTGACACACAGAAGACTGAATATGTGTTTTGAATGAAAGAATGAGGGAATGATCTAAACATTTTCCGGTTCTAGGGTGAGAGGTAGGGGTCTCCATAGATTGGGTACCTGGATAACATTCCTGTAACTCAGTCTCTTGGGGAGGAGCCCATCCTGCTTGAAAGTTTTCTAATCTCTTTACGAAGTTTTTTTGTCCAGGGCATGAGTTTGCCATACTTCTTTCTGGTGTTGACCAAAGAAAGAAGCAAACAATGGATTGATCTTTTTCCGGATTTAGTAATCTAAAGGAAAAGCCTACTATTCCCTCAATGGATTATAATACAGAGCATTTCCCAGCACATCCCAGTTAGGCCAATAGAAATGACTGAGTTTGCAAACTTTTCTACCTGGGGAAGCCTGGTAATAGTGTTTGTTGAGCATACTCTATGGAGGCACTTGGGTTTCAGCCAGTCTCTGCCCAGGCTGAGCTTCTTATCCTCCCTCCAAACTTCCCTCTTTCTTTAGTATATGTGTGGTAATAGGCCTAAAGGGAGGAGTAGGTAGAGTCAAATTGAGACACTCAGTGCCTCATTAGCATTTGTTACTTAGAGATTCCCAGAGGTTTCAAGTGGAAATCCCTACAGGCAGCTTTAATTCAGATCAATTAAGGTCAGCCTGAGTTTTGCATTTACTCTAAATGAGTCTCAGGAGGTTAGTTAGGAAGATGCCTTTGGGGACTCCCCAAATGACAGCCCAAAGAGGATCAGGAACAGCTGGGATTTATTAAAAGAGTGAGCAAAGGGCATACGTCCCGGATATGTCCTTGCAGCTCTTGTTTCAACCATACTGAGTAACCTCTCAATTCCAGGGCCAGCTCTCCCTACTATGTGACTTAAAGATTGTCCCTGGCATCCTCTCTCTACTCCTTTTCTAAATCTTTCCTTTACAGTCACTTCTGGATTAGTCAAGAGAGGCTGGTCTCTGACTTTGGAACATCCCTGTTAACATTAACTTCTCTAATCTATCTCAGTCACCAAGAGCCACAATAAATCCCCATTTGGAAATAAGACCTTCATTGAATTGTACCCTGCATTACAGATTGATTCCAATAATAAAAAAAAAGAAAGAAAGAAAAAGAATAGAAATGAATCCAATTACTCAATTATAGATGAACTGTTAAGCAAAACATGGAACATATATATAATGGCATTTTATGCAGTCACCAAATATTTATGAATTATTTACTCCATGACTACCTATTTACCTATAATTTTAAGAAAAAAAATCAAGATGAATAATTCTATATATCATATGAAAAGCTATATAAAATCACAGTAAGGCAAGGGATAAATGGAAATATACCAAAATGATAACCATGGAAGTACTACTGATGATATTTCCTAATTGTTACTTTTCTTTAAACTTTTCTGTACTTTCAATCGCATATATAACTATTGTAATGAAGGGGGAAAAACACATTAAAATGGCAATGGAGCCATTCGGCACATAGTTATGACTTTCTAACATTTTCTTTCTAACACCAAAGAAAAATGACCGATCAAGGTATCTATTTCCTAAGGCTGCCATAACAAATTTCCTCAAACTGCATAAACTGGGTAGTTTAAAACAAATTTATTTCCTCGCAGTTCTGGAGGCGAGAAGTCCAAAATCAAGGTATCAGAAAGGTTAGTTCCTTCTGGAGGCTCTGAGGAAGCAACTACTCCATGCCTCTCTCCTTGTGGTGGTTGTTGGACATTCTTGGCATTCCTTTATAGACATATAACCCCATCATCTCATGGCCTTCTCCTTGTGTGTCTGTGTCCTAATTTCCTTCTTCTTATATGGATGCCAGTCATTGGGTAGGGGCCCACTCTAATTCACTATGACTCCATCTAAACTTGATTACATTTATTAAGACCCTATTTCCAAATAAGGTCACATTCACAGAGAAGTTGCTGTGAGAACAAATATACAAAACTCACTCTCTGTTCCACCTCTCATTTCTGGCCAGTGTCCCTGTTGGTAGAACCTAAATGGAATCCAAAGGGCAAGGAAGCCCATGACAGAGACTGTACTGATCATCTGCTGGAAGTACAGAGCAGGGTAGAGAATGGATTTGTAATGAAAAAAGAAAGGTATCCAGCACATTGGGTGTTTATTTAGTGTCATGAGTGTTTGTCTTTTCAGACCAAGGGCTCAGCTCCTCCCTAGTAGTTGAAGAAAGGCTGCCCTTAGTTCCTTGCCACATGAGACTTTCCACTTAGCTTCATCAAAGTAAGCACACAAGAAGAACCAGGGAGAGAAAATGCCAGCCAGATGGAAGTTGAAATCTCTCATAACCTAACTGTGGAAGTGACAGCTCATCATTTTTCCTGTATTGTATTTATTACTAAGAGCTAGTCAGTAGGTCCAGTCCACACTCATGGGGAAGGAATTAAACCACTCCAATTCACACAAATTTAGGACTTAGGTTTTTGTTTGGTTTTTAATATTACCTTGAGGTTAGAGCAAGAGCATGAAAAAGAAATTAGAGGGAAACTTATGACAGGGCATCTCAGGCCTGGTGCTGTTTCTCCAGCTATTTTCACCCTACGTAGCTTCTTTCCTTGCTTCTTCTTCCAGAGCTCTTCACACCTCATTGGAAGGAGAGATGTGGAGTGATTCAGGAGAGCTGTTTCACTGACAGGAACTACATGGCATTATCCAGAATTAGTACTCATGGAAGACATGAAGTTTTTGGGTATTGGTATGATCTGTGGTATCTCCATTCATTTATTAATTCCACAAATAGGTATAGAACGCTTATCATTTGCCAGGAACTATTCTCAGGGCCAAGGATACATTAGTGAAAAAGAGCCAAGATTCCTTGTCCTTGTGGAACTATATTCCCCAACAATTTATTAAGTGAACGAATTCACAGGAAATGCCAATAAACAGTTTCATTATGCATTCCATTAATACTAATACCATTCAGAAAGTCTCTTCTACCTCACTACAGAAATTCTCTCTATCCTCACACCAGTCCCCAGAAATGCCCAAATACTTGCTCCTCTGTTGGGAGCCAAAAGACCCTCATCCTGACCGCCCAGCCCCCCGGCATAGAACCTAGCCGTTAACAATCTAAAGAATGCAGGAGCAGATAATGCTCCAGGGAATAGTTAACCACAATGTATTAACATACCCGCCGGATAAGGAAGGACCTACTGAATGGCTGTGGACCTGCCCAAGGAGCCCCTCTCCTCCTTGTTCCTCTTTTCACTTCTAACCTTTGAACCCCCTAACCCCATCAAC
Source organism: Cynopterus sphinx (assembly GCA_030015415.1). Lineage (NCBI taxonomy): Eukaryota > Metazoa > Chordata > Mammalia > Chiroptera > Pteropodidae > Cynopterus > Cynopterus sphinx. The sequence continues at coordinate 130,558,013 of CM057380.1, read as the reverse complement.
CAAGGACCAATGAAATTGTAACAAGTATCCCCCTGCCTAGTCAGTCCTGCCCCCCTTTGTTCTTCTGTATAAATATACCCGCTCTGAAATAAAAATATGAGGCTTGATCAGAATACTGTCTTGCCTCCGCTCCTTTTTCTCGCCCGTTTCTCTTTCAGGCTGGACCCTCTTCGAGCCCGCGAATAACTAGGTCCCGCGGGTCGGGACACTCCTCCAGCTAAACACTGCCTTTGTCAGGTGTACTACTCCAGGCTTTACTTCTTCACCTGAGTGATGTCCTGCCCTAGGGAATATACAATGAGTCAGAAGTTGTTGCATCTGGGGAGGAAGATTTGGGAAGTAAGGAGGAGTAGGGCAGACAGCCTCTATATTTACAATATGTCTTTTAATACTATTTGTTTTAATACTTAGTGTATGTATTATGCTAATCAAAATCAAAAGTAATATATTTAAAATCCCTGGGTTCCAACAGAGGCCACATGCCTGATTTAGACTTATATTTAAATTGAATGTTCACTTTGAATATCCAGCTTGCTCTCTCTTTATAAATGCCCACATTTTACACTCCCCTCCTTACTTCCCAAAATGAACAATGAAATCTCATGGACACAGAATAGGCAAAATCAGCTTGCTGCCTGTTTTTGTACAACCTGTGAGATAAGAATGGCTTTTACTATTTTAAATGGTTGAAAAAATTAAAATAATAATATTTTGTGACATAAAATTACGTCACACATAAAGTTGTGTCCACACTCATTTATTTACATTTTGTCTATGGCAGCTATTGTGCTACAGTGGCAGAGCTGAATAGTTGTGACTATGACTCTGGCTAGCAAAGTAAAGAATATTTGCTATCTAGCCCTTTATAGAAAATGTTTGTTAACTCATGACTTAGATGCTTAGTATCGCAGGATGGGTATATGTAGGACCGTCTCTCCTTTTTTAGCACCTTTCTCAAACCATATTCCAGAAATACATGCACATATAAGAAAACACACACTCCAAACTATCAGAAAACCATCTCCCCTGGCTTCATTGTTGAAGTATTTTGTCAAATTTCATCATAGAAATTCCATAGCTGTCTCCACTTCCCAGCATTATGATTTCAGAATCACTAACTTATCATTTCAGTAAGAAAAAAGAAAAACTTATTTAGGACCTGACTGTAAGAAAAGTGGGAATGCCATTTTCCAGTCTTTAGCTTTAACAGTGAGCAACAAGAGGGAAATTATGAACGTGGATAATTCAGAAAAGAAGAAAGTAATTAGAAAAGAGAAATATTCTGATTTTCATTACAAGAGGGTCTATCTCCCCAAAGGCAATACTACTAGCAACCCTAGGAAAATGAAAGATGAAACGTATTTTTTTTTTGTATTTTTTCATCTTTAATTTGAAATCTAGGCCTATTCTTCATAAAATTGATTTTAGAAAGGTAGTTTGGCTTCAAGACTTTCTGAATTTTGGTAGGCCCTGGAGTGGTCCCAACCTGACTTTACCTCTCAAAAAGTGAGCATAAGAAGTTTGGGGTGGGATGAGAGGACAGAAGTCATAAACTGTTCTCTGTCCTATTAGTGTATATCGGGTTTAAAATACTGAAACATTTCCACTCACTTACCTGGGCCTTCTCTGCTTCTCTAATCTGGGAAACAGATGTTGTGAGCCCTCCTTTTAGAGCAGTTCTTCAGGTTATAGTTCAGTTTTCTCTACTGGAGAACTCAGTTCTTTCTCTACCAAAAGAACTCCTTGCTCCTGTTCTGGACTGTGACCTGAAGACCAAATAGCTATTCCTCCCTTCCTGAGGCTTACAGGAAAGGTTAAGTTCTCTTTGTATAGCCACGCTACAAAGTAGGTTCCTGAGACTTCCACTGTCTAGACAGAAAGGCCAGATTCTGACACCTTTCCCTAACACTGCCTACATAGTCCTGATCCACCTTTAGAAGCCTGAGAAGTTGATCTCTACATTTCATTGTCTTGCCTGGAGGTAGACCCATTAATGGGAGGGAGAGCCCTGAATACTAATTTCAATGTTGCTATGCAGTGGTGGGGCCTAGGGACAGTGCCCATTACATCTCAGTTTTTTCTTCTGTGAAACCAGGGAGCTGGCCAAGACCCACTGGCAAGGACAGACCCACAGATCTTCTGACCTACACCATATATGTCTCCCTCCCAAGTCCCCACCCCACAATGGGTAATCACTTCTACTACCAGAGCCATTTAGCACGTTAGGCTCAAAGGCCATATACCTCCTTCTTCCAAGCACTGCGCTGGGTGTCTTCATCTATCAAGGCTTTCCAGGTAGCACTCTCAGGGAGAAACAAAAACCCAAACACAGTCCTGACTCTCCCAGCCCAATGCTTAGGTAAAAACCAAAAATAAATAAAAGTCCTAGGCAGATTCTGGATTCTCAGCAGTGTCAAGGAAAGAGACTTAAGGAATACGCAGAGCCAGCTCAGGAGGGTGAAATTTAGCAGGCTGCCAAATTCTGCCCCAAAACTGTCTCTAGCTCTGCTCTCACCATTTCTCATTCTTCTGTGCCTCGTCAATAAGGGGCACAACAGCCTTTCCTTTCGGAGGTAAACAACTGCAACAGCATCTTCAAGGGCAGCAGCATCTCGCGTCCCGCCTCGGACTCCAGACACTGGAGGCCCAGAGACTGTGTTTCCCACGAGCCACCCCTCCGGGCTTCCCGTCCCGAACGGTCTCCCCAGGGGCGCGCGAGCTCTGATGGTCAGCCAGCCAGACGCGCGAGGGCGGCGAGGCAGGGTGTAGGTGGGACCGGTCAGTCTCAGCAGCCTTCGGAGTACAGGACGGGGGTGTGCAACGAGGTGCGAATTCGCCCCCGGAACCCCCTGGAGGCGCCCGGTCCTTCTCCAGCGTCCCTTATGGTCGCCCTGGGCCGCCTCGCGTTCCCTCTGCTGAGGCCTGTGGCCCCTCGAATCCACAGCATGCATCCCCTCGGTCTTAGGGTAGGAAGAAGGGGTCAGAGCCCCAGGAAAGGGGCTTTGGCGAAACTTCCTGGATATTACTCGTGCAGTTTGCATAACCTTAGTTTTTGCGTAGCAGGCGGGGAGAAACTGAGATAAGCGGTCAACTGCTCAGCCAGTCGGAGTGCAGAACTGATGTTGCAGCCCCTTCCAAGGGGCAGGGGCCGTAACTGCCTCGTTACCATCGCAACTATCCAGGACTAAAATTCCAGTCCCTTTTTGTTTCCAATTCGCAAGCATCGGTAGAGGCCCACCAAACAGATGAAGTAAAGAGGACAGTCGGTCAATCCATAAATATTTACTAAACTCCTGCGTTGTGTAGGCAACATACTAGACACAGAAATAAAACAGTAAATAAAACCCTGCCCTTGCTCTCAAGCAGACTATTCTAAGACAGAAGTAGTGATTGTTGTGATGTGTACTGTGGCAATAAAATGCAGGGACTTCTAATCCAGGCTGTTGACATGGAAAGAGGGAGAGTCAAGGAAAGATACCCAGAGAAGTGATGGGTGTGAATTTTAATCCTGAAGTGTCCTAGATTAGGAAAGAACTTCAATCCTCATCACCTGTACGCAAAATGAAAGTCCAGATGGATTAAAAACTAAACATTACAAAAAGTAAAAGTATTAAAAGAAAATATAGAATACTATTTTTTATGATCTAAGATAAAGTCACAAAGCTAAGTCATAAAGGAGAAGAATGATAACACTGACAACATAAAAATTAGGAACTTATCAATCGCATAAGAAGATACCATAAACAAGGTTAAAAGACAAGGAAAAAATATCTGTATTATGCATGAGAGATATCAACATCCAGATGTCTGTGTCCCCTGGCCTAAAGTACCTGGAAATGTGCCTGTAGACAAGAGTTGGGTTTATAGCTGCAACAAGGGAGACAGTGCACCATGGTGAATCTGTGGGACATCTCAGTAAGAGGGGGTTAAGGAGATCGTTTAGTGATTTGGACTTGTGTTAGGTTTGGGAAGAGTCTGTCAGAAAGTGGGGCAATTCTATGATTGGATATCTTTTTTTTTTTAATTAATTAGTTTCAAGTATACAGTACATTGGTTGGACATCTATATAGTTCGTAAAACGGTTCCCCCCTGACTCTGCATCTGCTAGATTACTTGACTCCATTATATCTGGATCTCTGCTCTCTCTTTTCTTTTCTGTTTCTTTGTTTTCCCATTTTATCTGCCGTTCAGTGTCTATTTCTATGTACTAAGCAAAGCTCCTACATCTCCTGGTCTTATTAGTGTGGATTTGTGAAGTAGGTGTCTGGTGGCACAGTCCTGAGATGGGTCAGCTTCAGGCCAAATTTAGCTCAAGCCTCTGCCCTGCCAGGGCCACCTGTTATGATTCAGCAAGCAATCCACAGATTCTGTGCTTATAGTTGCCTCAAAAGACCACGCCAGAAACTAAGGCCAGCTGCCTTCAGTGTGAGTCTAGGCTCTACTCAGCAAGGAGCACCTGACTCGCTGAAGATAAACCTGAATGTGGCTTCGATGAGGACTCGAGTTGGGGTAGGCAGGGTTTCAGGGAATCCTCTGGGCAGCGTGACCTCTGTTATCCAGTCTGATGACGTCATGGCTATGGCAGTGCTGTGTTGGCGCACTGAGAGGCAGGAAGGCTCAACAGGGAACAATGGACACGGCTGGCACTTCTGTACAAATTAAATCTCCCCCTGGCCCTCACTCTGACAATGTCTTTCTGTAAGTCCCTGGTTCCCCTGTACGCAGCCCAATAAGCACTGTCTGTCACCACGAAAATCTGCTTATGGATGCAGCCCCTTTAAGAGGCTTCTGCTGCTGCTGCAGCTTCCATCTCAGCTGCTCCAGACCAAATCACCTGTGTCCTCACCCCGTCCTACCTTCTGCCATTGCAGGGTGCTTTCTTGGATTTCTCCCTAGTTGTATGGCTTGTTCGTCTAGATCTCAGGTGATTTTTCCTTGTTTGTTCCTTGTTTCCATCACAATTTTGATTTGGTCGCCAGAGGGATGAACAGAGCTTCTATCATCTACACCATTTTGGTTCTTCTCCTGATATGATATCTTAATTGCTACCTAGGAGGCAGAAGGAATCAAATAGAAAAAACTGCAATTGGTAAAGCAGCAGCAGCAGTCCCTCATGTTAGCTGGGAGAGAGCTCAACATAAAGAGCAAAGCAAAATTATCTGTTATAATTTTGAATGAGAAACATCAACTATGTGGTTTTTATAAATGGAATGTAATGGGGAAGAAAAAAATCTAGTCTTAGTATCCAGGCACTGATTTGACACAGTTATGCTATAAGTTGTTCTCCTTTTGGATATACACAATTTCACAAGAACATCCACTTCAGACAAGATCATGTACAACTACAAAATGCCAAATATTGCCCTGTCACCTAAATAAACAACTGCTACTTCTTTACCTATTACAGCTTTCCTTTTTCTCTAGTTTGCTCTCCTTATTGATAAAATTTTTAGCTACCCAATCACAGAGTTGCTCCTGCTTTTTGATAATACCAAATCTAGAACCTCAGCTTCCTTATACTCTCTGCAAACTTACCCACCCAAAGCTCAGAATAAGTTCTTTCTAACATCCTCTTATTGAGACACCCCTCAACTCTCCATGGTGTCTGTTTTCCCTTGTTAAAGTGAGCACTAGATCTCATTTGTTTAACTGGAGGTATTCCTGTGGTCTTCGACTGAAGGGCATTGACAGTAGCATAGATATAAAAGTAATAAGTGGTAAATTTCAATATTTATTGAGCCTACACAATACACAAAGCAATGTGTTAGGTTCTAGGGAGGATTCGTGCCAAAGAGTTCATAATCTATTAAGGCTGCAAAATAAATATACTAATAAGGCACAAAATGCTTGGGTTTTAAGAAGCAAAGGTTATATTATGCTGAAGAAAACAAGATAACTTCATGAACAGGTATATTTTGAGATTTGTCTCAAAGTAGAGGAGGGTTTATGATTTCTACATGTGTAAGTGATGAAGATATTAAGAGCTAAGGCAAAAAAATGTACTGTATTTGCTTTCTTAAACTATAACAACACTCTCTTAAAGCTCTGTTTAAGTGCTCTACAAATATTAGCATTCTTATTCCTCATAACACCCACATTTTATAGAAGGAACTGAGAGAGGCTAAGTCACATGCCCAAGGTCACACAGCAAATAAGTGACAAAGCTGTTATTCAAATCCAAGTTTTCCTGACTCTAAAGCCATGTTCTTAACCATTCTAACAGTGCAAACCAAGCAAATCTGCCTTGATGTTTCACGGTGTTGAAGTAACAGCAATTCAAGCCAATTAAGTACTGGGATCAATCAATGTTGTTAAAAAGAGGCAAGCAAGCAGACAAACCAAAAAAACTCAAACTAAAAAACAGAAAGAAAAGAAATAAATTAGTAGGAATAAGAATATTGTGATGTCTAATACTTAGAAGAGTTCTAGGTACTTGAGGCTATCAGTAGCCAAGTTACTTTCTAAGGCAAATTTATCTGCTGAATTTACATTGACCAGGTCCATCATGGTTTACCCGGTGACAATCAATGTCTATCCACTCTGATTGGAAGGGCCCTTCATGGGAAGAAGGAGGCTAGCTAAGGAAACAATTTACTTCTGAACATGGAAGTTATCAACAGAGTAACTCAAAATGCTGGTCCAAAATACATATAAGAATTATGAAAGAGAAAGGTGGTATAATTTCAAGCCAAATAAGGGCTTCAGAATTTTTACTGGCTGTAATAGGCTTTAATGCAGGAGATAAGGTTTGTAAATGCTGTTAAATATTTGAGGGAATTTAATTTGTCATATTTATAAGCTTAAAAGAGCACTAAATCTAAGAAGCAGCAAGTAAACTTTTACCACAAAATCTAGGTTGAATTAAATTTTTATAACTTTGCTGGTAAATATTAATTAAAACACAAGTCATAGTGTTAACCTTCCTTAATACACACAATACAAATGCCCCTCAGACATTAAATCCACTGACACCAGGAGGACAATAGGTGATTTGGAAATTTGACATTTTTCCTTCTTCCAAGGATTTTTGTCCTTACTGTGTAATGTCTGTGTTGAGATTGTAATGTGAATTACATCAATTCAACATGAATTAAAGAATTAATGTAATTAGCATGAATTACATTGAATTATTTGACTTAATCTGACTAGCCAAATGTAGAGTACAATAAGAACCAGTACTTCATGGACCCCAGAAGAGGCAAAACCCTGGTGAAAAAAATAGGACTTTGCTACTCACTCCATTAACCCCACTATGTGCCCTGTCCCAGTCATAATCCTCTCTCCTCCCCACATATAACCATTGTCCTGACTTTTGTAGTAATTACTCCTTGCTTTTTCAAAATAGTTTTATCATTCAAATGTGCATCCCTAGTCACTATAGTTTAGCTTCATTCATTTAAAACATATCTATGACTTTTAAGTCTCTTTTAACCTATTGAGTTATCCCACATTTTTTCCCCTCATAATATATATGCTCAGAACCCAGACCCATTTGTCCTGTAGTTTCCACAATTTATATTTTACTCATTGCATACGCATGTCTAATTTAACATGTTCCTTCATCTTCTGTGTTCTCTGTAAGTTAGCGTTTGGGTCCATACTCAGGTTTATCCAGATATGTAAAGGTATATGTGGTGTTTGGCAAGACTATAGGAGGCAAGTAACATCTAGCAATCTCTAAAGCTTGGTGCATAATTCATTGGGAGTTTCAAAATGGTGATATTATTTCCATTTTTTATGTGTTAGTTGGAATACTTTAATAAAGATACACTTCATCTATTTTACCCACTACTTGGATATGCAGTGGTATAGTTCATATGCGAAAGGCTGGATAAATGCTTGATCTTATCTTTTTATTTAAAATTAAAAGTGTTTAAGATAATGAGTTGTTTCCCTATTATCTTCTGTGAATGACTAATTGTTTCCTTTTAAAATACCATTACAAATTCATGGATTTCAATATATTTGAGTTTCAATCTATGATATTTCTTATCCTTACTGATGCTTAAATGATCCCTTCTCTGGCCAGCGAAGCATCTTCATATTGGCTCCTGAGTCCATTTGACATGACCCTAGTGGTCTTTGAGAGCTTCCAAACTATCTGGTGTGTCAAGATATTCTAAGCTTATCCTGTACATTTCCTGCCCCAGACCTGGAATTGGCCACTTCTCTAAGAAGCCATGGGTTTTTCTAATGTGAAATGGTATTTCAAGACCACACAGTACAGAGCTGGGGACGGTCATTGCTACTGTGTTTTTTTTTTTATTCTTTTGCTCATTGTTTTTAGGAATTTGGGGGGACATAGCAGTTATGTCACCCAAAATGCCTACATTAGTAATCCTGATTCTTAAGAATTTAGATGAGATGTGGGGTTAAAATATCTCATAATCACTAATTTGTTTCAGCCCACATAGTCTCCAAATAACAATACTAAGATTACTACCATAATGATTCTTAAAAACACTAAACATTTTGAGCACAAACTATCAGTTTAGCTCTGCCTGTTTTGAATTTCACATATATGGAATCATGAAGTACGTACTCATGTCTGACTCTTTTCACTCTATGTGATGTCTTATCAGAGGTCTTTTTCTGTTGTTATATAATGTTCCATTGTATAACTCATTAAAACATGAACAATTCTTTAGAAAAGTCTATCTGGTTCAAGTTCAGTGATCATATATCACTCAGGATAGAGGTCCAAGCATCTGGTCTCAGAGACGACGTAGTTTGTGCTCTGACTTTTTGAATCAGACTCTAGATCCTAAGCAGTGTGATGATACAAACTGAACTTCATTTTCATGAACTCCATTTACACGTCTCATTCCTTTTCATCTCTGAACTAAAGTTAAGAAAGAGAGATATTAATAGTATTTTCCCACAGTCTCAAGCCTTGGTCAAACCAATTATGATTGGTGTAGTACAAGTTTCCATAATCTTATTTTAGCCCTGAGCCTTTAGGAAGCCATATCATCAGAGAACCATATAGTGTTAAAAGGAAGAACCTTGAAAATCAACCATTTCTGTGGGATCAAGCCTGTGGTCTCTAAACCTCTTCAATATAGACTCTTTAGGCATCTTCCCACCGGCCTGTAACTTTTCAGATAAAGGTTATTTCACCTTGGGTCTCTTGTAGTCCCTAATCTCACAATATTCCAGAGACTGCCCCTCTGTCTCCTTGAGATTGCTTTCCCTGCAGAGAGACTGCCTTGACACTTGGGGCCTGAGTGAGGCCAAAAAAAATTCTTGAAGGAGGGAGACACAGCTTGCCTATTGCCCAGATTGTCTCTATTTAAGTCTCCATTGCTCTCATTCTGATCATCAAGTACATTCCCAAGAGCAGTGATTCTCAAACTGTCTGCATTGACAACCTCTCTACATTTTTAAAAATTATTGAGGGTCTTCTAAAAAGACTTTTGTTCTGTGTTGTACACACACATATATTTGTGTAAACATGTATCTATATATATCAACATAAATAACAGTTTTCATAAAAAATAATTTTCTAAGAGTGGCATTTTCATTTATGTCTTGATTTAAGAGGAGACTGCTTTTTTATTCAACCTGCTGTAATGTGTTGCCATGTTTAAAGGATATGAAAAAAAATGCAGCCGCACACAGATAATGTAGTTGGAAAGGAGAGAAGCATTTTAGTAGTATTTTTAGATAATTGTGGATATTCTTTAATACTAAAACTAAAAAAGGTAGTTTCTTAAAGGTTAGTTGCAATGTAAATTCTTCAACCATATCAGTGAATTTTTCATGCTTTACTACATTAAAAACCAATGATCTTTCTCGCATTTGGAATGACTCTTTCACCCATACTTACATTGTAAACTTACATTGTAAAATTGTAATGCATTGGCTATTTGGAAAATATTAGTTCATTGAGTTAGGCAGGTCTTCCATACACTAATGGATTTTACTAACTAATGTCCAAAAGTCACAATTGTTATTATCACAACTGATTTTATCATTGGCAATAAATCCCATAAGTTGTTTTATTTGAAATTATAGAATAATTTTGTTCATTTTTGAGAAAATGTTTACCAAATACGCAATTTTGAAAAAGTGGCTAGTTCAGCTTGCAACTCAAACAATTGCACAAAAGCTCTTCCTTGAGACAACCACTAAACTTAAGCACAAAGCGGAAGGGCTTTATGCATACTTCCCATTTTGCCACACAAAATATTAAAAAGAAGGTACTCAAGAGTTGAAATTTAATAAAATTATAATTTTTTTTGCTTCACAAATATATCCAAAATGAAATTTTCTTTCCCTTCTTCTTAATGAGTGTGTAGTGGTAAAGAATATAGTATCTTCTACTGTAGTTTGGTGCCACTGCTTTGATTCATGTTCAGAGGCCAGAAGTTTTACCCACTGTTGGTTTTGTACTATCACAGTCAATGTTAACACAGGTTAATAATGTCTTAGAGTTATTATGAAAAGTTTTGACCTCATGATATTCCCCTGAAATTCTTGGCTTCCCCAGGGGTCCAGGGACTACATTTTGAGTATTACTGCCCTGGAGAATAGTAAGGTCTTTTCTTTTTTTCTCTAATCCTTCTCATGCAGAGAACATAGTAAGCTTTAGTCAATTATTTTGTATCCCCTTTTTGAGGGGCAGGGTGCAGTTGCTCATCAAGTTATATGCAAATATAGTATTTGATTTGCAACCCACAGAAGAGATTTTAGAAGCCATCTGGACCAATAAGTAGTCATTTAAAAATATTCCACTGACTTCTAGCCTAAATGCTATAATTTGAATCATTTTTCCCCTATGTGCTGTATTTCTTTGTCTGCTTTCAAGTATTTTCTTCATCTTTTGGTTTTAACCACTTTATAATGTTTCTGTCTATGGTTTTAAGTTTATCTATTTGGGTTTTGCTGCGATTCTTGGGTCTGTAAATATATGCCTTTCACCAAATTTGAGGTTTTCAATCATTATTTCTTCAAATATAGGCATTTTTTTTTCCTGCTCTAATCTTTTCTCCTCTTCCTCTGGTCATCTATAATATAAATATTGATCCTTTTGATATTGTCCCACAGGCATCTAAGCCTGTTTTCAAAATTTTTCACTTTTTCCTTTCTCTTGTTTATATTGGACACTTTGTATCTTTAAGTTCAATGACTCTGTCTTCTGTCATCTCCATTTATTCTGAGTCCCTACAGTAAACTCTAAAATTTCTGTAATTAGGTATTTCAATTCTAAAATTTGTTTGATTCTTTTTTCATAACTCCTGTTTCTTTTCTGAGAATTTCTATCTTTCCATTCATTTCAATAGCCCTGACTTCTTGGAACATGGTTATAATAGCCGCTTTAAAGTCTATGTCTGATAATTTTGACATTTAGGTCATCTTGGGATTGGTACTGTGGTTTACTTTTACTTTTGAGAGCTTTTTAACTATTTAGTTAGTTGATTATTTTTGAATCACTTCTTGGACATTTTGAATATTGTGAGAGTCTTGATCCTGTTTAAATCTTCTGGAGAATGTTGATTTATTTTTTTCAGGAAGCAGTTAACCTAGTTTTGTTTCATTGTTTCCTGTGGGTTGTGGTTCCAGTTTCAATTTAGTTTCCAAGGCCCTTGTGGTACTGTTATGGTCTTCCCCTTTTGTGTACCCCCTCAGCAGCCAGTCTGAAACCTTGGGAGCAGTACATTATAATACAGTGTTTATTTAAAGCCTTCACTCTGCTGATTCCAGTCAGTTTCACACATGCACAATGAGGGGGTGAGATTAGAATTCTTTCTCCGGTTCCCTCATCTCCTTGATCCTCTGCTTACTTTCTGCCTCCCAGGGTTCCCTAGTGTTCTGGCTAGAAAGCCAAACATTAGCTTCCCTCTACTGTTGCCAAGGTTCTGCTATGCAGAACCTGTCATAGCCACATAGTGAGAAGAGGGAATGGCTCTACCTCTTCATTGGCACTGCTTTAGGACAGAAGGAGGAAACAGGGCTTTGTCACTGAGGGGCCACCTCACTGCTGGTGGGGAAAGAGAGGGACACATATTCTTTGCTGGCACTTCCTTGATGTAGAGTAGGGAGAGTCCACAAGGCAATGATCACACAGTCTGCTTGGTGGGGAGGAGGAGTGCTGCTTGTTTTCTGGTAATCGCCTGTGGTAGGAGGGGTAAAAATCAGAAGGTTCCATCCCACAGTCCTCCCACTCCCGTTTTCCAGTCCTGTAGCCTGAGAGAGTGGGTTTTTGTTGGGGCTTTTTCTGTCTGGGCCCTTGGCAGTACTGGTTTTCAGGTTGCTCTAGGATCCAGGCTGGGACACATATGGGGTAAAACAGAAAACCCAAGGAAGTTTCAGTCTAGTCTACCTGTTTTTATTTACCTTTCAGAGTCTTCTGATAGCTGTTTTATGCATTTTGGTCCAAGGATTTTAGTTGTGGTAGATGTCATTAGTAAGGGAGCTATCAAGTAGAGGGTAATTAGACTATTTGATCTAGAAAAGGGGTCTCATTATCTGTTTTTATTAAAGAATAACCTTTATCACTTTGATAGGTGAAAACTTGTTACTTATTTATTATTTTTATAATTTAGGGAAGAGCATGTTTTTATATATTAACTACTATTTTAGTTTAAACTTAGCTTAATTTTGGAATTTACTTAGTGTTTAATTTAGGAATAACTCTTAGACTTTTTGGGTAGAATTTTTCTGCTTGCTTTTTAACTCTTGTTTTAATTTTTAATGAAGAAAAGTTTAAGATTTGTATATAATCAACTGTAATTTCCTTTTGACTTCTTCCATTATTTTTATGCTTAGAAAATCTTCCTTCTGAAGTCAGATAAATACTCATATGAACTTTTCTGTTTTCATTTTCCATGTTTAACTCTTTGATCCATCTTAAATTTATTAGTGTGTAGTAAAACACAAATATTTTGTTTAAAATTTTCATGTTGCTAAGTATTCTATATATTTCTCATTAAAAATTATTTCTAATTTCTTAAAAGTTAGGTATACTGACAAACAGAAAAGCTCCAGGGTTTTTTTAAAAAAATAGATATATGGCGATTTTAAGATTGGGCTTCACCTAAAAGATGTAAATTTGTTTTTCAGGTCGAATTTAGTGAAGAGCCCACTGTTGCAAAATTCCTGTGAAAAGAGGGCTCCTTTTTAAGTCTAGCCCAATCAGGAGACAAAAACCACACCATTATTTAAACAAAGAAAGTTAACATAAAGAATTTATAAGCAAGAGGGGAGTAACAAGGAAGGACAAACTTGGAATGTGAGTTCAGGCCTTGATGAAGAACATATGGTTACAGCCCACTGGATGGAGGATAATTTTGCTGGTTTTCCCAGGGCAAAGCTGATCTACAGTCACTGGGCAAGCAGGAATAACCTTCTGAGGTGCTGGTAAACCACGGCTGCTAGGTAGATTTGCAGAGGGAGTCAAGCATGCCATTGTAGGCTCTCCTGGAACCAGGAGTTGGAGAGACACCCCTCTGCAGGAGTCTAGCACACTTTTATGTACAACTTGGGCCAGAACAAGCAGCTCAAGGCAGCTATATGGCACAAAGGTAGGGTAGCCAGCTATTTAGGACGCTAGCCCTATAGGAACCCTGAAAGGTGCAAGCTTGGAGCTGGTCAGAGGACTGTGGGAACTGCAACCTGTATCAGGTCACCTCTGAGCTACTTTTCTGAGAAAGGTTAGCGGTCATCCCTGTTAGGTCACTAGTGTGTGCACTCCTGGAAGCTGAGGAGAGGGTACATGGAGCACTGACCTAGGCTGAGGCACAGACCTGTCCTTTTTGGAACTCCTGGCTATACCACTGCTTCCTGAGTCAAATTTGGAAAAAACTGCATAGTGACCAAATGAAGAAAATTGTCCTGGAGGCACTTAGCAGTGGAGAAAACTGGGCTAGCCAAGTACTGGAGTTAAAAAATAATAATAAAAAAATTTAAAAAACACGATCTTTTAGTGGCTGAAAAAACTTATTTTGCAAAGGGCCAGATGTAAATATTTTGAGCTTTGTGGGCCAAGAGACAAATTGAGTATGTCATGTAAGTACTTATGTAACATGAGATAAAAATCCTGTCTTGCCTGCCCTATTTGTCAACCAAGAAGTATATAGCCAGACCAAGAGACTACACAAATGGGAGAAATATTGCTCCATGTGGTCCTGCCTCTCCACCTGGCAACTCTTCCACGGTACACTGTGCCTGTGCAGATGCATCAGTCCCCTGTCCTTGGAGCGCCTCAGGGTCACAGTACTCTGCCTTGATTTAAAGACTTGCAGCAGATACAGTGAATGTTTGTAGATACTCTTGATTCAGAGCTGTGATTATGGTGATAAACTTCCTCCTGCTCTATAATAGAGAGAGATGAGGGGAGGAGGGTCAACCTTAGAGAAAGGGAAACCTAGCACAGTGTTGCAGCTAAGAATTCAGGCCTTAGAATTAAGCAGACTTTGAATCCAATTAAAATTAAGTAAGTTTTGAATCTGACTGCTGTGTGACTACTTACAGCTGTGTCATTATTATGGTATCTGTCCTTCACACCTTGGCCCTATGCTGCCTTTCCAGTTTCATCTCCTGCCACTTCCCTTCTCATTGTCTACTCTTCCCCCACCACCTAACACTTGTGTTTTAACCAGATGGAACTACCTGGGAGCTTGTTAAAAGGTAAAACCCCTGGCTCCATCCCAAATCTAATTATGAGAATTTGCACTTAATGAAATGCACATAAACATTTAAGAAGCACAGGTCTAAGCTACTTCCTGGAACTTTGATTCCTGGAAGAAACTGTGTCACAATCCTCCCTGTGACTGCTGAGCATATGTGAATGTCCTCTGGATAAGTATGATATGCTTTGCAATTTTAAGTATTCTATGAAAATTCTTTGAGTTATTCCCAAACTAAGCTGTGTCCAAAATAAGAGGTCCTTAAGCAACTGGCTTCCTTGATCCCTTCATTCCCAGCCCTTTGAAATTCATCTTGCTTCTTTCTCCTGTTTTTCTGGGGGTTACTACCTGAATCCAGAGAGTCTTCTCACCAGGGAAGGGCTTAAGCAAACTCAATCAAATGCCTGCTATGTATAATGAAAGATTGTGTTAGGTACAGCATGGACATAGAAATCCAAAGACTATCTGGTTCTCAGGGACCTTTTTATTTAGTTGGAAAGACATAAATGATCAGAGTAAAATAATTTAATGGCTTATATTTGGGTAGGATTTTGTCACCTACCATCACCTTCTCTGAACCTTTGCAAAAATTCTGTGATGTTGGTAGGAAGGGATTATTAACTTTAAAATAAATATATAAGAAGTCATATCCAAAGATATTCAGGGATTTATCAATGTCACATGACTGTTAAAGAGCTAGAATATGTATCCATGTTTTCTAGCTCCAAGTCTGTTTTTTTCTTTTTTTCAGTATTGTGCCACATTGTACCCTTTAATACAAATTAATTTAAAATAAAGAAAAAGTAGTATAGGATTGCAAAAGTAACTGTAATAGGAGAGAAATCATTTGACTGAAAGAGTCTGAGGAGGCTTCAGTGAAGATAGGATTTAGCAGGACTTTGAACTATGAGCAGGATTTGTCTGGGCAGAAAAGGGGACAGACAATCCAAGAAGAGGAACTAGAGAAAGAACAGCACAAAGTCTGTTCAAAGAATGATTAGGCCAGTGTTCTTAGGCATTTTGGAATCTGGTACAGTCCCATTGAATGAGGCATCTGAACTTCCTAGGTGGAAATTATTGTTTAGTGTAGAGGAACCACAGTAGTTTTTTCCTTTGCTTCATTCTCTTGCACAAAATCCATGGAGCAGAGTCATAGAGACATGACTACAGATATCTAACTAGCAGAACCTAAAGGTGGGTATTTCCAGACTGGATTGTTTTTATAGACTACCACATTTACTTTTTAAAGGCATTGTTTGACTTATTTTGGATAGTTGGGAAGAGCATCTCTCAGGGAAACGTGGGTAGATGGTATGTATACATATACTACTTTGCATAGAAAACTAGTGAACTTCAAAAAGCGATTGAGATCAAGATCAATGATAAGTGTGAGCATAAGAGCAGGGAACAACAAAACGCTGGAGATTATAAGGGTGATTTTTCAGGATGAATAGGTGTGGAATATCTGGATTGGTTTAGACCTAGAAGGAAGTGGCCTGATAGGTTATTAAAAGCTAAAGGAAATAAGAAAAGAAACGAAAAGAGGAAAGGAAAGAGAGAGAGGGAGAGAGGGAGGGAGGGAGGGAGGAAGGAAGGGGGAGAGAGAGAGAGAGAGAGAGGAGGAGGAGGAGGAGGAGGAGGAGGAGGTGGAGGAGGTGGTGGAGGAGGAGGAGGTGGCGGAGGAGGAGGAGGAGGAGGAGGAGGAGGAGGGAGGAGGAGGAGGAGAGAGAGAGAGAGAGAGAGAGAGGAAAGAAAGAAAAAAAGAAAGAAAGAAAGAAAGAAAGAAAGAAAGAAAGAAAGAAAGAAAGAAAGAAAGAAAGAAAGAAAGAAAGAAAGAAAGAAAGAGAAAGGAAAAAGAAAGGAAGAGAAGAGAAAAAAGAAAAGAAAAAAGGGAAAAGAAGAAAAAAGAAAATGCACCCACCACACGGTCGGGTGTGTCAGCCCCCCTACTGGGGCCTCGGCTAGGCCCCCCTTTGTGACGTGACACAGCCTTAGCTTACTTACTGGTGGGCGAGGCCCCAAACCAGCGGGCCCCGCGGAGGGCGATGCGGGGCCATGGCTGAGGCAGCCGAAGTGCGTGCTGAACCCCAAGCCCCTGGCGTCCAGATCCAGCAGCAGCCCGCTGGAAAAGTCCTCGGGGGCCCGCCCAGGCGGGGCCCCTGCTCCGTGCTCCAGGTGTCCCAGCTGCTTCTCAGGGCCATCACCTTGCACAAAGGGCTGACTCTGGCCACGCTCAAGAAGGAGCTGGGGAATGCTGGCTACCAGGTGCGCAGGAAGTGGGTCCGCCGCTCCGGGGAGGCGCCCAGGTCCGATGTGAAGGGCACCCTCCTCCGGGTCAGCGGGAGCAACGCCGCCGCCGCCGGCTACTTCAGGGTCTGGAAGGTTCCGACGCCCAAGAGAGGGCCAGGACGCCCACGGCTGGAGGAGCGCGCCCGCTCCGCGAGGGGCACGGCTGCAGGGCCGCGGGGCCCACGGAAGCCCCGCGCGCGCCGCAGGGCGGCCACGCGCCGCAGGGCGGCCACGAGGGCCACGAGGGCCACGAAGGCCACGAAGGCCAAGGAAGCCTGGCGCCGGGGCGCGAGGGCGCATGGCGCCGCGAGGAGAAGGCCCCGGGCCAAGGCCCCGGCGCGTTCCAGAGCCAAGGAGGAAACGAGGGCCAAGGGGGTGGACGAAGGGAGGGGGTGTGCCTTGAAGGACGACAGGCCCAGGAGCCGAGAGAAGAGGTCAAGGGAAGAAGAGAAGCGTGACCCTGAGAAGCCGATGAAGCGGACCCTGCAGAGGTCAGCCTCAGTTAAAATGGACCCGAGGCCTGCTCGCACGAAGTCGTGCGCTAAATCGGAAAGTCTTCGGAATGCAGCAGCCGGGAACCCCTAGCGTGGGAGCAGCTTCCCTCCCTCCCGGCACACAGATGCCTTTCTCTCTAAGGCTCCAGTCAGAGCAGCTCTCACCCTCCTGAAATGAACACACTATTCACAAAGCCTTTCCACCACTGCATTGTGTCTGTTCCTTCTTTGCTGCACCTGGAAAGGGGGTAGGTGGTGTTGAGGTGAGTGAGGCCTGTAGCAGGGGCAGAGGGGATGAAGAGAGAAAAGGGAGTTGAAATTCTATTCCTGCTACAAGACCCAGGAAAATGCCTTTCAGGTGAAAACAGAAGAAAACCAGCAACTTCATGGGATTAGACAGAAGTGTTGAATTAGTTAGACACCCTAACAAATCCTGAGTGTTGGGGAGAAGGGCATCCATCCTTTGGGGCAGGAGAAGAGTGGTCACCACCCCTGACCAAAAGTGTTTTTACCTGAAATTCCTTTTAGGAAAAAGCCCCTTCTCCCAGAATTGATTGTAATGGGTTTGTAGTTTTTGTCCTGTTTTAGGGGTGGCTCCATAGTGTAGGGGTTAGCACGTCAGCTTTACACATAGAAGGTCATGGGTTTGCACCCCAGGTGGAGCCACAGACTATACATACCCTGGGTGTGCCAGGCCCTCCAAGTGCGTGGAGAGTGCTCAGGGGGCACCAGGCCCCTGGTGCATGCTGCCAGCATGTGGGAGGAGACACCACACCTTCAGAATTCCAGTTCTTAAGGGAAACACAGGTCAGGGATAGAAGTGTGTGTTGGGGGTGGGAATTGAGGGGAAAAAAAAACTTTTTTATGTTACTCCTTTGTTAAATGAGTGTATGAAGCATCTAGCACAGGATTGGCTTGGCACAGGGTACGTGCTCATCGCTGAGAGTTAAATGAGTATGAATAATTTTTAATAGAGTAATAATGTGCTACAGCAGAAAACTACAGGATCAGTACTTAACAAGACCAGGATTCTAGTCAAAATTCTGCCACTCTGACCTTAGCTATTATTACTTCACCATTCCTTGTCTTGATTTTCTTCTCTGTAAAACAGTTGGGATTGGGCTAGGATGACTTTAGGTGATTTTTAAGTGTCAGTAAAATGATAAGAGGGACTTAAATATGACATAGTGACAAAATTCAATAAGGGCATTATCAACTGGGAAAGTACGAACCCTTAGAGAATATTATAATTTATAGAATGTATATCCGATATATAAAGAGATGTGGAAGGTTAGAGAATAAATAGCTGGTTCTTTTGTTTGCTTTAACAACATGTATTGAGCACTGTATACCAAATATGGAGCAAATGTATGATTCCTTTTCTGAATGCAGGGGTTAAGAACAGCATGGGAGTAGATCTCATGGGCCATGACAGGACTCAGAAATGGTTCCTAGGGAGCGAAACAGTAACTGATTCAGGGAAATGACTTGCTCTTTCCAGCTGAAGCCAAATAAGTGGGGAGAAGGGAAGCACCTAGAAGGTGCTTTTTACTTGTGAAAAGAGGTGAGAGTGAAGGTGGGAGGTAGGAAGATGTTAAAACAGCCTGGAGAGCTTTTGCATAATACAGTTGACCAAGCTTTTCCGAGGAGAGTCTGATAATTTCTACAAAGAGGAACAAAGAATGTCTACTTAAAAAAAAAAAAAAAGTGATGCTAGGAACAAGGAATGTTTACTTAAAAAAAAAAAACAAGTGATGCTAATATTTCACCCTTTCAAAAATAAGAATCACTGCTTTAAGCCTATGCAAAGTTAGGTAACAGCAAATCTATAGATGATTTGAACTTTGAAATTTTCCCCAGCTTTAATTAGGTTTATTGTGCCCTTGAATTGTGAGTGGCAGAATGGAATAAACAGAATCAATAATCAGAATAGGGAGCCATCCAAAAAGAGGCAGTAAGAAACACTACTGAACACAATTAGAACAAACAACCAAATGCCTTTCTGATAGCCACACATATTGCCCCTTTATAGTCTCAGATATTTTTACCTAAAGAACAGATGGTCTAGAATTTGAAAGCCCTTTCCATAAGACTGCACAGAAAGGACACCGGCAACAATTTGCTTTCTTGATTTCCTCATCCTACTTCTTTTTGTATTATGATGATTTCTTCATGTAAGTAAACTTCTTTCATTCACTAGTAAATTTATCAAGCTTATAGTGTCAGACCCTGACCTGATATATTAACAATGATCATTTCAGATTGCTTTTTCGTTGCTAAGCTTTAGGGTGGCCATACTCCTATGAAACAGAAGAAATAACTGTTAACTCATTGGTAGGCTATCCAGATTATCTAGATCATAATCCTAGCTGGGTACTTCAGTGGAACGAATTCCCAAGAATAGCTAATCTCATCCCTAGTATTCACTATGACTAAGTGCCTGCAAAATGCTGGGCCCTTTGCTGACAATAAAGATGGATAAAACATAATCCCCACTTTTCATTGCTCACATTCTAGTGGTGTATTTGGATATTTAATTTAAATCTGAGCAAATGGAACATCCGTGACCACAATTCTTTGTTCTTTTATCTCAGCTGCTTAGTGCAATGATGATCATTGAATTGTTGGACTTTAGAGGGCATCTAATGAAACTTAGATGCCCCCAGCATCGAACATTCAATGGCTGTTGAAAAAACATAATAGAAATACAAATGACCTTTGAAAATATGAAAAAGGTGCAATATTACTCATAAAAGAAATGCACATTAAAACAATAAGATAGCAGTTTTAATCCAAAATGTGTGAGAACCTACTCCACTGGTGAGGCTGTGGGGAAAAGGGCACTCACATACTACTAGTGGGTGTGTAAATCTCTGCCACCCAATGGAGGGAATTTGGCTTGCCAAATTGTAAATGCAAATATCCTTTGACCCAGCAGCACTACTTTTAGGAATTTATCTTTTAGATATGTCTTAGATATTTAATGCAGTAACAAAAAAAAAATGGAAATAATCTAAATATCACTAGGGTATTTGTTAAACTGTGAAGCTTCCATACAATGAAACAGTATACAGCTGTAAAAAAAAATGGGAGATTCTTTATGTATTGTTATGATGCACTCCCCAAAACACATTAAGTGAAAAAAAAATAGACATTGTATATAATAGTATGTAATCTTTTGTGTAAAATGAAGGAAAACATATCTCTGTAATTATGTAAAGAAACTGGAAGGATACACACAAAACACTAAGTCTCTTTTGTGAGGGGAAGGTGATATCTCTTTTGTATTTGTTTGCAGAATCATATAAATTGTAACTTGCTCAAAAATAAGGTAGGCATTTCCATGTGATTGTTAATTATAGCTTTTTCATTTATAAGGTGGGTTGTACTTTTGCATGCATTATTTCATTTCACCTTCACCTCAGCCTCTTAGATCTTACATGAAAAAACTAATGTTTAGAAAATGTATAATTTAGAATTTGACTTTTAACTGCAAATCCAGTGCTCTCTCCACTACTCATTAACTCTATGAGACATCTTTTTTATGCAGGTAAAGATCAGAAGTTTATAATTCATTTAATGATTTAGAGGTTTCTTGCAAGGGAGGATGTTCTCAAACACATGGAAGGTTTGTTTTCAGGACATGTGAACATTTCCATTTGTCAGTGGCCTTAAATCAATAGAGATCTCCTGTTCTTCCTCCTCCTCTGGGGGTTCTAACATAAAGAGGCTGTCTGGTTGGGCTGAAGGTCACTCCTACCAAAACCTAGGATGTTTTGGGAAATTAATATAGGAACAACATATAAGTCAGGAAAGTACTTTTAAAAAGAGCCAAAGAACTTGGAAGAGAGGAACTGAAGACTGAAAAGGTGTCAACATGAAGCCTCGGATAAGGCCGGGAAAGGCATCAATCTGAGAGTAAGAAGGAAGTCAGGATTTCAACGGTCCACTGGCACTGGCTGAAAGAACAGGCACCTTCATGAACAAGCAGAGTTGTATTTCTTCTCCCCCTTTTATCAATTCCTTCCCTCCTCCCCATTTTGGTTAGGGGAAAACCCAGACTTATCAAAAGCTTCACTCCAGGTAACTGGAGGGAAGTGAGGGCAAACTGCAAGGAAACAGGAAAACATATATGAGGCATGGAGGCAGGTGACAAAATAGCCTGGCAGGTGCTGGCAAAGCTGCAGAAAAGCAGTAGGCTCCAAGCTCTTTAAGGCATCTCACTCAGAGGAAGAGCAAAGGCTTTGGGCTACACCCAAGGCCTGCAAAACAGTTCCCTCTTCCACCCCCCAGTGAAGCTCCAGGGCTGGGAGGCCAAGTCAGTAGGTCATGGGATGGAGGTTTCCCTCATGTTTTCTCCCACACTATTTCTTACCCTATCCTCTGATACCCTCTGCCAGCTGCCCAGCCTTTTCACCCTCAAAGATGTATGCATCTGGCGGACCTCGTTCCTGCCCAACTTCATATGTGTGCAACCCCTCTGGCTACCCTCAAATCACCATTTATTGTGAATTTGCATAGGGGGTCAATTTGCAGTCACCACCACCTACCTCTTCAGGTTCCAGACTCAGCACTCTAAGGGTCTCCCAGGAAGAGTTGGCACTTGAATGACTCCAAAACCAAGGGGTTCCTTAAATTTGTACCCTAGGCCCTCATTTGCCTGGCCTTACTCTAGACTTGGCCCTGCTCAGCGCTCTGCTGCCCCAGCGTCCAGGAGGAGTTGAGTCTCCTGCTGACTGGGGAGTAACATCTGGGAGCCAGGGCATCAGGAAGGAGGTGGACAGGCCTAAATTGTGGTATCTTGAGGTTTATGTTTCAGGAGAGGCAATGAGGGACCTGTACGTCAGAGCTGTCCAGTGTCCCCTACTCTGTTGCACCCTTTTTAACAGGGAATAAGAGTAGAGTTGAGGACTGAGAGAGGAAATCAGTGACACAGCCAATACATCCTTTATTCAACTGACAGGGACCATAAAGAGCATAGAATAGACCCCTAAGTATACAGACGAAGGTCCCCTGTTGGGTAATCTGTGGGAAGTTCACAGTCCAGCAGAGGGAATTAAGTCAAACAAAACTACAAATCTGGCAGGCACGGAGGAGCTGGGCTGGATGGCAAGTGGGCATACACCCCTAAAGCTTCTTGGAAAAGAGCACCTTGATGCACAGTGAAATGAGGCATGGCAGGAAAGTGGTGGCAGGAGAGGGCTTGGCTGAGGAACATACTGAGTACTGGAACTATGGTCATACTCAGTCTCCCAGGCCTGGAATAGCCAGTGCTTGACACACAGTACGCACACACAAAAAATGGCTTATAATGTTGAGACTGATTCTCAGGAGCCACAAGAGACGGGAAGAGACTGAGTAAACCAAAACAGTGCAAAGTAGAAAGCTACTTTGGAAGTGACATGAAGGGAAGAGGAGCCTGCAGGGACTGGAGTAAAAGACCTGGATTTGACAGTACTAGCAACCTTGGCCAAGGCCAGGTGTAGGGCCATGGGTGTAAAAGTGAGAACTGTAGAGTGGTGAGACGGCAGCTGAACTGCTATAGCCCAGCCAAGAATCTGAGAAAAGAACGTGAGAAGTATGAAGAATGGACTACTTAGTAGGCTTAAAGCTGATAGAAATCAAACAATAGGCAGGACAGGCAGTGAGTGGGCTGATGATGGAATGGAATTGGCCAGAAGCTTGAAGACAGAAACTATGCTGGAAGGAAGACAGGGATTGAAAACAGCCTCAGGAAGGTGTGACACTTCCTAGGCAAAACAAAATATCAAACCAAACTAATCAAACTGAAAAAGTGGGAGCAGAGGGTGGAGGAAGAAAGAGCTTTACTTATTGGGAAAATGAAAGTGATGACAGGAGAAAAAGGGAGAGAGCCTGAAACCTGGAGTTGAAGAAAGCTGGAGCCAAGCTTCTCCGCCTTAGGGAGAGGGGCTGATCACCTCCCCCAGAGACTTAGGTTCACTTTAACATTTTGGCCTTGGAGATCCATAAAGGGGTGGCACATTTGCAACTTTCAGTTCAGTCTGTCCCCATGGGTGTGCCTAGGAGAGGAGCAGGAGGAGGCAACAATGCCAGAGCCTGCAAGACAGATCCCTTCCTAATCCTGGACAGAATCTTTAAAGTAGAGGAATACAATTTTGGCATAAGTACCATGGCCTAATTGACCTAGTCGAGTCTGGGTTCAAAACCTCACTGTATCACACCTTACTAAATGTGCCTGGTTCCCTCTTGTGTCCTGGGCACTCTCTGATGCTCTGGCTACCCTTGCCCATAGAGTATGCCAAATCATGGTTAGAAGTCGTTTTCATGGCACCTTATTGTTCTCTAGTGCATTGTCAGATTGGAAAACTTGAGTTCTTAAGGGCTTAGGACAGTTGGCTTTACTTCCTACTTCTGTGTTGAATGCCCGCTCCACCTGCCTCCAGGGTAAGGCCTGGAAAAGGACCACAGAATAAGTAAAAAAATTTCCTTGGATGTCAGTTTTCCAGTTTGGGATTTCTCTTCTTTGATGTGTCTGCTCCTTTTATCCTTTCAGATTTCTGGACTCAGAAAGCCACAGTGCCCATTTTAGAAGCTCCAGCCCCCAACCAATCACAGCAACTTGGTAGTTGCCCCACTATAGTTTCTGAAATCCGTGACTGACCCAGCCTTTTCACTGATTGAAGAGAGAGAAAGACCTTGGGACTCAAGAGGAACATGACTGAGAAGCAACTAGCCTAGAGTTTGCAGGAAATCAATTTGACACTGGTTGTAAAGATCCCCTCTCCCCATGTGAAAAGGGTGACGTATCACTGATCCAAGTGGAATTTAACTCTCTAAACTAGGGGTTCTCAAATGTTAGCATACCTTACAGATCCTGGAAGGAAGGTGAAAAGACTGATTGCTGGGCTCCACCCCTAGAATTTCTGATTCACTTTGTCTGGGGTGGAGTCTGATAATTTGCATTTCTAAAACAAGTTCCCAGGTGATGTTGATGCTGCTGGCCCAAAGACCACATTTTTAGAGCCAGAGCCTAGTATAGCAGCACTTCAGGGAATAGGGAGAAATTTTGCCAGCTCAGGATCTCCAAGGGGTCTAAGGGAATAGATTTCGCTTTTCTGTTATTACCCAGCCCTCTCACCCCCACCAAACAAAGATGGAAAGAACCTGTCTTCTGGTACCTATGGTTGAGTCAGGGCTCATCTTCATGGATACAGGAAACAGTGGTTTGACTGCAGAAGTACTGGATAGGGAAGGCTTTTTTCCCCCAGATTATCACCCCTTTTGCTCCATACTAAAGGTATAACGTCACTTTAACATGGAAAAACCTTTTCCTTTTACTTTGACTATTAGAGTATAAATAAATAAAGTATAAATAGATCTGGGAAAAGCAAACACTTTGGGCTACATTCTCCAGGGTAAGGGATCCTTTGCAGAGATATTCTAATGGTGTGGAAAGGGGAGAATACTTGGGCACTATATAGGGTAGAGGCACCACATAGGGAAAAGGTGACAGGTTTCTTAAGATGGGACTTCTCTAATTTACATTTTCCCCAGAGAGAACATAGAGACATTTTTTATTTAAAGGGGGTAGGGTGGACATGTGGCAGACAGAGTTAGGAGAAAAATGGGAGTTTGAGGCTGATCCCTGTGGGAAAAATCGTTCAATTCTATTCACCTATCTGATGGGCATTGCTTACTTTTTGTCCAAGGGAAGTGGTGTTGGTCCAAGGTAGAAAAGACAGTGATACACCAGAAATGACCTAAAGGGATGCACCTTCTGCAGAAGGCCCTTAGACTCCACGATGCCTTTCAGTTGGGTGTTATGACTGCACCTACACTTTAAGGGCTTCGCTTTCTACCATTACAATGACTAAAACAACTACTAAAGCAGATCAAAGGCTGGAGATTAATATCTGATTGTTAAGAGGGGTGATCTGAGAATATGGAGTCACATCCTACAAGTCTTTAAAACAAGGTTTGTGAGGAGCTGGGTTTGTCAACATATTTTATCTTTTTTAAAAAATGTAGATTGTAAGCAATACTTTACTAGTCATTAAAGACCAGACTCTATCCTTATACCCTAATGAAAGTTATCTTAGTCCTTAAAATATTTAGTGACCCTTGCCAGGTAATTTTTGACACGAATATATAATGACCATATTGGGTCAGGGTAACTCCCTTTGACCCAAAGGAGTGATTCCATGGACAGTCTTTAACCCTGCTAAATGTGTATGTAAATCTGAGTGGATTACTAATGTCTGTTTTTCTTGAAAATAAGTTCCTGGTTTTTATCAGAAGGGTCCCAAAAAGATCTCAATGGTTCTGAACCATTGCTTACTTAGAGGTGATCTGCATTAATGAATATTTGTAATGAGGCATAGTAGAAGGAGAAAAGAAATGGCACAGTCTAGTTTTACCACTGGAATCAATACTTTCCTATTCCTTGGGGTATCTCCTAATACTAGTCCTAAAATGCTCATCTCTGAGGACCTAGGACAAGGCTGCCTTATAAAGGGCTGGCCATCTTGCCCTATTCAAAGGAACATAAGTAAGAGAAGTGCATTCCAGGCAAAGAAGAAAGGCTGCTCTGAGCAGCAGAAGGGAGGCAGGGGCTAATTTGCTCAAGTCATATCCACCCACTCTAAGTCCTGTCAGCAAAATGACCCCTATTTTCAGCTCCATTTGGGTCCAGGACTCTGAGGAGTTGATTCACCCCATTTTTCCTAAGCAAATGGATAGCCATTAAACTAGATTGTTGCAGCTCACTTCTTCTTCTATCTCTGGTTAATTCCACCAATTGTGGTTGACAAATAAGTGTGCTAAGGAAAAACCAGAATCTAAGCATTAAAGAGAAAATATCCCATTTTCATCCACTTGGCTCCTCTCCCTTCCTAACTCCTCTCCCTCCCTAAACTGCTCTTACATACAAGAAAAAATTTAAATTATAAGATTGCTATCAACACATCATCAATAATGAGAAACAGTGACCAAGCCATCAACTAACAGATGCTAGAATACTTATGCAAGTCCTGGAGTTAAGAGTCTTAGCATGGACACATTCCCAGAATAGAGAGGAAAACCGACTAGAAAGCTCATTACTCTGCATCAGCTGAAAAGCTAAACGACAGCCATTTCCCCTAACGCTTTGTTTCTTGGAGAATGAGATCCTTAAGAGTAACTCTGCCTCCTTGATGAGGCAATCAGGAACAAACATGAGTAATGACAACAACTTGTAAGCACTGTGATTCCTGCCTGCCCTGATCTCCCAGCACTTAAAACAAGACAAAAACCAACTCAGCACAAACCCTCTATATGCATCTTGCTTGCAATCAACAAGAAATAGCTCACCTCACTGAGATGTCTCTCTCTACCCAGGCAAAAAGAATCTGTGGCCCAGAGATTCACACCTAGACATGTATATCCACAGCTGTCTTGATCTTACTGACATTGAAAAAGGCTTTATACTTCAACTCCCACAAAATAACGCATCACTTAACCATTTCCACTAGGGATCCCTTAATTGCTCAGCTTATTTCCTATGTTGAAACAAAACAAAAAACCCCATACAATCCCCACTACCCTCATCCCCAGAACACAGCCCCTAGAAAATCTAGCTTGTACAGTTTGCACTTCGCATGCTCTCTTCAAAGACCCTGCACAGATACACAGAGACACATAAAGACAGTCAAGAGGAGAGGGGTCTGTTCAAGGGAATAAAGTTTTTTTCTTCTGTGTGGGCCTCAGATACTTGGGGCTATAAGGTCCATCTCTTAGCATGGTAGTGTGAACTCTCAGCTCAGTACATGTATGTGCAGAATGAAGGAGTAAGAATAAGAATGGGGAAGAATTGTTTCTACTTTTCAGCAGGTTGGAGTGAGAGGTGTGGATGTATATATGGATGTATAAGGGTGATGGACCCACACAGGAATGAGGTCTGCCCCTCAACTTCCATTTGGATAAAATAGGGGGCTCTGGGTGCCTGGTCACTATCTCTTTCCTGTTTCCTCATTACTGTAACCCAGTGTTCACCAGAGTATTTCACAGAGTCACCAGTTCTGTGGGATGTGAGATAGAAAGGCTACTGAGGCCAAATACATTTAGGAAACACTGCTTTAAAAGAGGCTTAACAAACTGCTCTAAGTTTTCAGAGCCCTTAACATGCTAATATGGTACATGCGCTCTCGCTCTCTCGCTCACTCTCTCTCTCTCTCTCCCCTCACACATATATGTATGTGTGTGTCTGGTGTATATATATGTATATATACACATATATACATATATATGTTTAAAGATAATATAAGTTATAGTATACAATGATGATACTTAAAATATTAAACAATGGTATGGCACAGGCTCCAACCAATCAGAATGGACCTCAGCCATAAACCTCTGATACAACTGTACTCTTGAGAAAGGGCTCAGGCTGAATATCAGCTCAAGCAGCGAGCGCTGTTTCCCAAAAGTTTTGCCCCCAAAATTCTATCTTATGTCATATCTCACAGAACTGGTGAGAAATGGTCAGTGCTGGAACCTCATCTTTTGAGGGATGAGGCCAAGGCTCATGATCCTAGATATTGGGTGCAGGAGAAAGGCAGCTCTAGCAGAGACTGCTGGTAGCACCGGCTGATAGATATGACCACAGCTGCAGCAAAACAGATTTCAAAAGACAGATGTCCCTCTGTCCCAGCTGCTCCGGGGACTTTGTCCCTGGTGGGTCAGCAGGTGCCTGTCCAGGTGATGTTTACGGCCAAAGCTCTTCTCACAGCGAGGGCACTGAAAGGGCTTCTCCCCAGTGTGGGTCAGCCAGTGTCTCACTAGGTGGTGCCTTCGGCCAAAGCTCTTCCCACACTCAGTGCACACGTGGCACTTTGGCACTGGTGGGGCCCGTTGCCGTTTCCTAGCCCCAGGGCTCTCTCCAACCTCTTGGCCCTTGCAGGATTTGCCTTCTGCATGCACTCGCTGGTGGCTGGCCAGATGGGAGTTACATCGGAAATTCTTGCCACACTCAGAGCACCTGCTGGGCTTGTCATGTAGGTGGGTTTTCTGGTGCCGGATCAGGTGATGTCTTCGCCCAAAGCTCTTCTCGCACTTGAGGCAGCTGTAGGGCCTCTCCCCAGTGTGCGTTTGCTGGTGCCTCGCAAGGTGGGAGCCCCACACAAACTGTTTCCCACACTGGGGGCATGTGTGTGGTCTTAATAGGGAATCCATCTCTGTGCTACATAGAAGGTTTGAGAAGCTATCTTCCTGAAGAAAAGGTGGGCCCAGGAGCATTCCTCTGGAGCTCCTGGGCATGGAATCCCAGCTCTCATCCTGCTCTGGGTTCCAGAGAACCGTATCTTCAGACACACTAGATAACATTCTGGGAGGTTCTGCTTCTAGTTCAGGGGTATCCCCCTCATGCTCACTTCCATCTCCTGTGGAGAAGGGAAAATACCAACCCCAAGAGGGGAGTCACAAGAGAGTACCCCAGACCCAAGTCACAGGTGAGGTTGTATGATGTCTGCTAGGGCCTAAACATCACCCCACAAAGGCTGAGAACAGATTTTAATGTATAAAACAGTACATTAGAGGTATACAAGTTAAAAGCCTAGGCTTAGAAGACAGACTACCCAGTTTTGAATCTCAGCTTTCCCACTTCTGCAAGCCTTCATTTCCTCTTCTGTAAATTGGGAATTATTATAAGATAGCACAGTACCTGCACATAGTAAGCACTTAGTAAAGTCTATGCTATTGTGATTATTTATTTTATACTATCATTTATTCACCACTGGTTTGTTTTTTTTTTTTTTTTGAGTTTTGTTTTTGTTTTTGTTTTACTATTACCATCTTCCTGCCTAAGCATAAATAGAGAGTTAAGAAATGTGCTGCAATCATCACTGGCTGGGTGACCACGGGTCAGTAATACTAGAGACATTATGGAAGGCATTTCTACAATGGGTGGGAAGTTAAACAAAAACAACATCAATGATAACAACTACTAACATTTATTGAGTGCTTATTATGTACCTAGTACTGTTCTATGTTAGCACATTTAAGTCTTACAATAATTTCCATATGAAGAACCCAAAGAGAGGTTAATAACTTTTCAAGGTCCTACAGATGTGGTCCTGAATTCAAATCCACAAAGTTTGCCTCCAGAGCCTGCCCTCTAAACCAGTCTGCTGCCCTGTGTTGATTTTAAAGAACAAGATCTCTAAAGCTTTTAACTTTACAACTTTCTGAAGCAGAAAAGGGTTCAGAGGGACATGTAATGATGACACTCCAAGAGGGGTGAAGGCAGTGGCTGAAAACACATTCTACGTTCTTACCTGTATATGTGACCCTCAGGATGTCCCTCTCCTCTAAGTCCTGCGGATCAGGGACCCACTGTTCTTCCCCTCCTTCTAATTGAGAAAGCATGTCCAGTTTGGGAATTGGAAATCCTGCCCATGGAAAAGGAAAATAAAGATGCCAATTAGTTCAACTGTACTTCTATATTTCTGAGAAAAGTTGTTTCCTAGATTGTTCCTTGAACTCTAGGTAAAAGAATACAGGCCTTTCCTTCCTTCCTGCTTCCATTTTTTAAGTCCCTCTTCTTTCTTCTAGGAAATCACAATCTCTTCCCCAACAAGTCTGTTCCCTTCTACTTGTATTTCAAATAACTCCAGCCCAACTGTCCTTTCTGGTCATAACTTCATTTCATTAGCTCTAATACAGCTGTCCCATCCCCCGCACTCCCATCTTTCCCTAGATTCCGAGTTTCTAAAGACATAGTTTTATCTCTTAGATGTCCTTTTCTCTGCTTTCTAAGAATTTGCCAATTCCCAACTAAGAAGAATCTAAAGTTCTCTTCTCCATAATCCAGCATTATCTTGCTATTGTCTTTTTTTAAAAAATGATGCCTCACTTCCATTTTTTAGGTTAGTCCTAGTGCTTGTTCTCTGGCGGAAGCCTAGACTGATTCCCTACCAAGAGAAGAAAGCTGGACAGACACTATCCACAGCCCTAGAGCACATGGCTCCATCCTCCCAGAGTATAATCTTTTAGTGGCTGGGGAAGGTCATGCTTACTTAGAGAGACCACTATCCCACAGTTTTCCTGCATGACATATTCTCCATAAAAGTCTGTCTGAGAAGGGTCCAGGCTCCGCCACTCCTCCTGAGAGAAGCACAGTGACACATCCTTGATGGTTACCAGGCCCTGAAACAAAATGTAGCATCATCTGTCACCAGCTGTTCCTTAAGGTAAATGTGATCTCAGTATAAAGGGCTGAGATAGTAGAGGAGAGAGGGCAAGAGAAAATCTAGAAAAAGAATTGCCCAGAGGTCCCTGGGTAGGGCACACAGTTTTGGTGAAGGGAAAATGAGGAGAGGGGTAAAGGTAATGGTCATGAGTGAGGACAGTGTCTCTAGAGGAGTTTCTCAAGTGGAACCATAAGAAGTTAGAGGCACCAAAAACTCACTGCTCCCTCTGTTTAGCTACAGGTGTCTGCCCACTCTCTTCTCATCTGCCTTACTATTTTCATTGAAAAAAAATGTGTACTATTTCCTCCTTCCTCCACTTGACCTTTCCTTTTCAATGAGCACAAAATGACATATATAAACGTTCTCCCCGACCCCTGCCATCATGCCAGATCATTATCTTTTGATAGTGTTCAGGAGTCCAGATTCTGGAGCCAAATTACTCCTACTTCTGCCATTTATTAGCATTATGGCTTTAGACAAGTGCCTTAATCTCTTCCTGCCCTTTTCCATAAATGCCCCATCATCCATCTAATCCTGTCCACTTTATGTTCTTCCAAACTTCCTTCAGGTTCTCTTTTCCTAATCTTTCTAGATTTAGTCCTTAAAGTACTAATGAATTATTCTTAAAATCCCCCTGTGGATAGCACAGTAGTCATCTATTTAAAAAAAATAAAAATCTAACCCTTAGGAATTCTTTTCTTGTTATTCC
The DNA here is from genome assembly GCA_030015415.1 of Cynopterus sphinx. Classification (NCBI taxonomy): domain Eukaryota; kingdom Metazoa; phylum Chordata; class Mammalia; order Chiroptera; family Pteropodidae; genus Cynopterus; species Cynopterus sphinx. The sequence continues at coordinate 130,526,686 of CM057380.1, read as the reverse complement.
TCTATTCATTTTGTCAAAGGTATTATAAGCCCCTTGGAAAGGGGCAGAATCTGTTCAGTTATAAGATGAACATCCTAGTAGCTATCATGTGAAATAACAAATCAGTATGATGATGCTAAGGCTATAGGGAGGCAGCAGTGATGAGACCCTGGGAGAGGCCAAGGGAAGCACACAGCCCACCTGTGATCCGGCTGCAAGAAGTGCAGCTGCCATCTCCCAATCTCCGGTACTCCCCTCCTGGGGAACAGCAGGAGCCCAGGGAGCCGACTGAGCTGGTAGGAGAGAGAGGAACCATTAGAGACGGGCCATACACCCTTTCCCAGTAAAAGTCTGGGTCCCATTTTAGAGGGGCTTAGGGATCACATTTTTTCCCTATACCTAGGCCCACTGGTAGAACTCAAATGCATAAATGTAGAAGAGACCTTCACTCGAAATATTCTGTAAGAGTATCGAGTGGTATTTTAGTAGAGCTTTTATGTCATCCATCTCTACTAGACTAGCTGTGGTCTGAATCCGTATTATTTGAATGTAATTTTTATCTTGTAAAGTACATTTTACTGGGTATGTTCTCCAACAGTAAACAGTGTTGCTGTCACTTCCTTTGTCTCCCACATTCAGTACCACTAAGCATGCATATGCAGCATACAGAGGGAATGATTATGCAAGAAACGGGAGAAGCCTAGTTGCCTGGTCTGCAGAATCAAGGAGCTTCTTATATTCCCATGACCAGGGCCCAGGAAGAATGGACTAGTCCTGGTACTGATTATGTTGTTCAGCTCATTGCAATTTGGGAATTTTTTTTTTTCTTAATTTGGGAATTTTTAACTCTACTTTTGAATACTGATTAGGAGACTACTGTCTGCACTGTGCTTCCCACAATTGCACCCTCCAGGCTCTCACCCTTCTCTTGAAGGGACTGTGGCTCTTCTTCAAGGTCACGGCATAGGTGTTCCAGTGGCCCTGGTGCTGTTCTCCACAGCCCCTCCTCTTGGCTTCCCCTTTCCACATGCGGCTCTGCTCCATCCAGCTGGACATTTATTGATTCCCATCCTGTCCCCAGGGCTGCTGTCTGTTCTGAAAGCATTTTTGCTGCAAACCCAAATTGTGACCTGAAACAAATTCATATCAGTTGAGCCCATGAAAATGGAAAGGGTTGGCATTCCTAATGGAGTTATGGAGAATAGCCCAGGGATAAAAGATGAAACTGACTGAAAGGAGCTTAATGGAAGATGAACTTTAAAGCTTGATGTGTTTCAATCAACTGAGCCTGAGCCCAGCTCCTTGGAGGAACTAAGAAATGAACAGGTGCTACAAAGCAAAGTCACTAATGGTTATTTTAGGACCCTCATGATAGAAATAGAATATCCCTGAAGGCTGGAAGAACTTCATTTTAAAGAAAGGAACAATCCTGGAAATTCAAAGGCTATGCATTAATTTGAACCACTGAAAATATATTAAAGTAAGCAATCGAAACATGCAAGAAGGAATGCACGCACACTTGCACTCAACAAAATGGATGTAATCACATGTAAGATTTTCTGCCATAAGTCCTATTCTCATCAATTAGTTTAGAATGAAATGACTACTATAAGTCCCAGACAAAGGATGTATGTGTGTCATGAGCACATACCTCTATAATGAAGCCAAATGGAATGGTGCCTCACTTAGTACAAGCCTCAACAAGGAGACATATGACCTGTCCCTCTAATGGAGAAAATGAAAACTGATAGTAATTATGGTAGAAAGACCAATAACTTGAAAAGCAGGTATAAGACTCCAAAGCAACCCTAACAGATAAAAGGAATTATTGGTAAGTGAGGGGCTGTCTAACTGGAAAAGTAAAAAAGAACAGAAAAGGTTTGGCCCAGAGATGGAAAGGGAGAAAGCATTTGCTGCTAATATGACCCCACTGTGAATTACCAGGCCTTTCAAGACACAGGAAAGGACCTAAGACACAGGAAAGAACCAGTCAGATCTCCTTAGAAAAATATATTCTACTTTAAAGAAATGTATGGGGAAGCCAGAGTGTATACATCAGAAGAAATAAAAATGAAGAAAAGGATGGGAAATACGGCCATTGGGGAAAAGCTAAAAATGATGCACATAGTTTTCTCTTGCCTAGGAAGAAGGCTGAAGAATGACACTACCAATAAATAAAAAGAGTTTTCTATCTACACAGATCTCTTGATTGTAAGAGAAGAGATTTAGGTTAGATGGAAACATTTCTTAACAATCATCTGGCCGAGCACAGGACTGGGTATGTGGGCTCTTTTCTCTGGACATCTTAGGAGCAGAATGACAGTTCCCACTGGTGTTGTGATAGAGGCCTCGCTGCCTTATGGCAGAGAAACCATCTATGAGACTGAGCAGAGTCCCTTTCTCCTTGGCAACATAATATTTTTGTGATTCTTATTCAATACCTAAGCAGTCACAGCCAGTGAAATGCTTCCAAAAACAGGTCAGAACCTTGGTAACTATCCTGGCTCACTCACATCCACCCAATAACATTTGCAAGAACCTGGGAGCCCGTGATAGGTCATGACAGATAACAAATTGTTTATTTTCTTGCCATTTGTCTTTGACAAAAGAGGTGGATGGGAACCCTAAGCCCAATTCACAGAAAGGGAACAAATTCTCCTTTCATCTCGGAAGTCCGAACACATCTCAAAGCCTCGTGGGAGCATCCTGGATTGATTCCCAGTTTAAGAGGTTTCCTTTTCAGAGACTTTTCATGAGAAAGGAAAATTCCTGATAAAGCAATAAAGAGAAACTTCCATTTTTGCTCTTTGCTCTGAATTCCACCCCTGTGTTCACTTCACTTTTAACAGTTCCCCCTCTCCAGCAGAGGTCTTCCTTGTTCTCTAGCTCCCATCTAAAATCCTCCTTCAGGTCTTTACCTCTAGCTAAATATCTGGCCATCTGTCTCAAACCCATTTCTCTCTCTCCCCCAGCAGCAGAGTCCTTTGATGGGAGGCTTCTCTCTGCAGAGCCCACTGGGCCAGCTGTGAACCTCTCCAGACCAACGACAGAAAACCTGTGGACGCGCTAGCAAAAATCTCAGCATGGGAAGGGATGGGTACTTGTCCTCTGACTATATTTCCCATGACGTCCGCTCTCTCAGAGCCAGCACCCGGGTAATTGAGATGTCAGCTCTAGCGTGGTTTCTCCTGGACCCAGGACGACCCCAGGCCTACTGGAGTGGGGTTCTAGAGCTTTCATTTGCTCCTTTCCCTCACATATCTGGAGGGCCGGGCACCTGCACGAGTGAGTTTTGGCAGCCAGTGCTGTTGGACAGAGAAAGGGCCACGGCTTCGAAATGAGTAGCCCAAGGGCACAGGGACGAGCAGCTCTCAGTCCGAGAAGCCTGGCCCCTGCCCAGGTGGGGCATGGGCAGGGCGGGCTCCCGCTCGCCAGTGAGGTGGCTTCTTCCCTCCTCCCTGTCACAGCGGCCCTGGGGAGGATCAGATTTCAGAGGATCCCAGAGCAGGCAGAGCTGGAGCAGGGGAAGTGAGGTCAGAAAACAGGTTTCCCGTGAACTGGGACAAGAGCATGTGAAGAGAATGGAATCGGGGTGGGCGGGGGGTGAACCTGGGCGAGCGGCGGGCACCTGAGGTCCGCCGCGCCGACCCCAGGGAGGGGCCGCGTCGCTTTCGCTCCCCGCGCCCACGGGTGCCCGGGCCCCCCACACACCCCCACACACGCACACACCCCCCCGCCCGTCCGCACTCACCGCGCTGGGCTTGGCCTGGGGCCGGCTGCCTCCCTCCTGCGCGCCGCCCGCGCGCCCTCCGCCCCCCTCCGTCCCCCTCCGCCCCCCTCCGCCCCCCTCCGCCCCGCTCCGCGCTTCGCCCGAGCCCGAGCCCGCGGCCGCCGAGCCAGCCGGGCCGGGCCGGGGCGGGGCGGCCGGGGCGGGCACAGGAAATCCCCGCCGCTTCCGGGGCTCGGCGGCGGCGGCGGCGGCGGCGGCACTGGGGGGGGGCGGGGGCGGGGGGAGCCGCGGGGCCGCGCGCTGCGCCCCCCTGGCCAGCCCCGCGCCTCCCGGGCGCCCGCCCCACGCCGCGCCTCCCTCCGCGATCGGCCGCGCCAGGCCACGGCCCGGAGGACCTCAAGGAGCCGCTTACCTTCTGGGTTTCAAATCCCGGGCTGGGGGGCCGCGGAGGAGAGGAGGAGGAGGAGAGGAGGAGGAGGAGGAGGAGTCGCCGGTTCCGAAGGAGGACGGTCAGGGTGACGCCGCCGAGGCCGCGGGCCTGGCCGCCCAGGCACGCGCCGCTGCTGGGCTCCCCGGGGGGCTCGTCCCAGCGGGGAGAATGCTGTGACACGCACACCAGATTTAGAAGATTTCATTAAAGTATCAAGTCGCTCATGAGCAGGATTTTGTCGACGTGGGGTTAATTGTATTATTAAAGTTACTGTTAGGTATTTTTTAAAATACGGTTACTAAATGTTTACATTTTACACATGTGGCTTGCATGATAGTTCTGTTGGGCAGAGCTGTCTTGACGCATTAAGATAAATTTGGGAAAGGTGAGAAAGGCTTACAAAGCAAAAAAAATTACATTCTACAAATCGCATTATTTCATCCCAACAATTCTTTAAATTTTTATTTTATAGACTTAAAAAATAAGTGACTCACTTAAAGTCATAGGTGACGGTCATTCCTTTAGTATATTATTTATGTTTCCCAATGTGCCAGGCACTGTAACTAAATGCTGGGAGTTTAAGGTCTTAAGGGAACTATCTGCGGATTCAAGGACTCTGTAGAAACACGTCAACACATATTTGCAGTAAAATGTAATAAATGCTAAAATGTAAGAATATACTTTGCACTAGGAGCAAGGAAGTGAACACATATAGAAGCAAGATCAGAGAAGGCCTCACAGAAGTCTCCAGGCAGAGAACTGGAGGAGGTGTGTGGCTCAATAATGAGAAAGAGGAGACTGTGCTAGACATGCAGTTGGGAAAGGGTATAGAACAGGGGTCCCCAACCCCGGGGCCATGGACCGGAATCAGGCCACAAAGCAAGAGAAAGCCATGTTTCATTTGTATTTGCAGCCACTCCCCAGCATTAGTATCATCGCCTCAGGTCCACCTCAGATCATCAGGCATTAGATTTTCATAGGAGCACCAGTCCCTGGTTCCAAAAGGTTGGAGACCACTTGTATAGTGCATATTCTAGAGCAGATCATTGGAGACATAGAGGGGACAGTAGAGCTGGGGTTTGCATCTGAGGTCCCAGAACTAAGTCCAGGGTTCTTTTCTGTTATGTTATCACTGGTGTAAATAGAAGATGTGTCAGTCAGGATAGGCTAACAATACCAGTACCTCAGTGGCTTAACCCAATAAAATCTTATGTTTTATACAAGTCACAGTGTGTAGCAAGTTGGCTGGGGCCAGAGGGTGGGATGTCTGTTCTCTGCAGTCATGGAGAGACCAGGCTGCCTGTATCTTGATGCTCCACCATACTCTTCCTGTTGCCTTGGAATCATCTAATCTGTGGGCCTCACATAAGGGAGGAGAGCTGTGGCTAACTTGCCCTAGACATTGGGGGCCAGCTTTGGAAGTGGCGTACATTATTTTCACCCCATTCCCTTAGTCAGAATTCAAGCACATGGTCATGGCCCTACCTAACTGCAGGAGTTGCTGAGAATTAAAATGTATGTGCCTAGTAGGAAAGGAAATGTTTGATGAACACTTAGCGTTGCCTCTGTCACACAGTATTAAATTGAATCTAACCAAGCATCTAAACCGGACTCTACTTGAAAAGGATATTTGGGGAGAGCTGACAGATAGATAGACATGAGAGGCAGCCCATACCCTCCTCTCCTCTTCTTTGGGAAATAAACCAGTGTGAGATTATATCCAAAACAAACAAAATAGGCTTTGGTCTAATGGCACAAAAGTGGGCCATTAATATTTATAATAAATGTCTATTTGATGCCAGAATCTTAAACATCACTGGGGAAAAATGTAAAATAGTTATATTATGCTTTGTTGTGCCATCTCTTCAGTTGTTAATCAACAAACTGTGAGGCATACATATTTTCTCAGCCTTGGTTCAGGGGCATTAAGAATTTATCCCTGGCCTTACATTTATAATCTGGTGTGCTTGTCACCAGAACGATATCTTACTTTTCACAGTAGAATATGGATAAGTCCAAACTCCTATAAAATGTTACAAAGGTCGAGTAATGAAATATGCCATAAGTAGCAGGCAGATGATTCCATCTTTTTTAAGACCTTCTGGTGGAAGAGTTTCAAGATTAGCTTAGAAAGCAAAATGTAGGAAAAGCATCTTGGATAGAATCAGAAAGCAGAAATGGACATGATGTGACATACTGTGGGATGAACATACAGATGTGGTGACATCTATCTAGAGCAGAGAAGAAATTAAGTGGGGAAATTGATAGAAAGATTAGAATAGTGGGACAATGATTTTTATTTGCCATGTCAAGTAATAGGGAGCCACTGTATTTAGTGTTATAAGGAACTGATATACCAGATGAGTCTAATTATATCATTCTAAGGAAACTTGGTGGTCCCAGACTGCCCTGTTGGTAGATAGAGTTCAGAGCAACAGAACAGGGTAAGTTGGGCCCATCGCAGTGTTCTTCCTAGGGATCCAGGAGAGGTCCCAAACATTTAAGGTTTCAAATTCTCTACAGAACTTTAAAACACTTTAAGAGATTAAGTCTCTTGCCTATCAGCTTTGGCTCCTTCATTTCTAAACTCTTGTTATGTTGTGGTTTGAATAAGAAAGTACAATGCAGGTATTCACCAGTTTTCAGCTTGGCTTATAAAAGCCTGTTCAGCCATAATAAAGTCATACCTTCAATTGCTAGTTAATACCTAACCACCATTATGACACTGCTTTTCTTCTATTCAAAGTTTTGAAGCTGGGTGTCAGAGATGAAGTTTTGACCAACAGAACAGTAGAGATGTTGCTTCCTTTATGCCTATGACTACAAAGGAAAGAGCAAGGTTGAAGGAAATCTTAGGACTCCTGTGGAGAGAAAAGATAAGGGCCTCTGAGGCAGTAGTTAATAATTGTAACTAACACCTTAGAGCACTGCTTTGATCTTCACAACTCCGGGAGATAAACTATCTTTATCCCTAGTTTAAAGTTAAGGAAATGGTGGTCCAGACATTTAATTTTTTTTAATTTCTATAATCCTGGATAGATTTATGTATACAAACCTGTTTCCTAATCAATGAAATGAATGTCATTGTATGTACTCCGTAGTGTTGTGAAGATAAATGAGATGATGTAAATAACTTAATATATAGTAAGAATTCAAATAATAAGATCTAGGAATTTAAGCTGAGTAATGTGTGAAGAGGGGATTTATTAGGACAGTGCAAAGATGGGATGAAATATAAATTTATACCTGCGTCTTGGTGAGGGAGACAAATTTGTTGGATTGGAATGAGCTGAAGATGTAGGCGGCAGAGTCAGGTGCTTGAACTGGAGGTAGGGAAGGGGGGCAGTTGTTGGTAATAGCTAGGTATAGCGTATGATTGGGAGTGACTGGATGAGGTAGTAGACAAGATCATTTAAGGTAAGAGAAAGTCAAAGAGCTGAGAGGCTAGGGTGTTAGGAGGGGCAGTGTTCAAGTATTTAAGTACCAATACTAGCATGGACTTGTATCCATCAAAACGGATGTCACCTATAGTGCTGGTGCAGGGTCCTGGAGGCACCAGGGGCTGTGAAAATATTTTGGAACTTTAATAATCATACTTGTGCAATTTAACCCAGGCCATCAGATGGATCTTCCGCATTGATAGTGAAGTCATCGGAATGATGATGAGGTTATGGAGAATGAGATAGCACGCCAGTTGAGGGAGTTTTTAGTGAAAGAAGGAGAATGACCAGGAGTATGGTAAGGTAATGACAAGGAAAGGTAGTGTGTGGAATGGTTTGATAGCATATACTTCAAAGTGGCAGGACATTATTTAGGGAGGAAAGAGGGAAATGGTAATTGAGGCAGCAATGAAGAGCAAAGAGTACACCTCTATTCTACCCCTAGGGGGTGTAAAGCCACTGATAGATTATATATGTGTGTGTGTGTGTGTGTGTGTGTGTGTGTGTGTGTGTGTGTGTATATGTATGTATGTATATATGTATATACACACATACATATATATAAAATATATATAATATAAAATATATATAATGCATTTTGAAAGCCATCATTTATATAATTGAAACAAAATTTTCATGAAACAGCACTTACTTTAACTACATGCAGTATATGCTAATGTTTTCTATTCTATTACTTTATTTTAAAAGTTTTCTATTTACTACCTATTAAATTGATTTCACAGTCCACTAATGGTTGCAATTTACCATCTAAAAAGCCTTGGTTGTAGGAGAAAGAATAGGCACCCTTTGAGAGGACCATAAGCGAAGCATGCTTTGTCCTAAAGGGATAGCCAATTTTGTTAGATAAAGAAGGTGAAAGAAACATCTATCAAAGAAGTTGAAGGGTATAAGGGTGTCTTAGTTTGCTCAGGCTGCTATAATAAAATACCATAGACTGGGTGGCTTATTAGCACTGAACATTTATTTCTCACAGTTCTGGTGGCTGAGAAGTATAAAATCAAGATGCTGACAGATGTCTGGTGAGAATCTGCTTTCTTGCATCTTTTCCCTGTGTCTTCACATGATGGAAGAGGTGAGAGAACTCTGTCAGGCCTCTTTTATAAGGTCACTGATACCCTCCTGAGGGCCCCACCTCCAAATATCACCATGTTGGGGGGCAGATTTCAACATCTGATTTTAGGGGGTGGACACAAACATTCATTCTGTAGTAAAGGGATTTTGTCAATGACAGCCCCTGAATTCCAGAAGTCACAGTGGAAGGAGCTAGAGGTTGTTTGGGGAGTTAGAGTCTGATTCTATCTATGATGAGGGATGATCTGGAGGCCAAGTATTCTTGTGGTGAGTGTTGTAAGCAGAGATATAGGGCATGACGGAATTATTACTCTCAGGGGGAGGTTGATAATCAGTTCTAATTATAGCCCCCTTCTTGGGACTGGTCTCTTAGTCAACTTGTCCGCAGTGAGGTGGGGAGTAAGGGTTGGTTGGGGTTGAGCAGAGAAGGTGTGTATGGTAGAATGAGGGTCTCACTAGAAGTGTGCTAAGCTCTGTGGACCTTCTATCAATCTTATTGTGGACGGAGTTAAGGCTAGAGGGGCTATCTATCCAAAAGTGCCAAAACTCTGAGGTTCCTTTAAATTATGCTTAGCAATGGGTGGTGGTGCTGATGTCAAGGCTTAAGAAGTTCTGTGGCTTACTCTTAAATCCTGCTGTCCTTGATACTGAGGGGGATGGAAAGAGTAGCCTCATAAGATGGCAATAGTTCTTTCTGTGCTCTTTAAGTAGAATAATTTTAATTAAAAATACAGTGTTAAATAGTGGGCACAAAGATATGCTAGAAATAGCACAACTAAAATCCAAAAGAGCTGTTTTTGATTTTTTTTTTTTTTTTTTTAGTTCTGGCTGTGCTTTTGGGTGACAGATCAGAGCTTTGACCTCATCTATCTAAATTGGTATAATGTCATTCTTCTTTTCCTGAAAAGCTATTGTGAGGACTAAATTAAGTAAAAATATGGTGTAAAACTTATGAAGCATTATTCAAAGGCAAGATATTGGCAATGGACATTATTTGGCAGAAATAATTTGTAGTCATTGTAAATAGTGGACTGAGTGCAGGCAGCTGTTAGTGACAATTGGTATTGTAATCAATGTAAATACTAAATGTTTATAAGATTTAAAGATTTTTTGAGGGTAGGACACAACTCAAAGACAGATAGATGAAAGGTGAAACTCTGCTACTTACAACTTCAAACTAGAGAAAGCTGTCCTACAGGGGCCACACAGAGGGTTGCACCAAAGACAGGCTAAGAGTAAGCCAAACTGAAGAATGTGCTTATGTATGGCAAACAGAATGAAGTTAGCGAGGGTCCACAGACTTCCTGGGGATGGGTGTTTTGAATCATTCTGCAGGCCTAAGAGAGAAGAGGCTGTCTCTGGGTATAGGTATCTGGGGATCTCTGGCAGCTGGATACGTTTGTATTGTAACCGAGGAGTGTTAGAGCCTGATAAAGGAAGTGGTTCGGGTGGGGACTGACAAATTGCCACCAAAAGGGAATTGAAAGTTTTAGCCATGACACCAAGACTGGGTCAAGACAGCACTTGTGAAATATCTTGTTACACTGGGACAGCTTCGAAGAGGTGTAATCTCAAATTGTCATTTTTTTTTTAATAGTACAAACACTTATTCTAAGGAGACTTCTCATTGACATAGTAGAGTTTCTTAATTTAGCTATTCATTTATTAACAACACATTTTATTTATAAGAAAATATAAATCTTTAACTTTATTATCTCTGACCCTTAATTTATATTTTAAGTTGACCAGATTGTTCAGTCTTTGTAGCGTAATACTTGACATCATCTAATACACAGAAAAAGGCAGAAAGAGTTGGGATCTGTTCTGAGATTATAAATGCCTATAGCATATGATGGCTGGAATAATATAAACTTAAATTGTTTTCCACATCAGTTTAGGATTATTTGCCTATTATGTGGCTGTGGTAGGCAGAATTCTAAGATGTCTCCCAACTTTCTGGTCCCTGGTATACATGTCCTGTATAATTCCCTTCTCTTGAATATGCGTGGGACTTGTGAATATGGTGGGATTTCGCTTCCATGATTTGATACTGATCAATGGACTTTGAATTAATCAAAAGGGAGATTACCCTGAGTAGCACTGACCTAAGCAGGTGACCCCATGTACATAGGCACTTCCTGAAGTCAGAGAGATTAAAAGCTGATATGTCGAGAAGGAGCCACTTGGCTAGGAACTGAAGGTGGCCCCTAGGTGCTGAGAACAGTCTCTGGCCAACAGCTAGCAAAGAAGTGGGGACTTCAGTCTTGTAGCCACAAGAAATTGAATTCTGCTAACCACTCATGATCTTGGAGGAGGACCCTGAGTCTCAGATCAGATCATAGCCATACTTCACACTTTGATTTCAGCCTGATGAGACCCTGAGCAGAGGACCAAACTGACTCGTGCCTAGATTACTGACCTCTAGAAATTGTGAGATAAATTTGCTTAATTTAAATTGTTTTAAGCTACTAAATTTGTGGTAGTTCATTATTTGATAATAGAGAATGAATATATTTTGTGTCCTCTTTTTCATTTTTATGACTGAGTATGCATAGGCACTAAATTTATCTCATTTCCTGTAGGTAGAAATTTGGATTCTTTCTTTTTTTCTTTTTCTTTTTCTTTTTCTTTTTTTTTCCTCCCTGAATAATGCTCCTGTGAACATCCTTGTACATTACTTCCAGTGCACATTTTCAAGAGTTTCTCTAGGATTAGAATTGTTGAACCATAGAATATATGAATGTTCACCTTTAAAAGATAATGCCAAATTATCTCACAAATGCCAAAAGTAGTTGTACTAGTACATACTTTTAGCAGCCAGCAACGTATAGGAATTTCTTCCCATTGATCCACATCCTTGCCAAAACCTGATTTTGTCAGATAGCTAAATGAATGCTATTTCACTGTGGTCTTTATTTATATCTCTTTGATCATCAATGAAATTAAACATTTATTCATATTTTATTGGCTATATATGTTGCCTCTTCTGTGAAGTGCCTGTTTCTATCTTTTGTTCACTTTTCTATTGAGTTGTTTGAACTTCTATATTGATTTACAGGAGTTCTTTATAGCACACTTTCTGTTTATTAATCCTCTGTAAGTTATGTGTGTTGCAAGCAATCTTCTAGTAATTTGCGTTGTGTCTTCCAGGTGTACATAGAATGGTCTAAAGCTAGAACTATGCTGAGCCATTAACCAAAGTGATTGCAATGGAACTAAATTATAAATCAATGCTTGAAAATATCTGGAAAATCCAACATAATTAAATATCAATCAACACACTTTCAAATAACCCATGGGTCAAAGAAGAAACCACAAAGGAAACAGGAAAATTCTTTAGCTGAATGAAAAGGAAAATGTCAACATTTGTGTCATACAGCTAATTTAATACATATAGGAAAATGTAATGCTTATACTAGAAAAGAAGAAATGTCTGAAACCAGTGACTTAAGTTTCCACTGTAAGAAGTAAGAAAAAGAAAATCAACTTAAACTTAAAATAAATATAAAAATGCAACAACAAAAAGCAAAAGTAATAAAATAGAAAACAGCAAAAATAGAGAAAATGGACTAAATCAAAAACTGTTTTTTGGGGGAAAAAATCAGTAAAATCAGTAAACCTCCACTGGACTGATTAAAAAAAAAAATGTGAGAAGACAAATTATGACTATCAAGAATAAAGGAGTGTTTCACTACAGATCCTTCACAAATACAAAAGCTAAGAAGAGAACATGATGAACAATTTTATTCCAATGAATTTGACAATTAGATGAAGTGGGCAAATTCTTTGAAAGACATAAATTACCAAATTATAAGAATATATAAAAACCTAAATAGCAATTTATCAACTAAAGAATTAAATTTGTAATCATGAACTGGAAGGAAACTCAAGGTCCAGATGGTTTTATTGGTGAATTCAATCAAACTTAAACAAAAGGATGCTAATCTTACAAAAAAAAAAAACACCAAACTTTCAGAATAGAGAGATGAAAACACTTCCTCACTCATTTAAGGAGGCCAGAATTATCCTAATACTAAAGCCAGACAAAGATATCATACTTCTAAACTTGTTATGAGATAAACATAACCTTGATATCTAAATTGACAAGAACCTTATGAGAAAATAAAGGTATAGACCAATATCCCTCATGAACACAGATACAAAAAGCCTTAGCTAATTTTTTAGCAAATTTATATATTGCTATAGCAATATATAAAAAGGAAAATACACTATGACCAAGTGTGCTTTATCACAGGAATGCAAGGTTGCTTTAGCATTTTAAATTTAACAAATGAAATTTACCACATAAACAGAATAAAATAGAAAACTTTTATAAAGGTTTCAACAGATGCCAAAAAGCATTTGACAAGATGCAACACCTCTTCATATACTAAAAATAAAAGGGAACTTCCTCAATCTGATAAAGTTCATCTCTGAAAATCCCACAATAAATATAATAATAGTTAATAACAAAAACTGAATGCTTTTTTCCCAAGACTGGAAATAGAACAGGATGTCTGCTCTCATCACTTTTTTTCAATATTGTATTTGAGGCCCTAATCAGTGCAAGAAAAGGGCAAAAAAATAAAATAAAATAAAATGCACATAGTTTAGAAAGAAAAAGTACTGAAATGTTCATAAACATTTAAAAATCTACAAAGAAGTTACTGGACTATATATAAGGGAATTCAAGAAGGTGATATGAAGAAAAGTCAATATATGCAAGCAACAAACATTTGGAAAATGAAAGTAAAAACAATTCCATTTATGATATTATCCAAAACATTATATACTTAGGGATATATTTAATAAAACCATGTAAGACTTGTACACTAAAATTTTGAAAACATTGTATATACCATGTTCATGGATTAGAAGACTCAATATTGGTAAGATGTCAGTCATCTCCAAATTGTGCATTAGAGTCTTTAGAATAAAACAGAACAGTTTTCCAACACTGATAATGTCTTGGTGAATCAGTAAAAAATATTAATTTTATTAAATCTTGACAGTGGAGTACACATCTTTTTACTATTCTATGTAACCAAATGTAAGTATACATAAATTACATGTGCTTCAAACATACGCATGATGGTTTCTTAAGAAAAAGCACCTGTACAATTGTTTGAGTTGTGCACTAAAGTAGTTACTTTTCTAAAAAAAAATCGAGCACCACTTTTACTTGAAAGAATAACTGGCAAACTGTTGTTAATCAAACAAGTGTTTGGCATACTTTCTCTTAAAACTGATTTCAACAAGTATGGCATAGGAAAAAACTGACATTAGCTTTTACCAGTGATAAAATACTGATGAGATTGGGAATGACAATGCATGTGATTTTTTGATATTATGTAATGAACTTTGTCAATATTTAGAACATTTGCATAATATATAATAAGTGTGTTAATATTTTAAAATCAGCAAACCAGTATTTTTCACATGACCAAAGCATGGTGTTAAAAAATTACACCTGGATGAATGCTTTATTCAAAGTACAATGGATTTTTGCACAAAAGAGTATGAAAGTTTATTTATGTTGTTTCAGATCTGAAAATGATACTTTTCCTTTGCCAAGAATGTCTCTGAGGCAGGATATTTTTTATTTACGTCAATAAAAATAGAGTCAGCTATCTTCAAGTTGGACATTAAAGAGATTTGCAGAAATGTATAACAATGAAACTTTTCTCATTTTTTTTATTTTGGTATATATATATATTATTATAATAATGCTATTTTTGCAAACCATGAGTTTATTATTGTTATTTTTAAATGAATTTATAAATACTTAAATTTTTTTTCGGTTTTAATTTATAAAACAGTAAATATCAATAGGTATAATCTTCATTAAAAAGATCTCTTTGTAGCCTTTCGGCTGGAATCGCCATCTGCCAATAATTTGCCAAAATGAACATCACAAAGCAAAAGAGGAGAGACACCTGCTACATATTCTCTAGGCCTTTTAGAAAACATGGAGTTGTTCCTTTGGCCATATAAATACAAATCTACAAGAAAGGTGATACTGTAGACATCAAGGGAACGGGCACTGTTCAAAAAAGAATGCCCCACAAATGTTATGGCAAAACTGGAGGAGATTACCATGTTACCCAGATGCAGCTGGCATTCTTGTAAATAAACAAGTTAAGGACAAATTTTGGCCAAGATAATTAATGCACATATTTTGAACATATTAAGCACTCCAAGAGCCAAGACAGCTTCCTAAAACGTGTGAAGGAAAATGATTAAAATAAAGAAGGTAGACAAAGAGAAAGGTACCTGTATTCAACTGAAGGAGGCACCAACCTGCTCCACCCTGAGAAGCTGACTGTGAGACCCAACGGAAAGGAGCCTGAGCTGCTGGAGCCCCTTCCCTTTGAATTCATGGTGTGATGGGTGTGAAAAAATAAAAGATCTCTAATGGAGTAGGTGTCCCCGCCCCCAAAGAAATATTTAAAGAAAACTATCTTAAAAATATAAATAAATTTAAAAAGATCTTTTTGTAGTCTTTAATAATTTTTCAGAGTATAAAATGGGTACTGATAAATGGTTTGAGAACTGCTGCTGTAGGACACTACCTCAGTCCCACAAAGTATTGTCAGTAAGCCTCCATGATAAATGAAATTCCAAAAGGCCATTTTATTGTGGCAGCTTCAGCGCGATGGGGAATATAGTAAGACCAATAAATTCCACCAGCTTGAGCCCATTGCTCATAAATTTTTACTGTAAAATGAACTTCTATTAGAAGCAAGGCTATGTAGAATACAGTGATGGTCAATATGGCAATCTCGCAACCCATGGATGATGGCTTGGGGGCTTTCATTGCTGATAATACTGTATTTTTCCTCATTCTTGAACAATCTCTATTTAAATTACTTTTCTAGGCCTTTCCTAAGAGTATAATAAAGTTTAAAAATGAGTTTTTATCACATTGTAGTTGCAATATGAAAAATTATATTGATCAGAATAAACTGGAGCATATTTATTTAGTTTTAAACTAATTTGGCAAACATTACAAGAATAAAAGAGAAGATATATGGTATTATAGGTGAAATTGTGTCTTTCAAAAAGTGTGTTGAAGTCCTAATACCCAGTAACTCAGAATATAACCTTACTTTGAAATAGGGTCTTTATGGAGGTAATCAAATTAAAATGAAGTTCTGTGAAACTGAAAATTTTCTTAAGATGCCTATCAATCATCTTGCTCCTCATTCCCTATTCTCATTCTGACACATCATATATATATAAATCTACAAGATTGAAAGTTTGCTGAATAAAATAAATACCTCTAACTGGAATGAAAACCAAATCTAAAATATGAATTTTAAATATATTTTCTGTATTGTTAATTAATGACTATTTTGTAATCTTTATTTTCTTTAAATAAATATATGAGAATATAATACCTATTCTTTGGAGGGCAGTTATTCTCTCTCTCTCTCTCGTTTCAGCTACCCTCAAATTTTATTTCTTACCATATCACCAAAACAACAATGTGAAGAGGCATTTTTAAAATAAAAATATTATTCAGAACTCCATCTAAGCAATTGGTGTTTGGGAATAACCAAGGCCTTGGAAATGAAAATATAGTAAAGTTAGGAAAAAACACAGGTATTGAGATCAAAGTATCTAGATCTGGACACAGTCCTAGTTGAGCTCTACACGAATAAGCTATTAACCTCTCTGAGCTTCAGTTTTCTCATTTGTAAAATGACAGATGTTTAATATAGAGCTGTTGTGAGAATTAAAGAAAGAACAGATTTATCCTTTATTCAACAAATTTTACGGACAAGAATTTTGGATCACACAGGTTCAATAATTTGCCCAAAGTCACCAATGAGTTAATTCTCTGTTAGAGTTGACCCATACTTTATGGCGCTCTTCTACTTTACTTCTCAATGGTATATATATTAGATTTTTCAGGTGATTGTGTAGCAAAATATAAAAGAACTTCAGCATATAACAGGTACAAGGAGTTATAGAAATTCTAATTTAAATGCATGCCTTGGGGAGGCAGGATATTGGAGAAAACAAAAAGATCAGAGATAAAGCAAAAGAATCACTTCGGGCTGCAGTAGAGTTCATCACATTTGGTCACATCCAGGGTTGGGAAAGCTAATTCTGTGTCATCAGACCATGCTTTTTAGAGGCACTTGAGTCTCAAGATAAAGAAGGGATCTTGTCTCTGAAAAAGTGCAAGGCTACAGAGGTTGGCTCATTGACTACCATTGTGCCAAGGTGCATTCAACAATAACTGAGCCTTCAGAAGCAGTAAGATCTTCATTAGTGCAACAAATGTACCAGTAGGAAATAAGAAGAGTGGCCTGCTAAGGAGGTCTAATCCTGGTAAGAAGGGAGATGGAAAAGGGCAACTTCAAAATGATTCAGCTAAAAGTCAAGATGCCGTGAAAGGTGAAGGAGACCTGTTGTGGCCACTCAAGGGGGCTTCCAGCAGGATCACTTCAAGAAGCTGGCCAGCCAAGTGAGCTGGGAAAAATAGGTCAATAAAATCGCTAACAAGAATCAAAGCAATGATGCAGATACAAGCTTTAAAGCTGGGGAAAAGTACTTAAAGGTGGCAAGGCTGTGCTTTGATAACTTATGGACATGACTGTCTGACCCTAAGACTCATGTACCAAACCAAGGCTTATCCACTTAGCCAACCACACACTCACTAAAGCAGCAATGCTGTCCCCTTTTTTGTGATTGCTGAATTATATATAGGTCCTTTGAAAGGGCAGGTTAAAAAGTAGAGTTAGATAGAGAAAATGACATTGCAGAGAAACTTTAGATGTTCTTTCCTAGGCAAGAGCTGACAATCTAGGCCAGTTGGACCCTTTTACTCAGGCATTTGAATCAGCAAAGGCTATGGTTGTGTAACAGTGGTGATTTGAAGAGATTATCCGTTCAATTCCATGGCTTAGATCTCCACAGGCACTATGGTCCTGACCTTCCCAGAGCCTGGGTCTTTAGCTTTCTCTTTGATTTTGTGAGACTCTCAAAGTCCTTCAAACAGATTCTATTATTATTATTTTTTTTTTACTTAAGTTGGCCACATGGTATGTCTTTCCATTTATTCAGATCTCGTTTTATCTATTCAATATAGTTTTATTCATATAAATTCTGTACTTTTTTGTTAAATTTATTATTTTATGATTTTGTTGGTAATGTGAATGGAATTTTTTTCCCATTTCCAAATCAAATTGGTTATTGATAAGATAATGAAAGGCTATTTTTGTGTATTTATTTTGTATTTTGTCAACTTAATCTTGCATTAATTTTCATGTTTGCCCCCTAACCTATTGAGCTATCTAAAAATATAATCATATTATCTGCACAGAAAATAAGCAATTTGGTTTTTTATAATTATTCTAAGTATTTTATCTTCATGTTTTATTACCTTAGCTATAATCTTTAAAGTAATATAATAAAACAGTGGAGAAAACAGGCATCTCTCCCCAATTTCTGGTTTTAATAGAAATTACTTCAGTATTTTATTATTTTGTTTGATGTTTACAGTTTTTTAAATTTTTGAAATATGCCATATATACTAAAAATTACATGCAACATTTATATGCCATTTAATAAAAAATTATAAAGCAAAGATCTATGTGACCACTATAGAAGAAAAATTTAAAGATTATAAAATAGTATATTTTGAGCCCTGGAAATGAATACCACTCTTCTCCCTCCCCTCTTAATTATCATCCAGACTGCCCTAACATTCTTACTAATTTCCTTTCTTTATTTACAGTTTTACCATTGATATACGCATTCCTGCAATATAATATTGTTTACCTTTATTTGAACTTTATATAAATGAGATAATGTTTTACATATCATTTTGTTCAATATTGTATCTGAGATTCATCCATACTATTTCATGTGACTATGGTTTCTTCATTTTCATTGATTGTATTGACTTCACAGTATGGCTATAGCAAAATTTATCTTTCTCTTTTTATTGTAATAGCCATTGAGTTATTTCCTGGATTTGATTATTATAAATCATGCTACTGTACACATTCTTAGACACTTACTTTAGTGCAGTGGGTCAAATTTTCTCTAGGATAAATACCTAGTAGTGAAATTCTGAGTTGAATTAACTTTGCCATATAGTAGGTAACCAAAACCCTGTCCAAAATGAAAATTCTCATTATGCTGCATTATTGCCAATACCTCATTATATTTGGCTTCTTAATTTTTTTCTATTATAATATATGTTTAATGGTAATTTTTGTTGTGGTTTTACTTTTAAAGCTGAAAACTGTAAGGATTTGGATTTCATCTTTTGTTAGGCTCCTGTTCTAGTCTTTTGCCCATTTTCCTATTAGAATAATTTTTTTTCTTTTGACAATCTAAGACACTAGGATTTTGATGTTTGTATATGTGGCAAATATTTTTCCCACTTTGTGGCTTGTCCCTTCATTTTTATGAAATTTTTTTGATAAATTAAAGTTCTTAATTTTAATAATTTTATTTATCAACTTTTTTACAGTTTGTGCGTTTCATTTTGTTTTTTTAAATTCTTCTCTAGCATGATTACATTGTCTATACTGTTTTATAAAAGATTTATAGTTTTGCCTTTCACACTTCGTACTTCAGTATAATGGGAATTGATTTTTGCATATGAAGGCTGAAGATAAAATTTCATTAATTTTCTACATGGATAACTAATCATCCCTGTATTTATTATTGATTGAAAAGTTCACCCAAAACAAATTGATCTGCCTTGCCATCTCAGTGCCTAATTCTGTATTTGCAGTCCAACTCTGAGTTCTCGCTCCTTTTCCATTGGTGCATTTTTCTCTTTCTGTGTCAGTAATAGAATATCTTAATTACATAGTTTTATAATAAATCTTGATATCTGGTAGAGCAAGAGAGTCTACCTCGTTCTTAGCTTCAAGAGTAGCTTAGCATTTGTTGGACTATTTACTTCTATGTAAATTTTAGAATCAACTTTTCAAATTTATAAAGTATTCTGGAATTTTGATTGAAATCACACTGACCATATACATCGATTTGGGAAAAATTGACATCTTTACAATGATTGGTCTACCGATGCATAATAAGCATAATATATTTTTTTCTGTTTACTTAGGTCTTCTTTAATGTTTCTCAATAGGCTGCTATTATACATTTATGTTTATTAATTAAGTAGATGTAAAAGGGTACTTTATTGATCTTTTAATTTCTCATCTATAATTATTCCCATCTATCCCCCACTCCATATTCTGGTATGAAAATATACATGGATCAAATGCACATACTATATTTTCAAATGTAAGGTCTTTGGTAGGAGAATTTAGGAAAAATGAAATAGGCACAATATACTGATTTCCAATCTGACAATCTATTTTTTTCTTTCCTGCCACATTGGTCATGGTTCTCAAAAAAAAGGGAACCGACAAACAGACTCTCTCTAGATAGTTGGATAGACAGATGATGATAAACAGACAGACAGATAATTTATTATGAGGAAATGATCCGCACAACTATTGAGGCAAAGAAATCCCATTATCGGATGTCTGCAAGATGGAGGCCCAGGAAAGTTGTGGTGTAAGTCCCAATTTGAGTCTGAAGGCCTGACAACCAGGAGCACCAATATTTGAGGGCAGGAGAAAGTGGATGTTCCAACTCAAGCAGAGAAAGTAAATTCACCTTACCTTCACCATTTTGTTATATTTAGGCCCTCAACAGACTAAATGGTACCCATTCCATTGGTGAGGGCAATCTTCTTACTCCGTCTACTGATTCACATGCTAATTTCTTCTGGAAACAACCCCATAGAAACACCCAGAAATAATCATTTTACCAACTACCTGGGCATCCCTCGTCCCAGTCAAGTTGACACATAAAATTAACCATCACACCAACCTATATGCAGCTGCACTGGTCATTTAATGCCAGTGGATACCACTGGGTCATGTGAATGAATGACTCCAATTTCTCCATTCTGGAGCACTGTCTATAACACTCCTTCAATTGTTGTAGGCCCCTTTCTTTATTGTGTACCTTTATGAAAATCACAAGAAAAAAGTCAGCAGCTTGACCAAAGAGCCTGTTCTGCTCCAACATATTTCATCTATGTCAGCCCTGTTGTCTCCTCAGATGGAGCCAAGATCTTGCTATCAGATTATTTTGCAAAGGGCTCCTGTACATCAAACTCCTTTTCCCCAGCCTCCTTTTTGGTGGAACTTTATTTACTTCAAAGTCCAAACAAATACTTGAATTTAATTGAAATGCAATTTCCCCAAGTGCTCTGTGCCTATAAAAATCTTTCTCCTTTTAGAGATAATTTTATATGTCTTGAACAGAAAAACACAGTTTCTTCTTATCCTAAGGCACACTTTTGTTGCCTCAGCATCCTCTGCAGAGCTGCTTTCACCTCCTGGTTTTTGAGGCTGTAGATAAGGGGATTCAGCAAGGACGTGATCACACTGTACTGAATGGAGACCACTTGCTCCAACACTGAGCCGGAGGCAGGGCTGATGTACCTGAATAGAGCTGTCCCATAGAACAAGAGTACCACAGTGAGGTGGGAGGAGCAGGTAGAGAAGGCTTTGCCTTGGCCCTCCGAGGAGCGGATGCTCAGAATGGCAGAAATGATTCTGGAGTAAGAGAAGAGAATCAGGGGAAGCGTCAATAGCCCCAGAAATGCACTGGACCCTGACAGAAGGAACTCATTGGCTGTGGGATCAGTACAGGACAGAGGGAATAGTGAAGGCAGCTCACAGCAGAAATGGGCGATGATGTTGGACCCACAGAAATGTAACTTGTGGATGAAAAGATTATTCACTAGTGAGTTCAGAAACCCCATCACCCAAGCTGCACCAACCATTGCAGTGCAGAGAGGCCTGTTCATGACCATAGTGTAGAGCAGAGGGTGGCAGACAGCAGCATAGCGGTCATAGGCCATGACAGAGAGAAGACTAGCTTCAGCACACCCAGAGAGAAGGAAAAAGAAACTCTGTGTGATGCAGCCCGACACTGAGATGCTTTTCTTCTGAGACAGGAAGTTCTGTAGCATTTTAGGCATGGTAACAGAGGAGAAGCAGATATCCAGGAAGGATAGATGTCCGAGGAAGAAATACATGGGGATGTGGAGGTGAGAATCTCCTCTGATCACCAGGATCATCACCAGATTCCCCATCAGAGTCAGGAGGTAAACCCCCAGGAACAGCACAAAGAGCAGAGTCTGGGCATGGCGGTCTGCAGATAGCCCAATGAGGATAAATTCAGTGAAGAAAGTGAAGTTGTTCATGGTCGTTTATAAATTCCATTCCTAGAAAGAAATCAACTGTACTACAGAATCTGAGTAATTTCTAGTGATCAGAATATCATCCTCACATCCTAAAACTTCTCAGGTGATACTTATTTCAGCTTAAGAATAGAAAAAGAAAGCAATTAATTCCAATTGTGACTCTATGAGTTGAATTGTTGAAAATATATTGAAGTCCTAACCCCCAGTACTTCACGATGTGACTTCATTTGGAAACAGGGTCATCACAGATGTAACAAGTTAATATGAGATCATATTGGAGTAGGGCGGATTCTTAATCCAACATGACTGGTATTATTATAATAGAGAGGAGGATACCATGTGAAGACAGACACACAGAGGGAAGACAGCTGTGTGGCAACAGAGGCAGAGACTGGAGTGATATACTTGCAAGCCAAAAAAATGCTAAGGATTAACAGCCATCACCAGGAGCTAGAAAGAGGAAAGGAACGATTTTTTCCTACAGGTTTCAGGGGTATCGTGGCCCTGCTAACATCTTGATTTCAGACTTATATCCTATAGAACTGTAAGACAATGAACTTTTATTGTTTTAAGCTACCCAGTTTCTGGTACTTTGTTACATTAGCCCTAGGAAACTAACACAGTGATTTTCAGAGTTTCTGCCCCTTGGTCCTTCCCAGCAGTCCTTACTCATTTTGTCAGTGAATATGGAAAACATTTTTGGAACTTAAATTGGATTATATGTTTTGACCATTAAGAGTATACTTATTAGAACAGGAGATGTTTCAAATGGAACTATTTTTGAAAACAGACATTCATTTGCAAAGCTATGAAAACTTGAGCAAGTCACTTACCCATTTTATAGATGTGAAGGTCAATTTTCACATCTATAAAATGGAGCAGTTACATCTTCTCATGTAATTGACATGGACATACTTAAAAAATGCTTTTTAGTGGTTGAGGACCAATTTCTGGAGCTAACTCTGACACTAACTTGCTTTTTTGGAGAATGTGATCAAATCACTTTAATCTTACTCTACCTTAGTTTTAGCTCGTGACCTGATAATCAAATGCTTATTAAATATTTTATTTCCTTCCCTTCACTTTGCTTCTGTTGTTATTTACTGACTCAGGTATGTCTATGCCATGACTTTTAACATGTTTATATTTTTCACCAGGACCTGAACTGGATTATTGTAACTACTTTTCCAGCAGTCTTCTCAAAACTAGTCTCCACACCCATAGCCTCTCTCCCTTGTCAGTCCATTTACCCTTGCTATTTTAT
The DNA here is from genome assembly GCA_030015415.1 of Cynopterus sphinx. Taxonomy (NCBI): domain Eukaryota; kingdom Metazoa; phylum Chordata; class Mammalia; order Chiroptera; family Pteropodidae; genus Cynopterus; species Cynopterus sphinx. The sequence goes on along the minus strand of CM057380.1, from coordinate 130,503,493 downwards.
AAAGCCTGGTAGTGATGACAAGAATAGAAAAGTTACACTAGAAATCCAAGAGAAAAACATTTGGGAGAACGTCCAACTTCTCTATTTTTTTTAAAAAAAAAGTAAAATAAAATAAGAATATGGACCCAATTTTGTGATTTTTCAAAAAAACTTACAATAATAATTCTAGGTAGATTATGATGAGGGTGATACTGGCTTCGTAAACTGCACACTTTGAGTCAAAAATCTATCATTCCTCAAATTTTGCTAATACTATAACTCAAAAGACCTAAAATGTGACCTGTACAGTGATGCATACTGCATTGCTATATGTTAAAAAAAAAACAACCTGCCATATCCTGTAATATCTAAACACCAACTGGATAGAATATATAGCCAACAAAATAATAATCATAAAGACTATATAGCAACATGAAAACATAACAATAATAGCTGCTAAATCTAAATATGAAATTTCTGCTTGGTATAATTAAAACTAGTCTTCAAGACTCTTTATCTTGTGGTTTCCCTCAAACCTCCAGCTTCCCTTTCCCTTCAGAGCATCCCCATCAAATTCCTGGTTTAAACTGTACCTCATCAACAACAGACTTCTTCTGTTACTCCTTCGAAGAGGTACCCAAACAATGTCTCGCTCCTAAAAAAATTTGCTCAGCTTTAAGCAGATTCATTTCTTAAAGAAGGAAGGAAGGAAGCTACACCAATAATGAGGTCTCCTAGAATGGAGTCGGCTTTCTGTCTCTCATGATCACTCTTCCCTGGAAGGTTTAGAAAACTTGGTGAGAGGGAACAGATGGGGCTGACCAGTCATCAGGAGGAATTCCAGGGTAAGGAACAATGAAGAACCTGTTCTAAGGAAGGAGAGAAGCTTTGATGGAAAGGAACTAACTACCTAAAAGAGAGACTAGGAAGAGAGAGAGAAGGTCTAAGCTGTGCCCCTCTAGCCGTAAGCACAGGGAGGTTCTCAGTACTCTTTGGAATATTTGTAGACATGGCATTGGCTTGTCAGATAAAGAGAACTTCCTGTCTCATTCCCATTTCTGACAATCAACATGTTAAATAGGGAGTGTCTCTGCCTCTGCAGCGTTCTAGGAGACTGTACTGCCGGTCTGTCCTCTGCAGGTTTACTCTTGTCTGGAGGCAGAGAATACAACTTGATGATCTCTTGCTATCCCTGAAGCCCTAGGTTCTTAGGACTTTTAGTCAAAGTCTGGCAAGAGGAAATGAGGACTCCTTCCATTTCCTCCGCTCCCACCACCACAGACATTTGAGGAAATGACTCTCCAGTCCTCTACTGGGATGCCTCCTGGCAGCTCCTCTATTCCAAAAGAAGGCCTGCTCTTTTGTCAGGGACCAGGGACATGAAGGGAGGAGACAGAGAAATCCCAGATGGACAGAAGTGCGTGTAAATCAATATCCCATGAGATTCTACTCCAGGAAAAACAAACAAATAAACCCAAAAAATAAAAACTTCATCTGCTTGTTTACTTTGGGCCAAATACTTTCCTTATGCTTATTTCTATTTCTTTTTCAGTGCTAAGGGGAATTTGGGTCAGAATAATATTTCTGCTAGTCATGCAAACTTATGAAAGTTTCTGTTTTTCACCCCTATTGCTGAGCTTGACTGTTCTAAATCTGGCTCCTGTTCCAGGTTCTGAACCAGGTTTCCTACTGCCCTCACTGTTGAAGAAGTGAGATCAGAGAGGGCTCTACCTAAGTCTTAGAATAAGTCAATTTTATTTCTTGACAGTTTTGGGTCCCTGTGTGGTCGGTTCTGGCCAAAGCCTAAAGGGCCAGCCAGCATTCTTCGCATTGCGAGTTTCCTGGCCCTGCTAGAAGCCATTGGTTCTTGTCAGTCTTCCTCCAGTAACCTACCTCAGTCCTGAGAAGAGCTCCTGACCAGTTTGTCGGAGTCTTATATTTCTTCTTATATTTCCCTCCTATTCTCTTTGGCCATCTCTTTATCAAGATAGCCATGGGAGGGGAGCCTGAGTAAGGACTCCAGGGAACCTAGGACTACTCATTGCTCGCAGGGGAGGCTGCAGTAGTAAGAGTCACTTGGGATCTGATGCTGACTTTGGAGGACTGGTTGTGATATGCAAGTAAGGATGTGGAAAAATTTCCAGGAAGAGCACAAGAAACAATGTAAAATCTAATGAATAAAGCTCAGTCTACGGCTTTTCAACCTCAGACACACAAATGTATGCACAGAAAGGCCTGAGTGTTTATGTGTGTGCACATGCATACACACACACACACACACACACACACACACACACACACACACACACAACCACCACATACTTATATAAAGTCTAACATTCCTTTTTCTCTTTTGGATTTACTCCAAAATTTACTCTATGAACTTCAGGTATGCTATATTTTTTCATCACACTCTCATCACATGGTCCTGTAAGAGAAATTAGAACTACTAGGCAAAAACCCTTTAATTTTCTTGATTCCCTACTTATATATGTATTCTCCTGTCCTTTCTTTAGTTTTAATGGTAGAGGTAACTATCACCTTTAATCCAAGACTAACACCTGTTCCTGGACTTTAACTCTCATTCCATCCTGAGCCTCTGGGTTCTCCTTCAGCTATACTAATTATCTGTTTTAACATCCATTTCTTTCCAACACTCATTTGTACCAAGAATACAAACATGTTAAAATATCTCTCTTATTTAAAATTATACAACTGAAGCGTGTTTCACTGGAGCTACTCATTTTTCATTGCAGTACTCTGCTCCTTTCACAGCAACTTTTGTTGACAGTCTAACTTAACTATATTACCTGCCCAGGTTTTTTACACCTCATGCCACAAGATTCTGGGTTCTGCAGCCGGCATTCCTTTCCTTCTTATTGCTAGTGACTTCTACAGCCATTATGAATTTTTCTCCAACACTGGGATGTAATAAACATCACATTTCAGTCTTCATCTTCTGGATGCCTGAACATCTAATCTCTGGACTCTACATAGTTAAGAAAAAGTTGGGAAGTGAGTCATTATTCATCCTGAGCTATCATGAAAATAGCCCTTATCCAGGCCTAACTTTGGAAGGAGTCTGGAGTTCTTCCCTAATAGGATAAAGTCAGAACGAGTAGTGGTTTCCCCTAGCAATGGATGCCTGTGCTTTGTTTCCTCATAGACTGTAGGACACCAACTGGGAATGGATGACTAGAAGTAGTTAGATTTCACACAGTTAGCATAGGTGTAAATAATCAATTCACTTTGTTTAGAGATCAGGCTTAGGAGTAGTACATAGAGCATTGCTATTTATTGTGTATTAATACATACACTATATTTTCACAAAAATAAATTTGATATGGCTATATTAAATTTAGCATTGCTGGATTCAAAAGTGTAAGTGTTCAAAGGTGAATAACTGGAATTCTAGTTTTGAGCAGGTTTAAGAAGGTTCATAGGCCAAATCCAACTTACTTGCCTGTTTTTAGTTAAGTTTTATTGGAACACAGTTATACTAATTCATTTACTTATAGTCTATGGCAGAGTAAGTAGTTTCAACGGAGACTGTGCATATGAACTACAATGTCTAAAGCATTTACTATCTGGCCCTTTAATAAAAAGTTTGCTCACCCCTGCTATTTGCTTCTAAGGAGCTCACAGTTTATCCTGAGTCATTACAGAATCATTAGTTAGATGGGGGAAAATTGAGTCTGTAAGCAGACAAAGCACTAAAATAACTACTGCAGAGTCTAAGAGATAGAGAAGAATCCTACTCCTGAACAAGGGAAAGATGGTCCCATTGTGTTTTCAGTATTCACCTAATAATTTAACCCTATCTGCTTTGTTATTGTTTTCTAAAATTTAATATATTAAACACTGGAGATAGCTATTTTAATCATTAATAATTAAATTACAAATTTCTTACCTATTTTTATTATCAATTTTTTTTCTGACATTTCACTCCTTCCCTCTGGTACCATTTTATTTCTTGAGGAAGAATATCTTTTAGTAAATTATTTAAGTGAGAGACCACGGTAAATAAATTCCCTTAGTCTTTGATCATTGAAAAATATCTTTAGTTTTTTCACATTCAAAAATATCTTTTAATACACATCCATGGTGCAAAGAGTAAATTGTTCTCCAATCCCTGTTCTCCGAGAGTTTAATTCCTTTCTTTGATGCAAAGACCGTTTACCATTTTACTTGTATAAACTTTCAGAGATAGTCTATGAATATAGCCATATGTATGTTGTAGATAATACTTTCACAAAAGTGATAGCATAGTCTATACCCTGTTTTATAACTTTCTTTTTATCACTTATCAACTTATTTTGAAGATCATTTCATATTGGTATATAGAGAGCTGCCTTATTTGTAAATAGCTGTCTAGTAGTCCATTGTAGGAAAGTACTGTAATTTATTTAACATGCCAACTTTATAGATGGTGATAGCCAACATTTCATCATTCATTCATTCATTGAGCATCTCTATGGCCAAGGAACTCTTCTAGTGCTAGAAAAGACATGAGTAAAAAAAAAATTGAGCTCTTGCCTGCATAAAGAGATGTTGCAGTGATGATCTTTGTATGCATCTTCTTTTGCATACTTGCAAAAATATTTGTAAGATTAATTTTCAAGAATGAATGCAAACCATTTTTTATGGAAATTGCCAGATTCCATGGAAACTGTACCAATTTTAAACTTTCATCAGCAATGTACGATAGAGCCTGTTTACCACACTTTTGCCATCAGGGTCTTACCTTTTAAACTTGTCAAGCCAATAGTTTTTAAAAATCTCATTGTAGTTTTATTTTTTATTGATCTCTATTTTAAGTTAGTTTAAACATATTTTCATATGTTTAAGAGCATATATGTATATGTATATATATGCTGTTAAAAGTCTATAGATTTAATATGGTCTCAATAAAAATAGCAACAAGCTTCTTTTAGAATTGTTTGATTTATTTCTAGAATTAAATTCAATTTAGATAGATGATAGTTAGATAGATAGATAGATAGATAGATAGATAGATAGATAGATAGATAGAGTAAACTTTCTGTTCATGTAATTTGCCCAGTTTTCTTCTGAAAGTTGGCCTTTTTCTCATTGATTCATAACCACTCACTGTATTTTAGAGAACTGAGTAATACAAGTTGTAATTTTCCTCTATTTTTTGTTGTCTTTTTGTTTAAAATGTTTCTTCCTTGAATAACTTTTAAAATTTTGATATAATTGAAGCTTCAACTGTTTTAGAAAGGCATATTATTTACAACATATTTTGAAATTCTTCCTTATTTTTATAGTTCCATTATTTATCTGTATTCCATTTGGAATTAATTTGGTGTAAGGTAGGAATCCAGTTTCATTTTTAACAGAGAGCTATTAGTTATCCAGTGCCATGTAGTGAATAATTCATCTTTAACCTATTGATCTGAATTAGCATCTCTCCCATATTCTAAATTGCCTGCATACATTTAAATTTATTTATAGGCTGTCTATTCTGTATATTTATGCACAAGTGCTACACTGTTTGAATTATTGAATCCTTATAATGTGTTTTCCTATTTCAACCCATTACACTTTTTTCTGGAAATTTGCTGAGTATTCTTATTTTGTTATTTTTCCCATTGAGTTCTAGAAACAAATCATCTAATTCTAAAACAACTTTGTTTCTTTTTTCATTGAGACCATGTTAAATCCACAGGATTTTTAGGTAAATATGAGATCTTCTCTATTTGAATTCTACCATTCAATAACAAGATCTGCTTGTACATTTGTTTAAATCTTTTAGGTCCCTTGATAGAATCTTAAAGTTTTCTTCAAATAGCTCTTATACATTTTTAATTGCGTATTCCTAAGTATTTTATCTTTTATATTGCAAGTGTAATGTTGATTTCTTCTATTATGTCTTTTAATTGGTTGTTGTTTGAAGATATGAAGATATTAATTTTATATCCAGTGACTTTACAACATCTCTTATCATTTGTAACAGTTTACAGTATAAATCTCCCAGATTTTCCAGATAAACAATAACATCTTTTGCAAAACTCCTAATGCTATCCTCTTCTTTCCAGGTTTTGGTCTCATTTCTTTTCTTGTCTAATTGCATTCACTAACACCTCCGGGGGTATTCCATGCATATTTAATATTATATTCATTTACATAATAGTGATTATAAAGGACTCCTTTTTTGATTCAAGGGAATGTTGTTAGTGTTATCCCATTAAACATGATGTTGGCTTTGGAGATAAATGATACATAAACACATGTATATTATACATATATATATGTGTGTGTGTATGTATATATGTGTGTGTGTATGTATGTATATACATACACATATATACATATATTCATATATTTATATATAACATATTTAAAAACTATATTTATCATATCAATAAGTATAAACAAGGTAAGCTTACTTATTAAAATAAAAATGTTTAATTTTAAGTTACAAGTCAAAACTAAATACACATAATTAACATGAAAATACAAAGCTAAGAAGAAATTATGCCAGATAAACAAAAACAGACAGAAGGCGTGTGATTAAGATCTTAGTAACAGATAAAGTTGGATTGTTGGTAAAAAATATTACTCACATCAAAGAAGAACATTTTATAATAATAGTAACTTTATGATAAAGAACTAATCGTTATTAGTAGCTCTGTTTTAAAGTCAGAAAAAGTTAACCTTTAAAATAATCAGAAATGCTAGGAATACACTGAAACAAATTAATAAAAGAAGACTTTAATTTGACTATTCAGTTTATCTTAGACCCAGAAACCAAAAAAAAAGAAGGTAGCCAATCTTAGTAATAAAATTTAATTATATATTTATAATTCTATAGCTCATCAAATAGTTTTTAAGTGGACTATATATTTTATTGGGCTAGAAAGAAAACCTTACTAAATTTTCCCAAATAGAAAGAATATAGATGACATTTTGTCAAATGCAATTAAACTAAAAAATCATCCTTGCCATCTGGAACAACTCATAAAAACTTGTGTCAAATAGAAAATCAAACCCAAAATTTGAGAATATCTAGCAAATGTTTTGAAAAGTACTACATATCAACTGCAATTGAATATTAATAAGCATATATAGAAAGAAAATATTATGACCTTAATTACTTAATGATGAAACAAAAATAAGTGTATTAAGAATTTACCTTAAAAGCTACTTAAAAAGCCAACAAAATAAATCAAAGAAAATAAAAGGAGAGTCAATACAGAGATAAGCTGTAATGAATTAATTAGAAGAAACATCTGAACTTGTCTTATAAAAAAATTCTGATTAAAATAAACCAATAACTAAGTCACTGAAATGAGAAATAATGTGTAAATAACCACAGATACGAAAAGACAAATCATAACCAACAAATTACCATATAAATATTAGAAAAACATTGTTAAAGGTTCCTATCCTCAGTGCTCTTTCCTCCTCTCCCACTGCCAATAGCAGCAAGGATATTTCATTGTGATTTTTACTAAATCTTTAAGGAAATTATAATCTTAATATTATGTAAATTGTTCCATGGAATAGAAAAAGAAGAAAATTTTCAAGCTCTTCTTAAAAAGCGAGTATAATATTGATATTAAAGCTCTATGAAATAGCCCAAAGGAAAAAAAAAGACTTACTAACATTAATGTAAAAATAAGTCCTAAATAAAATATTAGCAAAGAAAATATATCATGGTATTAAAAAAATAATAAACCATAATCTAATGCTATCTTTTCAGAGAATGCAAAGATAGTTCAATATGAGGAAATTTATTAATATCTCACATTAACAAAGAAACTGAAAAATGACACATTTCTGCAGATTCATTAAGCATACATTTATTAAATGCTTACCATCAGCAATACACCGTTCTCATTACTGGGGGCATATTAGTGAACCGAATAGATAAAAATCCTTGTATTTCTATTTTTTTGGAGGAATAGAGAGGTTTAAAGCTTGAGCTTGAAATGGCATTTGGCCTAATGTAATGCCTATACCACTATCTTGTAGTTTTTCAAAATAAAAACTGTGAACTCCATCTTGAGCAGTGACATTGGTCCTCTGTACTTTTTCTTGTACTTTACCACTACAACATCCAAGTAATATTTCTAACACTCCCACATTAATAATGATAGTTATTTATTAATGAAACTGTCAATTTTGAGGTGGCCAAAATTTAGTTTCTGTCATTACTCTCCTCACCCACATCCCCAACTCCACCCCCAGTTGACCACTACAGAACTATTTCATCAAACATATTGAGAATATCAGTCTTTTAGGAAACTGAATTTAGGATTTTAAAAAAGTGGGCAAAGAAACCCAATAGACATTTCTCTAAAGAAGACACACAAATGGCCAACAAGTATATGAAAAAAATGTTCAACATCCCTAATTATCAGAAAAATGCATATAAAAACCATGATGAGATATCATCTCACCCCTGTTAACATGGCTACTAATTAAAAAAAAAAGATAACAAGTATTAGTGAAGATTTGGAGAAAAGAGAATCCTTGTGCAGTGTTGGTGGGAATGTAATTTGGTGCAGCCACTATAGAACCAGTATGAAGATTCCTCTAAAAATTAAAATAAAACTAGAATATGATCTAGCAAATTTACTTCTGGGTATTTATCCAAAGAAAACAAAAAAACACTAACTCAAAAAGATATATGCACTCCCATGTTCATTGCAGCATTATTTACAATAGCCAAGATATGGAAATACCTGTTTCCATCAATGGATAAATAAAGAAAATGTGATATTTGTGTGTGTGTGTGTGTGTCATGGAATATTATTCAGCTATAAAAAAGAATGAAATCTTGCCATTTGAGACAAAATGGATGGAACTTATGGGCATTATGCTAAATGAAATAAGTCAGGAAAGACAAACACTGTATGAGCTCACTTATACATAGAATATTAAAAAAAAATTCACAGATACAGAGAACAGATTGGTGTTTGCCAGATATGGGGAATGGAACATTGCTGGGGAATGGGTGAAAGAAGTCAAAGAGTACAAACTTCCAGTTGTAAAATAAATGTCATAGAGTGAAATGCATGGCATGACAACTATAGTTAATAATACTGTATTACATATTTGAAAGTTGTCAAGAAAATAGATCTTTTAAGTTCTCATCTGAAGAAAAAAATTGTAAATCTGTGGTGACAGATGTTAATTAGATTTATTGTGGTGATTATTTTGCAAAATATAAAAATATTGAATCATTGCATTGTATACCTGAAACTAATACAATGTTAGGTGTCAATTAAATCTCAATAAAAAAAAAATCTTCTAGAAACAAACATAGGAGAAAATCTCTGTGACCTTGTGTTAAACAAAGATTTCTCAAAATAGAAAAAGCAGGAAATGTAATAGAAAAAAATAATTTAGACTCCATCAAAATCTTTAAATTTGCACTTTAAAAGACACTGTTAATAATGTAAAAAGAAAAACCATGAACTGGGGAAAAATATCTACAAAATATATTTGACAAGGACTGGTGCCCAAGATACATATGAACACCTACTACATGATTTTAAAAAACAATTTAAAAATGAGCAAAAGTCTTGAACAAACACTTCATACAATAAAATATGTGAATGATTAATAAGCATAGAAAATAATGTTCAATATCATTAGTCATCAGAAAATGCCAACTACAAATCACATAGATGTGTCAGTAGATAGCCACAAAAATGGAAGAAAAATTTAAGATTGACCATACCAAATGTTGATGAGATGTAGATGAACCAGAATTTGCAAACACTGTTGGTGGAAATAGAATGATATAACCCCTTTGGAAAAATATCTAATAGTTTCTTATAAAACTTATGACCCAATAATTTCAATACTAGATAGTCTCTAAAAGAAATGAAAATAATTATGCACAAAAGGCTTTTGCAAGAATGTTCGTAGCAGCTTTATTTATAATAGCCCCAAACTGGAAGTAGCCCAATGTAATGGATAAACAAATAGATATGCATTTATACAATGGTATATGACTCATCAATAAAAAGAAACAAATTACTGATACGTGGAACAACATGGATGGATTTCAAAAAACATGACAAATGAAAGAATTTTGACAAAACCATGCGTACTGTAAATTCTGTTTATGTTTTACAAAAGGCAAGACTAGTTTATAGTAAAGAAAGCAGAACAGTGGTTAACAAGTAGGGAAGTGGGGACAAAATTGACTGGAAAGAGACATGATGTACTTTACTTGGGTGGTGGTAATGTTCTATATCTAAATAGGGATTTGAATTACACAATAGTTTGCATTTCTCAGAATTCACTGACTGACACTTTTAATATTTCAGCACGTATATTTTACCTCAAAAGAAAATGAGAAGGTAAGGTCAAACTTGCTGAAGTACTTGGGGTGAAGTGTACTGATGTCTATAACTTTTATGAAATGCATTAAAAAGGGTGGATTGGTGAATGGATAGATGATAGGTAGCAGATAAGACATGTATACTAAAATGTCAATAATAAAATTTAGATGTGGCTATATGGATGTTCACTATAGAATTCTTCCAGCTTTGCTGTATATTTGAAGTTTTTTTATTTTTAAATTAAATGAATGTTGAAAAAACATTGGAAAAATATTAGAATATTACGAGTAACAAAATACCAATGAAACTTAAAATATTAAATAACAGGCAAAAATTACAAGTTACTAAAACTGATTTATAAACAAATATAAAACCTGAATTAAACCACTAATCATTAAAGGAATAAATTAGCAATCAGAATTTTTCCTCCACAACAACAGAACAGAAAGACAAAAATTCTCAAAATTTTATAGATGAGTTTTATAAAACCTTCAAGGAAATGATAACCCCTTTTTTATGAAAGTATCTTAAGAAAATACAAGGAGGAAAGAAAGCATGCTATTGATGCCAAGATCAGATGTCTAGAATAGGCAAATCTACACGGGTAAAAGATAAATTAGTGATTGCCTAGGAAGAAGGTTTAAACTTAAATGTTTGAAGATTGGGTTGTGGTGATGATTATACAACTCTATGAATGTGCTAGAGACCATTGCATTACATGCTTTCAATAGGTGAACTTCATGATGTATAAAAATAATCTCAATAAAGCTTTTAAAAAGAACAGAGGAATGCAAAAAAAAAAATGATATACTATCTCACTTGTGAACATAAACAGGAAACTTTTAAGTTAAATACTAATAAAAATTAATTCTGTTTTTACTACTCTACCTAAGTAGGGTGATTCCAGGAATGCAACAATTTTTCCACACAAGAGCACCTACTCATACAACTTAATACGTAAAAATAAAGTAATGAAAACCATATGACTGTTTCAATAAATTTATTTTTTATTCAACAGATATTTATTGCATGCCCATTATGTGAAAGACACTATACATTAGTAAACAACAGAGAAAAATTCCTGGTCCTCAAAAGAAATAGAAAATGCATTTCATGAAATTTTATACCAATTCTTAGCAAAATACAATTAGAAGAGAACTCTTATAGGAAGTCAAAAGTGTTGATCAAGGAAGGGGACAATGACAGCTGACAGTTTGTAAATAAGCAAAAACTAATTTCAGAAAGAAATAATAATTAATTTTTGACCATGATAATTTTAATCCACACACCTCTCCCAAATCTCCTCCTCACTAATTCTCCAGTTGTGTTTCATGATCTAAGGGACTTTTGCTGAAACTGTTGGTTTCATTTTGGAGTTGCCACAGGCCCTGTGCAGCACTTGCTCTGCCACTGACAGTCTCCTGTTCTGTCATTTCTGCAGCACCATTAGTGGTGGGCGGCAGAGCTATTTGTCTAGCAGTATGCTGGGGAGTCTTCTCTTATCGTGAAGCCCCCTCTTGGCTGGGGATAGTTGGCCATTAGGTAAATAGTTTGAAGCAGGATATACAAATGTGTTCTTTGTAGTCTCTGTTGGACATGCATTCATCTAGTAAATAATTTCAAATATCTCCATTGTCCTTGGATGTCTACACCTGCAATTCCAAGGTGGCACTAATATATATATCTAATATATATCCTTGGCTTGCAAATGACAGAATCTAGTTCTGACTTACTTAGGCAAAGTAAAATAAGATGACAAGAATAATAAAGCATTTAAAAGGAAATTCATAAACTTGGACTGGGGTAGATTCCAGCAACAAGGGGAGAGTCAGTGGGTCGAGGTGGTAAAGAACATAGGCTTTAGGGTAAGTCTATTTGGTTTCAAATTCCATCCCACCACTCAGCACTCTGAGTCAGTTTTCTCTTCTTAAAATATGGACAACCAAAGCATTTCTCTAAAGCAACTGTTATAATATTTAAATGTAATAATGTGTGTAAAGTGCTTAGCACAGTGCCTGACGTGATGTACATATCTAATCAGTGCTCTTACTATAACTCATATTTATCAATTTGCCTTGAAAAGAATCTAGGGTAACACTAGTGATCTTATTAGCAGGGACACTGGAATAGGTTGTCAGAGTGCTGCAGATGGAATGGCTGACCTCTGCCTTTCTGAATCTCTCGAAATTAAATTCCCTATAGAGTGAATGGTCTGAAACTAGCCATGTGTTCATTCCTGTACAAGCCAGTGTGCCAGGAAGAACAGTGAATAATGAGCAAGGAAGGGGAGAGGATTTGGGGGCACCATGATTGACAGTCTCTCTGGAACTCTGCTGAACAGCGGAGTTTAGCTACTAGAAGGATGGTAAAGATAAACTGAGCAGGTAATAACAATGTCTACCACATTGTGTGTAACAAGTTAAATATTTTTTAAGAAAATTGCTCGATGAAAGGTTTATCCACTCACCTTCCTCTGACTAGGAGTGAACTGGTATCATTCTAAGAAAATCAATGCCACCTTTCCTTAAGTATTTTTAAGAAAAGCTGTAGGCTATCTTGCAGATCCTGACATCAAGAGAATTCTCCTTAAGATCTAGGTACTACTTGTTGCAGTTCTACCCAGTTTCCTCATCATTCTGATGCTGTAGTCTATTATTAGGAGCACTAGAAATATTTTCTCAACAACCTTCTCAAACCTGCCTTCACCTCCTTGTTCTTCAGGCTGTAGATGAGAGGATTCAGCATGGGGGTGACCACACTGTACTGTAAGGAGAAGATTAACTCTTGAGTTGATCCTGATTTGGGCATGAGATAGCGGAGAAATCCTGAGCCGTAGAAGAAGGTCACTGCAGTGAGGTGGGAGGAGCAGGTGGAAAAGGCCTTGCTTCTGCCTGTGGTGGAGCTGATACTCAAGATGGTGGACAAAATGTAAACATAGGAAAAAAATATCACGAGGAAATTTCCAAAGAAATGCAGGAAGCTAGAGCAGAGCATGGCAGTAAAACTCGCAGTCACATCAGAGCATGACAAAGGGTAGAGAGAGGGCAGCTCACAGCTGTAGTGGTGGATATTTTGAGCCTCACAAAAGTCTAAATCAAGAGCTACAAGGATATTGATGAGAGCATCCAGAAAAGCCAAGCCCCATGAGCCCCACACCAGCCCTATACACAGTTGTCTGTTCATCACCTGGCCATAGAGCAGAGGAGAACTGATGGCAACATAGCGGTCATAGGCCATCACAGCCAGTAGGCAGGATTCAGTGCCCCCAGTGGCAAACACGAAGAAGACCTGAGCCATGCAGCTCTCTAAGGAGATGGTTTTCTTCTCAGACAGGAGATTCTCCAAAAGCTTGGGCACAGTGACAGAGGAGTGGCAGAGATCCAGGAAGGACAGTTGTCCCAGGAAAAAGTACATGGGGATGTGGAGATGGGAATCCACCCTGATCACCAGCAGCAGCGTCAGGTTCCCCATCAGGGTCAGGAAGTAAATGAAAAGGAACAGCACAAAGAGCAGAGCCTGGGTCAGGGGATCAGCAGACAGCCCGATGAGCATGAACTCGGAGACAACACTGTGGTTTCTCATTGCCTTCAGTGATTTCTTTGGAATGTCACAAAAAAATTGGGGGAAGCCTTTTCTTATGCTTAACAAATAGCTCAGTGTTTTAACCCTCTTCTCCATCTACAAAGTTTCACATCTACTTGAAAATGTATATTCCGAAATGATAAACTTCTCTAAGTCTCTAGGTTTTCTAAAACCTGTAATAATCTTTTCTCCAGGATAATAACCCTAAATCAACTCCTTATTCACCTTTATTGCTCCTCTTCTAATGTTTCAGATTTGTTACTGTTGTTTTATTATTAAATCTACTGAAAGATGTTTGTAAACTGTTGATCTAATCCAGTAGTAAAAGAGAAGTTACCAGACGAATAAGATAAAATGGTGTCTCTGAGAGCAGTTAGGTTTCAGAGAAATGGAGCATGGCCTGAGGTGAGAGTGAGTTTACTTCATCCAACAAACATGCATGGAGTAGTTAGATTTGGTGTTAGGAAAGAAGAAGTTCTCATCTAAGGGCTTATATTTTTAAAAAAAAATATTTATCCGGGATCATTAATGGAAAGTGCAGAGGGGTAGTGGCTGGACATTTGCAGATTGAGGAGAAAGGGAGTTAATTATAGAGACGCTATGCAATTTATCAAAAAACTGTTGACTGATATGGAAACTTACTCTGGTCCTAATCTCCATGTCCAGTTTGTGTGATCTATTCAGATTCAGTTCTGGTCTGTGCCCTCATGCCATTTGTAAAATAGACAACTTACCAACTTTCTAAAGCTTGGCTTTCTTTTTTTCTGATGCTGAACTGATAACCCAGATTACAACCATTGACTGAGGATAACTCTTCAACACTATTAACTACACCATCTTGACTTTCATGTCTTGCTCTGTCTCTCATGTTCATATTGCAAGATCAACACATTCAATTTCTCCAATGACTTATGATTTCTCTCCCACTATTTATCCAAACAACACATAGCATTAAAGCTATTCTTAGGAATCAAATCCACATTATCTGTATTTCTCACCTTGTTGAACAATAACTAGCACAGAATTAAAGAAAAATCTTTTCAAGTCCAGTGATCCAGAAGATAAATAAGTTTGAATGTCAGTGTGAGAATCTGGTATAAAAGTTGAGTTTGAAAATTCCTATTGAATATAGATCTCTTCTTTGATTTCTAAAAGAGGAAAATAAATGGGTAAATTGTGTATATCATTTCTAAAAACCCAGTAGTGTGGAACTTTTCATTATTATTACTTTCTTTTTCATTTACTCACCACTCTAGCTCTAACTGTAGTGACCTGGATCCATCCTGAGAATAGTACGTCATTGGCAGAAGATGCTGGAAAACAAGGAATCAAGCCATGAAATATAGACTGAGAACCACCCATTACAATTTTGGAGGGCAGCAAAAAGAAGATCCCTCCATTCTACTCATCTCCAAATGGAGCCCCACTTACTAGCACTAGAAATTCCTTAAACTTCAGGGAAACTTTCTTGGACATACAGGCCAAAGTGTGAAAATCTTGCATTGGGAATTTTCATGAAAGACAAACCTAGAAATTATATACTGTCAGGGGCCAGCCTTTCCACAGATAGAGGTATACTGTGTTAATTCTCTGAGGGGTCACAGAAATAAATAAAATCTTCACTTTTACCTGGTGCTGCAATTTCACTATTCTTGATGCTTCATTTATTCAGACTAGTGAGTCCAAATTCAAGAATGGAAACATTTCTGAGAATGTTACCACTATATGTTTTCAGTTATTATCACAGTTAGGTGGAGTTAGCTGATGTCATCATTTCCAAAAAAAAAGCTGCCTGAGAGAAGCTCATTTTATAATGAGACATACAAAAGTATCTAGCATGGTAAATTGGCCCAAAGCAGTTGCTCAAAAAGGTTTTGTTTAAAAATAAAAATGAATGCATAAATGAGTGGATGAGTAGGTGAATGAATGAGACTCAGGAAAAGAATAGTCTATGGCTTTACACTCACAGAGAACAGACCTGATTAGGAACCAGTAAAGGATCTGGACACTCTGGGCTCCCATGAAACCAGATGTATAGAAAGGGCCCTAGAGAAAAATCTCACCAAATGGAGAAGTTTGCCAAAATGCAGTGTCTCCTGCCCCGTTCTGAACTTCCACATACCTTGAAGTACACAATTATGGGGGATACTTATAATTAAAGATATAATTTATTTCTGTGCTCTGTATGTGTGGCGTGCTCAGCGAGGGTTATTTTTGACTCATGAAATGCCCAAAGTCTATCACTGATATCCTGCTTTCCCCCTACCTCTTTACAGACAGCTATTAGTCTTCCCAAACTTCCAGGTTTCTGGTAAAATATGGACTTTCAGCACCAGAAACAAGAAATATAGCCAGATAGAAGAAAGAAACTTGTCTCAATTGTCCCATATGTAAAATGAAAGATAAAAATAATTAGCTTGGAAAGTTGTGAGGACTTAACTTTTCTGAAGTGTAGCGCTGAAGACAGTTGAGGTACTGAAGAATCACTAGGTTCTCTTTTCTACACCCCCAATCCAAATGTTTAATTTTCCCAAAATGAGGAAGAGAAGTGATTTTGAGGAGCAGACCAGAACATTTAAGGTAACAGAAATGGATACTATATCAGAGAGAAATATTCTCCTACCTCCGGTATGGGAGAACAAAGAAAAGATGAGAGGCCTGAAAGGGAACAGAAGTGCCTGCTGAGAGAATGATAAGAAATGGTGGGAATTGAGGGTAAAAGGATCTTATGCAGAGAACACAGGAGCAGAGAAAACCATCAGAGAACAGAGGAAAATCATTACCGTGTTTCTGTCTTTTCTTGGTACAGAATACTTACTGTTTTTCTGAGTTGGTGGATGTGCCTCAGAGCGCAGGATAACTTTACAAGAGAGAAAATGTACTAAAATGACTACGTCATGTGAACTGACATTGCTTTTTCTATTTAAGACTTTCTGTGTATAAACAGAAATATGCACAAAAGTCTCTGCAAATAGACTTCAGAAAGCTCTTCTGAACTTTGACAGCATTTTTGCTCTTATCTCTTGATGATGCCATAAAATGACCAAAAAAAAGAAAAGCATGAAAATTACAAATTTCTAATAAGTAATAAAGTAACTTTTTTTCATATTTCCTCTACAATAATTATACAATCATTTCTTCATAAAGCTCTCTCTACAACTATTAATATATTTCTAAGAGCACCTTCCTAACAAAAGAGGCTCTGGTCCAGCCATTAGGAAAAGCCTGTGGGTTAAAGTGGCCAATAGGATAGCAAGGTATGGCCTGAAAGCCCAGAGGATATCTCGACCACCCTGTTTGCCAGAAAGCTCAGCCTGATGCACACTTCGAACTCATTAGCTAAAAATGGTAAAAGCCCTCTGGGATTTCCTGCTGAAGTGAAGTGACTCACAGCTTACCTTTAGAGTACCTTGCTGATGATCTCATGTATTTATTATATATAGTAAAAACAATTATTATTATAGAACTTATTGTTTTTAGGTCAATGGTAATTTAAATTTACCTATACATTTGACCTTTTTTTGCTCAACTTTTTCTACTATGGATTGCAAATTCAATAGCCAAAATTAGATTTCAGTGGATGAATTTAACACAAATTAGACAAAGCTAAAAGGTATTAACGAATAACAAGTAAATCAAAAGAAAATAAGAATTTCCATCCATGAGCATTTTCTTTCTCCTTGAAAAACTTCTTTTAATTTTTCCTTTAGTGCAAATCTTCTAATAATGTATTTATTTCACCTTCATTCTTAAAAGATTTTTACTGGACATAGAATCCTAATGGAGAAGTTATATTTTTATTCGGTACTTCGAAAATAATACCTCATTGTCTTCTGTCTCCTTGTTAGTCTAATGTTTCTCTTGAGAAGTCAGTTGCTAGTCTAATTGTACTTCTCTGTAGTTAATTTGTATTTTTTTCTTGCTGTTTTAAATATTTTCTCTTTTGATTTTTAGCAATTTTTATTGTGATGTGACAAACTGTGACTTGCTTTTTATTTATCATACTTGGGATTTACTTAAAGGACTCCTAGCATTTGTAGTCGATGTATTTTTTTCAGTTTGGAAAACGTTCATCCATTATCTTACATATTGCCTTATTGCTTCATCATTAACTCATTCTTTCTCTCTTCGTGTATGTTGTCCTCATTCTACACATAATGTATCTCACAGTCTTTTTCATTCTTTTTGTGCCTTACTGTACATATTTTCTTCTTACGTATCTTATAAGTAACTAGTACACTCTCAAAACTGTCTAATCTCCTTTAGATCTTAATTTTAGCCATTGAATTTTTCATTTCTAAAATTTTCACTCACATTTTTTATAGCTTCTATTAAATGCCAATATTCTCAATCTTGTCTTAAATTTCCATAATAGTTTAAACTTATTTTGAAGTAGTGCATCTGAATCTGTTTCCATTGTCTTTAGTTTTTGTTTCTCCATATTCTTGTTTAATTTTTCTAATGAGAACAAGATATTATTATGAAAAATTATAGAAATAACTTGAGGCTCTGCATTGTATTCTCTTCCTTCAGAGAAAATTTCACTTGCTTTTATCAGACAGCCATGGGTATCAGCAATTTTGTATCACTCTATGTTTCCAGGGCCTAGGTAAGGCTGGCCTTTAGTCCATACAAAGCCAGCTTGTTTCCAACCTAACTTTACTTCAGGGTGTTGCCCTTTGAGATTCCAACTTACCCCCTTGGTGGTCCTTGAATTCCACTTTTCCCATTAACTTTAAGAAACTCAAAATCATTTTTAACATTCTCAGTTTCTTCTTAAAAATGCCCCAGTGAGAAAAAGGGACCCCCAAATTCTGAGCTTGCTTCTCTGGATTTCCTTCTTTGGGAAGATGGCTCCATAATTTGTCAATGCTTTCTTAGCTCTCAGATATCTTCAGAACAGATCTATAATATGCTGTTCAGGATGTGGTTCCATGGTGTAGTTGTTAGCACGTCTGCTTTACACGCAGAGGGTCCTGGGTTTGTGCCCCAGTGGAGCCACAGCTCATGGCCTGCAACCTGTCCCTGAACAAACCTGATGTCTGATCTTGGAAGGTAAGCAGAGTCAGGCCTGGTTAATACTTAGGTAGGAGACCACCTAGGAAGACCAGATGCTGTAGGCATAAAAAAAAAAATGCTGTTTAGATTTTCTGTTTTTGAATGTGTTGGTAGAAATTACCTAGTTAGTAATTACCAGAAGTAATAATTTTATTTTAGTCCATGCCTAATCTATTAGTATTATTAGGTATTGTTAATTTATTATTTGATGATGCTGATCTTGTTAGCCCTTACTTGATTTACATTATTCTTTTATCTGCTTTTTTCTCTAATCCCAATTTTTCTCATTTACTCTTTGCTCCCAACCCCTTTTAAAGAAATGTTCATATCACTAATTTCTATCAAAAGATACATAAGCAATAATTTAGTTTATGTTTTCCGTAGATTGGTTCCTTCCTCTATGTTTGCATTGCACATCAATTAAGATGCATTTGGATGAAAATAAGAGGAAACTTAAATAGCCATAGTTTAATTCATAAGAATATTTTTTTTTACTTAAGTCTGGGGGGTATGAGATATTGATTTTGATTCAGCATTTTCATGATAAGTTATTAGTTCAATATGACTATAATTTTTTGCCCTTTCCCTTATATTCTCATTAAGACTTCTGAAGCTCCTAGCATCACATCCTCATAAACTGTGTCCAAATTAGAGGGAAGGGAAAAGCGTATTCCATCAAAAGATTCCCTTTAGACCCTTTGGCAAATACTGTATCACATGGCTATCCTTAGTTACAAGGAAGACTGGGGAACACTGAGTGTCTGGAAAAGGAGAGAATTTAATGAATGGTTCAGACAATAATGAATTATTCCCTGAGTATCTAAATAAAATTAGAGTTGTTAGAAAGTAAAAAGGTAAAATAACAATAATATAGGCAAGCAACAGTGTCCACCAATGTAGCATGTTTCTTTCCTTCCTGATTTTGAATGTCTTTGCCATAGTCTGCCAGAATTCTCCTTGTTACTTTTACCTTGCTATTTGTCTTTTCTTTTTGCTATAGATTAAGAGCTTGAATATTTTGTTGTATGCATTTTTTGCATTTATTATATAAGAACATTTATACCTATCTGCAACTAGCTACCCCTATTTCAACTATTTGTACTCCTCCTTCAGTTAACTAGATACTATAGACTAAATTGTATCCCTTACAAAATTCATATGCTGTAGTCTTAACCTAATGTGATGATGTTGCAAAGGTAGCATTTGAGAGATGATTAGCTTTAGATGAGGACATGAAGGTGAGGCCCTCATGATGGATGGGATTAGTGCCCTCTTAAGAAGAGACCAGAGAAGTTGCTCTCTCTGAATCTCCATTATGCAAGTCTATGGCATTTTGATATGGCAGGCAGAGCTAACACAGTACACGAGATGTCTCTTCCCAATCCAAGACAAATACTCCACCTGTGCTTCAGACATTATTCCATTCTGCTTTCTCTGGGATCTAGCTCCTTCAAACTTGCTATTTCTCTGTTGCTATTTCATTTTTCACCTCCATTTGTCTTTTGAAGTTAGCACTTAGCGCATTCGAACTATTTCTCTATGTGTATGTGTGTGTGTTTCATAACATATATTTTTTTCTAAAAATACCCTCTCCATCCCATATACCCTTACAACTTCTAACTTAATTCTGTCATATCCTTATACCCAAATGTATTAAAGTAATCATTGTATTACCTGGCATCATTTTGATATCAACCACTCTTCTGAAGCTTCTCAATAGTTTACGAGTGACCTCTGAAACCAGTATGCATTTGCTCTAAAACTGAAATGTATAAAATGCCATTTTCTGTATTTGTCAATGTTTTTTGTTTTTTTATTTTAAAAATATTTTATTACATAATTTTTCAAACATATATAAAGACTCAAAAAAATATAAAGTACCTCTACTACACACCATGTATATTTAACAGATCTTAACTTTTACCATATTTGCATTAAATTATTTTTTTCAAACTGGGACATTCTAGATTTGAAGTCTTCTTTATACCCTTTCCCCATCTCTTATTCTACCCCATAGATAACCACTATCTTAAAGTCAGAATGTAGCCTCTTATATTAGGTAGAATGGCCCCCCAAAGATATTCACTCTCTAATCTTTGGAATCTGTGAATATGTTACCTTACATGGCTAAAGGGACTTTGTAAATGTCATTAAGGTTACCGACTTCAAAATAAGATTGTCCTGGATTATCCAGGTTGGCCCAATCTAATTACATGAGCCCTTAAAAGGAGAAAACTTTCTCCCTTTGGTACAAGAGATGTGGTAGAAAAGGAAGTCAAAGAGATACAAAACAAGTGAAGACTAGACCCATCATTGCTTGAGGAAGAACATATAGAAAGCATGAGTAGTACTGTAGCCAGCTTCTAGGAGCAAAGCCCAGCCCCTAGCTGATAGCAAAACAATAACAACAGCAAAAAAAAAAAAAAAAAAAAAAATCCAGAAACTTTAGTGCTACAATTTCAAGAAAGTAAATTCTGCCATCATTCTGAGCTCAAAAGTGAATTCATGCCTAGAACCCCCAGGAGGTCCTGCCAACACCTCAACTTCTGCCTGCTGAGACACTAAGCAGAGGACCCATCTGTTCCTGGACCTTGACCTAGAACCTTGAGATAACAAATAGGTATTGTTTATTGTTTTAATTTAGGAAATTCATGGTAATTCATTACAACTTCAACAGAAAACTAGTACACTTCCCATGCATGCTTTTATATTTTTATCACATATATATCTATGTTTTTAAACTTGAAATAAATATATCTCACTATATGAAACATTCTGAAATTAGCTTAATTTCCATATTGTGTGTATGTATATATGTGTGTGTGTGTATATGTATGTATGTGTTTGTGTAAATTCTTATTCTAAGGTTCAAATAAATTAAGCAATTTTCCCAAAGCCTTGCAGGCTAGAAGTTTAAAGGTAGCTAAGAGCCAGGATTTAGCCTCAAGTTTATTTAAATCTAAAATATTTTGTATGTTGCCTGTTTCAAACATACACACATTATATATACAAAACATAAGTGAAATGTCATATATCTATATCTATCTATCTACATCTAATCTTTCGATCTATCTATACACACACACATCATTAGCAGCTCATTTATTCTGGCCTTGGGAAAACAAGATAGGTGATATTTTACTTCTTAACTGAACTGAAAAGAGACATGCCTTCTCTGATTTAGATAAGCTGGAATCAGAGGCTCCTTTAACCCTGGAGCATCATGGCACTATAAGGTCAGGCACCTCCTGTGATTATTAGGAAAGCAAGCAGGGGCTCTAAATTATAGAAAACAAAATTAAGATAGTTTCTTCAATGATATTAATCAGATATGGCAGGCTGGATTGCCATTTTTCCCTGAGGTAGAAACAAAACAGAAATGATCACAAACTGTAGGCAGATTAGGAAGGCCTAAGAGATGTGGAGTTTGACTGACTAGTATAATGGCTTGTTCATAATGGCTGAGAATAAACCCTGTGAACTACATTTTCTCTTCCTACTCATACTTTTTTTCTTCTTCTTTTAATATAACTTAAAATTAAAGGTAATTAGAATAAGAGAAAAATACAAAATTAAACCTTGACTTCCTTCTTAACATTTAAATTATACTTTTTTAAAACAGATTCCTAATATCATATTTTAAAAATAGTGCTAGAGTAACCATTGTATCAGAGGTATTTTTTTAAGAAGCATGTGAAGCTCAAGTTTATAAAATCTATGGAAGCATGAAAATAAATATTCTGCTAGTTCAGACCTAATGGCTAGGACATCATTGCCCCCTGTGGCACAATTTCAGAATGACAAGTTCTAGTTTTGGAAAGTTTATTTTTCAAATTCAAGTTTGAATAGTCAATGTCAAAGAAGTCATTTCTTTGATGGAGAAAGAGTTGTCACAGATCCCAGAGAGACATGAGAAGGGTAGCAATTCGGACAGAGACACAACCAGAGAGAGTTATCCCGGTTTTCCTCCAAGGTATGGTGGCAGAGAGGTTGAAGACTTGCATAATAAGAGAACCTGGAGTTGAACTATATATACCAGAACAGTGTGCAGCCACAGAATGAGTAGACAAAAAAACTAGCAGACACTAAAATCAAGTCTAGATTACAAGCATTGCTCTTTCATGTACTATGGAAATATGTACATTTTATATGTGTGTGTGTGTGTGTTTATATATATACATATACATATAATGTATTTGCATAGTATTTACATATTTACATTTTTATACACACACACACATATATTACCTAGGTTTGTCTGTCTTTCTTTTTATATATACATTTATGAAATATAAAAGACCCAGCTTCAAAATATGTCATTTATGGTCTATTTGATTGTGAACAAGTTACTTAACCTTCTGATATTCAGTTTCCTTACCTACAGAATAGTGACAATCATGGTAATTCAGTGAATTTTTACAACTCAGTTTAGTGAGTTTTGCAGTTAAATAATGATAATAATTTTTTAAAAAATAACTTGTATGATTAAGTCTTTACCATGTACATACTATTTTAAGTGTTTTTACTTTGATTTTCTTGTTTCTTCTCAAGACATTTATAAAACATGTTTAAACAGTTCAGCCAACAAGGATTCTTACCAAAGCACTGGGTTCTTGGGATATAAAGTTGAGTAAAAAAGAATCTCTGCTTTTCAAACACATTGTAATGAGGAAGAAATTTATACTAACAGCTATAAGGTAATATTGTAATTTATATTCTAACAGCGTGACAAGATTGCTATGGCAGTTCCAAGGAAGAAAAAATCATTCTGTATCAGATGGTCAGGGAAACTTTATAGGAAAGATACAATCTGACTCTGTCCCGCCTAGATAAGCAAGTCTTAGGAAAAGAAGCAAGAGAAAATGTCTTCCAGGTAGAAGAAACTGTTTAGTAAAGGGAGAGAGATATGAATGTGTCATGTATGGGATTGAGACCATGGGCTTGGATGTTAAATGCAATAGAATCTCAGTTTTTCTCCTCACCTGCTTTATGACCTTGGCCAGGCTACTTCTCTTTCTCCTGTTTCCTTGCCTAGAAAATGGATTTGATCATTGTACCCCATCATAGCTTGGTCATGAGGATTCAATGAGATGTAAATGTAACATTTAGCACATTGTCAGGCCCATTAATGTTTAGTTATTACTAATATATTTCCCTCTAAGCTGTCATTCACTGAAAACAGTAAGCCACCTATTAATTGCTAGATTTGTTAAACAGAACAGACCACATCAAACAGACATATCAATTGTAAGATGCATCTGAATTTCAGAATCACTAGAATATGAAAAATGTTCATCTTAGAATTAAAGAAAGTATATTATCATCATTATGATAACCGGTCTGCAAAGAATCTGTGATATCATGCTGAATAATTAAATCTGATTCTATTGTTAAAATCCTTCCCTTCTTGGTGGTTTCTAGACATTCTGTTTGTAACTCTTAAATCACACATTAGGGTTAATGTTTAGTTTTCAGTCTCACATGTTATCTAACATATCCTCAGCGCATACCAGACATTCTATAGATTATGGAATTAGATGGAATCTGACCAACCTGGGGTTGTGTCAGGGTGAGAGGTGATCATCAGGGTTCTTATTCTAAAACTCAAAGAATAAGCCATAACCTCAGTACCAAATGAATACAAAAAATAAATTTTAAAAAAGCATTTTTTTGCTGAGCCTTATAGCTGATAGATAGCTCACCTCCTCCCATGGTGTGTTTGGTAATCCTACAAAACAAACAACTACATCAGTGGTTACCAAACTTTAGCATGCATCTGAATCACATGTTAAACACTGGTTGCTGGGCCCCACCCCGAGAATTTCCAGCAGTTTCAGTAGGTCCAAGGGTGGAGTGAGAAAACTTGACTCTAAAAGTTTCCTAAGCGGGACTGACACATCTTGTCTGAGGACCACACTTTGAGAACAACTGCAGTAGGGGAAGTTGAGCCTCCAGAGCCCCAGCCATGGCCAACTATTCTGTTGGGACCTTGGCTCATCTGACCCTCTCTCTAATGGGATGGCTAAGTCGGCCTTAGTGCCCAGGAGGCTGTGAGCCTCTCCAGTCCACTGCCTTCTCTGGTATTGGCTCTTCTTTTTGTTTGGCATTTTCTAAATCCACAAAGATATTGAAATATCATCCTGGGAGAAGCAACTGTGATCCCTTTGGGCATCACTAGCCAGAAGGAGAGATGATTGGGGAGTGAGGTTCTGCCAAGTGTCTTGGGGTCTTGTTACTGCAAACTACACTGTTGTCTCTCCAGTCTCCAGCAGTTTCTGCCTCTTTCGACAGATCACAGGGAGCTTAGTTGAGGGAAATTTGTGGAAGCAGCTCTCTAATGTCTGAACCCTCTTGAGGGCAAGGCTGTTCGCCTCTGTCATCTAGAGACTTCTAAAAAATTGGCCAGATGCCAACTTTGTCTTCAGCTTTCTCTTAGCAAAATATAAGAAATGTTAAAAAGAGGAGATGCCCTTGAGGCTTTCCTAGTGAGATCCAGCCTGACCTGCCAGACCCAATTATCTGTACAAATTGCCCTCAGCCTCGCTCTCTCCAAGTGTTCAGAAGCTAGCTAGGAGAATATTCTAGATTTAGAAAATATTTGTTGACTGATATAGGATATGGAGTAGACCACCAAGACCCTGGACTATAAATATTTAAAACAAATAAATAAGCATACCCGGCATTTTATTGCTGGAGCATTTGAACAGGATAGACCCCTCCTTTCCATCACTACACATATCCTTTCTACCGCTTTGTGGTTGTTACAACCACCACTCTGTTGAACTCCATTCCTGAATAACATTGTCATTTGCTGCGAGGCATAACTGCTGAACTACAAAACAACTACCCAAGGACTTGGACGATTCTCCTCCGGTTATTTTACTCCCAGCCTCCATCCCAGGGCTCAACACACAGCAGGTGCTTAATAAACATGTACAAAATAAGTGAGTGTTAACATCAACTTCCTGATCTTCCCGATCAGTTCTGTTTTATCCCTGCTACCTTCTCCACAAGGGTACCTCAGGTGATCTTTTTTCTTACAGACCCTCACCCACGTGATACCTCTCTTCTTATTGTAGAGAGAGGATTGAGATGAGCAGAACTCACATACCTGTAATCTTCACTATGAAAATCTTTTACTTAAGTTTTTGAACAGATATTTTAAACAGTTTAATAAAACTTATCAAATCCTTTCTCTTATTTCTGCTACTGTACTTTCCAAAAGCATGTCCAGGTAGACTGACGTTATTTGTTGCCCATCGATTCTTTTCTTAAACCTTCATTTCCCCTGTAAGCTGGCTTCCACACTTTCTCCTCTTCAGGGACTGCACACTATTTGGGCTCCAAATCTTATTCTTGGTAAATCTTAACTACATCTTCCTTCTTTGATTTTTTCACTTGCTTGGATACTGTGAAATTGTACTTTCCTAGTTTCCTCGTACTTCTTGGAATTCTTTTTCTCTGCCTAATAGGTCCTGCCATCTAAATGATGGGAGTCTCCAGCCAGAACTTTTAGAGTTTGCACATGCTCTGATAACTAGTGATGCTACTCACCACTACTCCAGTTCCCTGAGCACATGGTGGGACAGGACTTCTCTGCCACCTTAAAATTCAGAGTGCCTATGTCTTGTTTGGGCTAATTAAATATGAGTGAAAATTATGTGCCATTTTAAGGAAGATGTTTTTAAAATAGGCATGATTCAGCATGCTTTTGTTTTCCTACTTTGGTAATTGCTGAAGCATGAAGAAGAAACTCCCTCAGGCTGATTACCTGAGTAAAAATAACATAAAGCAGAGGCCTTTCCCAAGCCCACCCACAAAGGACATGTAATGTGAACAAAACATAAACCTTTCTAGTTTTAAGTCACTGAGATTTGGGAAGGCGGGGGTGGGCTACCATCAGGCTCGATGATTCACCAGAAAGACTCACAGGACTCAGAAGCTGTATTAATTATGATTACAATTTATCACAGGGATAAGATACAGATCAAAATCATCAAAAGGAAAAGACACATGTGGCCAAGTCCAGGAGAAACCAGACACAAGCTTCTAGGTGTCCCCTCCCAGTGGAGTTACAGAGGGCACACTTCATTCTCCCAGTAGTGAAGTATGACAACATGTGTAAAGTATTGTTAACCAGGGGGACTCACCTGAACTATGAGGTCTATGGTTTTTACTGGGGATCATTCACATGCAGTGCGCATATGATAGACCTCAGCCCCTCAGACTGGAGTTCCCTCCAGATCCTAAACAAGCCTTCACCATAAATATAAATCTATTTGGTTATACTGGTACAACATGGCTCAAAGCCTCAGGCTATGAAAACACTCTTCTCAGGCAGAATATCTAAGGGTTAAGAGATTATCTCCCAGGAACCAGTCTTGAATACAGGTTTTTCTTTAGAATATGTAGGGTTTGAGAAACCCAGGTCTGCTGAGTTAACTCTTTCCTGCATAGAGACTTGATTTTGAAGACGAGTCACACAGCCTCTCCTGATCGTTACAGATACCCAAATCATTTCCACTTTAGAATCACTTGTTATACTAAAAACTGAAGAAATGTCAAAACAAAGCCACAAAGAAAGGTAAAATAACTTAAATATTTACACTTAATAAAATAACACTTTGGAAGTAAGACTTTTTGAGACATAGAGCCTAATTTTTGGTACCCTGTTTTAAAATTGAAAGTAAAAAATACACTGTTTTTCTGGGCTCATTCCCACTGTGCCTCAGAAGCACTGGATGTCTAACACAATGGGTGGAAGTCATTGAAGCAGTAAAAATTCCCAGAAATTAAAATTTTACATTATCTCATTATTTTATTACTATCTTTTGGATGGAATGAAGCCTTGGCTGAGAGTGGGAGGGGAGAGTCAGTTATCTCGGATCTATGAGGTCACAGCTGAAGTCACAGAAGAGTTGAAAAGGGCAAGGTTGCTAAGGGAGCAAATGAGATAGGGCTCAAAGAGAAGAAATTGTAGGGGGAAGGGGTGAGGTGCAGTGGGATTTGGGGATCCCAGTTGGGTAAATTTCTGGGCATAATCAGCCTGGTTCCTGACTGGGATTTGAAGGTGGGGGAGGCTGGGAGGGGGAAGCTGGGAAGCAACTTTTCAAAGGAGAATTTAACTCTTATCTGGTCACTACTTCAACCTCTCAGCCTCATGTGTTTTTGACAGTATCAACTATGAGGTTTCCCTTCTCCCCTTCGAAGCACTAGAAGGCTTGAGATGACAGACCAGCCTGTAGTGCTCCAGTTAATGGACCATGAGGATTCTGTGAGGTGGAACAGGATGGGGAATTTGCCAATCTTTAATTCATTATACACTACTTCCTATCATTGCCTTAGAGCCCACCTTTATCTCAAGGAGGCTCTTGGCCAACTCCCTAGCCCAATCTCAGCCAGCTATTATTTTTTACTTTAGATTATTTTTTTTCACCTACTTTCTCACTGTAATTTCTGTTCTTACTAAAAAAGAAAGATTTCCTCTCAACTTTATCTTTCTTTACACACATGTACACACACATACACCACACATGCACACACACACATTCAAAACAAAGATGATTCCTGAACCCTGAACTACTGAGACATCTGTCCTGGTAGTTCTCTCATGAGTAAATGCTTTTCTCCTCACTATACACCTGCCCTATCTCCCTATTGATTTATGCTTCTCCAGGCCTGGAGCATCTCCATCTTCAGCTACAGAGTCTCTAAATTTTATTCAAAAACAAATGGCACAACATGCCTTCCAGGACCAAAAGCAAAAGGTTAGAAGGACATCCAGCCAGCAGATAAGGTAATTGGGGCTAATATGACCTTTGAAAGTCATCAGATTTAGATATGCTCTATGGGAAAAGATCTAGAGTCACCTGTCTCTCATCCCTCTGCCAACTGCAAATATTTCCTGGTTGGGGAAGGTAGGGACTTGCATGTTTCCTCTCTCTTCCCTACCTCCTCAATGGAAGGGACAATAGCAAATCTTCGTCATTCTAATTTAGAGGGTAGGCATCAATCTGAAATTCCTCTAGGAGTTAGTTGGGTATACAACCTAGGAATATTTATTTATCCTAAGGTCAACTTTCTCTAAGAAGTCCTTGTGTCCTCTATAGTGTCAATCAAGGCCGGACATCCAAAACTATGTTTCCCTTAGACTAGATGGAGAGAGGGCCAGAATCTGCTACTTGAGACTGAATATGAGACCCAGGCGATGTCATCCATAAAGTCAGAAAAAGAGGCTTACTGTGAGCTTATGGGACAGAAAAGCTTCAAAAAGGAATCAGGACTTGGATTGAGCTTTCAAAGTATATGCAGTATATTTTGAATTAAGAGTTTATAAGAACTCAGAAAGAAAGAGAGTTAAAAGTGTCTTCTAGGTTTCTGGGCTGCCTGCACTCTCATTAAAGTGTCTGAATGGTTGACTGGGTCTCAAGTCTGAGAGCCAGTGAGGAACTGAGAAGCCTGACACTTGGAGAAAAATGGAAACCTATTCTAAAAATGTGAGTTATCTTCCAGACAGCTGCAGGACTATGAAGATATATAGTGAGTAGGTACTGGAGTTTCTGAGTATTCTGTAGGGGAAAGCACACAAACCGCACCAGAGACCTGACTCCTCTGCTGACGGACAGATTTTTTTAGCAGCAGAAGTTGACAAGACACTGTAAAATCAGTAATAATATCTGAAATGAACTTTACAATTACAAAAGCTTTTATACAATCTACCCGCCAAAAAATCATTCCTCCTGTTTTTTAGATTGGGAAACAAATTCATAATAGGCAGAGAAACTTGCCAAAAGTCCTGGAACTGGAAGACAGTGAAACTGGAATTCAAACAAACTTTTCTCTCTCTGGATTCCAAATTCTTCCCATTGCAATGTAATTAGGCTTCTAATAACCCAGCTATAAAACAGAGGACACCATAACTTATGCACCTTTAGAGAACACACAGCAAAGAGTGGAATCACAGGACCCAACCCGAGCTGGAATCTCAGTTTTTTCACTATTATTAGTTAGCATATCAGAGCCTGCATAGTAAAACAGTCTGCCCTCACCTGCCTCACAGGACTTTTTGGGGTTAAGTATGTAGATCAAACCACCCACCTCAGTGCCTGGTTTGTGGAGGCTCAATCTTCTGCCTCAGAAATAAATCACTAGAAATCTACTTTCTCTCTTTTTCCCCTCTCCTCTCCTCCTTCCCCCTCCCCCTTCTCTCCTCTCTCACCCACTCTCTTCATAATGTTGCATATATATATATATATACATATATATGTCATTTTCTTCACATCACACCACACACCACACACTTCCTATCCCTTCTTCCCAATGTCCTTTACACAAGTATGTCAATTATTCACTATCCATTTACAAGGATTTGGATTAAAACTCAGCCTTCAAGAGAAAACTCTGGGTGAACCTAGTTGTTTTACTTTCTCTTCCCTCCCTAGAGTAGGCAGATAGAATCCTAAGGCAAACAATCTTAAAAGCAAGGGGAGTTTCAGGGTAAGTGGCATGGCTTAGATTTGGAGTGAGAAAGAACTGTCCCCAGATTCCATAGAGAAACAATACTTTCGCTGGCAGAATTCTGTGCGTGAGCCATCTGATATGATGGCTCCAAGACTTTCACCCTGTTCTTCGCTATCCTGAATCCATGTTCATCAAGAGTGCCCTCTTAACTGGAGACAGTTAGGCTTGATGTCCTCTTGGATTCAGTATTGACTCTCTTCTTTGTCTCCCAGACTCCCTACCCTTGTTTGGAAAGACTTATTGCTTCTTTTTATGGAAGGGGCTGTACAAACAGGAACTCCAGGCCAGAGATAGGATCCTTGAGTTCTGAACCACTCTCTCCCCTCCATCACCTCTCCCTTTTTTTTTTTTTTTTCAATCCCTTCTGAGGGTTCCATCCTAGGGCTCTTGAAACAATTTTAGGAGATAATGATCAACCCTGTCTCCCTCCAGTTTATTACCAGTCTCCTGACTTCTTTGACCTATCACCTCTAAACAGGTCTACCCTGGGTCAGAAGGTCCAGGTTGTTTGCACTCAGGATCCACTAGCATGACAAATGAGACCGGTTGTACAACTTTCACTCCTCTCTTCCTGCCAATTACCCCCTAACCTTATTTACAGCCACGCCCTCTCCCAGGTGATTGTGGCACTGGTTCTAAAGGCCTTTAGGAACAAGAGCTTCAGTTGTGCTGCCACAAATAAGCAAAATCTTTCAACTTCCTCCTCAGCTTTAAATCTCCACTCCATCAGAAGTCATGAAGAAAGGGAGAACATATTTTGGGGAGACAAAAAAAGGAAGCTGTTTGATAATTGAGTGTACTTTCCCAAGATGAACATGTGCTGTTGGACAAGTTAGGTAGGGTGAACGGAGTGGAGCAGACACAATTAGGCAGGACAATGCTAAAGGTTATTGACAATGACTATCACTCTCCTTCTCACCCCTCTATGCTTTAGAGTCCTCAAAGTGCTGTCACAATAGCCAAGATACTGGGAAGATAAGATTGCAAGTCTCAGAGGAGACATGGGAGTGGGGCGGGGTGGGGGGGATGTGCAGGGGGGATGGGGTGGAGATCCTGGCTATCATTCTGCATTTTTAGTACAGAAACATCAGAAATTCTCACTAGGGATTGTAGATAGAATGAGAGAAGCGTTGACTTATGATGTCAGCACCTCATTACATTCACCTTATTTCTTTATTGTATATATTTAAGATATACAATTTGAGGATTATATATATATATATACACATATATATGCATATGTGTGTAAGTGTGTATATATATGAATGAAATAATCACGATGATGACAATTAACATAACCATCATCTCACTTAGTTATTTTTTGGGGGCTGAGAAATACACTTATGATCTACCCTCCCAGCACAGTACAGCATTGTTACCTATAGTCAACATATTATACGTTAGATCTCTGGAACTTTTTTGTCTTGCATAACTGAAATTTTGCACCCCTTGACCAACATCTCTTCATTTTCCTCTCACCCAAGCCCCTGATAACCACCATCATCTACCCTTTGTTTCTGTGAGTTTGACAATTTTAAATTCCACATGCATACATCATATAGTACTTGCCTTTCTGGGTCTGGTTTACTTCACTTAGCATAATGTCCTCCGGGTCTATCTAAAATGACAGGATTTCCTTGTTTTTTAAGGCTAAACAATATTCCACTGTATATATATTCCACATTGTCTTTAATCATTCATCCGTCATGACCATTATGTTGTTTCCATATCTTGGCTACCGTGAAAATGTAATCAATATAGGAGTGCAGGTATCTATTAAAAACAATTTCAATGCCTTTAAAGATATATCCAGAAATAGTATTGCTGGATCACATAGTAATTCTATTTTTAAATGCTTTGAGAAACCTCCACTCTTATCCATAATGGCCATATGAATTTACATTCCCACCAACAGTGTTCCAGGGGTTTTTTTCTCTACATCCTTGACAACACTTGATACCTTTAAAAAAAAATGAGGTATAATTGACACATAATATTATATTACTTTTGGGAATACAATGTAATGATTCTATATTTGTGTATACTGCAAAATGACTACTACAGTAAGTCTAGCTAACATATATCACCATACATAGTTATAAAATGCTCTTTTCTTGTGATAAGAACTTTTAAGATCTACTCTCTTAATTTTCAAATATGCAATATGTCATTAACTATAGTCACTGTGCTGTACATTACATCCCATGACTTATTTATTTTATAACTGGAAGTTTGTACCCTTTGACCCCTTCACCTATTTCACCCACCCACTACTCTACACTGCCTCTGACAACCATCAATCCACTGTCTGTATCTATGAGTTCTGATAATTTTTTTAGATTCCACAGATAAGTGAGATCAAAGGGTATTTGTCTTTCTCTGACTTATTTCACTTAGCATAATACCCTCTAGTTCCATCCATGTTGTTGCAAATGGTAAAACTTCATTATTTTCCATTGCAGAGTAATATTCCATTGTATATAGGTACCCCCATTTTTTTTATCCATTCATCTGTTGATTGGAGCATTTAATTCATTTACATTTAAAGTAATTATTGATAGGCATATAGTTATTGCCATTTTATTAATTATTGTACTGCTTTTGGTAGTTTTTCTCTGTTTCTTTCTTATTCTCTTGCTCTCTTTCCTTGTATATTGATGACCTTCTGTAGCATTGTGTTTACATTCCTTTCTCTTTATTTCTTGTATATCCCATGAAGTTCATTGATAGGCCTCTTTGCAGAGTCTGCAAACTAGCTAGTAGTATCTGCAGCTGGTTTTTGAAATCCACATGGTGGTTACTATGAATGCCCACCCTTTTCTCTGCTCCCAGCATCCCCCACACTTCAGTAATCTGGGTACGTTTCAATAAGCTGGGGAAGTAGAGTCTTTGTTCCACCCTCACTTTCCCTCATGGGAGAATCACAGACTAAGAGGCTCTTTCTTGGCACTGAGCTATGCTGCCTTTAAGGAGAAATGACATGGATAGTTAAATTGTTTTTTCTTACTGTCTTCAATGCAACTATTCATGGATTTTTTGCTTAAATGAGGTGCTGGAATCTCTCCACTGGACTCCTGGTTTCCCATAGAGGTATTCCTATCCATGAATGGTTGTCAAAATTAATGTTTCCACGGGTAAAATGAGGGCTGGAATCTCCTATTCCACCACCTTGCTGATGTCACCCACCCAGTGCCTCATCAGAATTATATCATTATTTCTTTCCAGAAAGTCCACTGAAGAAACAATAAAACCAAAGGTAAGTAAAGCTTTAAAAAACACTGGTTCTTCTAGGGCTCCTGGTTCCTAGGGAAAGTAGAGAAGAAGAGGCTATTGCTAGGAGGCAGGAAAGCTGACTAACAAAGATTATATCTTTGAGGACTTGGGCACTATAGTTTGGGGTACTTTTGACCAGTTGGTGGATGTTTGGCTACCAAGACACATAATACCTTCAAATGCTCCTACTACACCAGATGAGTACAGGAGCAGGCAGGCTACATGGGTAAACATGAGTCTGCTTATATCTGTCACCCACCAGCTAGATCAAGAGATGACAGGAGATATAGGCTGAAAATGACTCCATTGTTTTTGTTTGTTTGTTTGTTTGTTTGTTTGTTTGTTTGACAGTGACATTGGTTAACGAAATACAATAATTTTCAGTTGTACACTTTAACAGTAAATCATATATATATCCATTGGGTTTGAAGGAGACTTTGGGCTGCCTGGCAAATGGGGTGACTTCAAGTGTTCATCTAAATTTCAAAAATACTTTGTATTCTATCGGTTTCATATATGTCAATTCGGATTCTGGAACAGTTAGAATAATGTTCCAAAAATTTGTCTCTTATTTCAATAGGAAAAACAGATAATGCTCACTGAAGCTCTGAGGGACCAGGTGAGTACAGCTGCCACCAGTTTGACAGCATGGTGAGAAGTGGAAGAAGAGAGGGCTTAAGAAAGGAGCAAATTTCTTTCTTTCTTCTCCTTGAGTAATTCACTGACTAATTACTATATTCTCTCCCATCTTGTTCTATTACTGGTCTAGTCCCAAATCCTCAGAGACTCTTGGTGTCTGTGCATCTCAGTGCCCCTTTACATTCACAAGTCCATTAGATAAACCCTCTCATGTATGTTTTCTCTGCCTGTCTTTTAATAAGAACTGTATAATAAATAATTTAAATCCAATCCACTAGCAAGTACCTTGGGGCAAGTAGTGAGAAAGCCATATACCCTCAAAAAATAAACAGATCGACTTGAACAGTAGAATGTTTAGCTGTATCCATTTGAATGCCAAATTAAATCCATAAAAATGTAATTTTTGTATAGTTGCCAGTGAGCTGTTGTTTCTGAAGAGTAGTATGCCAAGTAGTCCCACTGTTTCTGAAGGTCTTGCCTGAAACCATGATTAGGACCTTGTCACTAACACAGAGGAGAATTGTTTTCTTCCATTGGCTGTGGTTGAAGGGTTTATATCAAGACATTAAAAGACACAAAAATTGGATCAAGTTATTCAGATATAATTTCAATAGTTGGCACACCATTCTGCTTTGCATTATCTGTAATGGGAATTTGCTTTGTTACTAATGCATTTCTACCTGTTCTGAATTTCTTCACTCCTTCCAACAATGTATGACAGTTCCAGCTGCCCTATATCCTCACCAACATTTGGTGTTGTCCTCCTGTGTATTATAATCTAAATGCAAATATGTGTTCAACAGTAATGCTTAGCTTCAGAACAAACGCCAATGAAAAAGAAATGAAACATGATAGTCAGTTATTTTTACATTTCATTCACAACTCAGCCCTCTTTAAATAACGTTCTGTATTTCATCCATTTACAGTAGGGAGAAACAGTGGCCCAGAAATATATAGAGAGTAGAAGTCAATGGAATTTATTGCTAGAGCTAGGAAGTCACAGTCTCTCGGCAGTCATACTCTACAGCCTAATGAATGGGAGATTGATTCTATATATATAAAATCCCTTTACAATAAGTCTATGATATTAATTTTCCATAATTTTTTTGTCTTCTGTCAGGTGCTAATGGCTTTTAGAGATATACAAAAAGAGGTAAGTTTAAATTTTGATTCTCTAAATTTCCTGGCCATGTCAATTTTCATTGCTCCCATTTTTTCCATACCTTACTGTAATGTTGACTCTGATCAAGGTTTTAGTTTCATTAGTTAATGATTTCCCCCTTTAAAGAGTAGTACTAACTTGTCAGTCCAGGAAGCTAAGGCAAGAAGATTCCTTTGTGGAAATATGATATTATATAGAGAAAATTATGTCTACCAGAGCTTCTCTCAGCAAGAATACTCTATGTGGTTATATGAAATACTGATGAGTGATTAAGTTGGGAGGAGTCCCCAAGTGCTATGGTAAATTTATTAGCTGAGTATATGTCTATTAACAGCAGGAAAGTGCAAATTAGAGGCCAGAGCTAAACTTCTTTGCTAAATAAAAACAGCCCTCTTCCTCTGCTCTTCCTCTATGCAGACTTCAGTCTTTCTTCTATACAAATACTGATCAAATATTTAAAAATATAGTCAATCATGCACTTTAGTTATTGGCCTGCCTCAAACACTGAATTATTATACATTAGCTTGCTCAAGGTGTTGATATGTCTCGGTCCTACCAAGCTACTCTCCCACCTCCTTTGTGTTTGTGTGATTTGCTACAGAGGAGAGCAACAGGCACTATCTACACAATTACTTGTCTAACAGACCATTTACATAGGCAAATAAACATAACTTAGGACAAGTACTAATATTATAAAACCAGGAAAAATGGGAAACTTTTGCACAGTTTTTTTAATTTTTGTTCCTCTGAAAATAGTTTCATTAAAATTAGAATCTAAACATAATGTGAGCCTCCAGTGGTCTTAAAAACAGTAGCTCTCTCTTCCTAATTGGGTAAAGAGATTGAGAAGGCACTGAAAAATAAACTTTCTGTTTCACTATCTGGACCACTCTTGACCTTACAACTGCGCTCCTTTCTGTAATCTCAGAAACTTTGTCATTATATACTGTTCCTGTGTCTAGGACTTACTTTAGGGATAATTACAGCAGTCTTTACCTACATCTTGCTGCAGGTAAAAGAGGGCAATGGGTAGATATCAGAAGCTTCATATTTTCACCCAAGTTTTGCCTTGGGGTTTACCCTACCCAGAATTTAGTCCCCTAAAGTGTACATTTCCTCCAGGAAGGACTTGAACTAGTGAGAGGAAAAGGCTTGTGCCTAAATGGGACTTGTATGTATTGATTTCTACCCTCTCAGGGCCTATGTAGAAGTGAAAAGTTCCATTTTCCATCTTCTGTGCTATATCTCTCTTCTATTGTTTCTTCATGGATTCCATAAGACACAATCCCCACCCTCATAAATCCCCCTTGGCTAGTGTAGATAAAACAGACACCCTAGCCCAGACTTATCAGGGCAATTTTTGTACTTAAATTCTGAAAGAAAGAAAGTCAAACAGAAAATAGCAAGGGAAGGTAGAATTAGAATGCACTTTCTTTCTGATTAGGCAAACATTAAGACTCAGCCCTAGAGCACTAGTATGTAGAAAGACCATTTAGCTGGCTCCTCCTGTGAGCTCACAGGCCAAAATGTATTATCAGCAGCTATTTACTTTGAGATGAATAAGGAGGGATTTTGTTTTAAGGTCCTTCCCAGATACTTAAAGGTTCACCCCAGAGAACCACCAAAGACTCAATCAGGTAGGCCAGAAAAGGGACAGGAGAAAGGCCAGAAAAAAATAAAAGAGGAAAGGTCACTATATAATTATGATTGTAAGTAACGAATTGTGTGTCTCCTACCCATAAAGAGGCCACAGCTTGTCCTACTTATTTATTCACCATTCAGCAAACATTTATAGAGCATATGCTATATAGAGGGCAGTGTGTTAAATGTGTGAGATACAAAAACAACTAAATTCTGCTTTCAGGAAACAGAATTTAATTCCATTCCCAAGAAGCTCATATTTCTCACACAGACATTCCTATATTTGACCAAGTCTATAGCTAGTATACCGAAGGTCCGGAGGAGACTGGCCCCTGAATCTCTGACTCCTTCTGAATTCTCATTATTTTTCAGCTGCAGGAAGATGCCCGGATTCGAGGTAAAAGAGCAGTATTCCACGAGATTTGGATAAGCCAATAGTGGTGGCAGGGAATGAGGAGGAGTTCATCTCAAAGTTTCATCATGGGATCTTCCGTTTGGCTAAGAGCTAGAGTTCAGATTCACTTTTTCTTTTCCCCTTCAGCCAGGCTAGGCTTTGGATCTCTTGAACTTCCCTGAGCACTGCTAGTTATCTGGACAGGAACAGAAGAATCCCTTTCTCCCATGGGATGACTGTTGAGGGCCTAAGGACACTCTTAGCCCTCAGTGAAACACAGTTATGAGCAGTTTCTTGGCTCTGCTGTAAGTGCTTAGCAGACCTGGCGTAGGGATTGAATAGTATGGAGGTCAAAATGATTATTCAAATCTCAGATGCAAATTCTAGTGTTTCAGGAAAATACTCAAAACACCCAGGAGCCTAGAATTGTAGCAAAAAAGCCATATTTGTAGCACCTTCCTTCACCCATCCAAGAAGGAACTTATACATCAGGGCTTTTCAAACTTTTGCATGTATACAAATTACCTGGATAATTTATGAAAAAGCAGATTCTGAGTCAGTAAGTCTAGGGTGGGCCTGAGATTCTGATAGTCTATATTTCTAAAAGGTTCCCATGTAATGCCAAAGCTGCTAGATCAGACTTTGAGTATCAAGGATATAAATGATTGAGCTCGATGAAATATCTTCTAATGTCAGAATGAAATAAGATTTAATTCTGGGTGCAAGAATCAAAGGGAAGAGAAAATCAAGAGGAGATTCTGGCTATTCAAGGGTCCCTCTGGAAATTGGAACTACTCTATGCTTTTCTAGCCACTCCACAAAACAGAGCATAAGAGTCTGAACTTTCTTGGAGATCTTTAAATACAGCCAGTCCAGAGAGAATCCCCTCTGATCTTTCTCTAAGCCTGGTCAATCACCTCTAGTCAACTTCAGAATGATAAGAAAATAGAGCCAAGCTGAATCCATCATGAAATGCAGAGGAAACAGCTGAACCCTAAGGATCAAAAAGTCATAAAAGGCAAACTTCCCTCAACTTAAAGGATGCTCTCCTTTATCCAATAAAGGCTTATTTCCAAAGAAGTCATTGTAGGACCCTGGGAACACTTGCCTGATGACCAAGGATGTAAAAATGTGGATTTTGGATCCTAACTGCTGCTGTTGCTCTTCTGCTTCCTAAAGGAGTGGATGAGGGGTGAAATTCAGGATAAGATGAGGAAAATTCAAGTTTTCCTTGTATCTATTTTCCATACCCCCTCGAAAAAATAAATAATAAAGAGAGAGAGAGACATGTGAGAGACCAAGGCCCAAACCAACCCATGTCAACGCCTTGTGACTGAGGCATTTGGTAAACTCCTAACACCCAGCAGTGGTTAAACAGAGGTCTAGTGGCCATGATTTGCTATTCTTTGCAAGTAGCCAGATGTCTGGTGCCACATTCTACAACTGCCTCTCTGAAAGGCCTATAGGTCTTCAGCTTCCCCATAAGTTCTGGCCTCTTCCACTCTGGCTGGCTATATTCCGAAATAAAGATGTGAGCAGGGCCTAGCACCCTTAGAGAGATATTACCAGACCCCTGTAATGACCCCTTCCTATGTCCACCTCAGGAATGAGCAACTGCTCTAATTTCATGATGACACCCATTTCATCTGCATCCAGGACTAGGTAAGTAGCCTTCTTTTGATAGTCTCTGAGGGAGATGTCATCCACCTGGATATGGGTATAGTGGCTAGAAACATAGCTGGCTTTCAGCCTTGAGCCTTCAGAAGCCTATATGTCCAATATATATCTCTTCTAAAGGGGAAGAGGTTGGCTTCACACCACTCTCAATTAATGGTGAACTACAGAGTCTGAGCTTCCTCCTCCACACTCTTCCCCATCAGAAATCCCGGGAATCTCAAGCTCAGTCTTGGACCTCACCATAATAGATTTGGGGAGATTCTCTTCATTTAGTTAAAAGAATAAAGGAACATAGAATGATGGATAAGAAATAAAAGCCATGAACAAGGAATTAAATATTAGGGACTTTAGAAGGAAAAGGACTTAGAAGAAAATTGATAAAAGTTTGAGAGTCCAGTGCCCCAGCATTGGTCAGTTTCTTTACCATAAGTAAAAGATGAGGAGAAAGAAAAAATCAGGCTACAACACCACCAGAGATTTAATTTAGCCATTAAGAATGACTCTCCAATTAGTAACAACTGAGAAACGGAGGCCTGGGTAGGCAGCAGCACCAGGTTCTGCAGAGGACTTCCAAAATATTTTTTTAAAAATCAGTTTGACATGCTTCAGGTATGGTTCTGCCTAAATCAGGAAATGGAGAAAGTGAACTCCCTAGATCCTTATTTGAACCAAATTTGATCCTATCTTAGAGAGTTGGCCCTATTGAATAAAAATGTATCTCCTCTTAAGGAGATAAATCTCTATACTTTAAATTGATCAGTGCTGAAACCATCAAAGAAATAACTGACAGGCAAGGTCATATTCATATTTAAATGCAATTATTGTAAATCTTTACATATGCGGAGCACTTCAGGTTGGTTAAGACCATATTGGATCTAGGCCTTCACTTAATCCTAATATTCCTCTGAGGTAAACATGTGGGATTTTCCTGACTTTCCTAATAAAAACAGGCTCTGATAAATTATGACACTACGTTTCCTAATGCCCAATAAGGGCTCTTTCCTTTGAGCCATATGATCATCAGGGAATTGCAGCTCCCAGAGCCAGTGATATCCAATGCTGGTAGAGTATGATAACAAGATCTCTAAGGACAGTGGAGGCCAAAGAAAGAAGCTCCTGGATAGGATCTCTCTCCCTCATGCATTCACAACCTCGTCTCATTTGGTACAGAAGCATTGGGCCTCCAAATCCCAGGATAACCCTAAATTTGAGAAGCCTGTCATCGAGTACTGGAAAACAGCCATTGAGTCCAGGCCCACAACCTGAGAAACCAGCACTCTGATCAATCAACTTGCTCCCCAAGACCCTAACTATTCAGTCGGGGAAGAAGGCCTCCTCTCCTTCTGCCAGGTGTTTCACCCAGATGACCTTTCCTTTGACCTCCATCCTGCCCATCCTGCTATAATCAGGAAACTAAGCCCCTTGGATCCTCACTCCAACATGGCAGAGCAGCACCTCACCAAGCAGGTATAGTCCAATACAAAGGACAATGCAGGGGTGAGAGGGTAGAAGGTGGAGGGCAGGGCCAAGCCAGGATCTTTAGGCCTCTGTGATCAAGACTAAGAGCCAAATAGTGTGTGTCAGGTCATAGTTCTGTATAGGAAGGAGTGTTCGGGAATCATAGAGAGGCAATGGGATAGAAAGATGGAAAGGTAGAAAGTTTAAAAACACTCTAAGAAACCTGAAGCCCATTGTTCCCTTCTGGACAGTGTTTCTGGAAACTCACATTATCTCTAGGGCTTAATTCAGAATCAAAAGTCAAACATAGTAGGTCTATAATAGATCCCACTATCAGAATTTTCATTAATAAAGGTCTACCCTTGAAGATACTGCTTAAGTGACAGGCCATTCCCTCATTTCATCTGACATCTAATCCCATATGAACAGACCAGTGGCATAGACCACACCCTCTATCTGGCCTTAATTATGGCTTATTGAGAACTCCTTTTAAGAGAGAATGTTAGTGATGGGTGATGGAGAAAATTGGGCTTATCTGCATTTGTCTAAATATAGTGATTCTGTATTTTCTTAAATAGTCCTGATTCAAATATTTTATCCCATTTTCCCCATCTATCAGCAAAATGCACAAAATGTTCCAATATTTTTGCAACAAGTTTACATTTTTCTGAGAGAACACATATAGCCACAAAACCTCATCATCATTTGAAATTCAGTTGTGGTTCTGAAATTAAGGCAGAAATATTCTTTTCTCTTTAGTACAACCTAAACAGCAAGTGTAAGATAACAAAAAATGGAAACCGCATAGAAAAATACAGAAAGATCACATACAACCAGTGGATCTCCTCCCTTAGTTCATGTGGGATATCTTGGGATAGGATCATGAGAATAGAAACATCACCAGGACTGCTCTTGCTTTCAGTGCCATCTACCTAATAAACTAAATTTCTTCCATTTCCATCTGTGTGTTCATGACATCTACAGCACAGTTTTGGTACCTGAAAAAGGGAAATTATTAGTCAGACATCATCACTGACCTAGAAGAGGGACTGGTACTTGTAGACAGAGATGTCAGGGTCTGTGGCTGCAACTGGGAACTTGGAAATTGAGTCCTAAGCACCTCACAATTGCCAAGAAAAAAAAAAAAAACAGAAACAGAAAACACCTGATAAAATAAATGTGATGTGAAAGATATTTACTCTATTGACTCCTACTGGGTAGTGGAATACAGAAATCGAATGTTCAGATATGGTATTGCATTTGGTTCAGTGAATAGCACTGTAGATTAAGAGATGTGAATCATAGGTTACAAACCCATTTGACTTTGCCCAAGTTATTCTGCTTTGTGGGACTCAGTTCCTTCCTCTGTAAAGAAGGAGGCATAACTAGAAAATGCTGAAGGCTCCTTTCAATTCTAATATCCTGTGATCTAGATGATCTCAGTCTGTGATTCCAAGACAGCTATCCCCCTGACTGTATAAAAGTCACTTAGTCCAAAAGTATTTTCTACAAGAAAGGACTATTTAGAATATTTATCAAAGAAGGTGACTTTTGCACATGTAAATGAACATATTACATGACAGGGAAGGTAGTTTTTAACTCTTTTCTAAACAATATATAAAAAATGATATATTTTAACATATTAAAAATTATACAACATAGAATTTACCCAACAGTGAAAATTTGTCATAATACCAGTAAAACAATAAGCAGAATGCATTATATCAACAAAATAAGTTTTTAAAAATCATCACTTCATTAGATGTTAACTTGGCATTTGTTAAAATACAAATGCTTATTTTTTAAATTAAGACTTTACAGAAGTTATAAAGTTTTTTTCACATGATAAAGACACTCTACGATTTGGGGGTTAATTAAAAACAGAAACTACACAAGAATGCCTTTTAACTTCACACTAATTTAATAGTATTAAAAATGCTTTTAGTGGTTTTCCAGTTCCAAAACCAGTTGAATATAATATGAAATCCTAGTAAGACATTTTATAGAAGTTGACAAATGAATAGCAAAATTCATCCAGAAGAACAGACAAAACTTTAAAAAAAAAAAGTGTTGATGAAGTTACCTTCAAAATGTTACTTCTTGAAGTCAAGAAAATGAAAAGCCTTTTCATAGATTGGGAGAAAATATTTGCAAAATATACATAAAATAAACTAAAAAATGCAAAGAACTCTTAAAACTCAACAATAAAAACTTAACAACCCAATTTAAATATGGGCAGAAGAACAGATTCCTCACTGGATATGCAGATAGCAAATAAATGTATAAAAAGACATGACATAAATGTTATTAGGAAAGTGCAAATTAAAATAACAGTGAGATATCACTACACACCCATTATAATGGCCAAAATCAAAAAAAAAAAAAAATGCTGACAATGCCAAGTGCTGGTGAGGATATGGAGCTTCCATTCATTGGAGAGATCATACATTACTGATGAGAATGCAAAATTATATGGCCACCCTGGAAGACAATTTGTCGGTTTCTTACAAAACTAAACATATTCTTTCATATAATTCAGGAGTCATGCTTCTTGGTATTTCCCCCAACTGAGTTAAAAACATACTACTCAAAAATCTGCATGTGAATATTTATAGCAGATTTA
This sequence comes from Cynopterus sphinx, assembly GCA_030015415.1. Taxonomy (NCBI): domain Eukaryota; kingdom Metazoa; phylum Chordata; class Mammalia; order Chiroptera; family Pteropodidae; genus Cynopterus; species Cynopterus sphinx. Next base: position 130,460,165 of record CM057380.1, on the reverse strand, counting down.
TTCATAATTTCCCAAACCTGGAAGCAAACACGTTGTCCTTCAGTAGGTTAATGGAAAAATAAACTGTGCTACATACAGATGATGGAATATTATTGAGCACTAAAAAGCAATGAGCTACCGACCCATGGAAAGACATGGAGGAATTCTAAATGCATATTACTAAGTGAAAGAAGCCAATCTGAAAAGGCGGTATGACTCAAAGAATATGATAGTCTGGTAAAGAGACAGTGAAAAAATCACAGTGAGATAATAGCAGGGGAAGCTATGCATATGTGGGAGCAGGAGTGTATGGACCTGTATTTCTGCTCAATTTTGCTTTGAACATAAAACTGGTCTAAAAATATTTAAATATATATTTATATTATGTATATGACATTTATATATAAATAAATAGATATATATAAATATATATTTATATTTATATAAATTTTTATATATATACATAAATGAGATGTCTTTAAAAAGAAACAAAACAAGGTTATGTATTGATCAGTTGATAAAAATGTTGTGATCAGAGGAACCTAATCTTATATTTCCCCTAGGAGCAAAGGATCTGTATTCACTAATTCAATATTCACAGTTACATCATAGAGCATAACTACCATGGTTATTACAATTGCCCAAAACTGGAAGTAACCATGGTGTTCTCTGGTAGATAAATGGATAAACAAACTGTAGTACATTCATACAATGAAATGTTATTCAGTGATAAAAAGAAATGACCTATCAAGCCATGAAAAAACATGGATAAATCTTAAATGCATATTGGTAAATGAAACAAGCCAGGATGAAAAAGCTTCAACCCGTGTTTATTTCACTTAAGTGATTTTCTGGAAAAGGCAAAATTATACAGAGAGTAAAATATTAGTAGTTGCCAGTTCAGGGGGAAAAGAAGGAGAGATAAATAAGTGAAATACAGGATTTTTAGAGCAGTGAAACTATTTTGTATGATACTATAATTGTGGATACATTACACTATGCATCTATCAAGGCCCATTGAACTTTACAGCAAAAAAGATTGAACCTTATGAAAATCAAAAATATATCATTTTGGAGATTGGAGAAATCCCAGGCAGAATGTGAAAAAGCAATCTAACTGTATGACAAATGTATGAAACAATCTCACTGAAGTAGTTGGGGGGAAAGTGATAATCTAAATTACTTTGGAAACTAGTGGAATCTGTAAGATTAAAGGCAAAAGCAATTGTACATAAGCACTCTACTCTAGCTGATAAACTTGTTTCCTACGAAGGGCAGGAGTTAACAATTTAGGTACTTAAATAAGTAAATCAATGGCAGATGGTAGGAGCCATGATTCTCACTGTTGAAAGGGGAGCATGCAGACAAACAAGAGAAAACCAGAGTGATTCATGTGATGATAGATAAGAGTTGGAAACGTCAATATAAACTCATGTTTAGCTTAATATAACTACATATCAGAATATTTGTAGGTATGTATATATACATGATTAGTATACACACCTGTATTTCTTTGCAATCTATTGAGAGGGCCTGAAGCAACAACATAGCAGTAGCACCCAGATTTTGGCTTCTAATACTATTCTCCAGTAAAAGCAACAGGACTCCTTGAAGAACGGCTGATTCTAGGGTTAGGGCAGAAAATATAACAAATGTGCTTCAAGTATCTTATAGTAACACACACACACACACACACACACACACACACACACACACACACAATGATCGGTGTATGTCAAAGGAGCACAGGAGCCAAGTGAAAATGGTCTCAATGACCAAAGACAGAACAATTTGAGCAATAAGTAGTATTAGATTATAACACAAAATATAAAATATTCATGAGACCAAAGTGATTTAAAGGATTAAGCAGATAAATAAATGGAGGAGAAGAAACAAATCTACTGTGCAAAAAAAATTCCAAATTATGTAGATAATCCATCCTTGAGGAGGTGGAGAATAACTCCTTATTCCATAATTGTGAGCTGCACATAGTGGCTTCCTTCGAAAGAATACAGTGTGTATATATATATATATATAAAAACCAAAGAGAAAAGAGTAACTTTACAGTGGAGAAATCTGACAAACACTAGCTGAGACACATGGCCAAAGTAAACTCCAGTGGTGGTGTTGTTGATGGAATGTACTGTTGATATGATTGATTATGATATGATATGATATGATATGATATGATATGATATGATATATGATGAAAATGGTACTTTACCTCTGTAGACTTCCTCCAAAAATCCTACATAACTAAAGTCTAATCATGAGGAAAACAACAGACAAGCTCAAATTTAGGGACATCCCTCAAAATATCGGACCAGTACTCTTCAAAACTGTCAAGGTTATCCAAACAAAAAAAGTCTGAGAAACTGTCTGAATCAACTGAATCTGATAGCAACATGACAAACTCAGTATAATGTGGTATCGTAGATAGGATCTTGGAACAATAACAACAAAAAGACATTAGATAAAAACTAAAGAAATCTGAATTTAAAAGTATGGAGATTAGTTAATAATATATTAATATTAGTTTATTAATTCTAAGAAATATATTAATGAAAGATGTTAAGTGAAACTAGATGCAAGGTATATGGAAATTATCTGTACTATCTTCAACTTTTCTGTAAATAATTATTTTAAATAGCTATTTCTAAAATAACTATTCTAAAATATAAAGTTTATTTAAATCCTTAAAGGATAATAGTAATGGTAAACACATATTGATAACTAATTAATAGATTTCTCACTCTGGTATGGGTCAAAAATTCTGAAATGCTTTTCTATGTATTCTAGAATTTTACAAAATATGAAGACAAATAGGAACCAGGTTTCTTACTGTTAGAAAAGTGAATACCAAAAATGGAAAGGTAGATGACACATCTGTATATTTATATAAATATTTTTATAATTTACACACAAACACATTTTTATCATACTCTGTCTGGTAAGAGGGTCTAGAGACAATGACAACTGTACCATTAAGCTCACCTAGGACCCAGATCTTATTTTCTAAATACTATTTTCCATTTAAAGAAGCCAGGATATCTTGGAATAAAGACTGACTCAGGGCTAGGGCAAGAAAAGGACAAGATGAGTCTTTTTGTGCTATAAAGGGAAGTGATCAAAGAATGATAAGATATAGCAAAAAGAAACAGGAGCCAGCTTGAAGGGCATACCCCTGGGTATATCTGAGAAAATCTGAATGTAAAAATAAATAATGATAGTAATTTATTGTAATCTGTTAAATAAAATAAGAATTCATGAGTCCATAGTGAGAAAGAGAGACAGGAGACAGAGAGACAGAGGAGGGAGGGAGAGAGAAAGCCCTTACTTGCAGAAGAATGTGAACTAATAAAGAAGAAATGAAGGAGTTAGGAAATTATCAAAGGATGCTAAAGCTATATATAGTTTAACAAGCCATAAGAGATTTGCATAGTCTCAAACTACCTCTTCAATAATTATTAATTACAAGGGAATAACAACTTACACAATGAAGAAACTTAATAAACACCATGTTAAACAATTTTCAATCATATATGTTTCAATCATATATATTATAATATGTATAATATATAATATGTATGTAATACATATAGTTTATGTTTACATAAAATTTATATTTTTATATAATATACTTTTTAATTTACAATAAAAATATTTATTTAAAAAACAAGCAAGGATACCTTGAAGAAAAAAGAGTAAATACATTTAGGTGCCTGAAATGAATTAACAATCAAGATTGATTTTACGTTCTGAAAACTAAGAGAAAAAAGAACTGGTACATAGATTATCTTTTTTATCTTATCTTTATGGTAATCAAATATACAAACATTTTTCTCCCATAATTATATTAATTCTATCATAATATTTATATATACTTGACATATATATCAAGTTATAAATGACATAGATTACATTTCATGGTAATTAGAGAGAGTAGAAATAAAACAAATGTCGAGGAAAGGAAAAAAATGGCTTAGATGATAGAGGCTCTGTTCATTCTTCTGGCAACCAAATCAAAGTTGTGTTGGAAACAAGGAACAGCAACAAGGAAAAATTGCCTGGAATCTAGATGAACAAACCACACAACTAGAGAGAAATCTAAGAAATCACCTTTCAATGGCAGAAGGTAGGACAGGGTGAGGACATGGGGCTGCTCAGTCTCAAGTGGCTGAGTGAGACAGAGGCTGTGGCAGCGGCAGCAGCATAAGCCTCTTACATGGGCCTCTTCTGCAAGCAGATTTTTGTGGTGACGAACCTGCTCGATCAGAGCACCAGTGCTGATTCGGCTGCGTGCAGGGGGCATCAGGGACTTACAGAGAGACATTGTCAGAGCAAGACTCACTCTGCACAGAAGTTCCAGTAGTATCCATTGTTCCCTGTTGAGCCCTACCCCATACCAGTGCACCAGACACAGCGACGCCATAGCCATGATGTCATCAAACTGGGTAACAGAAGTCACTCCACCCAGAGAATTCCCTGAAGCCCCGCCTCCCCCAACTCACAGCCCCACCCAAGCCACAACCAGGTATAGCCTCAGTGAGTCAGGTGCTCCTTGCTGAGCAGCACCTAGACTCACACTGGAGGCAGCTGGCCCCGATTTCTGGTGTGGCCTTTTGAAGCAACTATAAGCACAGCATCTGTGGATTGCTTGCTGAATCTTAACAGGTGGCCCCATAGGTGCAGAGGCTTGGGCTAAGTTTGGCCTGCAGCTGAACCCCTCTCAGGGCTATGCCACTGGACACCTAATTCACAAATCCACACTAATAAGACCAGGAAACTTAGGAGCTTTGCTTAGTACATTGAAACAGACACAGAAAGGCAGCCAAAAATGGAAGACAAAGAACCAGAAACCATATGAGAGAACAGAACAGAGATTCAGATATAATGGAGTCAAATAGTATAACAAACACAGAGATCAAAGCACTTTATAAAGATGTTTAATGAACTTTTGGTTAAATTCAGTGAGAACTTCAACAAAGAGATAAAAAATAGAAAAATGGAAATAGAAATTATAAAAGGAAACCAGTCTGAAATGAAGAACACATTATCTGAATGGAATAAACAAAGAAATAAACAAAGTGAATAAAGAAAAGGATCTAATGCCCTATTCTAGAGGATGAGAAAGCCAAGGACACACAATCAGAATGACAAGAGATAAAATGCCAAGACAGAAGGACTTGGCCAAAAATATTTGGCAAAATGAAGATCCAGGATCTACAACCAAGAATACCCAGCAAAGCTATCATTTAGAGTTGAAGGACAGATAAAGAGCTTCCTGGACAAAAAATAAGGTAAAGGAATTTATCACCACCAAGCCAGTATTACAGGAAATGTTGGAGGGACTTTTTTAAGAAGAAAAAATACAAGACTCACTTCTAATTAAAAGACACACAGAGACTAAAAGGAAGGGGATGGAAAAAGGTATTGCTTTGGTGGACCTAGAAGGTATTTAAGTCAAACAGAGAAAGATAAACACTATATGATTTCACTTATATGTGAAATCTAAGGAATAAAACGAACAAACTAATCAAAAACAGACTCACAAATATAGTGGACAATTTGGTGATGGACAGAGGGGAGGGAGGTCTTGGGGGACTGGAAGAATGGGTTGAAGAGTTAAAGAAGTACAAATTAGTAGCTGATGGATGGTCATGGGGATGTGGAGCATGATAGAGGAAATGCAGTTAGCATTAATACGTTGGCTAGGTGTTAGGCCAGGGGAGGAAGGGAGCAATTGGGGGATCATTTTGACAAACTATATAGATGTCTAACCAATATACTGTATACTTGAATCTAATTAAAAAAATTTTTAAAAAGGACAAATGTGGAAAGCTTGAGGGTTCCAATTTGGGTTCAACATTAGAAAGAATTTCCAAAAAATGAAATACTGTGCCTTACCTAGAAAGCCAAGAACAAAACAACACAAAAACAAAATATAAGTACAGAGTGAACTTTCCAAAATTAAATATATTTAAATGTATTTAAATAACTTCACAGCTTAAAGTACTTCAGTGATGTTCCATCAACTACATATGGAATAAACAACACTTGATTACTTTATGGTCCATTCTAACTTTCCACTCTCATTACTTTCTACACTACTCTGTCAAAAATTATTTCCATTACAGGCACACTGGGCTACTTTCTGTTCTTGGAGTAAGTCACATTTTAATCTTGGGACATTGCCCAGATAGTACCATTACTTTGCCATCACTTGGAACTAATCTCAGCTCAATCTGCCAAATCTTTTCATAATTCTTACTCATCTTTCTAGTCTATCTCACATATCACTTTCTCAGGGAAGCATTTCCTTATCTGCCAAATTGGAATACAATTTCCAAAACATGCCATACTTACACTGATGTATTTTTTATGAAGTCAGGTTTTATACTGATTGACTCTATGGGCTCTGGATTATGCTGCTTCGATTTGAAATTTAGCTTTGTTCTTTAATTACTTTGCAATTTTGTGTAAGGTATCCTGGTGTTTCTGGGCTTAAGCTTGCTCATTTGGAAAACAGGAATAATAATTATTATACTCCCCACAGTTTTAGAGAAAATTGAATATAACAATATATGTAAATGTAATATATGATAAATATGGTTCATAAAGTGGTGCTATTTTAATGTACAGAAAAATAAAAATAAATAACTTCTGGACCCTTGAGACTGCTATAATGAAACTGTAGTCATTTCAAAGCATTCAATAGCACCTATAATTTCTTCAAATTTAATGTTTTTAATAGATTTTGTTTATATTTTTTATTAAAATAATGCACTAGTACAAAATGAGTGTATTGGGTAAAATTATTCTCAAAGGCATTTCAATAGCAGTTCTTGGTTGCAAGACGGGTTGAGTGGGACAATAATTTTCTTTTTCTATTCAATACTTTAAAATTGAATTCAAGTAAACTCAGCAGTCTTTAGCTAAACAGTAATAACACACTTAGATGTTCAGTATAGAAAAAGAAAAATACTTTTGCTTTAATTTTTTATTAGTAAAAGAAAAGGAGAGATTAGTAGAGATTTCTTTTCCCTTCCCCCACCATTTTTTTTCTTTTGCATTAGTGAACTGTAGAAAATCTTATTTTATTTATAATCTGTAGTAAATTTCTAAATGGATGATGCTTTAAAAAATGTTTTGAAAACCCATATATATAAGTCTATCATTACCAGAACATGGATTTTATACAATGCTGTTCTCTAGGATACATCTTGCATAAAAATCTTGGCAATCCTTAGGCCAGTTTTTCAAGCCAGAAGTTGGAAAAGCTGAGAATGTGTTGTCAGTCTTAATATAAAATATGTAAAATATCCTAATTTTCAACAACAACAACAACAACAACAACAAAAGGTACAGGGTCCGAATAGCCACTGTCCAGCAAATGTATTTTGACGGCAATTGTGTGGTACCTGGTCACAGCTGTAACAAATGCCTTAAAACACTGTCTGTCTTCTGCTGAACAAGCCTTAGCTATATATACTCGAGTTGATTATTTATTAGAGAAATAAATAAAAGCAATCACTCAAATATCATCTCTGAATAGGGAATGGTATAGATCCTGATATTGGTAAAGGACTTTGTTGAAAGAAGATTGAGAAACCTGGGATTGAAATAATGGGAGCACTGTCAATGCATGCAGTTTTTCTGGGCATATGAGAAAGGTGCAGTTATATAGGGAGCGGTTTGCCAGTTCTTATCAAATCAGATTCCCTGTTTTTCTCTGTCCCTCCCCCACAAGCATCTGAAAGATGAAAGGATGTAGAATTTCTCTTTAAGTCACCTCATACTGCCTAATTATCACAGAGATGAACGTGGACATTGAAAAGCAATCAAGAGCCAAATGATAGAAAAATGTTTGAGACAGCCCAAACTGAGAGTTTTTGGAAAGTCAAAGCTTTGATTACAAAGTTGCTCCATCATGCTAGAAATTTTATATTTTCTTGGTTATAAAGAATGTTTACACCTCTCTTCTGATCATGTAGGACCAGCTAGTATGTGATCAACATTTCTTTTAAGAACTAGAAAAAGATAAATAAAATGCAAAAAGCATTTGTTTGAAAGTATTGGAAAGTCTAACAAGGCTGTCAAGAGTCAAAGACCAAGACCTCAGAGGGGAAAGAGAAGTATATTGAGATGAGCTTGCTATTCTGTACTGTCTTGTCAAGCTTGGCCTTTGTCTATTCGTAAGTGGGGCATGGTCAAGAGAAGCCTAGCAGAAACAGAGTTAAGAGGCTAAGAACCTTAGGTGAGTTTTCAGCATTTTGTGGGTATATGAACACAAAACTTGATGTTCAGAGCTACCAAGGCAGTTGGGATTTGTTGGGCCAAGATTCCCAAAAGAAGCAAAATGTTTTCAGGTGAACACAACATTTTGCATCAATTTTCCCCAAAAGATATCTGTCATTTCCTAAGTAGCGCATGACAAGAAGATAAGAAGCTGAACAGGAAGTACTGTCTCTGAGACTGAGAAGCCAAGCAGATCTAACTGTAGTTCAAAATTGGAGCTCAGGGTCAGCCAAGAAGAGGTGAGTAGCAATGACTCCTCTAGTTACAGCCGTGGAAGCTCATGGAAGCACCACACTATAGGAGGAATACTAAACAAGAAATTCACCAGTCCTCACAACAGTAGAAACAATTTTGAAAAAGCCCAATGCCAAATATATTAAGATGATTTCCCTCTAACTGCCTGCACAAAACAAAAGTCATTCTTTTCTGGAGTAAGATAACACCAGAGGTTCAATTTTATTTCTAAAAATGTCAAGTATTCCTTAAAATGGGACCAAATTAAACACACACACACACACACACACACACACACACACACAGAACAGAACCACAGGTGCTCGAGATATTGGATGTATTAGACGTGCATTTTATTTTTTGTATATCCATCCATTTCTTTATTCAACAAACATTTGCTTTTTCTAGCTCTATTAAGATATAATTGACAAATAACATTGTGTGAGTTTAAAGTATAAACAGAATGATTTGATATATGTATATATTGTGAAATAATTACCATCAAAAGGCTAGTTAACACATCTATCACCTCACATAGTTACCATATTTTTGTGTGTATGGTGATAATATTTAAGATCTACTCTCTTAGAAAACTGAAAGTACGAAATACAGTATTGTTAACTATAATCACCATGCTGTACATTAGATCCCCAGAACTTATTCATCCTGAAATTAGAAGTTTGTACCCTTTGACCAACAGCTTTCCAATTTCCCCTCCCGCTGGCAACCACTAGTCTATTCTCTGTTTCTATGAATTTGGCTTTTTTAGATTCCATATATAAGTGAGATCATATAGTATTTATCTTTCTCTGCCTATTTCACTTAGCATAGTGCCCTCATTTGTTATCACAAGTGGCAAGATTTTCTTCTTTATATGGCTGGATATTTATTCTATCGTGATATATATGTATACACATATATCACATTTTCTTTATTCATTGACAGACATTTAGGTTGTTTCAATGTCTTGGCTATTGTGAATAATGCTGCAGTGAACATGGGTGCAGATGTCTCTTCAAGGCAACAATATTATTTCTTTTGAATATATATATATCCAGAAGTGGGATGCTGGATCATATGTTCGTTTTATTTTTAATTTTTTGAGGACTCTACTATTTTCTATAATGTCTGTACTAATTTATATTCACACCAACAGTGCACAAGGGTTCCCTTTCTCCACATCCTTGACAACACTTTTTATCTCTTTAGACATGTATTTTAAAATGACTTTGATAAATGTGTTTGAGAAAATAGATGGTAAAATGGAGAATTTCTCCAGAGAACTGGAATCTATAAAATAGAATCAAAAGTAAATTCTAGAATTGAAAAATATAATGACCAAAAGTAGATTAGAAACAGAAGAGATTAATAAACTAGAATGTGGGTCAATAAAAAATATCCTGACTGAAATACAAAGACAAAAACAAAATGGAAAATACAGCACAAAATCATTAAAATCTGTGGGAAATGGTAAGATCTAATATATATATATTTAGAGTTGCAGAAAGAAAACAGTGGGACAGAAGATATAATTTAATATGAAAACATAGTTAAATAGAAATTGAAAAGTAAAAAGGGAGAGTTATGGTGGTACAGAGATGGTAATTACAGCTAATGGCTTAGGGCTAGGGGAACAAAGAAAAGAGATTGGATCATCAGCAACTAGAAGCCAGAAGGAAATTCTCCAAGAGCTGAAACTCAGAACTCTGCAGAGGGGTGCTGCCCATCTGTGATGCTATCTCAGGAGCTCAGAGTGTTTGTGAGTGGGGTGGGGGGGAGGTCTTGTGGAGCTAGGAAAGGGAGCTTTCTTGCTGCTGCTATGCCTGAGAGGGCAAGAGAAGACTAGTTCCGGGAGTGCTGAGAAAAACCTGGAAAACACAACTCCAGCTTGAGTGATGCTAACAGAAAGAAACAGTAAGCAGTCTCCCTTTAAGTGCTATTTAAATGAAATGGGTTGTCAAAGAAGAAATACACTGTCCAAATTCTGCACATAAAGCATAAGGGTGGGTTTGGAGATAAGAGAGAGGAGCTTAACCCCTATGAAGCTCCAGCAGTGTAAGGTACACGCGTGACACGCCGACAGAAGTTTTAAAAGCAAGCATTAATTGAGAGAGCGCTCCCGGGCGAGGTTCTCTAGTCCAGAGAGAGGGGCCAGAGAAGTCACGCCCTGTGGTTAGAGGGCATGGATTTTATGGGTTACATGGGGGTAGAGGTATAGGGTGGGGAACATTAATCGTTAATCGAATGCTAATTGAGCTTCCGGATTAGGGTGGTGACAGGGCTTTAGGGTGGGCCCTATTCAGGTCTGGATTCCTGGTATCAAGCTGGGGAGTCTCCAGGCAGGCATCTGGCTGGCCCTTCCCCCTCAGACCTAACAAGCAGCACAAATACAAAATTAACCACACCTAAGCATTTCATAATAAACTACTGAAAATCAAAGATAAAAAGAAATATTTAAAAACAGACTGAGACAAAAGACAAATTACCTTTAAACAGTACCACTGAGACACAGGCAATCATGCTCCAGGCCTGGACTTGTATTTCAGGGCTTCCTGTGTGGCTTCCTTCCAGCCTGCCACTCTTCACAGTGTCAGGGTCCCTCAGAGTCTAGCTGATAGACCCACCCACAGCCAGCAAACTAAATATAAATCATGCTCCAAATCCCTGGGACCCCAGAATTCCCTGCCCCAACAGTCTCAGGTCCACTTCAGGTCTCAGAGGAGTCAAGCCTGAGGAGCATGCATGGAGCTTGATTGTGTGAGCTGAATTCTTTAAGCATGCAAAGACCCTCTGACTTCATGAAGGGTGGGTCAAGAAAGGGCCTTGGGTCAAGGGCCTCCATTTGTACTTTTTACCTAGGAAATAAGGGGTGTGCCTGCCTTCCAAGGAGCAACTATTAAACTGCAAACTGATTTCCCAGCAGAAGTGATGGAAGCCTTAAGACAGTGGATTGACATTTGAAAATGAGAAAGAAAATACACGGAAAGGAAGCTCAATACTTCAAAAAGTACCTCAAATTGAAAAAAAAAAATTAGAAGCTACCTCAGAAATAAAGGGAAAGCTTCTCCGCAGCCACATACCTGGCAGGCTGGCCCGAGGGAGGCCCAGGCCCAGCTCCTTAGTTACACACGCACTGGGCGACGGTCCGCCCTGCCATTCTTGGGTATCACTGTGCCGCAGCTGGCTCCTCCAGGTCAGGTGGCCATAGGTCAGAGGGGAGAGGGCAGCCACGAAGGCAGGAAGCTTAAAGGACAGCCGTCCTCGGGGCCTCCGGCCGCCACATGCCACTGCTTGGGTGAAATGCCACCGCCGCTGTGCCTCGCCGCGCTGGCCTCTGCAGCTGCAGGCCGACTGCCCAGGCCTGCATCGCCTGCCCGGTGACACTACAGCAGGACTCAGACCTCAAGGACGACTCCAACTTTCTTCAAGATGGTGGAGGGCTTTTTCGAACATGTATGTGGTGCCATCACACTGGGGGACAAATTGATGGAAGACAGCAAGACCCCAGAAAGTGAGGAGCAGAAGCAGAACCTAATGCATGGCATCCTGCGAACCATCAAACCCTGCCACCATGTGCTGAACCTGTCCTTCCCCATCCAGCATGGCAACAGCTCTGGGAAGTCATCCAGGGCTGATAAATGTTGGAACAAAATGGCCCTTAACTTTTCACCCCCTCAAACCCTGTAACTTTCCATTTACCTGAAGTGAAGCTGACGAAATCCCCTATCCCAGGATGCTTAGCAACCCCACCGGCGCCAAAAGCCCCCCTCCATCTTAGTGAAAAGCCCACCGGCGCCAAAAGCCCCCCTCCATCTTAGTGAAAAGCCCACCGGCGCCAAAAGCCCCCCTCCATCTTAGTGAAAAGCCCACCGGCGCCAAAAGCCCCCTCCATCTTAGTGAAGGCCCAAGAGACCTATCAACACTAGCCCCCCTACCACAATCCAATCAATACCCTACACGAACACTAGCCGTCCCCAACCGGATCCTCCCCCTATATAAGCTCGCTCCTCCATTTAATAAATTGGAATTCCTCTCGGGCTCCTGTGCGTCCTGGTGATTTCTTTCGTCTTGAATTCCTGCGCTTCCTGGTGGTTCCCTTCCTTGTGGATTACTGCGCGTCTTGGTGATCTCTCTCATTTCGGATTACTGCGCATTTTGGTGTTTTCTCTCATTTCGGATTACCGCGTGTTCTGGTGGTTTTCTTTCAATAAACCCAACACAACCAGCACTGAGCGCCCTGCAAAGGAGGTAAACGTGATGGTAAATATGTGCGTGTAGAGAAAGTAAAAGCTTTGGCTTCTCTGATGATGTACAAATGTGCTGTGGTTGATGTGTCAACTGAGGGTATTAAAGCTGATGTTCAGATCGATCCTAAGAACTATAGTAATGAATTGGAAAAGATCACAAGGAGGTTCTCCACAGAACTAGTGAAAAAGAGCTTGATTGGTCCTAGCATTGATGTGCCTTTCCCAGAAATGGGGCACAGGAGAGTCAGAGCTGTCATGGATTGCTGGCACCTATGCCAGCACCACAGAGCACACTGATATTAATGAACCTACCTGCATTACTGGTAAACCCATCAGTCAAAGTGGTATCCATGGTAGTCTCTTTGCTACTGGCCATGGTCTTTTCCATGTGATTGAAAACTTCTTCATTGAAGCTTTTTACATGAGCATTTTAGGAATGACTCCAGGGTTTGGAGAGAAAATATTTGTTATTCAGGGATTTGACAATGCGGGCCTGCATTCTATGAGATATTTGCATCTTATTGGTGCTAAATGTGTTCCTGTTGGTGAGTCTAGTGGGAGCATACGGAATTCAGATGGCATTGATCCAAAGGAACTAGAAGACTTCAGATTGCAACACTGATGGATTCTGGGTTTCCCCAAGGCAAAGCCCTACAAAGGAAAGATCTTGGAAGCAGACAGTGACATACTGATTCCTGCTGCCAATAAGAAGCAGTGGACCAAATCCAGTGTATCCAGAGTCAGAGCCAAGATCATTGTCCAAAGCTGTCAATGGACCAATGACTCCAGAAGCTGATAAGATTGTTCTGGAGAGAAACATTGTAGTTATTCCTGACCTCTGCTTGAATGCTGGAGGAGTGACAGTATCTTACTTTTAGTGGCTGAAGAATATAAATCACATCAGCTATGACCATTTGACCTTCAAATAGGAAAGAAATTCTAACTCTTGCTCATGTCTGTTTCACAGAGTTTAGAAAGAAAACTTGGAAAGCATCTGTTCTACCCACAGCAGGGTTCCAAAACATTACCAGGTGCATCCAAGAAAAACTGTGCATTCTGCCTTAGCTTACACCATAGAGTTTTCTGCCAGGCAAATCATTCACATAGCCATAAAGTACTACCTAAACTTGAACCTGAGAGCAGCTGTCTGTGTCAATGCCATTGAGTAAGTCTTTAGGGTGTATAGTGAAGCTGGTTTGACCTTCAAATAAATGGATCATTGCTAATTTCTTAACTACCATCTTTACCTGTAACTTCTGCAAACCTATCACAGGTTTACATATAACCACAGAAATCTCTTTCTCTTATGGACATCATTCTCAACAAGTCAACCTAAATCAGCCCTTTAAGAAGAAAGAAGTTAAGGTTAGGAGATCATATACAGGTGAAGGATATATAAGATATTTTGCCTTTAAATAAAAAGTCTTTCATCTGGTTATGCTCCCTTGCTCCATAGCTTGTTCCAACATGTTAATTACCTTTCATTAGAGCCAAGCAATTAGTTGCTTGCATTATTTTGCTCTGGCTAAGTTTAGGATAGTAATTCGCATTTAAGAAGCATTTTTTAGAAGATAATAGGGTCCTTAAATGAGTTATTGTTATTTCCTATCAGTGAAATAACTCAACTTCACAGGATGCAAACAAAAATAAAAGCTCTCTTTATGCATTTTAATCTTTTAGAATGGAAAAATTGCTAAAATAAAATTGCCTTTATTAACTTAACAAGCCTAACCTTGATTCAAGCAGTAAATGCTTATAAACATAAATGAAAAAAGCTAGTATTTTATGACATAAAACAATATCATGTATAGCTCATCAGTTCTGTTTTGTCCAGCAAAAAAATCCAAATAGATAATTATCTTCATAACTGCAAATGAGGGAGGCTTTCTTTGTTAAAACTTTCTGAATTTGCTAAATATAAGTATGACATGTAGTCCAAATAATTCAATAATCTTCTTATCATGCTAATTAATGTTTCATTTCTTTTGAAGATCTATTGTGTTGAGTAATTGAACAATAATTCTGTGGGAGTAGTCAAAAAAAAAAAAAAGTACTTGGTATTTCTGTCTGCAGTCTACCTGACAAATGTAAGCATTGACAGCCTCCCCAGCTCTACCTGATTTTGTGTCCTTTTTCTTTTAGAAGCATCACATGCTGCACACAGGCTTAATTAACAAAGTGAGGCTTAAAACATTGGATTGAGTGCTTTGTTTGGGATGTTTTTAGCCAGAGCCTTTTGCACAGTCGTATACCAACAAAATACTAGATATTACTTAAGTAAGGAATATGCCTTTTTTTAAATTAAAAAATAAAAGAAAGAGAGAGAAATATTTTCAGACAAACAGGCACCAGCATGTAGCGGGATAACGTTCCTAAATGGAAACATCAAAATAGAGAAATGAATTAAGAGCACCTGAAAGTTTGAACCTGAAAGTTTGAACCAATATTCAAATGAATATTGACCTGTATAGTAACATAATAATGTCTTGAGACATTGTACACACACATATAGATGTGTACATATATACACATATATATGCATGCACGCACCCACACACACACACGCACATAATCAAAATGAACCCCAATAACAACATAAAAGGTTAGGGAAGGGTAGAAAGCATTAAACTATCTTTTCATTGCCCAGGAAGTGAGAAAAGTACAACTTATAGAACACGTGTGATAATATCCAGGATAACAACTAAAACGAGAGTAAAACACTGCCTCCTAATAGAAAGGAAAGAATGGAGTGATTTTATTTTTAAACAGTCAATCCAAAATAAGGCAAAAAAGAGAAAAAGAAATACAGAGCAGATGTGACAAACAGCAAACAAATGGTGAGATGGGAAAAAGGCCTAAATACTTCAACCAAAAACTAGAAGTTATCAATTAATTGCTGTTTAAAAGAGTTTTACACTAAATCCCATGTACAGAAAGGTTAACAATAAAAGGATGAAAAAATGTTATATCTTATAAGTATAAAAAAAGAAATTTGTAAAATGGCAATAGGAAAATTGTCAGAGCCTCCTCTTTTTTGTTCATTCCCAGGGAAAGATGTTAGAGGAAAATCATCGGAAGGTTATTGTAGTGGAGTGGCACTTCTGTTGTAGTGGAGTACAGTCTAATTCAAAAGAATAGAGATAGTTTTTTAAGAAGTAATATTCCTTTTAGCTCAAACATGTAGATGTAGTCCTGGGCCTAGAACCACTGGAGCCAATAACAAGCAAACAAACAAAATATCACTCCAATTTCCAGAAATCTTTTTAGAAGGGTTTCACATTTACCACTCCTCATTTTCAGGTGAGGCACACATTCACCCAATTGATCTTGGAAGCCCTTCAAAATCTTATCATGTCTTTAATAAAAATCTTTCCATTTTTCATTCCAAATGTGCAATTAAGTAACTGTTCAATATGATTCTTTTTAATTCACTTGACATAATTTACATAACTTGTAATTTTACATATTTGACCCTTTTTACCCCATCTACCTCCCCCCTCACTTCTCCCTCCCACCCTCTGGTAACCACTAGTCTATTGTCTATATCTATGAATCTCTGCTTGTTTGTCCTGCTCATTTGTTGCTTTTAGGTTAATATCCTACATATAAGTGATATCATGTGATTTTTAATTTTTTCTGTCTGGCTTATTTGACTTAGCATGATTATCTCAAGGTCTTCCATGTTGTCACAAATGGCAGTATTTCATCCCTTCTTATGGCTGAGTAATATCACATTGTATACATGTACCACGGCTTCTTTAGCCAGTCATCTACTGTAGGACACTTTGATTACTTCCATGTCCTGCTCACAGTGAATAATGCTGCTATGAACATCAGTGTGCAAATATCTTTTCAGATATGGGCTTTCAAGTCTTGGGATAAATACACAGTAGTGGGATTGCTGGATCATATGGTAGATCAATTCTTAGTTTTTTGAGGAACCTCCATACTGTTTTCCATAGTGGCTGTACCAATTTGCAATCCCAACAACATTGTAGGAGGGTTCCTTTTTCTCCACATCCACTCAAGCACTTGTTATTTCTTGTCCTGTTGATTAGAGCTATTCTAACAGGTGTCAGATGGTGGTATCTCATTGTAGTTTTGATTTGCATTTCCCTAATAGCTAGAGATGTTGAGCATCTTTTCATATATTTGTTGGCCATTAGTATGTCCTCTAGGGAGAAGTGTCTGCCCATTTTTTGATTGGATCATTTGTTCTTTTTGTTCTTATAGAGTTGTATGAGTTCTTTGTATATTTTGGATATGAGGCTCTTATCGGACGCATTGCTTGCAAATATATTTTCCCATTAGGATGGTTGTCGCTTTACCTTGTTGATGGTTTATTTTGCTGAGCAGAAGTTTTTTAGTTTGACGTAGTCCCATTCATTTATTTTTGCTTTTACTTCCCTTGCCTTTGAGGCCAAATTCATAAAATTCTCTTAAGTCCAAGGTTCTTGAGTTTAGTTCCTATGCTTTCTTCTATGCATTTTATTGTTTCAGGTTTTATATTCAGGTCCTTAATCCATTTTGAGTTAATTTTGGTGTGTGGTGATAGACAACAGTCTAGTTTCATCCTTTTGTAGGTAGCTTTCCAGTTTTCACAGCATCATTTATTGAAGAGGCTTTATTTTCTCCACCAGAGGTTTTTGGCTCTTTTGTCAAAAATTACTTGACCATATAAACATGGGTTTATTTTTGGACTCTCAATTCTGTTCCATTGGTCTTTGTGTCTGTTCTGCTACCAATACTATGCCATTTGATTACTGTTGCTTTGTAGTATAATTTGAAGTTAGACAAACCCTCAGCCTCCTCTGGCCTCATTCTTTTTTCTCAGGATGGCTTTGGCGAATTGAGGTCTTTTGTGCTTCCATACAAACTTGATGATTTTGTTCTATTTTTTTTTAAAAATACTGATGGGATTTTGATGGAGATTGCCTTAAATCTGTATAATGCTTTAGGTAATAAAGTCATTTTAACTATGTTGATTCTTCCAATCCAAGAACACGAAATATTTTTTCATTTATTTGAATTTTCTTTGATTTCTTTTAATAGGGTCTTATAGTTTCTATTATATAGGTCCTTCACATGTTGTTAGATTTATTCCTAGATATTTTATTCTTTTTGTTGCAATTGCAAAAGAAATTTTTTTTTTCACTTCTTCTTCTGACAATTCATTATTAGTGTAGGAACACTATGAATTTTTGAACATTGATTTTGTTTCCAGAAACTTTATTTGCTTATTATTTTTAGTAGTGTTCTTGTGGAGTCTTTAGAATTTTCTATATAGAGAATCATGTCATCTGCAAGTAGTGACAGTTTGACTTCTTCATTTCCTATTTGGATGCCTTTTATATCTTTCTCTTGCCCGATTGCACTCACCAGGCCTTCCAATGTTATATTGAATAACAGTGGAGATAGTGAACAGCCTTGCCTTATTCCTGATCTTAGAGGGAAGGTTTTTAGTTTTTCAGTATTAAGTATAATGTTGGCTGAGGGTTTGTCATAAATGGCCTTTATTTACAGCATTATAAATGGTTTTAATTGATACTTTTGACCCATTTTTGTACATTAGTCTATTGAAATGTGTTCCTAGATTCAATGAGTTGTAAATTATGGCTCCAAATTGATATAAAATCTTTATTTCCAGGACCTTGATGGTGTTTCAGCTGCTGCTTCAGTTAAAAAGTAAACAAGGAGCAAGGAGAAATAAGTGTCTATTTCTGTTAAGATCCTTTTGAATCCTTCAGAAACATTGGTAATGGCCCTATGTCAACCACCTGTTAGCTTTAGATTGGTCTTTGTTCTTGATTTTCCTCATGGCCAGTTTCAGGTAGTTTTTCTCTTTTAACACTTAGGAATTACACTAGTAATTCCACATTAGTGACTTTGGTTGGTGACAATATCATCTCTTTTTGTAACATTCATTGTTGCATGGCTTGGATACTACCATGCCTGCTCATCTTGTGTATCTAGGTGGCTACCTACAGACAGTGGACCAGGACATCTATCTTGGCATTCCAGTTAATGGGTTCTTTCAGTGAGCATCCATAGGATCTACTTTAGCTTTCATTATGAATTTCATAGGCCTTCCACAATCATGTTCTTTACACACAGTATTCTTTAATTGTTCATCCACAGAACATTACTAGCTAGACCTTCGGGCCATTGGCTGTGGCCTAAAACCTTTTGCTATCCAGACTCTTTTATATATCATTTATATCAATTAGGACTTTTTCCTAGAGCAAAATTAAGTTATTTTTGTACTACTATACACACTTACACACTTAGTTCAGCCCACTGTGCACATTTACCTTTGCCTTCTTCAACTAAGGATTTACTGCTTACTGGGCAAATAGCAGCAGACTTTCATATAAAGTGTCTTTTTTCAATACAGAAAATATGTAATAGGTGGAGCCTATTACATATCAGTGGGAAAGAAGTCAGAAAATTCAGACCATTAACAAACAGGAGTGTTTGTTTTATCATTGATCGTAGAGGTAGAGAGGGGCTACCTGCTCATGGGTATGATATACTCACTCACCTCAGCATATTCCAGAATGTAACATTTACATTTTAGAAAGGAACTTTGTTATATAGCTCTTTCCTTCCTTGAATATATTTCTGACATCACTCATATTAAAATATATGTCTTGGTAATTGCTTGTCCTTCAGCCATGAACTGTTTCCACCAGAGTTTAAGAGCATGATAGTAATTGTGTCTCAGATAGTTGTATTTAAGTCACAACAGTTTTCTAATTCAAAATACCAGTAACTGCCACGGGGTAGCAGAATTAGACTTTTGCCAATAACTCCAGTCTGCCTGGGTTTTAATAGTAAATACTTAAAACATTGGTCCATTAAAATTATAGAGTCCCAGAGGCTCAGTTTGTACTATTACCCTTTTCATGTCTGCAAAGACTTTCTTTGTTCTGATTTATTTAAATTTAGTCTTTTTTTTTCTAGTCACTCTATATTAGGGATGACAAGATACCCAAATGCAGTATGTGTGTCTTCCAGAATCTATAGCTCCATACCTTGTACCTTTTTCTTATTAGTAGAACCCGTGGTGGCAGGGTGTGGGGGAGAGAGTTGTTTTTTCCTATTTGCAAAATATCCCTAGAGCCTCAACTCAGGATATTTCCAGATATTTGACTGATTGGCCTCGGCTGTGTCAGCCATCCTTGACTATTGCAACTACTATTTCCAAATAATCTTGGCTTCCTCTTCCAAAGAGAAAATTATCCTGAGATTAACAAGGTAATGAGTCAGCTTACTTGTGAAAGTGGCCAGATCTAAATCTTATTCTATCAGGTTGCAACACTGTGGAGGAAAATCCAGGTGCCATTTTAGGTGAACAATAATTGCATGACGGAGTCTGTCTACATGGAAATGTATTATGCTTGACCTGCTTTCCAGAATGGAATTCAAAAGCCAAGTCACCTTTAGCAAAGCATTCACCTGTAACCTGATGAACTCTTGAAAGGTTTTCCTCCTGTCTGGCATAGCAAAGGCTATCAAGGGAAGAACTTTTAAAATTTAATGGTCAACAGTCAGCTGTGTAATTTTTTTTCAAAAGCCAAATAGGAATGTTATGGAGAGAATTAGAGAGGGCTTTCACTCCTTAGTCTATTTTTTAAATAAGGGCTGAGCTTCACTGTCCTCTCATACTCAGGTACTACTTAATAATTACTGTAGAATAGTGTTCAGGAAATGCTAATAGATCCTCTTTAGCATGCAATTAGAATCAGGCAAAGGAAGGATTTGTCCAACATTTGGCTAGAAGCTGGTAATGACAAGGTCCTCTACTCATGCATCATCTGTCTTCCACATATTTGGGCCAATGTGATACCACCGCTTCATCATACAGAATTTCATAGTTGTCAAGAACTTCCTTGGGAATGACTTGTTTCATTTGCCATCTGGAGTTTCACCATTAGAGACCATGGTATTGAGAATATCATCAATCAGGTTTTACCTAAGGATTGGATGATTAGCCATACTAGAAGAGATGGGAGCACATTAAGAACAATCAAACAGGGCTTCAGTTAATGGCCAACAATGATGTTTTAGCAATAGCATTCAAAGTAGTGCTTGTCGTTGTTCATCACCAGCACCACTGCCTTCAGGGACAGACAACACAATGATCCAGTTGATTTCATCAAACACCCTGATGGTGACCTCCTTGTCACAGATGTTCTACTGATAGAGACACAGGTTATTCACAGTCCATTGCCACCATGGATGTGGTTATAGTCCTCCCCATATTTCTGAATGCCAACATTGGTGAGATGAACAAATATGTTATCCATTTCACTGGTACTAGAGGTTTATTTTATTGTGGAAATAAGCAAAATGCAAGTTTATAGTTTATATATAGAAATAAATGTATATATATTTATACATATACACATACATACACATACAGGGCAGTTTAGGCAAATGACTGATTATTGAATTTCTTTCTTTTAAACTTATAATTTTTCATTTATTTTTATCTCTAACTCACATATACACAGCAGATTTACCTGGGTGGACTTGGCTTAGAGTATCAACTAAAAAATATTTCTTTTTTTAAAAGGAAAATTGTTAAATACGCATTGCCTTCTCTGTCTCCTATGAACTTTCTTATCAAGTGTTCACATTTGAAGGTTTTGGTCATTGCTTCAACCCAGAAGTTCTAAATGCACACTTAAGGGAATCCCATCAGTATTCTTGACTATAACCTCTTATTTCAAGTTCTGACTACAGGAAATAACAGGCATTGCTTCAGACATCCTCTGGACTATGGATGCCCGAAGATCAACCCTCAAGCTACCTAAACATAGCTGCTCTGAGGGTTAGGACAGAGTATCCTATATATGACTAAGATAAGGTATTTAGAAAAACAGAGGAATAAATGAAGGAGTGCCAGCATAATGGTGTTACAGACCATTTGAAAGAGAGAACTCCCCTATAACATTCCACTTCAATAGTGAAGAATATAAGAAAACATTTCTTTATCAGTAGAATTCTATAACCTCAGTCATAAAATCAGGTATGAAAAAATATTTCTCTAGATCATTTTCATTCTTAATATTTGACTCAAATATAAGTCATGCAGCCACACTGAGGAGCAGATTCTTTGCAGAGGATGTACAAGTAACTTACAGCATTGGGGAAGAGATAGGGACCTGTTGACGGCTGATCAGGTGAAAAGTAAGGACTCAGAGTTTCCCTTGGCAAGGTTATGAATTCATGGGGAAAGGGTGGCCACCATGGTAAGTCCAACAAGTGTTCCAAAGTTCCACTTCTAGCACATCAAAACGCAACTGAAGCTGATGGATAACATTCAGTGTTCAAACAGGCATTTTTATAGACATGAATGTTTGAGCAAAACCAAAGTCAAGGGGCACAGAAAGGCCTTGGTACTGGACTAATAAGAAACATGACTTAGGATAAAGCTCAAAAGATAAATCCAACTACCTGCAAAACTGAGATATACAGGACTAAAAGCTCTATTTCTCTCTTTAAGAAGCCTGCTCAGGTTTTCTCTTCTATTTCATGCCAACCTCTGGATCATTCTTGAAGTTGATCTTTTCTGTGCAGTACAATGTGGTCACCCCCATGCTGAATCCTCTCATCTATAATCTGAAGAACAAAGAGGTGAAGGCAGCTGTGAGAAGAACACTGGGGAAGTCTCTGCCATGTTCCTAGTGAAAAAAATAAAGTTAGAAGATAAGAGAGAATCTGGGTAATATGATACTAACCATACATTATGAGAGTTGACACTGAGAAAAATTTCTTGGCTCTATATAATGTCAGATGTTACAAGGTAAATAAGCAGTTCATAGGAAATAAACACAGAGATATTAGAAAAGTGTTAATTTAGTCCAAACAAAGGGAAAATAGAATAAATATCTTAATCCAGAAATGCAGTAATAAAAGTGTTGTTTCATTACTTTCAGTACTCCCCCAAATATTCATTTTGTTCTTCTTTTACATAAAATATTTATATCTTCAATCATTATTAGCAATTGAGTTTAGGAGAAGGCAATGAAAGCCTGAACTTACTCTTAAGAAAAGGTTCTGAATGGTTGAGTAAAATCAGGAATAGAATTTAGGAGGAGAATAATGAACTTCAACAGAATTGCACTGGATATAAGCAAAAGGATCTGAAGATCCTGAAGAAAGTGGGTTCATCACTGGGAGAGAGAAAGATTAAAATAAACCTTCCAAACACAATTGTTTCTTGCATGACTTTCCCATGGCACCCTTAAATATGAAACTTCACATGTATAATTAAGTTACACGTATAACTGTATCTTAATTACATGTATTCTTGGATATATGTGTGAATAAATATTATAATTATAACAATAATTAAAAACAAAATACTTTAAACTTCATATAGAGTAATAAAGAAAGCAAATATATTTTTTTTAAAGTACACTTCATTTTGCCAAACATCTCTGAATTGTGTTTCTTTTGCTTATTTATTTGACAAGTAACTGGGAGGAAATATGCCAGAACAGTCTAGTTTGACTAAAAACCTTATAGTTCATTATAAATAAATAAATTAAAATTTTTATTTGTATAACAATCTATTCGTACTTAAAACTATAATAAACCTTTAAACAAATGCTCTTCTAAATACTCCCAAATCTGGGGGTACTCAAATTGTAACAGGGCCCTGTGTAGGAATCTAAATAAATACAGAAAACAACTAAATTTGAATAGACAGTTTAAGCAAGTAACTTCTTTTTTCTTGCTAAAAATTTTTTTTTTTTGGCCTTTTTACTTATTTGATTATCAAGTCACTTTACCCAGTAAACTTAACTGGAGGTGACTTCCCCTGAAACGTCCCAGAGAAAAGACTCAGCCCTTAGAGTGGCAATTAAAAAATACTCCTTTCCTGATTAGGGAGCCAGGCAAATAATATTTTGGCCACTCTCTTAATTCAACTCCCATTAGATGAAAAAGAGTTTAGAATTAATGATTATAGGTCATTGCATCATCCAGTCATTCCAAAGGCCACACATAGCAGATCCCTATTAGTCCTTATAAAATTCAGTGTTGAAAACAGTTCTTAACTACTTTGTCCAATTTCACATGTGACTATGTAATATAAAAGCTGTTGCCCTCACCGTGTCCTGGACTGTGAAGGGCAAGGAGTCGAACTGATCAGCTGCCTAAACATAGCTACTCTGCAAGCTGATTAAACAAAAACAATACTATGTGTGACTGAGACATATTAGAAACAGGGAAAACTAAAGAGTTTGAAACCCTTTGAAAAAAAGGAACTTCCCTATGTCTATATAAATTTATTAGTGTAGAATTCAATAAAACATTTCATTATCAGTAGGATTTTATAATCTACCCTATCATGATACAAGATTTCGAAGCCTATTTCTCCAGATCATCTTCCTTCTTAGTAGATGAATCGAAATAAAATTTCTGCTGCCAAATTGGAGAGATTGCTTTATTGGACAGGATGTACAGGTAATATATTTTGGGGGTATGTGAAGGATTTTGAGGCTGGGTTTATGGCGAAAGAGTTAAAATGTATGGATTTAGAGGTGTCTCTTGGCTGAACTTTAGATTTACTGCAAATGGCCAGGACCATGAAACTGACCCAGCCAACCTAACAAGTCCTGTGAGTGACCCAAGGTCAGATTTCAGGATGTAAGGCCAAAGCTGGAAGTCATGGGTAAACAATTTTTGTTTGAGAAAATACAGCATTATAATCCAAACCTGAAGATTTATGAGAATCAGAGTTGAGGAACATGAGTACAATCTGGCCATGAATGAGAAAGCTGAGATGTGAAAACTAAGACGACAGTCAGAAATTTAGTCTATATATCTGTACAACAAAAGAATATAAAGGATGGAATGTTCTATTACTGTTCCGAACAGCCTTCTGAGTTTGAGCAGAGTAAAGTTGGTCGGGGGACCCTTCTTCCTGTGGGGGCAGAGATAACAGCGATGGGTGTTCCCAACAGAAACTAGGAGCTGTGAGTCAAACTCTCTCTGTCCTATAGGAAGAAATTCTAAACTTTTTTTCTATACTGTCTGGGAGTATGGTCCTGAATGTGTAGGACTGAGCAGAGTCCTCTGTCCTTGTTGCTGCTACAGCCAAGATACCCGCTTTCATACTTTCTAGCATGTAACTCTTTCAAACATTCCTCTTGGTTACCTTTCTATAGAGATTCTCCCCATTCTGAGATACACAGCCATCCTGGGAATGCTCTTCAGGGCAGGCCCAGGGGCCTGCACTGAGTCCCTACTTCTTTTTCTCTTTCCTGTCATGGCTGCAGTTTTTCAGCTATGCCTATCAGCAGCAATTACATGCTCTCCTTTCCAAGTGAAGGCACCCACAGTAATAGCAAAGTGGAGATTGGCGCCACCCCAATATAATCCTAAACTTCTAATTTATCTTCCAGCTTGGATCATGGGCAGAGAAGGGCAGCCACCAGTAATGATTTCAATGTGATCTTCTCACACATCTCTTCATAGAGACATATGAATAACAGCAGCAACATTAGCAGCAAAAACTTTGGTATTTGATAGTTTCTCACCCTATGTGAGAATTCAGATGAATTTTGCCTATCTTACAATCTCAAATAACAATAATAATAGTTAGGAGTAGGTGCTTTTGAAGAACTATATATTTAATCTCACATTTTTTTAATCCTAAAAACACAATGTGGTACTGTTATTATCTGTATTTGATACATAAGGAAATGAGGCAAAGGGCCTTTTGTATCTTATACAAAGTCATATTGCTAATTAGTGGTAGAACTGGGATTTGAACCTAGTCTGATACAGGAGCCATACATTTAGCCCCTTATCTCTGGTTCCCACTTATTCCCTCAGTATGTTTTCAGAACTACCCATAGTTTACCAAACATGGCTTCATTTTTCTCAATCCTAAGCATTTGAACACATTGTTAGTGCAAACTAAATATCTGTCAAAAACATGTTTGCAAGAGCAATCATACATTTTCTTAAAATTTTATCAAATTCTCTCTATGTAGTGTCATTATTGACCCTCATTTGAGAATCTATTGGATTAATTATATTTATGTATTTTGCCTGCATATCCATGCTCTTCAATGGACAACACTAAGATCAGGGACCATATCTTAATCATCTTTTTGTTTCCAGTGGCAGTCACAAAACTTAGGTCATAATAGAGAGTAAAAATATTCCTAAATAACAGTGATATGAAACAAGAATCAACGCAATGAGAAAATTCCTTGAAGGATCATAGACCTTTGACCCCCATGCCTTTTTATATTATTTCTAGGGAAACGCCTTTGTAAATGGCCTTGGGGAACCACAGCATGATCACAGAGTTCACCCTCCTCGGACTGTCTGCCAACTCCCACGTCCAGGCTGTGTTCTTCGTGTTGTTCCTGGGGATTTATCTCCTGACCATGATGGGAAACTTGATTATGATGCTGGTGATCAGGGCTGATTCCCACCTCCACACACCCATGTACCTCTTTCTGAGTCACCTTGCTTTTGTTGATCTCTGCTTCTCTTCAGTCACTGTGCCCAAGATGCTGGAGAATCTTCTGTCTCAGAAGAAAACTATCTCAGTAGGGGGCTGCCTGGCTCAGGTCTTCTTTGTGTTTTTCGCTGCAGGAACTGAAGCCTGTCTGCTCTCAGTGATGGCCTATGACCGCTATGCTGCCATCTGCCACCCACTGCTCTATGGGCAGATTATGAGTAAATCACTGTATATGCAGCTTGTGTGGGGCTCGTGGGGACTGGGCTTTCTGGACGCACTCATCAATATTTTCCTAACTATGAATATGGTCTTCTGTGAGGCCAAAATCATTTCCCACTACAGTTGTGAGATGCCCTCTCTCCTCTCTCTATCTTGCTCTGATATCTCCAGAAACCTCATTGCTTTGCTCTGCTCTACTATCCTGCATGGACTGGGAACCTTCCTTCTAGTCTTCTTATCCTACGCCCGTATTATCGCCACCATCCTGAGCATCAGCTCTACCTCAGGCAGAAGCAAGACCTTCTCCACCTGTTCTTCCCACCTCACTGCAGTGACACTTTACTATGGTTCAGGTTTGCTTCGCCATCTCATGCCAAACTCAGGTTCTCCTATGGAGTTGATCTTTTCTGTGCAATATACTGTAATAACTCCTATGCTGAACCCCCTCATTTACAGCTTGAAAAACAAGGAGATGAAGGCGGCTTTGAAAAGAACTTTGGAAAAGTATCTGCAACACATCAGGTACTAAAATAAAAACAGAGTATGGTAGAGAAATGGAATAAATCTGCATATAAAAGGACATTAGGTGAATTTACGGTAGTAAAGAGTATTCCTGACCGCTTACAGTTTCAGATGCTGCAACCTAGATTAGAAGTGCATGAGAGAACAGCATATAGTTATTATAGGTATGATAGTTCACTTTAATTCCCTTTAAAGGCAAAACAAATTATTAAATAATCACCATCATCTAGAAAGTTTTGTCCTGAATGTATTGATTCATTTTTTTTCTCATTCTAAAACATTCACTTTAGGCTTCACATTTGGTAAAATTATTTTTTAAATCATGAATTTAAATCATGTTTTGGGGAGTACCCTAAAAGCCATACATTTGATAAGAATGTAGAGTCACGGATCTGCAAGAGAGAAAAGTCATAGATAAGGATAGATAGAAAGATTATACTGGCACTTATATTTAGTTTAATAAGGCAAGAAAAACATTGAAGAGCATAAAAGTGAAAAAAAATATATAAAACTGTTTTTAACTTACAGATGATACTGGTGAGTGTGTAGAAAATCCAAAAAATATATATAAATTATTAGAACTATTTGGTGAATTTACCAAAGTCAATGAATTCAAAAGCAAAATACAAAAAGCATTTGAGGAGGGAATTCTGCAAAAATGGTGGAGTAAGAATGTCCTAAAATTCTTTACTCTCTAAAAACAAAGAGGACAGGCAAAAATGGTCAGAACCAAATTTTCAGAACTCTGTAAGTTAACCAATGATTTGCAGCAACTGTTGGAGGATCTAATGAAGAAAATTTTACAAAAAAAATTTCCCTTGTTAAATTGTTCTTAGATGATTTCTTCAGCTTCTGAAAATTTAAGGAGGTATTGAGAAGGGAGTTCTGCAGAGGTTCATTTGGGGACACTAGGTCCCTGGATGGGAAAAGGGGCATCAAAAAGTGGAAAGGGAGATGAAAATCAAGAAGGTGACACATCTTCTCTCCTTATGTAGTCTCAGGTTCTGTGTTCTTTGCTACTTGACCATCTAAGTTTTAGACCAGAGTCATTCAATAGAACTACAGTTACAGATGTGTTCTATATCTGCTCCTTGCAATGGTCACCACCATCTGCATGCTCCTACGGAGTGTTTAAAATATGTCTAAAGCAAATGAGAAATTAAATTTTTCATTTCATTTAACTTTAAAACATTTTTAATTTAAATGAACACATGTAGTTTGAGGCTACCATATGGGCAGTGCAGCTCTCAGCCAGAGGTTGGCAAACTTCTTCTATAAAGGGCCAGACAGTAAATATTTTAGATTTTGAGAGACACATAGTCCCTGCTGGAATTATTCAACTCTGCCATTTTTCTGCAAAAGCAATCACATACAATAAGTTAATAAATGAGCTTGGCTGTGCTCCCAAGAAACTTTATAAAAAGTCAGTGCCAGCTTTGGTCCATGGCCAGAGTTTGCCAACCTCTTCTGTAGATCATGCAGATCCACAAATGCCCCAGGACATCAGATGCTTTAGTGCTCAGTTATTTCCCTGGACTGACTCTTTTACTTTACTTATTTTCAGTTTACTTCTTTTACTTTCCCTATCAATTTATTTAAATTTTTTTAGTTTCATATTTGATTTACCGGGTGTAAAAATTATGTAGCAGTAGTGTTTGGGGATTTTAAGTTCACCATTTTGCTAGGTACAATCTTTGTAATACGTATTCATCAGGTCTCTCAAGTTTAAAACTTGGACAAAACTCTGATTCCTCTCTCTTGTTTACCATAAGCATCCAGAAATTATTAAAACTTAACTCCTTAGGAGTTTTTTCTCCCTTTTGTCACAGCCTTAGTTTAGATCTTCATTATTTCAGAATTGCTATAAATATTCTCCTAATTTATCTCCTTGATCAAGGCTCTACTCCCCTCAAATCTGCCTTCTATGCAAATTATACAATGTTACATACAAAAATGCTTATATGTCCATGTTCTTCAAAGCTTAAAATCTGTATGTCCAGTGCTTCAAGAAGTTAAATTCTAAGTTACTTTATTTAGCATGATATAATGAAACCACACATAATCTACCTCTAGGCCTCATATCTAATTAATTTTAGTTTAAAGTCACTACATTTGTGATTCTTTCCATATGAGTCATGCTATTTTTCATCTACTCGAAATGTATTCAAACCATTCATCTTCAAGCATGCTGAATAAAAAGTATCTTCTGTCTACATTACTATTGCCTTTTGCATACTGCCATTTCAGTACATAACACATTGCTCCATCACTGCCCTGTCACTGATATGATCTTCATTAGACTGTCAAACTCTCTGTAGGCCAGGGACTGTTCTGTAATCATTGTCATAATTATGTTTGTAGTGCATTTCAGGAATTTAAAACATCCTTTGATAAGCAGATGCCCAGGACAACATCCTGAAGGCCACAGGATATGGAAAAAACTGCTTTTACACATATGAATCAAAAAATACATTTTTACGTTTCTAAATAATAGTTTAATTCTCTGATTTTATATCAATTACAGAGATATTAATAAATAATTTTTAATTGTTATTAAAGCAAAATATTGCATTATTTATAATCCAGTTTCAATTCTCTTAATGTAGTATTTCACATTTTATTATAATATTAATGATAGACCCAAATATTTTGTTATGACTCCTGACTAAATTCTCATTGTCATACTTATAAGCCATCAAGACTTTGTACCCTTCATGAATTTATTCAAGTCCATGAATCAAACAGTTTTGTAAAAATCTACTGTCTAAGGATAATATCAGAAGTTCAAATTTGTATTATTTGGCTCCAGTAAAAATTTCAGTATCTAAGAGTATACCAACTATATGTATATACTTTAATTAAAATTTTTCAGTATCTTAATTATAATAAAGATAACATTTTGTGTAGTAAAGATAACATATTTACTGAAAAGATATATATCTGTGCGTATGTGTGTGTGTGTGTGTGTGTATCTTATACATGTCCTCTATATGTTTTCAAATATTTACTTGGTATTTCCCCTTTCCTCTAGTGTCTATCAGTTGCAATATTCACTAGTAACAAGAAAACTCATCACAAATTCTTGACAATTAGTTTTATACATCTAAGTGTATCAAAGTTTATACATCTAAATACGTGGAGGCACACCCATGAGCTTTTGAGCCCTTTAACCACTCTTCTGCTCAGGCCCACTTCTACATCTGGAAGTATACTATTGCTTATAATAAAGCTATTTTTTTCTGCTGAAAAAAAAAATAAATATATGTAAACACATACGTACGTACATACATACATACATACATACATACAAACATACATACTTGGAGGCAGCTAAATATCATACCTGAATGTTTGCATATAATGAGTATAATGAAATTAGAAAAATGTGTAAGAAAATGTTGTCCTAGCTCTGTTATAAATTACTATATAGCTTAGAACAGGTCATTTCTTCTCTCTAGATCCAAGATATTTACTTGAATGACTTGAAAAGGAAGTTGGACTAGATTATCTTTGAAGTTGATTACATCAACATTCCAAGACATCCCTCACAAGTTCTTATGGTCCAGTTATTCACTGAAAAGGCTCAGATGGACAAGACCAATTTTATCACTAAATTCAATTATTTAAAAGTTTCCAAAAGAATTAGAGAGGAATAGCCATTTTGCAGAGCACACTTTAAAAAAGTATACCATCCCCAAAGTACCATCACCAAATAATGCAAAATGCACATCATTAACATTTTTTTAAAATAGTTATAAAAATTTTTTTGAGCTGATCCACTCAGTCAATACCATGAGAAAAATCAGACATTAAAGCAATGGATTTGGACTGGATTTATTCTCGTGAAGAAAAGCACATTAGAGATGTAGGTAAGTACCCTGCCTAGATTATAAATTTTTCAACAAGGAGAATAGTATCTTATTTTACTGAGAATCTCCAATTGATTTCTCAGTACTTAGAGTTTTTCATGAAGAAAATTAATGTTTCTTTTGTTAACATTTTAAAAAGTAGTCTTTCATTGGCTCTCTTAAGCAATAGCAGCCACTTAGTCTTCTGTGTGTTATCACATATGGATCTATATATAAAATACATTTCGACATTTCTGCCATCAAGACACTTATTTCAGAAAAACTCTAAAAATATTCTTTATGATGCCATGTAGATGCATTTTTTAGGACAATCCATTTCTAGACACAAAGCTTCCCTTGAAAACGAGTGCTAGCTTACGGGCTGATCTTCACACTAGCCCTTTTCAACACCATAGTGAAGGCTGAGGGGTCACACACTCTACCTAAAAGGTATCCACATTAAAAATTTTGTTTTCCCAGTTGCTTTATTCATTTTATCATCAAATTGCTTACAGTCAGAAATGCAGCTCATGTGAACTCAGGAAAATAACAAGGAAAAAAGGAGTAGTGCACAACACAACTCCTAGGGAATCCATCCATGAGATACTGGGCTATTAAGTATCGCCTGCTATGTCAAGCTCTGTAAAGGGGTGGCATGGAACTCATGGGGCTTGGGGTTTCAGGACACATTCATCAACATCCTACTAGCTATAAGACTGGACTGCTGTGCGGATCATCCAAACTCCCACTACAGCTGTGAGCTGCCCTCTCTCTTCTCTCTGTCCTGCTCTGAAGTCTCCACCAATTTTACCATTCTTCTCTGTTCCAGCCTCCAGGTTTGGCTTGGAACCTGTGTCCTAATTGTTTATTCCTACATTATCATTATCTCCACCATCCCTAGCACCAGCTCATTCTCAAGTATAAGCAAGACCTTCTCCACATGCTCCTTCCACCTCGATGCAGTGCTCCTGTCTTATGATTCAGCTCTCCTCAGCTATTTCACAACAAACTGAGGTTCACAACTGAAGCTCATCACTTCCCTACATACTGTATGCTCACTCCCTTAGTGAATCCCCTCTTCTATAGCTTGAACAACAATGAGGTAAAAGCAGCTGTGAGAAACACCTTTAGAAAATATCTCCAATATTTCAGGTGGCTGACCAGAGTCAGAGGATGATAGAGTGTTGGGAGCCAAAAGGCCTTCATCCTGACCACCCAGCCCCCGGCATAGAACCTGGCCGTTAACAAACCTGTATGCTATCTAAAGAATGCAGGAGCAGACAATGTCCCAGGGAATAGTTAACCACAGAATGTATTAACATACCCGCCGGATAAGGAAGGACCTACTGAATGGCTGTTGACCTGCCCAAGGAGCCCCTCTCCTCCTTGTTCCTCTTTTCACTTCTAACCTTTGTACCCCCTAACCCCATCAACCAAGGACCAATGAAATTGTAACAAGTATCCCCCTGCCTAGTCAGTCCTGCCCCCCTTTGTTCTTCTGTATAAATATACCTGCTCTAAAATAAAAAATTTGAGGCTTGATCAGAATACTGTCTTGCCTCCGCTCCTTTTTCTCACCCGTTTCTCTTTCAGGCCTGGACCCTCTTCGAGCCCGCGAATAACTAGGTCCCGCGGGTCGGGACAATAGAGAATTTGTTTACTACAGCCAGGCTTTCTGGTAAGTTGATATTAAGAGAATTTCCTGATTACTTCACATACTAGAAGCAGAAAAGAATCTTACAGATTTTAAAGCTAGCCAGATAACCAAAAAATCAATATCAAGAATGAAAGAAAGGATTGTTTCTTTTCATTGCTGACTAGGATTCCACTGTATGGCTCTTCCATGGTTTGTTTATCTATTACCAGGTTAAAAACATGTGGGTTGTTTCCAGTTTCTGTCTATTGCAAATAAAACTGCTATAAATATTCACCCAGAAGTTTTGTGAGGATATATGTTTTCAGTTTTTAAGTGTAAATTCTCAGCAGAGGGATTGCTGTGGCATATGGTGTCGGTTTAACTTAATAAAAACAAATCTCCAAGCTGTTTTCCAGAATAGCTGTATGATTTTACGTTCCCACTAGAAATGTATGAGGGATTCAGTTATCCTGAAACATTGCCCACACTTGGTGTTATATTTTTTAATGTGCATAATAACAACACTTCAAAATAAAAGGAAAAACTGACAACTAAAATATAAAGAGATAAATTCACAATTGTAGTTGGAGATTGCAACACTCTTCTCCCAATAATCAAAAGGAAAGTAGAAAAACAATCTGTAATGACTACAGGAAATAAATGTAGAAAGTACCTGAAAAACACCATAAAATAAATTGATCTGGCTAACATTTAAAAAATACTATCCCTAAAACAGCATAATATACTTTTGTTTCAAGCACACATAGAACACTCACAAAGATGTTGTATTGTAGGGGAAAATCAAACTCAACAAATATAAAAGAATTGAAGTCATATAAATTATGTTTTCTGACTACAATTAGAAATTATAGTTTATTCTAGATATAAACTAAACATCAACAACAGAAAGATATCCAGAAAATCTCCCAAATATATGTAAATCAAACCACCATTTATAAATAACAAATGGGTCACAGAAGAAATTACAAGAAAAATTAAGAAATGTTTTCAAAGGAAATTGAAATGTAGCATATAAAAATATGTGAAGAGAAGCTAAAGCAGTGCTTAAAAAGAAATATATAGCATTATATATTTGTACTAGAAAACAAAAATAAACTTCAATCTTAAAAAAAAAAATAAAGAAAAGAAGAGCAAATTAAGTCCAAAGTAAGCAAACAATCGAAATAAAAATGAAAACAGGTGTGATGTCATCAAGATGGCAATGTAGGTTGTTCCCAACTTCAGTCCCACTCACAAGAAGAGCAGCTAGCAACCTTCCATAGACAAGACACCATTGTGAAAATCTCAGAACCTGAGGGTGAGGCTGAAGCACCCCCAGGAACTCAGAGACTGAGAAAGACCACATAAGAAAAGTAAGAGGAGCTACTACCCTCTGACCACATCACTCCTCCACCAGGCCAACACAGGGCACACCAGGAGGTCTTAACCACCTGCCACCCCCCCACTCCCCAGGGAGACTTACAGGTTATGTTTGTCCCTCTTCATCTGGCCTTCTACTCCTGGCTCTCTGGGGCAACTCTGCTCAACCACACCTTCTCATCTGTATTTCCTTGTGTTAGAACTAAGCTCTGGACTCTAAGTACCAATTACAACAGGACTTTAAAAATTTTTTTTCTATCAAGAACTTTGTCATCAGCTACTCTTACTATCTACTCTATAATGTCTCTCTATGCTTCCAAAGTATTGTTGAAAATTGGTTTTGTTGGTTTCTTGCATTCTTGCTACAATTTTTGCATTAATTATAAATTTCAGGTTTAAGAGAAGCTGAAACAAGCAGCTGAGAGGTTCCTACTCTGGAGAGGCATGGGGTAAATAGAGTGTTCCCGGAGACCTAGAATTGCCTACCTCTTCTAAAAGTCTAATCATATCTACTAAAGAGAGGCCATTTTTTATTTATTTTTATTTACCTCCTTATCAATTCTATCTTCCAGTAATGTAGGTGGTGAAAAGAGGAAAAGACAAAAGAATTTCAGCGGGAAATACTAGCATATGTGAAGTGTAATGTTTACATACACTGACTATTTCTCCCCACTCCAGGTGACCCCCAAGATACTAGGGACAGACAAGTGCTGCCTTGTAGCACTAGACTTGTCTTTCCTCTTATCCCCATCTTCCCAGGCATTCCTTCAAATTACTAATATTTTCTGTGTAATTACACTGAACAAATAAAGTGTTAGACATAGAGTAGGACTCAGCTACTTATATCTTTGGAAATAATAGAATAAGTTTATTGGATTTAAAATTTGTAAATGAAATAATGTGCTGTGTCTCCCAGAGCTGAGTGAATTTTAAATTTAGACACAAATTATTTTTAATGAGAATTTCAAATTGTGAAATTCTAGCCATAATCTATTTTAAGTGTAACACCCTATGCAGTGACATCTATAAATATCTGTTGATTTTTTAGTGAATGAGGAAAGGAAGTGAGGGAGGGAGAAGGGAGGGAGGGAGGGAGGAGGAGGAAGGAAAGAAGGGGTGGATACATGAATGGACAGATGAACAGAGGACTGAATGGACAGATAGGATGATGCTGGAGTGAAATAATGAAAAATTAGATGGATAATTAATAATATAGGATGAAAGAGGGAGTAGTTGGATGATTAAATGTTGTGGTTTTAAGTAACCTCCCTGATGTGGACAAAAATTAATGAGTGTATATGATCAGCTGTCTATGGATCAGGTTTCTGTAGGCACTGGTTAGTTATCAGATAAGTCCCCTTCCAACCCCTGACAGCTCGAAGATGAGCTCCAAACTCGTGTACTTTTATTATTCTTTCCAGTCTTCTTCCAGATTAGTTTCTTTTGAAAGTGGAATTTAAGTTGGGGAAATTCCTCAAGGAGAGGCCCTACATTTGCTTTCTCCTTCCCATTCATTCCACATTTAACAAATCTTGATTAAGGATTCATTATGTGCCTCATACTACAACATGTATTAATCCCTAAGAAGCAGGCAGTTTAATTGAAAAAGAAAAGAAAGAAAATCACATATTACTAAAAGCCAAAGTAAGATAGATATCCAAGTGAAGGCACAAAAAACCTCAGAGAATATATTGCTGAAATAGGACACACAGTGGAGAGAAGCA
This sequence comes from Cynopterus sphinx, assembly GCA_030015415.1. NCBI lineage: Eukaryota > Metazoa > Chordata > Mammalia > Chiroptera > Pteropodidae > Cynopterus > Cynopterus sphinx. The sequence continues at coordinate 130,424,586 of CM057380.1, read as the reverse complement.
GATATACTTAAGAAAATAAGAAGTCCATGGCCATGCTACCCTGAACAAGCCCTATCCTGATCTTGGAATCTAAGCAGGGTCAGGCCTGGTTAGTACTTGGATGGGAGACCTTCTAGGAAGACCAGGTGCTGTAGAGGTTAAAAAAAAAGTATGATGATTACAAAGATATATGAATATTTTTCAAATTTTAAAGTTTTTTCATATGTATGCATTAAAATTTTTTCACTTAAATGAATGTACATACATAATTGTTTCTATTATTATTTACCCTTATTGTTGCATATATCAATAGTTTGTTAATTTCTCACTTAATAGAATTCCATTGTATGAATATATCGAACCTTTTAAAAAAAATACTTTGTTTATCTATTGCCTATGATACTCATTTGGTTTTGTTTTGTTTTTTTTTTTTCAGTTTATGGCAATTAGAGGAGAAAAGTTCTATAAAGATTTTTGTACAAGTCTTTTTGCAAACATGTACATTTATTGTTCTAAGAGTGTAATTGCTGGGTCATAGACTCAATGTATGTCTATCTTTGTAAGAAATTGCCTACATTTACAAAGTGATTATACTATATCTTACATTCCCACAAGAAAAACTCCAGTTGCTCCACACTTTTCGCCAACACTTGGTAATTTTAGCCATTTTGACGAGTGTTTAGTGGTACCTCTGTTTAGTGGTTTTATTTTGTATTTTCATAATGATTAATGATGTAAAGATACTTTTCTTTGTGAAGGCCTTGTTCTATTATTTGGTCCATTTTTGTATTTAATTTTTTGTCATTTTTATCATTGTAATATTTATTATCATTGACATATTTATTATTGATTCAAAGGTATTTGTTACATATAAAGGCATTTGTTACTTTGTTCAATAATCTCTCCCAGGCTCCAGCTTGCCTTTTCTCTTTTTTAATGGTTTCTTTTAATCAACAATTCAGTTTTATTTTACCTTTATTATTTTTAGCTCTACTTTTTCAACTTTAAAATATAGATTTAGCAATGTCCTCCCTATATCTCACACAGACACACACACACACACACACACACACACACAGACACACACAGCTTTCAAAGTTGTTTCTAAGATTAAATGTTCCAAATATGTGAAATACAATAATAAAGAGGAGAAAACAACATAAATAGTACATAATTACATAGTAGCAAACTATTACAGAGTTTTAAATGGGAAGTGAAAGATGGAACCTGGGAAGAACAAGAAAGATTAGAAAATCTTCTGCAGGAAAGTTGGCTCATGACCAAAATGTTAAGGAACAAAATCGAAGGCCCCAATTAAAGAAATAAAAAACTATTCAAGGGTCAGATCTGAAAATCTATGTGAATTTTTCTACAGCTGTTTGTAAGAAAAGAGCAACAAATGAAAACAGTGCAGTACATTCAGGATTTGTGCTCTAGGAAGTCAACAAAGGAAGGACATGTTTCAAGGGAGGCCATGAGAGCTACTAGACAACTATGGCAATAATGAGCAGTTGGAAAAAAGTGTGTATACGTAGAATGAGTGGAAACTCAGGGTTTTGAGAAAAGACAATTGATGATGCATTCCTCTTTCTATTTTCTTTCAAAGGATTATCATCTTTAAATGGCCTTGAGAAACCAAGAGCACCATCACAGAGTTCCTCTTCCTTGGGCTGCCCGCAGATTATCACACCCAGGCTCCATTCTTTGTGCTTTTCCTGATAATTTACCTCCTGACTCTGCCAGGGAACCTATTAATGATCCTGGTAATCAGGGCAAGTTCTCACCTCTACATCCCCATGCACTTCTTCTTGAGTCACTTCTCCTTCCTGGATCTCTCTTACTCTTCAGTCACTGTGCCTAAGATGTTAGAGAACCTTTTGTCTGAGAAGAAAATCATCTCAGTGGAGGACTATTTGACCCAGGCCTCCTTTGTGGTTGACTCTGGGAGAATAGACCTGTGCCTTCTTGCAGTGATGGCCTATGACCTGCCATCTGCTACCCTCTACTCTATGGTCAAAAGATGAGCAATGAGCTGTGTGTGAGACTGGTGTGGGGATCTTGGATCTTGCCTTTTTAAATGCTTTCATCAACACCTTTCTAGCTTAGAATTTGGACTTCTTTGAGACTCAAATCATCTCCAATTTCATTTGTGAGGTACCTTTTCTTGTCTCCCAGTCCTGTTTCAATATCTCCAATAACTTTGCTGTCCTGCTCTGCTCTGCCCTCCTGCATGCCTTTGGGACCTTCTTCTTGGTCTTCTTCTCTTATGCCTGCATTGTTGCCACCATCCTGAGCATCAGCTCCACCTCAGTCGGAAGCAAGGCCTTTTCCACCTGCTCTTCCCACCTCACTCCAGTGACCTTATTTTATAGCTCAGATTTGTTTCGCTCTCTCATGCCAACCTCAGGTCCCCCATGGGAGCTAGTTTTCTCCATGCCATACAGTGTAGTCACTCCCTTAGTGAATCAGTCCCCTTGTCCATAGCCTAAAGAACAAGAAAGTAAAGTGGCTCTGAAAAGCATGTTGCAAAAAAGTTAACAACATCTCAGGGAGCAGAGAACAAGTAGAAGATGATTGGAAAACAGGGCAGAATTACAGCAAGATACCTGAATAATAAACGTTAAGAAAAACTTTTGTTTGCTCATGTCAGACATGACAAGCAATCTTGTAAAGCTTCCTTTCTTGGAATTGCATGCAAAAAATTACTCACTTCCTTTGACTCATATTTTATCTTTCTCACAGGTAGAAGAAAATGCATCAGATAACTATTTCAATCCAGGTAGTTTGGATACAGACATAGAGATATATGATTCTTTTTGTTTGTGAAATATTAACAAAGTCCTTAGCATTTGGGAAAACTATGTTCTGAATCCTTACATGGATTCCTAAGGATATAAAATTAGGGGTAAAGCAAAAAGTAAAGTAAACCAGAAAGTAAAGAATCAGAGTCTCTAAAGGAAGAAAGACATAGGCTTGAGACTCAGAGAAGGATGAGTGGAAGTGGGTTTAAGATGAGCTCTTACTGAAGAGGGCCTTAGAGACAAGGCAGATGTAGATGCAGGTGTCTGAGAGAGAAAGTCAACTTGTTGAGCTAAAGTCTGGGCTGACAGACACCTCACAAGCTCTGAGAAGCATTATCTGCTATGCGGCAAATGGTAGAGAATTCATTCATTCTACGGTAGTATAGCAGAGCTTCTTGTTTCACCTTCCAGGTTTTACCCTGGCTCCGAAAGATAAGTTGGGCAGATCTTGTTCTGTGGAAAATGATGAGATTCAGAAAGGAAGTACATGGAGTAGAGAGGATCCTAGGTAGGGGTTTCCTGATGAAAAATAGATGGTCATAGAGAAGAAGACCAATCAGAAGGACCTCATAAAACCATTTATCAAAGCATTCTAGACATCTATATAAAACTATTTGCTAAATAATTCTTGAAATCTTAGAAATCCAAATTTGAAACCACATGGATACTGTGATTTACTCTAAATATCTTTTTGTTTTTGTTTTTGTTTTTATTTATTTATTTTTTTTTTACTCGAAGTATCTTAAATGAAGATGAATTTAATACTAAGTTGTTGAAATGACTGGATGGCCAAAAGAGAGAAGTATGAAGATGGTCCTAGAGAAGCAAAAAAGAATGAAAAACTTGCACCAACCCTAGGCTGAAGCTGACAATTCTACATTGACTGTAGTGCCACTGGGGGCATTGGCATCAGAACCATCTAGGAGAAGAATTACAGATGATGCTAGGGCTGCTGAAGAAGTGCTGTGCTGCTCATGCCAGAATCAGAATGCACTGTCATCTCTTCATTCTCATCCTCTTCTTTATTATTATTATTATTATTATTATTATTATTATTATTATTATTCAAACAAGCCACTGCCTCCAATTGGCTAAATTCATCCAAAAGCCTATTAGCAAGAGAATCATGGAAATGTCTTATGCAAGCTAATGCAAGCAATGTAAAGTCAAGAAAATAAGCATGGTGTAGGGCTTATAAATGTAACATTCCTGGACAAGAAAAGATTAGGAAGAAGACAACTCTGGTGGAGAGGAATTGAAAATCTGGGTTTGTACCTGCTCCACAGAACAACTGGCTGCTCAAGTGGATCTTTGATTTAACTGTCACCAGGATTTCACAGGAGTGTAGGCAAAGGACAGATGTAATTTCTATAACTCTACTCCAGGAAGAACTATTGCAACCTGGGGCCCTAAGAGGCTTGGGAACTTTGAAAATTACCAGGCAGTCTTCAGAAAGAGGCTGTTTAAGAACCCTGCTCCTTGTTTGTACCCATCTCAACTTGTGGTGTCTGTTGCCACCAAGGCTCCTACAGACTTCTACAGACCTCTCCTGGCTATTTCATTTATCCAGCAAATTCACCTAAAGTTTTGTTCTTCATTTTATGTTTATTTTTTTTACTAAATAAAATTTAGCTAAAGAAATCTTCTCTAATAATCACCTCTGCTATCTATCGTTATCTAACTTCAGAATTTCATATAAGATAGACTTCTTTTGGCTCTTTCCAATATTTTGCCATACTTTAGATCTGTTTTCTACTTTGGAAATTCAAAAGTTTTCAGCCAACATGGCTCTCTCATTTAATGGTGTTTTAAAAGGAGTATTTATCAAATATTTAATATCTTAGTATTCAATTCAATAAAGTTACAGTTTATAAGAACTCCTAACTTCTTCTAGATATTTGTCTCATATTTTTAATACATGTATTTATGAAGGAAGTCCACATCTGTTTATTATTCTTCATTTTTTGAACAGCATGATTGAAAATATTTCATAGATGCTGCTAAGCACTTAAATTATTTTTCATTTTACTTTTGACTATTTTGGTCAATAAGTATTGGTTCATGTAAAATACTAATACTTTCTTTAAATATTTTTCAATTATAAATTATTAAAATACATAAAAATTGTTCTACTACACACTGAAAATCACTATTAACATTTAGGTATTTCAGTCCAATTTTTCTATAAAAAAAGTATTTAAGATGCATTTTTATACATAACCATGATTATAATTTATAAGCAATTTTGTTTCTGTCATTTTACTTAAGATAAAATATTCTCAAGAGGGGGAAAAATGGTATAGATGATAGAGGCTCTGTTCATCCCTCTGGCAACCAAAGTTGCGACAGAAACAAGGAGCAAATGGCAAGGAAAAATCACCTGGAATCTAGATGAACAAGACATACAACTAGGGAGAAATCTAAGATATCGCCCTGCAATCGCAGTAGGTAAGACATGTGAGGATGCAAGGCTGTTCGGTCCCAAGTAGCTGAGTGAGATGGAGGCTGCAGCAGCAGCAGACACCTCTTAAAGTGACCGTGTCTGTGAGTGAATTTTCGGGATGACAGACCTGCATACGCTGAGCACCTGTGCCAGTTCAGCTGCACAGTGACTTACCAGAGGACACTGACTTGTCAGAATGAGGGCCAAGGTGAGACTCACTCTGTACAGAAGTGCCAGCGGTATCCATTGTTCCTCTGTTGAGCACTCCCCACTCCCAGTGAGCAAACACAGCATGGCCATAGCCAAGAGACATCAAACTGGATAACAGAGGTCACTCTGCCCAGAGGATTCCCTGAAACTCCACTTCCCCCAACTCATGCCCCACCCAAGCTACATCCAGGTGTATCCTTAGCAAGTCAGGTGCTCCTTGCTGAGCTGCGCCTAGGCTCACAATGGAGGCAGCTGGCCTCAATTTCTGGTGTGACCTTTTGAGGCAACTATAAGCACAGCATCTGTGAGTTGCTTAACAGCTGGCCATGGAGGAGTATAGGCGTGGGTCATATTTGCCCTGCAGCTGAACCCCTCTCCAGACTGTTTCACTGTATACCTATAACACAAACCCACACTAATAAGACCGGAGACTTAGGAGCTCTGCTTAGTACATAGAAACAGACACAAAAAGACAGCCAAAATGGGAAGACAAAGAAGCAAAAACCATATGAGAGAACAGAATAGATATCCAGAAATAATGAAGTCAAGCAATCTAACAGATTCAGAGTTCAAAACATTGGTTATAAAGATGCTCAATTAACTTGGGGGAAATGTAGATGAATTCAGTGAGAACTTCAACAAAGAGATAAAAAAAAAACAACATAAAAATAGAAATGGAAACTATAGAAGGAAACCAGTCTGAAATGAAGAACACATCATCTGAGATGAGAAGTATATTAAATGGAATGAACAAAGTGAATAAAGAAGAGGATCAAATGACCTATATAGAGGATGGGAAAGCCATGGACACTAGATCAGAATGGCAAGAAACAAGATGCCAAGAACATAATAATTAAGGAGCCTATGGAACACTATTAAAGGTAAAAATATACACATCATAGGAGTACCTGAAGAGGGAGAATAAGAAGTTGAATACATATTTGAAGAAATAATGATGGAAAACTTCCCTAACCTGGTGAAGGAAATAGACATAAAACTCCAGGAAGCTCAGAGACTCCTAAAAACCAGGAACCCAAAAAGGCCCAAACCAAGATACATCTTAATTAAAATGCCAAAGGTTAAGTACAAAGAGAGAATCTTAAAAGTAGCAAGAGAAAAGCAGTTAGTTACCTACAAGGGAGCGCCCATGAGCATGGCAGTTGATTTCTCAAAAGAAACTATGCAGGACACAAGTGCTTGACACAAAATATTCAATCTGATGAAAATCCAGGACCTACAACCAAGAATATTTTATCCAGCAACACTATCATTTAGAGATGAAGGACAGATAAAGAGCTTCCCAGACAAAAATAAGATAAAGGTTTAACATCACCAAGCCAGTATTACAGGAAATTTTGGAGGGACTTCTTTAAGAAGAAAAAACATGTATCAAAAAAATAGGAATAAAGAATGATAATAGCTACATTCCTATCAACAAGTACCTCAAATAGAAAAGAATTAAGTGCTTCAACCAAAAGATAGGGTGGCTGAATGAATAAGAAAACAAGACCCCTACATATGCTGCCTATAAGAGATTCACTTCAGATTAAAAGACACACACAGAGACTAAAAGGAATAGGATAGAAATATATTGCCTTGATGAACCTAGAGGGTATTGTGCTGAATGAAATGCATTAGATAAAGACAAATATTGCATAGTTTCGTGTACATGTGAAATCTAAAGAAGAAAATCAACAACAGCAACAAAAGTGGAAATAAACTCAGAGAATATTTAGAGGAAATGAGACAGGAGGAGAAAAATAGGCAAAGGGATTAAAAGGTACAAATGGATAGTTGCAGAATATACATGAAGATGTAGCATGTAGCATGGAGAAGATGCTTAATAATGTTGCAATAAATATGTAAGGGAGAAGTGAGTACTAGATTCAGTGGGGTGATCACTTTGTGAGTTATGTGGCTCTCTGATCACTATGCTACACAACTGAAACTGGTATATTATTGTATGCCAACTACAAGTAAAAAAACTCATTAAAATGTACAATGTAAATACAAGCAACTACTTGTGTATTATATTTCAATAAAGAAAAAAACTAGAAACAAGAAAATTCTCCACTTTCAAAAATATTTTAGTATATTATATTATATCAAGAACAATAAAAGCTACAGTTTATTTAACAATTCTCCTACTATTGAACATTTTCAATGGTTCCCCATTTCATTCAATCATTTATCTATCTATCCAAAGTTTTCTCCTCTTCCTCTCTCCCTGTTTCCATCTATTTCTCCTTTATTTCTTTCCTCCTTTTTTAAATTTTTTCTGATTTAGAACATCAGAAGCATAGAATTGAATTATTCTTAGCTCCTTATTCATAATGCATTATCATAATCAGTGCACATATATACTGTTTTATTTTCATTTATTTTCTTTTTGGTTAGGTTGTTCAATTGTTTTTAAAGTATTATAAACCCATTGCCCCACTTCCTAACCTAATAACTAAAACTTATTAATAATTACATCTATCTTTCATTTCCTCTCTCATCTTAACCATCCTCTATGCATCACCTTAATTGTTGTGTTTATGAGTAAAACAGGTCTATAAGCTTCCTTTCATATTTTTGTCTGATTTTGTTATCAGAAAGTTCTACTGGTCTCATAAAATTAGCCCAGTGATAGTCCTTTTTATGGTTAGTCTCTGATAGAATTATTTAAGATCTAAATAATCTGTGAAAGTTTGATAGCTTTCACCTTTACAAGTGATCTAGGCCTGAGGTTTTCATGAAAGATTCCTAATTACTGCAATAATTGCTTAAATAACAGTAGTTCTCTTCATAATTTCTATTTCATTTTGAGTCAGTTTAGATAAATTATATTTTTCTAGAAATTTGCTTATTTCATCTAATTTTATCATTTTATTGGCATAAAGTTCTGACCCTATTTTCTTAAGTTTTTTATTTTTTTCATATATGTAGCTTTTATTCTTTTTACATTCTAGTTCAATCATAATAATATTTCTTTATAGTTTTATCTTTTTCTTGATAAGCCCTTCCAGAATAAAAAAAAATGAGCACCTAAAAAAGCTCATCAGCACTAGTCATCTGGTAAATGTAATCAAAATACAAATATCAGAATAAAAAATTTTAAAAGAGATCCCAAAGTTTTAAAACATACCAGTTTTTAGCATTAATGCACATCTAAATATTCTACAAAACTGAAGAAAATGCAAAGAAATAGAAAGATGTCTGTGTTCATGGATCAGAAGAATCAGCAGTTAAAATGGCCATATTACTCAAAGCAATACACAGATTTAATGCAATCCCCATCAAAACAGCATAATATTGGCAGAAAAACAGACACACAGACCAATGGAATACAACTGAGAATTGATAAATAAACCCACATGTATATGCACAAATAATTTTTGACAAAGGAGCTAAAAACATACAATGAAGAAAAGAAAGCCTCTTCAATAAATTGTACTGGGAAAGTTGGAAAGCCACAAGCAAAAGAATGAAACTAGACTGCTATCTGTCACCATATACAAAAATTAATTCAAAATGCTTAAAGACTTAAATAAAAGACCTGACACAATAAAATTCATAGTAGAAAACATAGGTACTAAACTTATGAACCTTGGTCTTAGGATTTTATGAATTTGACCTCAAAGACAAGGAAACAAAAGCAAAAATAAATCAATGGCATTATAACAAACTAAAACGTTTTTGTACAGCAAAAGAAACCATCAACAAAACAAAAAGTCAATCAACCAAATAGGAGAAGATATTTGCTAATGATGCCTCTGATTAGGGGCTAACATCTAAATATATAAAGAACTCATACAACTCAACAGCAAAAAACACAAACAATCTAATTTTAAAATGAGCAGCTGACCCAAACAGACATCTTCCCCAAGAAGAAATACAAATGACCAACAGATATATGAAAAGATGTTCAACTTCACTAGCTATTAGGGAAATGAAATCAAAACCACAATGAGATAACACCTCACACCTGTAAGAATGGCAATTATCAATAAGATAAGTAATAACAAGTGTTGGAGAGGTTGTGGGGGGAAAGGAACCCTCATATGACCCAGCAATCCTTCTTCTGGAATATTTCTCCATAAAAATATATGTACCCCTATGTTCATTGCAGTGTTATTCACAGTGGCTAAAATACGGAAACAACTAAAGTGTTCTTCAATAGATAATTAGATAAACAAGATGTGGCCAAAGTTTTTAGTTTTAGTTTTTCCTTCTCATATATTTGAACAAGGGTTTATGAAATATGCAGTATGTGTTATATGATTCACCAGTTTGTATTTTCTAGGTAAATTTCTCATACTACTTATGATATTCCTCAAAATTCATTGTGTTTTAGAGTGTGATAACTGGCATTCTTTCAGTTATGTGTATAGCAATAATGAGAATATTAGAATACATATATGATTAACAGATTAAAACACTTTAAGTTCCATTTTATTTTATTTCTTCATATGTAAAACTTACCATGTACTGAACATGTCCTGATTAATTACACCTGTATTTTCAAAATTTTAAAGTTATAAGAAAGTACATATGTTAAGGAAAAGATGATAATATAAAAAAATATTCCACTACCCATATTTAGGTGTATTTTATTCTAGTGCCTCCTGGACGTAAAGACTTTAATGTAACCCATTTATTAAAAAGCCCCAACACCATGGTATATATATATGAAACTGGGTTTTTTCCCAGTCACTTAATTCAACTGGGCTGTGTAATCTCTATTTCTTATTGTTTAAAGAGTTATTGGGTAGATCTTTAATGTTTTGATCACTTTGCTTAATAAATGTACATTTTAATTTAATACATGTATTCCAGTTTAATTGAAGTCTCCTTCCTCCCCTTCCCCCAATGCAGGTTTGAGTTGGTATCTCACTATTTTGAAGAGGTTTCATATGTCTCAGATACATCCTCTCTTCTACCTCTTCAAGGTCTGGTTCCTCCAATTTGGGAGGCAAAAAAGAAGGCAGAGGAAACAAGTGACTTCCTATAATTAGTCCTGTTGTTATTTTCTCACTGTTGATCGTTGGTAACAATGGCTGATCAAAAAATGGCCTCAGGTCAGCAGTTGTATAAACATTACCTCTGGTGGAGGGATGTGAGAGTTCTTTCAAAGATCCTGCTGATCCTCCTCACTGCCCAGTCCCCTGACCTAGAAGACTTGACTCTTGTTCACTCTCTTCTGCCTGCCTCTCCTCCAGTACCACAACCTCCCAGAACCTCTTGTTGCAGTAGAAACCTTCCCCAGCAACCACCTTGGATGTGACAACAGTGAGAGTCCAAAGCCAGCTCTCTACCAAGATGATCAATGATCCCCCCTGAAAATTCGCACATCTTTGCCATGCAAAACAGTGAATCAGCAGGCTGCTACATTTCCACCTGCCCCCTCTGCCCTGTCAGCTTTTTCAGTTCTTCTCATCTTGGCTCAGATAGGCACAGAGGAAAGGTCAGCAAGTCTACTGCTGAAGTGAAACCCAATAGAGAGATGAGATCTATCTCTTCTGCTTGCAAGCATCTGTTTTTGCAAGTGCTTTTCTCAGGACTTCATTTGGATTCTACAAAATGAAAGCAATAATCCTTCCTTCCCCATTAGATAAGAAAGAAATGGATTCCTATCACAAATGCTAAATTTTCAATAAGGGTAATGAAATAAACACCCTCCCATATTCGTCCAACCCCAAACTTTTTATATAGCCAGGCAGAGTGGTGATAACTAAAGGTAGATTCTGCTATCTTGGAAAAGACTGTCTGATACCATTATTGGTAGATATTATCAAATGTAAGGTATTTACATTGTGCGAATGCAAATTGGTACAGTCACTATGAAAAACAATATGGAGGTTCCTCAAAAAATTAAAAATAGAACTAACCATCTGACCCAGCAATTCCACTTCTGAGTGTATATCCAAATGAAATGAAAACAGGGTATTGAAGAAATATATATATGCTCCCTCCCATGTTTATTGCAGCATTATTCACAATAACCAAAATATGAAAACAGTCTAAGTGTCTCAATAGATGAATGGATAAAGAAGATGTGGCATAGAATTCATGATGTGGTATAAAATGGAATGTAATTTAGTCATGAGAAGGAAGTTGATCCTGCCACTTGCAGCAACATGATGGACCTTGAGCACCTACGCTAAATGAGATAAGTCAGAGAAAGACAAGTAATATCTTGTTATGTACCCATCAATGTAAAAAGAGTATGTATCTTTGAATTTTGCTTTCTAATAATGTCTTAGTTCCACTTAGATGTGAAAGCTGACAAAGCCAAACTCGTAAAAACAGAGAGCAAAAAAGGTGATTACCAGGGGTAGCAGGTAGGGGGAATAGGACAGATGTTACTTAAGGGTACAAACTTGCAACAAGTAGTAAATAAGTCCAAGAAGAAATCTAATGTACAACATAGTGAATATAAACAACAATATTGTATTATAATCATAAAACTTATTAAGAGACTAGAACTTAATTATTCCAATTATGAATGGAAAAGGAGCCACCTACTAACCCTTACAATCTCAGGGAAGGTCTACATTGCAGGCCTTACAAACCCAGAGACCGAAAGTAATCACATAGAGTGGACTGAACATAAAAATTCCTAACTAAAAACAGGTCAAGGTGTGTAGTCACATCTAAAGCCTGTAGCTTCCTTGTCAAATCTCAGTCTTTACCTTAATGAATTTGTCTATTTTCGTTTAGCATTCAAGATAACATACCTTTGAAATGTCAGAGTAATCTTTTCTAGATGCCTCAACGCACAACCAAGGATACTAGAGCTCCAGACCACAGAACCCTTCATTTTTATCTTGTTGGCCACATACCAACTCTATGTGCTGTGTTAACTATCTTGTACCCACCAATGCAAAAGATGTATATATCTTTCCATTTTTCTTTTAATTCAATCCCAGAGATTCCCTCTGCTTTTGCTTTCTCCCACCGCCATAACCTACCACCAATGGATTTCATGTAACCTTCCTTATGTCTCCTCCTTTTATTCTAATTTATAAAATAAGTTGCAAAAAGTGCTATTATCTGAAGCATTTTCTCAATCCATTGAGATTTTATTTCCTGGCACTTGCTGTCAGTTTGGTTCAAATACACTCATAAAAATCCTCTTCAAATTTGGACATTTCTTAGTCGATATAATCACTAAAAAGAAATGATAATCATGTGATATGATAAAGGTACTAATTATCTCTATAATGGCAATCATATTGCAATATATAAATGTATCAAATTTGCACGTTGTAGATCTTAAATTTACAATGTTATATATCAAATAAATTTCAATTTTTACAAAAATTCATAGATACAGAAAACAAATTGCTGGATGCCAGAGGTGGGGGTAGAATGTGGGGTGTGAAATGAGGACAGGAATTCAAAAGGAATAAACTTCCAGTTATAAAATAAATAAGTCCTGGGAATGTAATATATAATATGATACCTATTAGTGAGAGAAGTTAAAAAGAGATTTAAATATGATACAATATAAGACATTCTGGAACCAAGAGCTATAATTTTCTTATTTAATAACTCAGACTTCTAATTGCAGCTTAGAGATATAGAGGGCTGGAAAGATATCACTCCCACTCTTACAAAAAGAGGAAAGCTAGAAAAACTGAAGATAACTTGGACCATCAGAGAACTGTCACCGAGGAGATGGCCTTACAGAAGTCCAGAGAGAAATGGGTACCTGCAGGGAGACACAGGACCTGAGCATTTACTTAACTAGGACAAGCTTCCAGGTGACATAAACTAGTAGGAAAATTAAACTGAAATTGTTGACAAATTGCCGAAGGCTGAATGCATGCTAGTGTGAGACTGCGAGGCTCCTGAGGGTTGTGGTCAATAGGGAAGTTCTCACCTTCTTGCAGGAATCCCTCCTGAAACCCTACCTGGCTCTCACAGGGAGGATGGGGAAGAAGCCAGCGTTACTGGCTGCGACTGGGAAACAGCTGCCACCATCAAATCCTCCTAGGCCCAATTTTTCTACCTCTCTTGCAAAACAAAAGACTCATCCTAAAGCAAGAAATGTATCAAAGCCCGCCTGAGGGTACTGGTGCAATCCCACTAGAGCAGGGAAAAAAAGGGATTCAAAACCACAGTGTAAATATGTGTGTGTGTGTGTGTGTACATATATATACATATATATACACATATATACATACACACACACACACACACACACACACACATATATAATGCCTTATTGTTAAAGTATACAGCTGAAACGTATTGGATTTCATTAACCATTGTCACCATAAAAAATAATAATTAATTAATTAAAAAAAATAAACCTTAGCTTGAGGAAATTGGGGAAAGGCCAAGGTATTAAAATAGCCAAAACAAATTCTGAGGAAGAAAAACAAAATTGTGTGACTTTTCATTACCCAATTTCAGGACTTATCATAAAGTTACACTATTTAAGACAGTGTTGTATCTGCAGAAGGAAAGTCAAGGAACAGACATGTAGATTAATGAAACCAAATGGAGAATCCAGGAAGAAATCCACACAAATACAGTTAGCTGGTTTTTGAAAAATGCAAAGTCAACTCAGTAGAGAAATGAAAGTCCTTGCAACAAGTGGTGGTAGAACAATTGGATGATGTAAATGCAGATATAAATTTAGAATAAGAGGCTAATTCTCTCTGTTGAAAACAAGGGAAGAGATTTCTCTCCCTTGACCCCTTTTCTTAGAGCATTTGCTATAGAACATGTCATTATAAGTCCTTTGTCTTTTTGAAATGTATGTAAATCTGTTTAAAAGGTATATAGATCTCTTGCCAGTTTTACCACCCAATAATGTCTTTCTCAAGGACCTAGAACCCTCTTTTTTAAATGTAATTATAAGAAAAGACAGTGTTTCCCCATTTCTATGGAATGGTAGGAGCCTAACCTCAGAGGTCCCTCGCTCCAAGTTGCAGAACTATCTCCTGTCATAATAGTGTGAGAAGTTTATTTTCCTTTGGATAAGCCAATTACCAAACATAAATGATCACCTCCATTACCAGGTGAATCTAGAATAAGGATATTTGTGACAGATGGTGCTGTCCAGTTCTCTTACTAATGGACTAGTTGCTGTTTATCATGAGAACATGTATGTAAAGTGTTGTATCTGCTTGGCTATTATGCTATAATGGTAATTAACCCCTTGATCCTCCTCCTACCTGCAGTGTTGTTTCCTTAAGGGAAGCAACATTTGTGAAGAGATTAACTATACTTCATCCACCAGGTTCTGCATATGAAGGTGGTGTGTTTTTTTCTGAATATCACATTTTCATTCAATTATCCATTTAAGTCACCAAAGGTTACTTTCAACACCAGACTCTCTCTCAGCTACATCAACAGTCAGGGAATCATCTAATTAAAGATAACTGAGTACCACTTTGTTCCAATGTTTTTGCTGTTGATTTCTTCTCTTCACAGACTGCAACCCTTCAAATCATCTTCTTGGAAACATAGCCGTTCAGTATTTGACCAGCAGAACAGAACATGACAGGATGGTCAGACAGCGAACCAAATGATATGCAATGTAAAATCTATATAATTTGTATGAAGTGTAAAGGAAAATGAGGAATCTTCTTATTGTGCTGAAAATCTTTATAGCCTTTACAGTATGAAAATCTTTATAGCCTTTACAGTATGACTTCTGTGTATATGTTATGCTGTTTCTAGTCTCTGCTTTTATCTTTGGAGATTTGGAGACTCCTCCAAAAGTTAAATGCTATAAAGGCTTACTTTATAGCTGTAAGTTAGTTATGTTTAAAATGCCTACTTGTAAGTTTTCCTTTTTCAGGATATTAGAATATATTTTGTGATGTACTAAGTTCCTGATGTCTACCAAATATTATAGAGCATTTTAGCCTAATTTATTATCTGTATTAACTTATGAAAGTAGCTGTAAATGACTAGGAATTATGTAATTTGTATTAAACCCAGGTCTATTTCTGAGTATGTGGTTCATACTTTTTACTTTTTACCTTTGTCAGTTTGTAATAAGAAGTTTTCCTTTTACCCTTTGTAGCTCAGAGAGCACCTGACATACTGTCTCAAACACAATAAACATGCCCCTCCCTGAAGGAAAAAAAAAGTTTATTGCAAATTTACTTTTGGTAATGAGAAGTTGGAGGTGATTTAGGTTAGTTAGGAAATCTATTTTAGAAAGATAAAGGCTAACCTGTTATAGAACAGTTCCCAAAATATAGTGAATAACCAAATTAAAGATAACTTTTCTCTTAAGCCCAGATATGTATGGATGGTTTGGAGTGAAAGGCACACGTTCCTTCTTTATTGTCCCTTTGTTATCTCCTAGGGGCTTAGTCAACCAGCATTCAGTCCTCACCTATGGCAAAGACTGATAATTGCTCTCCAGTACCTATCCTACCCTCTACTTTTTAGCAACAGAACCTTCCCATGTTTTAGACACGTGAGTGTTCATGTCGTGTAGAGAAGACATTTTTCAGCCCCATGTGGTCAAAGTTAGATAACTGCCAGTAAGCTGATAATTCTTGCTGCTGAGTGATGGATACAGAAGGATTTCACACTATTCTTTCCGCTTCTGTATATGTTTAAATTTGTCCATAATAAAAAGTTTTTACCACAATTAAAAATTTGTTTAAAAGTTTTTAATCAATTTGGATTTTATTTGAATTATAATAAATAAAAGGATTGATTTTGCATGACATAAATTTTTATTTTCTTCTTTTATCATTAAAATACCTTTAATATCTTTTCATTTTTAAAATATCTTAATATCTTTTTTATTTTATGTTATTTACCATTATCTTACTTTTATAATCATAAATATAAATTTAAAACATAAGTAAGTATTAAGGAAGGGAAGGTCAGAGAGAAGGAGGAAGGAAAGAAGGAAAATTCAAGCTTTTAAACTAGGAAACTTTAAAACTCTAGATTTTAATCTCCAGAAATTATTGGCCATCCTGAGGCCCCTCTTGTATGATGCAACCCATTGAAACAAGAATGATACAGGGGAGGAATAGTTGGCCCTGGAGAATTCATTTGGCCTCAGAGCAGGCCTCCTGCTTAGGAGCCTCTCTAGGGACCTCCTTCATTCTCCAAGGTCTAGCTGAGATCAAGTCCCTCTGGTCATTGCTATTTGGAAGGCAGAATCAAGAAAGCTTCTGTCTGGACAGAAAGACTTTAGCGATATTTCCTTGCTCACAAGCTCCATACATTGCATCTTTTAAAGAAAGATCAAAGTTGAGAGAAGCCCACAGAGCCCTAGCCATATCAGTGGTGAATGGATGCCTTTCAGGTATCCTCCACTGAAAGCATCTCTTTTTAGCCTAGGGAGCCCAGGTGAAGAAAAATCTCTCATTCAAATCCATCTTCTCTTAAAACTATCTACTCAGGGAACCTAAGAGTATACAAGCCATGAGTATAAATCAAATACTCATTTATCATCTTTCTGAGTTACCCATTAAGGAGGGAGGGGTGACCACTTTACCTTCCTCTGGTCTAAACTAAACCCTATAACTGTCCATTTTACCAGGTGTTTTCAGTGTTCTTTTATCTTTTATTATTATTATTATTATTATTATTATTATTATTATTATTATTATTATTATTATTACTATTACCATCTTCATGATGTACAGAAGATGCTCTAAGTTTGACTTGGCTTTATCCAAATCTCCTGGTACCAACTCAGAGAATAAGCCAGTCTTCATGAACTCTCATGTTAAGTCCTAAGATTATAGTACAAACAGTGGTGATTATAGATTCACAGAAATCTGGGAACGGGAAGGTCTTGGAGCAACTGATATGCAACAGCCCTCACTTCTATTTTGAGGACTTCCTCCTGCCTGGCTTCCATGAAACCAACACCCTGTGTGCCACTGCTCCTTGAGCTGATATGGAAGGGGACAAGGAGTTTCTGCTTCGTACCAGAGATACCCAAAGAAGATCATCCCTCAATCTTTAGAATTTCTAAGTTGGAATGGACTTTAGAAATCATATAATTTTCCCAAATTGTTTTTCTAATGAGACTTTTTTTTATTCACAGACTTACAGTGGTAAAGAAAGGTCTTATATCATCATCAGATGTCACAACACCCTTATTGATTATTCAAATATCCATCATGGTCTGTCAGCCAGGTGGTCAGCCAAAATGTTTATTGCTTACACACTATGCCGGTCAGCCCTCCTGTGGTTTGAACTTGGTTCCTTTTGGAACTGAAGAATAGCACTTCTCGGTGCTTTGGCATCTGTTCCTAAATCCCTTCCTTTCCGTCTCCAGTCTGGATAATCTCTATTCTCTTTTTTCCTTTCTAGGTCTAGTTCTGTACACTCTTCCTTCTCTCCTCTCCACTTTGGCCAATAGGTTACAGCTTGAGCTGGGAAGGGCTGATGAGGTCTAAAATGGCAGGGTTGCTGCTGCTACATAATTTGTCTTGGATCAGCCATGAAGATTTACTCACAATGTCTTATCCTCAGACATGTTCTGAAACTGATAACCCATTTAAGTATTCTTTTCTGTTCTTGTCCCTCTGAAGGAAAACTCGAATGCTCCATGGAAGTTGGCAACATAACCACAATCACTGCGTTTGTTCTCCTAGGAGTATCCAACAACCCCCAGGTCCAGGTAGTACTCTTTGTTCTGTTCCTGGTGATTTACCTCCTGACTCTCACGGGGAATCTGCTGATGCTGCTGGTGATCAGAGCTGATTCCCACCTCCACACTCCCATGTACTTCTTCCTGAGTCATCTCTCCTTCCTGGATGCTTTCTATTCCTCCATCATTGTGCCCAAACTACTAGAGAACCTTTTTTCCAAGTGGAAGACTGTATCCTTCCTTCAGTGTTTCACCCAGATCTCCTTGGTCTTATTTTCTGGAGCTACTGAAGCTTGCCTCCTTTCAGTCATGGCCTTTGACCGGTTCCAGGCTGTGTGCCACCCACTGTTGTATGTGGTAACTATGGAAAGGAAGTTTTGTACCGGCCTGGTGGGAGCATCGTGGGCCATAGGAATGGGGACTGGCCTAGTTAACACCTTCCTTCTGGCTCAGCAGCACTTCTGTGGCCCCAACCTCATTCACGGTTTCTCCTGTGAGCTTCCCCATGTACTCCTGTTGGCCTGTTCTCGCCCCTACGTTAGCATTGCCTCCATTCTGATCACCATGGTGGTCCTGGGTCTCGGCACCCTTGTCCTATTGCTGGTTTTCTATACCCGTATCATCATGACAGCCCTGGGAATCAACTCTGCCACTGGTCGGAGCAAGATTTTCTCCACCTGCTCTTCTCATTTTCTTGTGGTTACCATCTTTTATGGTTCAGGACTTTTCAGGTATGTCATGCTATACTTCCTGAATGTAAATTCCTCAGCCTAAAGTGGTCTTGGTCTGTAGAACAAGAGTTGCAAAGTAGCAAGAAAATAATTATAGTAGAATTCAGAAAGCCTGAGTTCTAGTTCCAGCTCTGCTCTGGACTAGCTGTGTGAATTATGAAAAATCCATTTTTTTCCCGAGGCTTCAATGGTCTACTCTGAAAAATGAACTTATACAAAGGCTAAAGATTTTCCTACTTTCACGGACCTATGATTTGAGAGTCCTCAAAAGGAAACCAGGGAACCTTCAGTAGAGTTTTATTCAGTGCAAGACAAAAATAAATGTCATCCTTGAAACAGATGCCATGCTTCTTTTCTACTAGAAAATGATCCCTCCAAAGTCTATTTACTATAATTATTTATTAGGCACCTACTAGACAACAGCTGCTTTACATGATCAATTTTAGTATGCATCATTCTCAAAAAAAAAAAAACTATTATTAACCCCTGAGTTTCAGGAGTTACCAGGTAATTTATCAAATGTCCCAGAACAAGCTATTAATGGAGCCATAATTTAAACCAAGTCTCACTGACTTCAAATCTCATGTTTTTTCCTACTATGCTTCTCTTAAACATAAACAACTCTAGTTGGTGAGTTCCCACTTACTAAGAGACACAATAATTATGGTCTGTGTTCTCTATTAGTAAAATAGAGATAGATTTGCACAAATTGCTCCATGCTTTTCTCACCTGCTTGTGACTTAGAGAGAAGTCAGGGTGGGAAAGGGTGATAAAGAATAATAGTCTAGGAGTTCTCATTCAAGTCTGTAGACAAATCTCCCCATTTCTCTCTGTCTCAGTTTCTTCATACGCCATAAGTAGACAATAAGATTTCTCCTACCTACCTAACAAAAATGTTAGGAGAGATAAATTAGATAATGAAGAATGATAGTAAAATGAATATCTTTTTTAACAAAGCACACCAGAACCCACAGAGAACATTTCCAATAATCATGGCATTATTGCTAAAAATAATAATAATAATAATAATAATAATGCTTTATGGGAAGTATTCCCAGTGCTACTTAACAAATCATCCAAAATTTTAATCTTATTATTTTGGATTTCTATCTTGTGCTTAACATCTTATCTTCCACTTTATCTACCAGGCCAAAGAAAAATGTACCTAAAAAGACAAATGTTTGTTGCAGTTAGCATTATAAAAATAATGTGCTATTATTCTGAGGGTAAATTCCAGAGCAATGGCAGCATTATTGGACTAAGTATACAGTTTTGCAAGAAACATTCATTGCAAGATGAAAACATATAGTTGTATAATAGGAAAAAGAAGATTTTTAAAATCCTCATATTATCATTATAACTATTAAGGAAAGATGCTTTGAAAGGAATGAAGTGCTACAGAAATGCATGAAATTATTATTAGTTCTGTTCTAACCTGCAGTACTTGATATGCTGCAGAACTTTTTACCTCAGGGCAGCTCCTATAATGTTTTGCATGAGATCATTCATGTTTGCACGCATTTGAAGGCAGAAATGAGTGACTTCTCACTTATTATACAGTCATTTCTAGGTGCTATACCAGAGACAGTCAACTCAGCTCTGAGGACCCTCTTTGCAGAGTCTCTAGAATAAGATGGACTATGGTGGCCAAAAGTATTGTGGCCATTGTCCTGGGCTAAGTTTATTCCTTTGTGCAATTCTCTTCAAGGTATATGACTCCCGCGTCTGACTCAGTCCTGGACCAAGTGCTCTCCCTACAGTACAGTGTGGTGAGCCCACTGTTAAACCCCTTCGTCTACAGTCTGAAGAACCAGGAGGTGAAGGCCGCTCTGAGGAGGATGCTGGCCAGGAAGCCCAGGCTTACCTTCTAACCCAGGCTGCACTGCCTCACCAGGAGGAAAAGTGATGGGAAAGAAGAGGAGGCAGGAAGAGCTGTCACCATTCACCTATCTTGGCATTCATTTTTTCGTAAGAAAAGCCTTAGTTCTTCTGACCCCAGTCCCCCACTGCTTCATCAATCAATATGGGGAAACTTCCACAGACTAGATAACACCAATCCACAGTGGGCCCAGTCACCACACAAGAAAATCCTCACAGCATCACCAGCCATTTCTACAGCTATTGCTTCTTCCTCTCATTTCCTGTCTTTTCTACCCTTCCCCTTTCCGTCTCTCCCTCTCTCTTTCATTTTTGCCTATGCACAAAGTGTAAATCAACCTATTCAACCACTAGAAAATATCTCACTGCTTTCTTGGAGAGTCCCATCTTGGTACTATGAGACCCAACTTCTCCTGTGTTCTCATCTCAAAAGATTTCTGACAAGATCTATAGCTCCATAATAACTTAGAAAGAAATTAAATAAAACAGTGTCTCCTGTTGTCTTTGTTCTTAGCAAGTAACATCTAAACTAAAGCCTTAAATAGCAAATCCTCACTATTTGTTGACAAAGTAAAGAATGAATGATGGATGCATCTAAAGAGTCCTTTCTCTCTGATGATTCTAGAAAATGGGAAGAGGTGAATATCTTCCTCTAAAGTAGAAGTCTTAAGCGCAAAGCCTCTAACAGCTTCTGTATCCCCAGTATCTAGAATAGTTCTGTCATCTAATAGGTGTTCAGTTAGTTTTAAATAAGTGTGGGGGGGTGCAGGGGAGATGAATGAGAGAGAAGGGGGAGTGAGAGAAAGAACATATGAAAAAGAACATTTAATCTTATCCAGTAAAATTCTTTCATTCACAACAATATAGAGGTCAGGGGAAAACAGCAGGGAGGAAAAATTGGGATAGAAAGTGAGAAAGAGAATCCATATTTGGGGACATTGTCCTGAGTCCTCCTCACACAGAGCTCTGTGAATGGCATGAAATCTAGTGGCCTCTTCCCTGAGTCTCCCCACCACCCACCTTAGCCTGGACCACTTCAGTTCCCTGCCTGGTTCAAGACGTTCTGGGCCTAGAGGAATGAGGAGTGGGAGAAAGCAGAATGAATGCTCAGCTGTCATCCCACTTTCCATTCAACTCCTAAAAAAAGTTCTCAGGAAGAAAACAATAGCTGTTCCAAGTCTTCTTTCTACCCAAAGGCCAAGAGCTCTCTGCATTAGTCAAGATTACCTCCTAGC
Organism: Cynopterus sphinx; assembly: GCA_030015415.1. Lineage (NCBI taxonomy): Eukaryota > Metazoa > Chordata > Mammalia > Chiroptera > Pteropodidae > Cynopterus > Cynopterus sphinx. The sequence goes on along the minus strand of CM057380.1, from coordinate 130,402,729 downwards.
TAACTCCTTGACTTATCTCTATCCTTGATCCTCTGACCCTCAGGCTAAGATCTCTGCAAGTAAATTTATTGTCAGTTTCAGCAATCTTCAGCCTGTGAAGATTATAGCTAGCCTCATATATGGTATACCTACAGGTGAAATTCCCTGATCTTCTCTGTAAGATGAAGGCTAGGGCTATGGGGCTGAAAAAAACAATCCTAGTTGTAGCTGCATTCCTGCTCTGGCCACATGATGGAGCTGACCCCTCACATTTTCCAGAGCATATGACTCCCTGTGGGTATAACTGCGGCAAGGTAATAAGTAAGAAGATGTGTGAGCTCACACTTCCCTCCCCCATTCACTCATACACAGGGGTTACTCCTAAAACACTGTAGACTTGGGGAAAAGCCTTGTGTCCCATAATTAAGAAGGGAATGACATTCAATATCCTGGAGAGACACATCACATTGTATTTACATTCACACTAAAATATATGATGAATATCAAGTTATTTCCTGAGAGTTTGTTTTCATTAAGTATAGGGGAAGACTGGCTTCTCCACCCCTTGCTTGGTCTTCTAGGTCCCTAGACAGACCATGGGAGCCTCATTTGGGAGCTGCTGGTCTCTGAGACAAGAGAAGTAAGGTCTGATTGCATAAAGTCCCAGCAATTTTAGGGGGTGACAGAAGTGTAATTAGCTATATTAGACATCTTAGGAAGGCAGGCAGAAAAAGACAGAAATTAGAAGATAATTCAGCAATTCAGAAATGTGGTAAATTAAATTGGAGTCTTGGAATACTGGATCGTCAAAGGAGGAAGAGATGTCAGAAAAACCACCAGATTAAAACCCTCATTTTAAGATGAGGAAATTGAGGTATGGAAGACAAAGATGACCGGCCTAGGTTTGAACCATTGACAAGTAACAGAAACAGACATTAAGACTCAAATCTCCTGTTTTTCCTTCTTTTACATTTCTCATAATCATTAGAATACATAAAGTGCTGTAAAAATCCTCCTTAAAACCAAGCAAAGCAGCAAGGAGGAGTAATAAATTTCAGTGTCCAAAGCAAAGGGCCCCAGGCGTCCCGATTCTTCCATTGCTAAGCTGACCGTGCCTTATTCCTTACCTCTGGTTACCAGAGACAGTTCCTCTCACAGCTCTTTGTGAAAGATATTTCTTTTTCTCAAAGGTAGAGAAATCTCTCAACCCCCTCAAGTCACCCATTTTGGATTCTCAAGCCCTCAGCTTTTGATGTCCTTTTCCCATTCCACATCTCCACCTGTCAAAATCCCACCTTTACTTCAAAACCAATTTAAATGCCACTCTTTTCATAAATTCTTCCTTGATCCCTTTTTCCGCACACACACCCTCAAATATGAATTCTCTTTTCTCTTATAAATGCTCAGGGCACATTTCTAACCTCTCTCATAATGCTTATGACACTATCCCTTGTATTATAATTATTTATTGTTTATCTCATCTCCCTTGGTAGTCCTGGAGGAAAGAAACATTTTTAACCAAACTTTGATTCCCCTCTATAGTACCTTGAATATACGAGGTGATTCATAAAAGTTTGTTGGATTGAATAGGTACAGAAAAGAACCTCCATTTTTCTAAGTCCAGCCTATTTCCTCTGTAGTAGAGATAAAAAGAGACTATGACCTATGGTTTTAGTGTCCGCCCACTCACCCTATTTCCTCCCTCTCCCCTCAGGAAGAAAATACAACCAAGCCATTCAAAATCAGTCCCTTTATTCAGGTAGAGGTGGAAACCATTGTTGTAGTGAAAGTGCCATCAGGACAATTGAGCAAGAGTCAAAAGTCCAGTGCACCATGCACATACCCTTGGAGAATAGTCCTCAAACTGTCCAGTGGTGTCACTACAGGGCCTGGGTCTCAGAGACAAATTAGCTTCAGGGGAGTAGAAAGATGTGAACCAAGGTAGGGGAAGAAGAGTTCCAGGAACATAAAGAGGGCAGGAGCAGCAAGGACAGCAGATGCTTACAACTTCTCACAGCGCCACTGTTCCAGCTTCTCAGAGCAGAGTGGTTTATGGGCCAACCTGATAATGGAAAGGAGATGGAGCAAGTTGGTTGACTGGATCTTAGCTCAAACTTCCATCTAGCTTTATCCCCGAGTACTGAAGTGAAAGAATATGAGAAAATTTCAAAAAAAAATTTTTTTTCTAGCCAGATGACAAGGGACACTAGGCCACTTACTGGGGTAGGGTCTATTTTTAAAGCTCCAAGAAAATTGTAGGGCTAGAAAAGTATACAATGATACCAAGGGATGCTTTAGGGTCTAGGACTAAATAAGTAGAATTAGATGTCTGAGTTCAGGTGAAAGGAGGCTGGGCCTCAGCCTCTATTAGAGAACTCTTATTAGGAAATTGCCAAACATGGGTGGAGTGAGGAAACCTGAGTCTGCTCTATGAGTGTTGTTTCAGAGACGATATTCTAGATTAAATTCTCATAACCAGGGAGTAAGTAGAGTCATGATGAAGGTAAAGGGATGAGAAGAAAGAAGATAAGGAGAAAGTAGAAAATGGAATGGGGATTCACCAATAGTCAATTCCTTCAATATCCAGGATCTTCTTGGCACACATCATGTCATCAGTAAGGTCATCATCCAAGAACTCTGGCAGGAATTACAGGGAACAAAATGAGTGCACTAAGTATTGTCCAGAAAGGTAATGAGTTTCCTTCTTCCCTGGATCCAGTAAGTCTGGTCTTTCTCTGAACTGAAGATTTATGCCTGTTGCCTTTCTATATGAGAAAGTCAATATAGTAATGGCTCCCCTAGATGAGAAGCATCTATGGAGGGATTATTGATTTCACCAACTTACTTTGAAAATGCAGAATATTACACTTCAAGATTCTCAGACAGCTCAGATCATTGACCCGTGAATTTCAGAAGACTATCTGGAGATTTTGTGATCCCGAAAAAATTACTCAGTATTGTCAATTCAAGTCCTACAGTTGATGTAGAGTCAAAGGCAATGAATCTAGAGATGTCTGGACATCAAAAATGAGATTATCCCAGGGGTAGACTCCAGAAAAACAGAGAAGCAAGGTAAAAGAGGCTACTCACTATTACAGGAGATGTCACAGATGTTTCTTGACTGAAGTATCTGATTGTCCCTGCACCAAAGTTTGTTATTGATCTGGAAGAGTCCATACTCTCTCTTTCCATTGTTGTTGATTATGGTTTTTGTGTCATAACCACTGCTATGAAATATGGTACAAATCCCTATGGGGAAAATGAGAAAGTTATCACAGAGCTATCCAGGCACGGCATAAATGAGAACCTGCATTCCCAGAGAAAAAAAATGATCTCCAGAAAATCTCCAAATATAGCAAAGCAGAGTATCTTGATGAGAAGTAAAAAATAAATGAATGAATGAATAAATAAATAAATAAAAATTCCAAAAAGGGTTAGACAATGGAAGATGAAAAAGGTAAGAGAATAAATGTATTAAAATAGTAAAGAGATAAGCAGAGAAGATATGAAGATTATTAGATAATTGAATGAAAGCGAAAACAAAAAGGGAAGGGAAAGGAGGGTAAAAGAAAGGAGCAGATGAAGAATGGGACAAAGCAAGGCAGCAGAAAACTCACATTCTGGTAAGGTGATGCCTCCATAGCCATCCATATCTTTCAGCACCTGGGACAGCTCACATTTGGTAAATTGCTTGGCCTGGGTGGCAGGGAACAGAATGCCCACTAGAAGCAGAGAGAGGAAAGACATCATTTTGGCTGTCCCCAAGAATCTGAAATGGGGGCAACCACTCAGCTTCACCTCCTTTTATTCGTGGAGAAAGCCTCAGGGGCCCCGGCACCGTGCCCTACATCCAGGAAGAGGATGAAGAGAAACTGGTTGTGCCACCCAGAAACCGTGACTCTGCCAACTTACTTCCGTAATTTCACCACACTTTTCCTTTCCCTCTCCTAATCTCTACTCCATACCAGGTATTGCTTGTTTTTTGTCCAGAGAGTTCCAAGCATGATCTTTCCCATTTGGCTTTGCTTATACCTTTGTTTCTCACAGGGTTGGTTCTAGGAAGTGGCATGTCCCCAGCCTACTTCAGAAACAGGGGGCTTGGGCGGGTAATATGAGTGAGGCAATCAGAGTACACAATAAAAGTTCATGGCTAACTCCCCTTTCCCTAGAGACATACAGAATATGTAAAAAGAGTGTGAGCATATGTCATCACCTGTTGTGGTCACAGGATCAGAACTGGCACTTGTCCAGTCAACCCAGATATGGTACAAAGCCCAGGAAGAGTCCCTTGATATGATGCCTCATGGCTGAGGGCTCAAGAATCAGGATAGAATATGGCAACACAGACTTTGAGAATCCAATACAATTTAGATCCAGAGACTTCTTACTTCAGGAAAATGGAGAACTTGAAAAGTATGTATGACAGTATCTAGCTATCCTATGAGCTATTATCAGGCTCCCAGCCCAAACACCACTATCACGAAATGACTTGATTTTACACTGGCATTAATTAAAACATCCTGAAATCCAAAACTAATAACTTATAACAGATTTGTTGTATAGAAACTTGTACACATCCTCAGAGCTGGCCTTTGTATATTACAAATAGAGTGAGCCAAGCCATTGAAAAGACTTGACTTTAAGTATGTTAAGATTAGTCTGGGATATATATGGAGCTTATAAAACAAGATTCTGAATTGATCCGAGCTTTAAGATCAGTGTGCCTGAGTAAGTGGAGTTGAGGGCTCTAGTTCTGAATAATTCCCTCAATTTGTTGGCATCAAACTTCATGTCATAGTATCAATAGCTGATAGCATCCTTCATGCCAAGGCTCATCCTCTAAACCTGATTTCTTACATTTCAGGGGATTATCCATCCACACCAAACTATTTAAGATTTCCAAACTGAAGGCATTGCAAACTGTTATATTCTGCAATTTTTCAGAATCAGGGCAAACTCCTCTCGGTTTTATTCTGTTTTCTGTACCATGGATAACCAGTACATGAAGTAACATGGTTAAAACAAGTTTGGAAGTTCTTGGAATACCAAGAGAGATGAGCAGAAAGTCCTTATAAGCAAAGGACTTGCTTATGTTCAGAAACAGAAAAAGTGCTGCTACTGCATTTCTTCTCCATTCCACCCAGAGGCATTAGAGGGGTACATGAAGGACAGAAACAGAAATTCTATCACACTAAGCAAGTACAGTTAATCTTATGACTGGAATGAGAAGATGACCTTGAACAATGTAGGAGAGGAACAAATAAGAAAACCTAGTCCTGAGCCCTAGTCTTTCAATAGTGGAGTCTGGTACAAAATCCTTCTGTTCTCAGCTATGAAATAAGTAACTGTGATAGAATAAAATAGTGGGCCAGGGTATCAGAAATCGCAGGGACTCCTACACTTCTAGTCAAATCAAGACTTATGACAGCGACCTGCTTGCCTATAATTTAGCTGTATCTCTGCCTTTCCTTGTAAGCAATAAAAAGCAGTATTCAGGTCAGCAATCACAAGTGGGTGCAGAAAAGAAAATAAATGTGCCTCGGACAAGAGGAACCATTATTTTCCTAGAAATGTTTATAAAATAGTATATCTGGGGGACATCTGGAAAAAAAAGATTTTTGCTGGGAACAATTACAAACATTCAAAAAAAGATGTAGATTCTTGGAAATAGACCAAAAAATAACAGCAAACAATGATCACTGCACTGGAAGAGGAAGTGTGTGGAAAGAAGTGAGCACAGCTAATGGAAAAAAGCTTCTGCCAAAACTGCCCTTTTCAGAGAGGTTTAGTTAAGTGCTCTACTTGTAGACCAAAATCTGAATCAAGGCAGTGAAGAGGCATTTACAACACATTGGATTTTTCAGAAATAAACTAGGGAGTTATATTAATTCTCTCAAGTGGTGTGGTTAAAATCAGAGTTTCTCAAACCAACCATTTTGGAGGAACTTCTAGAGACTAAGGAATCATAAGCATCTGCTTCAAAACACATTTGGCAGTAGCCACCCAAAGTTGTAGTTTGTGTAGGTAGGTAGTAGTTTATAGCAAGAGCGCAGGGAACCATTTGGAGAAACACCCTAAGGGCCACGATAATATTATTACTTCTTATACTTAATAGCAACATCTTGTTCTATTTCCTCACAGAATTCAGGTAAATTATCACCAGATGAACAATGAAGCTAGCTCTTGAACTCAAAACCCAAATTTCAGACAAATTCTCAATTAAATTAGAAAGTTATTAAAAGCAAATAAGATTTGGAAAGGGAGTGCTTTCTATTGGCACTTTCTTTTTTAATTGCTTGTGCAAACATCCTTGCAAAATCATTTAATACTATGAATTCACATTCTATATCCACACCAAAGGCTTGCCCTCAATTTATATGATTATTTTTGAATCATTGTATTTGCATTACTATTTCTGTAACTACTTTTGTGCTTATATGAGTCATTGATTTATTTTTGTGAATTGGGAATAGTATCAACAAAAAAACATGCTTCTCTTGCTCAGGCCTACTTCCACTTTCCGGAAGTGTATTTCCTTTCCAATAAAATTTTTCTTTTCTACTGTAAAAAAAAAAAAAAGAATGGTAACAACTACATTCCTGTCAATAAGTACCTTAAATGGAAAAGAATTACATGCTCCAACCAAAAGATGGAGTGGCTGAAAGGATAAGAAAACAAGACCCCCATATATGGAAAGAAAGATGATGGAAAAAGATATTGCTTTGATGGACCTAGAAGATATTTAAGTCAGACAAAGATAAATACTACATGATTTCACTTACATGCAGAATCTAAGGAATAAAAATAACAACTAATCAAAAACAGACTCACAAATATAGTGGACAATTTTGGTGATAGACGGAGGGTAGGGGTTTGGGGAGGATGGGAGAATGGGGGGAAGGGTTAAAGAAGTACAAATTAGTAGCTAATAGATGGTCATGGGGATTGGGAGCATGGCATAGGAAATGCAATTAGCATGAATACATTGACTAGGTGGAGGGTCAGGGGAGGGAGGGAACCATTGGGGAGATCCTTTTGATGAACTATATAGATATCTAATCAATGTGCCTTATACTTGAAACTAATTAAAATAAATAAATTTTTAAAAATATATTAGCTAAAACAAATTGATATGCATGTAATTACCAAAATGTAATAAAAGTTTCTATGCAAATCATAATAGATTTTTCATTTTTAATTTACAAAGTATTTTTAAATAAACATATTTTTATAACTTTACATCAACACTTTTGATAGAATCTTACATCCTGTTTTTTGTTAATGTGGTACTTTTTCTTATTTCCTTTTTGGATTGGCTTTTTGCTCTTCATTTCTTCTCTAATGAACATTGTCCCACTGCCTCATATTAACAGGCCACCATTTATTCATCCACATTTTTTATCAATTACATTTGTTTTGCAATTTATTTGAAAATTTTTAATCCACCTGAAATTTTATCTAGGTTTCCTCTTCTGTTCAACTTATCATATTTGTCTATTCCAACACAAATACCTGATTGTATTCATGGTAGTGGCTTTTTATATGTTTTGATATCTAGTATGACAAGGTAATTCCTTGTTATTCTTTTTTTTAAAAATTAATCAAACTTTTTATGTTCAAAAAATATTTTTAACTATGTAAAGTTGTAAAAATATTATAATAAGCTCACACATACCCTTCATATAGATTCACCCACTCTCACCAATTTGCTACATTTGTGCTTCTCTCTCATATTTTTTCTCAAATTTATTGATATATTGACATATAACGTTGTGTAAGTTTTAAGGTGCACATGACAACTTGATACATGTATATACTGTGAAGTGATTACTACCATAAGGTTAGTTAAAACCTCCCTCCCCTCACATAACTACTATTTGTGTGTGTGTATTTGTGTGTGTGTGTGTAACAAGAACATTTACGATTTACTCTCATAGCAGAATGTAATACAATATTGTTCATTATAGTCATACTGCTGTACATTAGATGCCCACAAACTTATGTATCTGATAACTGGATGTCTACTGTTTACCAAACTCTCTCCATTTCCCCCAACTCCAATCCCCGGCAACCATGATTCTAACTTTGATGAGTTTGATGTTTTCAGTTTCACATGAGTGCGATCATACAGTAACTGTTTTTCTCTGTTTGACTTATTTCACTTAGCATAATGCCTTAAGCTTCATCCATGTTGTTGTAAATGGCAGGGTTTCCTTTAAGGCTGAATGATATTCTTTTGTGTATGTGTGTGTATACATAATTTTCTTTATCCATTCATTCATTCATGAACACTTATGTTGTTTCCATATCTTGACTATTATGAATAATGCTGCAATGAACATGGAGATTTAAATTTCTCCTCAAGGTTGTGGTTTCATTTCCTTAGGATAAATTGGCTGCACCAATTTACATTTCAAGCAACAGTGCACAGGGTTTCCTTTTCTCTGCATCCTTGCCAATACTTATCTTTTTGATAATAGTCATTCTAATGTGTGGTGATATCTCATTGTGGTTTTGATTCACATCTCCCTAACGATTAGTGTCATTGAGCACCTTTTAATGTACCTGTTAATCATTAGTATGTCTTCTTTGAGAAATTGTCTATTTAGGTCTTCTGCTCACTTTTTAATGGGGTATTTGGTTGGATTTTTGGTTCATTTTTTACTATTGAGTTGTAATTAGTCCCTTTCATGTTTTTGATATACACATGCAAATATTTTCTCTCATTTCATAAGTTGCCTTTTTATTTTGTTGTTTCTTTTGCTATGCAGAAGCTATTTAGTTCGATATAAATTTACTTGGTTATTTTTGCTTTGCTCGTGCTTTTGGTGTCATTTCCAAAAATATCATTGCCAAGCCCATAATCAAAAACTTTTTCCCATTTTTTCTAGGTCTTACATTTATGTCATTAATCCATTTTGAGTTAATATTTGTCACTGGTATAATGGAAGAGTCCAATCCACATTCTTTTGCATATGAATATCCCATCTTTTCAACACCCTTTATTGAAGAGACAGTGCTTTTCCCATTGAGTATTTTGACTCTCTTGTCAAATATTAGTTGGCTGTATATACATAGGTTTATATCTGGGTTCTCTATTCTGTTCCATTTGTCTAAGTATCTGTTTTATGCCAGTACCATACTGTTTTGATTACTATGGCTTTGTAATTTAGTTTGAAATAAGGAAGTGTAATGCCTGCAGCTTTGTTATTTCTCAGAATTGGTTTGGCTATTTGGGGTCATTTGTTGTTCCATAAAATTTTAGCACCAGTTTTTCTATTTCTGTGAAAATGCCTTTGGAATATTTGTAGAGATTGCATTGAATCTATAGATGATTGTATAGTATGGATGTTATAATAATATTAATCTTTTCAATACATGAATATGGGAAATCTTTCCATTTATTCGTGTTTAGTTCAATTTTTTTCACCAGTATCTTATAATTTTCAGTATACAGAGCTCTCAACTTTTTTGTTAATTTCTAAGTATTTTATTGTTTTTGATGTTATCATAAATGGAATTGTTTTCTTATTCTTTTTCAGATACTTTGTTGTTAGTGTGTAGAAACACAACTGACTTTTCTATGTTGACTTTGTATCCTGCAACTTTACTGAATTCATTTATTAGTTCTGACAATCTTTTGGTGGAGTCTTGAAGATTTTCGATACATAAGATCATACCATCTGCAAACAGAGACAATTTTACTTTTTCCCTTTTTATTTAAATGCCTTTTTTCTTGTCTAATTGCTCTAGCTAGGACTTCCAGTGTTATGTTGAATAAGAGCGGTAAAGAGTAGGCACCCTTGCCTTGTCCCTGGTTTTTGAGAAAAGATTCCAACCTTTCACCATTGAGTATGTTAGCTGTGGCTTTTTATAGATGGCCTTTAATATGTCTATATTATGCTCCTTCTATAGTCTATATGTTCTTATTATGCTAGTCTTCTTCATCAAAATATGCTGACATATTCTAATTTATTTTTTCATACAAAGTTTAATATATTTTATCTAATTTCCACTAAAAACCTGTTAACATTCAAATTAGAATTACATACTATATACATAATGATTTTTTGAAAAGTAATTGTTTATGACATTAAATCATTCTCAGAATATATTTTTTGTTCAGATATTATTTTACATATTTCAGTGACATTTTATAGTGTTCTTCATATGGATTCAATGCCTTTTAATTAAATTTATTCCTAAATATATGACACTTTTGTTGTTAATGTGAATATTTTCCTTTTAATTTCTAGGTAGTTAGAACTAGCACAGAGAAAAGGTAAATATACCTTCTACATGGCCACCTCGCCAACTATCTTATAAATTCTGGTTTGTTTGTTTTTCAGTAATGTTTCAGAGTTTCTAAGTATATAATCATATCATCTCCAAAGTGATGTGTAAGTTCTTTTTAGCCCTTTGGCTTCCAGCAAAGAGAAACTACCAGGAAAGCTATCTGCCTCTGCCATGGCTTAAGGCATAACATAATTCACCACCACCACCACAGTAATGTTCTCTCATGAGAATATAAAACCATTGGCTTGTTCTCAGTGAGATCTGAAGTCACATTTACATAGCCACATCCAGTCAAGAATAGACTATAGTAGATAATAAGATGTACAGACTAAACTTCTGCCACCCCTTACAAAATGAAAGCACTCATTCCCTCAGCTGCTGGGATTTATCTACAGATGGCATTAAGTTGAATCCCTCTCTGAGAATTAGTCTCAGAGGAAGAGAGCCCCTTTGCCTTGGTAGGGGACCACCCTGCAGGGCCATCTCAGCTCCAACTTCCTATGAGGTTGGCTCAGCACTTTGTTGTGACTGCACCACAGTTCAACTTGTCCCTCAGACCAATCCTACTTCCTTTAGCTTCTCATCTCCCCACCCGCCACACCTCCCACACACACAAGTGTTGATTCCAAAAGCACACTCCAATAAACTTCCTGCATACCAATCTCTTCAAGTCAAGATCTGTTTCCTAGGGCACCTTACTACAACAAAAGGTACTAATAACAAAGTGAGTGTAGTTTGTGGGATTAGATATTTGAAACTAAAATTATTGAAAATAGGAGCATGTAAATCAGACAATATTTAGAGTAAAAGTTTCCAAATGCCTTGTATTCTATAGGAGAATGGTTAAGAAATTAGTTAACTTTATTAAAAAATGTATTAGTAAAATTTTCAAGTCAACTAACAAAAAATAGAAATATATAAATTCCAACAGGAACAAAATAAAACTAAAAAATAACATACAAGCAAAAATAAAATATCATAACAGAATCAAACTAAAAACTACAGAAAAATATATGGAAAATCCCCCCAAATATTTTGAAATTAAAGAACACACTTCTAAATAACCAGCTGGTCAAAAAGATGTGGTGCACATATACAATGGAATATTACCATGCCATTTGTGACAAGATGGATGCACCTTAAATAATCATGCTAAGTAAAATAAGTCAGACAAAAAAGTTGAGAACCATATGATTTCACTTATATGTGAGATAAAAACTGAAAGCAACAAACAAACATGACAAACAGATTCATGGACATCACACTACCAGAGGGAAGGATGTGAAGGGAAAAGTAAGTAGAGGTAAAAGAGGTCAAATATATGGTGATGGAAAGAAATTTAACTTTGGGCAATGCACACAATGCAATATACATACAACGTATTATTGAATTGTACACTTGAAACCTATATGATTTTATTAACCAATGTCACTCCAGTCATTTTAATTAATTAATTAATAACAAACTGGTTAAAAAGGATATCTTGAAAAAAATTTTTAATATTTTGAGCTAAAAAATATATAACATTAAAATTTGTGAGATGCAGCTAAAGTAGTGCTTAGAAAAAAATTATGGCATTAAATCTTTTATAAAGAAGGAATAAAAGTGTCAAATTTGTAATTTAAGTTTCTACCTTTCCTGTGATTATACTAGCCCTTTAAAAAGAATATTGGAAATACCTGTTCAGTCTTACATGGCAGTTTTATGAATAATAAAAAATAAGCACTAATATGTAATGTCCTCAACCATGTCATCCTATACTCTGATGCCCATGGAAACAAGAGTTCCAATGAGAGAAGTAGCCTGGAAATTCCAGGCAGGGGTCACCAGTGAAGTAAATCAGGAACTATGGAGATGAAAATGGTGGAGGACAGCACCTGAAACAGAGGAATAACTTTCAAATATACAGCTGTAGGGAATGCAAGATAAAACTCCCACCTTCTAACTCTGAAGGTAGACAGGGGTACAGGTGAATGCTGGTATTACAAAGAATCAAACTGTCTGAAAACAAGAGCAACCTCCAAGATATGCGACAAGTCAGTACCAAGACTCACAAATTGGTTGCAAAGTATATGAGTAAGAAGAAGAAATCAAAACTTGAAAGAGAGAAATGAACAGCAAGTAATAACAAATATAAATTCCAGCAATTAAAATCAGGGCAGAACAGAAAATGTCAGGAGTCCCTGTTGTATTTACCTCCTTCAGAGTGGCTGAATTAGGGGCACCCATGGAAACTATAACATGGGTTTCTGGTCTTAGAAGTGATAATAAGAGCTCCTTCAAGAATAGACAACAGTGGGAGCTCTAACCATTCAAACTTTCCTCTACCCAGGAATTTTAAATACCTTTATTGATGGAACATTTACATACAATTAAATGCACCTATTTTAAGTGTACATTTTGATGTTTTGATAAATATATATACCCATGTAACACCACAATTAACTTATAAAACATTTCCATCACTTCAAAAAGTTCCCCCATATCTGTTAGCAGTCAGTGCCTCCTCCCTGCCACCAGTAACCTTTTATCTTATTTCTATAACTATTAATGGGATTTGCCTGTTTTAGAAATTCACATAAATAAAATCATACAATATTATGTTTTGTGTCTAGCTTCCTTCACTCGATATGTTTTTATATTCACCACTGCTGTTGTGTGTAAACATAGTTCATTCCTTTTTATTACTGAGTAGTTTTTCATCATACAAATAGACCACAATATATTTATCTATTTACTTGCTGGTGGATATTTATTTTCACCATGGGGCTATTATAAATAAGGCCAGTATGCACATTTGAGGGCAAGACCCATTCTGAACATATACTTTCACTCTTGGATAAACATCTAAGAATGGAATTGGTCCATGAGAATGGATATTAACTAGACTATTATGGTGAACATTTCACAACATATACAAATATCGAATCATTATCTAGTACACCTAAAACTAACATGTTATATGTCAATTATATCTCAATTAAAATATTAATGCTTAAATTCCAAATATTTACAGATTTTCTAGATGTTTTATTGCTATTGATTTCTAATTTACTCCCCTTGTAGTCAGAGAAAATACCTCTTTTCATATTATGTACCCACTAACACATACTTAAAATTACTTTTTATGCTTTTATGTTTAAATTCTATACTAAATTTCAAAGTGATTTACACACCTATATGACAACAGTATTCTATGTTTGTCTATATATTAAACTTTACCAGAGAGTTTGATATTTCCATATGGTTTTGTATTGCTCTTTATTATCCTTTTGCTTCCAATTGAAGGATTTTCTTCAGTATTTCTTATAGGGTAGTTCTACTGATAATGAACTCCTTCAGTTTTTATCTGAGAAAGTCTTAATTTCCCCTTCATTCTTGAAGGACAATTTTACCAGATATAGTATTCTTGTTTGGCAGGTATTTTTTTAATTTCAGCACTTTGAATGTATCATCCTACTCCCCCTATCCTGCAAGGTTTCTGCTGAGAAATTGCCTGATAATCTAATAGGAGCTCCCTTGCACATGACAAGCCACTTTTCTCTTGCAACTTTCAGGATTCTCTTTGCTACTTTTGACAAGATGTTACGATTCATCTTAATCCAGGTCTCTTTAGATCTTAGTTGAAGTTCTTGGAGCTTCTTGAAATTATATGTCCATTTCTCTCATATTTGGGAACTTTTCAGCCATTATTTCTTCAAACAGGCTCTCTGCCACTTTCTTTGTCCTTCTGTGACTCATAAGGTATATATTGTTCTTCATGATGGTGTCCCATAAGTTCCTTAAGCTATTTTTATTATTATTTTTTTTTTAGTTACTCTGCCTTAGTAATTTCAAAATTCATGTCTTTAAGTTTGCTGATTTTCTTCTGCCTGGTCAAGTCTGATGTTGAGTCCTTATCGGGTATTTTTCTATTCCAATATTGTATTATTCACTTCCAGAATTTATGTTTGGTTCTTTTTCATAATCTCTCTTTGTTGATATTCTCATTTTGCTTGTGCATCATTTTCCTGATTTCATTTAGCTGTCCATCTGTGTTCTTTTAATTCACTGAGTATCCTTTTAATAGTTATTTTCAATTTTTTGACTGGTAATTCACATACCACCACTTCTTTAGGATTGGTTTCTGTAGGTTTTAATTTGATCCTATTAACAGGTCATGTTTTCCTGTTTCTTTGTATGTTGTTATTTTCTGTTGAGATTTCAGCATTTGAAAACGCAGCTCTCTCCCCATCTTTGTAGTCTAACTTTTGCCAATCAGCCCAGCTACAAAATCTGGAGACCTCTCAAGCCTTTTCTAGGAATGTATATACTCTGGGTTGGCACACGTAATCTCCTATTAAAGAAATTTGCCAGTTTCTACTCAAGATCACTTCCTTGTGTCTGCATTGCTTCTCCACAGCTGTAGAAAATTGTGGTACTGGAGTTCCATCTAGTGTCTGTCTGTGGTACTGGAGACTCTGGTGCTGGACCAAGCTATGGATTGCCTTTGTTCTCAGTGGCCTCCCAACCTAACATCCCATTGCTGTCAGTGCTTAGATTCAAGCAAGACAGAAACCAGTGTATTAGCAGCACCCCAAAAAAGTCAGAACATTGGGTATACATTCAACTCTTTTCCTTCCCAAGAAAGAGGTCAGGGGTTGCCGGTTTCCTCCCAATCATGCCATGCCATGCCATGCTGAGAAGAAGGAAGGGCTCTTGTGAATGAATGCCAAGAATTCTCCTGCTGGGCTTCAGTGAAGTATGCTTCATGCTTGAATGACCTTATACTAAAAAGAAAATTCTTTTATATACAAAACAGCCTTCACCACTTTCAGGCCAAAAATATAAGTATTTATTTTCTGTTTATCCATGTTTGAGGTCTGCTGGTCTCAAAAGATTAGACTAAGTTGTACCCATTTTCAAGAATACACCTAAACATAAGGTTTCAAGTCTGTGGAGTTCGCTTGCACAAAACCACAAATGGCTTATTCCTACAAACATCCACCATTTTTCCTCTGATGTAAGAAATGGGGACTGTAAGCATTTGGAGAGCAGGTTGGTGCCAATGTCCCCAGACTTAGGGCAGCTCTCACTCCAGCTAGTATGGAAAGCTGTAGGCTAGTTTCATGGAGTCATTAGCAGGAGTGTTGGGGCAGGATATTTCATCCACTTACTGAACCTGAGAGTAGCAGGATCTCCCATCCCATTGGTTCTTGCCAAGTTTTAGTGAAGCACTCTGGACTTTACTCACTTACATTGTTTCAAATCTGTCACTTTATAGAGTGGTAAAAGGGGCAGCCAGTTAGTAGCTAAAGCGGAAGAATCTGAACTCTCGAAATCTAACAATAACCTCTTAGTTTCCGGATTTCTCACAAAGGAAGCTGGTTCATATATTATTGTAAAGCCTTGTCTCTATGGAGGAAGTGTCTGTTCCCTACTCTGGCATCTTGCTATTACTTCATTCTTCTCTGCATACTGGTTACACTTCCATTTCTTTGCATTTCTACTAATTTTTTATTGGATATTGGGCATTATGGATGTTCTGTTGTTGAGTGTCTGAATTTTGTCTTCCTTTAAAGAGTTTTGGCTTTGCAATGGTAGACAGTTAAGACAGATACTTGAGTTCCAGTTTAATCTTTTCAAGTGTTAATTTTTACATTTTAGAGCAGATCTAGATTAGCCTTTATTCTTGGGCTAGTTTAATCTTATTCCTAAAGTTGACAGCATTTAGAATTAAGATTTCATGACATGATTCAAATAAAATCTCAGAAAATAGAGTAACAAAACTTGGGGCTAAATTCTGTAGTGAAGTAGGTAGTGATGGGATGAGAGCCACTTCCACTGCATAGAGACAGAGCTCCTCCTTAGGAAAGGAATGGTCAGTTAGAGGCCAGCACCACAGGCATGAAATTTCATATAACATAGCACCTGACCATGAAATTCACTGCATAGCAAAGGAGGAACCCACTGGTCATATCACATACTGCTCCATCCAGAAGTAGCTGACCTCAAAAGCCCCATTGAAGGTACAGTTGAAACACCAGTCTAGAGAAAATACTTTGCAAGGAGGGGTGCCATCCTTCAAGGTACAATACATGCACTAAATCAGAGATCTCTATAAAGTGCAACATTCCTTTGAGAGGAATAAACAGGTTCAGGACCAAGGGATGGAAGCAGAACAGTCATATTTAACACACCGTGAGCTGCCAGGGTACTCTCACCCAACTTTTGTCTCTGCAAGGTCCTGGTCCCTAAGTGTGTGTGGGGCGTGGGCAGTGCGGCAGTGCACTCTTGCCAGGAAATATAGCAAGGATCAAACTGAACTATAAGCTAGAGCTGCCACCAAGCCACTTTTAGCAGGAAAGGAGCCTCTGTTTTTGTAGGTAATTGACTGATCAGTGGGAGCAAGTAGGAATTCTTTCATACCACAGAACTAGGAAAAAGCGAGGTCATCAACTTCAGTGCTATATTGGTTTTGTTTCTGCCATAAACAATTTCTGCAAATTTAGTGGCCTCAAAAAACATAAAATGTATTACAGACCTCAGACTAAAATCAAGGTATGGCAGGTCATATTCCTTTCTGTAAACTCTAGAATAGTCTGCTTCCTCCTTATTCAGATGTTGGCTAAATTCATTCTCCTGCAGTATAGGACTGATGTCTGATCCTTTGCAGGTTATTAGCTGGGGGCCATATTTAGCAACTAGACTCCACCCTGGTCTTTGTAACTAGTTCCCCATCTCAAAACTACCATCAAATCCTTCTCAAGCTGTCAGCTGAAAAAGGTTCCCTGCTTTTGAGGACTTGTAATTAGATTGGGCCTATCAGAAAAATCCAGGGTATTTTCCCCATCCAAAGCCCTTAACCTTAACAACTATAAAGGCCCTTTTGCTAACATTTCACAGGACCCAGGAATTAGGATATGGACATCTTGGGAGATTATTCTACCACAGGTGCTACTCCCTTGCCTAACTGTAATAGGGTGCAGCAACCCTGGCCTAAGAAGGATATGATTACCAAGAGTCCTCAAGAATAAGAGTTAAGGTCACACCACCAGGTATACCAATGTGATAACCTAGGATGAAAGGAATTTAGAATGTTTGGTGGAGGGAGGTGACAAGTTGCGACCCCAAGACAAAACTAGTCATGGGAGGTGTTAACAACCCTCTAACCTATGCTCCTCAGGAATTGTGAACACGCACCAAGAACTGATCTTGCACAAGAGGTGGACTATAGTGGCCATTGGGGTATGCCACCCCAGGATCCTTTCAAGAGAACCTGCTGCAGTTATCAGCCTACAGCTCCCTCACCTTTAGATCTACAAGGTGTCACAAGGCCACACTTCTCTCAGGCCACTACTACAACTGAACTAGGTCATCTCTTCTAATAGCCAGCATACTTTCTCAGATATGTTATAGCTTGAGGATCTTCCTACCAAATCATGTTTTCTCTATGGCTAATAGAAGCCAGAACCTTAGAATGACCACTGTATGTGACCTCAAAACTTACCATTGCTGCTAGGTTTGCAAAGAGGCCATCAAATTTCTGGGGTGCTAAGAATGCAGATTCCCTGGTCACCACTTTCTGCCCCCAACCCCAGAAAAATGCTTATGGGCCTGTTTATTTACAATTCAATCACCTTGATTAATGGGTGGATACAAGTGGTTTGAAGATCAGGTTTTAAAAGAGGAAGAGGATATTCTAATTTCTAGTCCTGTCACAGGAGCAGACATTGTTCTTGTTCATAGCTGCATAAGTATTAACGTTTGTCTTGTGTATAAAGTGTAAAAATTACCAGGCAAGAAAGCAGTGGTAACCATAAACTGAAAAACAGTATACTGCAAGACCCATTAAACATGATCGCAAAAATTCATCTGATGGGCCAGCCTCCTGAGTTACCTTCAACCATTCTCTGGATACAGATATTGAAACTAAAGCCAAGGTGATGGA
Organism: Cynopterus sphinx; assembly: GCA_030015415.1. Classification (NCBI taxonomy): domain Eukaryota; kingdom Metazoa; phylum Chordata; class Mammalia; order Chiroptera; family Pteropodidae; genus Cynopterus; species Cynopterus sphinx. Next base: position 130,384,524 of record CM057380.1, on the reverse strand, counting down.
TGGTATAACTAAACTCTTCTGTTCGTCAATTCAATCTTTATAGAAAGCAATCTTTTGGCTTTTCTTAAAGTATTATAAAAATAGACAACTTTGGGCAGAGGTAACAATGCTAATTGAACTTCTATTTTAATCCTTCATTATCAAAATTATCTTAGACAATTTATACCTACTTCTGTGATCCAGCATCAGGCCCAACTTTCCTGGGAGTTGTATCTAGACTGCTAGCCTTAGAGAATTTTAAAATGATAATCAGGCATTACAAAATAGAAATGAGTGGAAATAGGGGGCACAGAAGAGGGTGAAAAGGAAGGTATTTGGAACTGGTAGGCTTTAATAACAAAGTCTGACCCCTTTCCATTTATTTCTTACAGGTTCTTATATTATACTGCAAACCAAAACTAATTTACTGAAAATGTATTTATTTCTTGGGATGGAAGAATATCTTTCCCATTTTGTCATTCCCATTTAGACAACTACCTAAAGATAGCGCCCCCCCCCACACACACACCCTCCCAAATACAAAATGTGCATTCAAGTGATTGTTTCATATTTTCATAACATTTTAACATTTAATAGAAACTATATACAATACTTTTTATGGTATCTTACATAAAACAGTCACTACAGAAATTTACATAAGTTAGAAGCAAGATAGATGGTTAAGGAGGTCCCAGTCCTTTGGGCCGTTTTCTGAGTTTATATGTCAGAGTTCAAGGGGGAAGAGGGTTCAGATTACCCAATTAGGTGAGGTGAGGAAAGGCTAAAATGAAGCCTGTTAAATAGTGATAACCAGAAGGCAGGTACACATCAATATTCCAAGGGTACAAAGCTCCCAAAACGCCTACGTGGATTTGTTCCAAGACTTGGGAAATCTTCTTACAAAGATGTCTCTCTCTCCCCTTAGGCACAGATTGCCAAATATTTGCTCTATCTCAGCAGCAGATTCACCTTTCTCTCTTCCTTGCCCAAGTGAGAAAGACATCCACAACTTTTAGACACAATTGGTCCCTTCTCCAACAATTTGGTTTATGTTTGATTACAGCACTCAATAACCCAGAAGAAAAACAAAGCGGTCTGGGCTGTCCCTTAATAAGAGACAGTCAGAAATACTTGCTTAAAAAAACAGGAAATTCAAATCCTCCAAAGTCAAATGGTTCCCAAAACAAACTATCAACTGATGGAAGTGGGTTCTGGCTTCCCATTTGCAGTAGCTATTCCACTTTGAGGCAATGGTGCAGAGGCTTTCTCAGAATTTCGAGATCCCTGCAATCTGCGCCCATCTCCAACCATCTGCATCTGGCCCTGTTAAAAGAATGTCACTTTGGTTACAAATGCATTTGCTGTGGTCTGAATAAAAATCTGACTTAGCAATGATCCATGTATCATAGCAATGAGAAAAAGACAACAGAAAAAAAAATAATTTGGGGCAGTTACTCTTCCCTATACTTAACTATCCCTTACCCTTGAAATCCCAAGTCATTACTTGCAGCATTCTTGAGACTCTCCCAATGGGAGAACTGTGGGTTGTTTCTTCCAAATAAAATAGTCATTCTCTGCTGAAGTTCCAGAAAAATCAACAGATTGCAGGAAGATGGTCCTTTGGGCCTCTGCTTGAAACCAACAGCTACAGTATTAACTGCTGGTTTTCAGTCAGGGCCATAGGTATCTCATCCAAAGCTCAAAGAAAGAAGCCAAATCACATTACTTTTCTTCCTTCTATGATGACAGCAATTCCAGTGCTGAACTCTCCCTTAAACGAAATATTTTACCTAGATTCTTTGTCTCAACCTTTTCTAGTTAACTAAATTTGTGTCCTGCTCTCTGAGACTTGAGAACCAAGAGCTATTAGGTGTTTGTTCTAAGAGCCCATCTGGAGTACTGCCATCTGGGAAACTTATTACTGTGTACATGTGATGACAAGCCCACTCCCTGGGAGTACATGCCAGCAAGGAAGCCTCTGCTTGGCTGGGTCACTATATGAGGGAAAGCTGGCTGGGGTTGTTCTTCACTTGCCAAAATATCCACTGGGCCTTCGGCAAAGTCTTTGACTGGATGATCTTCAAGGCTTAGTGAAGGATCAAAAAGCAAGGGTGAAGGAGGACACTGTGTACCGTCACCCACAACATCCAAGTCCTAGGAAAAGAAAGAGAAAAGCCTATCAGCAATACCAAGGGAACCAATTAGCTAAAGCTGGCATATTTTTCAACAAACCTCAAAGCAATTCTCCCATACTTCCCTCACCCCTTACTATGAATCAAAAAAGATTTTCCCATATTGTCCAACAAATGGGACAAAATCCAAAAGCAGTAAGATTTTTTTCTTGCTGCCAAGAATAAAACAGGGACCACTACAGTAGCTTTAAAGAGCATATTTTTTAAGTAGGAAAATTCAAAGTAGAACAGCAGATACCAGGGCTTAGGGAGAGAGGGGAAGTGGGAATTCTAATTTAATGGGTACAAAGTCTCCGGGATGATGGAAAAATTCTAGAAATAGACAGTGATATGGTGGCACAATATGTGAATGTATTAACACTACTGAATTTTGCACTTAAATATGGGTAAAATAGTAAATTTCATGTTAAATACTGTACCACAATAAGTACTGATTTTTAAAAAAAGCAGATTCCAAGACTAACTGTAATCAATGTCTAGGTTCACCAGTGGTTACATGGACTATCAGCATAACTGCCAATTAAAATGAAATATTGTCTTAAAAGACTGGATAATGTGAGATTGCTTAATGTTCTAACAACCACAAGCAAGGCAGGGAGCAAGAGAGGGAAAAGAGGAGAGAAATGAAGGACAAAAAACTCAAAATCCCTCTTAATGGCTATGAAATACTATTTTGGTTAAGTCCCTATCCCCACAGAGTAAGTCCCTGATTCTTAAACCTAACATAGTCTGAGTGGTCTGTAAAAAAGAAACATTATATTCTATAGACTGTTTCTTCCAATTGAACTGGCCATTCCCACTGTGGTCCTGAATGGCCAAAGACCATAGAATGACATTGCTCTTGGCTCCTGTTTGAAATCAATGGCTACAACAAACCACTGGTCTTGATTCAGGGCCTAAAGTATTGCAAAGCTTCAATGTGTCAAACTGACTTTCATGTCACCACTTTCTAAGAGTCTACAGCTAAACTCTCCTACCTAAGAGTGAAAATTACCCAAGCCAAAGGTTTGTACTTCCCTATGCCCAATCCACTTTACAGAGGCTGTGTTTCCAGTAATCTAACTTATGCATGAGAAAGGCTTACTTAGTTCTATTTTTTTAAATATGTCTAAGAGTTTGAAATCCTTTCCCTTTCTTTGGTGTGCTAATCATCAGAAATGAGAATCACACCTTCACAATAATTAAGGTAAAGAATATACATCAAGAATGTACTGGTCTTAAAGCTGCTCAATTTAAGCAGCAGCAGAGAGAAAAGGATACGGTCAGCTACCTAACATTCATTCTGGATTTATTAGAAACTTCTATAACATTCAGCCACCATTGTGTTCTCACATCTTTGAGAGTGAACTATTTTCTCCAATTCTTTTAATACAGACAATTATATAATTAACTTGGAATTTAGAAGAAACCATTTAAGTGATGAGGCAAAAGTTTTCCAAGTCTCAAGATGACAATGGTATGGAAATCTTTTCAAAGAAAAATATATCCTGAAAAGGCTTTTCTCACATGTTCAGTGTTGTCTGTTATAAGAATTAAAATTGGGGAAAGATACCTAAAATAAGAAAGGAAAAAACAATCAGCAGAAATGTCTACCGTTAACAGGAATGTCTAGAGACGCAAGCATCAAGACACTGAGAATCCATTTTTGTTCTGATCTCAAAAACAGAGCTCAAAAACCAACACACATAAAAAGAGCAAGCTCAAAGTAACAGGATAAAGATATTAGGTCGCTACTTGACAAACATCCTTGGACCAAAGCAGTTAATATCTAATACATTAGTAGTCATCAAAGTTGTTACCAAGTTATAGAAATGGTATATAAGGCAAAACAGGTAAAAAGATTGCTTAATGAAATTCATATAATTAAGAAATTATTTTTTCCCAAAAAACTGTATACTAATAAATATATCCAGAATTTATGGGAGAACAAAAATTATTTTCTACAAATGAATTTTGTTTCAATATTTTCTGGACAATTTTTACCTCCAAAAAGTTAAGAATAAAACTATACTTTTTAATGACCAACACAATTTTATCAAAAGAACATTAATATGAACATATTAGATGACCAAGTATAAAGAGATGACTGTTTATCATTTTGACCTCTAAAAAAGGCAGGGGTCAAAACCTCTCAGATTCTCAAAGTTACTTATCATATTCTCTAAGAAATCCATGCCACATATGCATTAACAAATTTGATGACGTATTTTTAAATATTTTTAAAATTAAGATTCCTTAAATGTCAATTTTGCCTATGGTCACATCTTACAATCTTTAATATTTTGTGTAAATATCTCCAAAGAACAAAGAATATAATCTTCAAACATATTAAAAGTTGTTTTCTTAAACCCTGATTACCAAAGGTTTGAGAAAGAAAACATCATTTAAAATTAACAAGGTAAAAACAGATAAATGGGGAAAAAGCAAACTAGTAAAAACAAAATGGCTCTAGAAATTAACAGATAAACATTAATAACCTAATACATCTACATAAAACATATGTATTTTCTACACTAACGCATTAATATTTGAAAAGAACTTGGTGACATAGTGATTATTAGGTTATTTTTTAGACCCTATAAAGCCCTTTGTATTACTAAGTTTTAAAAAAAGCACTTTAGTTTTCTTCATATGTAAAATGTAAAAAGTAAAAAAAAATCTGTCCTTATCAACCTAGAACTATCTATTCATTTACTGCAACATAATCTCACTGGGAAAGTTTGGGAGATATTGGAATATATCATCTCCAAGGTCCCTTTTAGTTCATATTCTATGAATCTGTGTGAAAACTTTTTAAAGAACAATTATAATCAGGATTATGACAAAAATTAGAAGTTTAACATACCTATAGACAGTATACAACCCCCAAAAAGGGGGAAGAAGTTATGGGAAAAATTGCAATTGGCTTATTCTTAATGCCACTTTTTCTTTTTCAGATACTACCCTATCTTGGTTTATCTTTTTTAGGGAGCAATACCCTCCAGGCTACCCAAATATTGCTTGTACCCTTAGCAAAAATCTTGCAACCTATACTGAATTTGCCACTTAGATTTGTCACTTTAAACATGTCATGGTTTTACACAAATTACTTTATTATGAAATTCAGAAGATTTATCATCAAAATAAATAATGAAGACCTTTATCCAGAAGGCTAAAGATTAAGCAAAGTGCCAAGAAAGAGACAGAATGTCAACTGATCCCTAAAGTCAAACAATAGTAAGTGCTAATTAGGGAAACAAATAAAATGTAAGCTAGGTTTATGGGCTGGGACCAATCAAGGAATAAGCTAAAGAAGATAGGGTAGTAAACATACTTAGAAGGCTATAAAAAAAAAAAAAAAAACTCAAGGAGATCACTGTTGTTCCAGTTCATCACAACAGAGTGTGTAATAACATACCAAAAATGAAAAATAGTAACCTGAGATAAGTTCAGAGTCATTTCCTGGCAGACACATTACTCTGAAAATGAAAACCCTACTACAGAGCCAAAAGTCAAGATTACACTGTCAAGAGTAGTTATCAGAACTAGTTTGTATTAAGATTCTAGTGAATCACTCACCTTGAGGATGGTACCGAATTTCCTGGCTATACCAAATCCAACCATAACTTGACTTTCCAACTTCTCTTAATTTATAATTTCCCTTATCATTTCCTCAGAAAAACTTCTGCCAATGTGCTAATATGCTTCTGCCAATGAAAATGCTAACATACAAATACAGCCATACATATATCATTTCAAAAACTTTATCAAATATCCTGACCACAAAACTAACCTATTCTCACCATTAATAAATTAAGGCCTCGCCTCAAAAGGCCAACCAGAGCAGAGCTTCTCTAACTTACATCACTGAACTCCAGAGGTAAACTCTCAGTGGGCTGAAGCTCAGCAGCACTCAAGTACAGATCCATGGGGCCGGCTTCCAGATCGTCTGGCACAGACAGTACCTGCTCGGGCTTATACATCTGAGGAGGCAATTGGAAATGCAGTAGGCAGCAGGGATCCTCAGAGAGGTTTACAGGAACTGGTTTGTTGCAGGGTACCTCTTCAGACCCCCGGCAGCATTTGAAGAGAACCTGATTCGTGTCCTGACAAATATCTGTAGAAAAATGGTCAAGGGAAATAAAATGGATCTATGGTAGATATAAAATAGAGGTGGTGTTTGCCATATAAAACTCAAGGTCTGGACTACACAATTGGTTACATTTAATACAGAACCAAATGCAGTTAGCAATCTTTAAGTTATTTCTCAAAATTAAGTGTCATTTACTAGCATCTAATTCTAGCTATCAATAATTTAAAATGTCCTCAACCTCCATTTCAGGATCTTAGCCATCTGAACTACAAACACTAACTTTGTTCTCCCTCACAGGGAAAATACAAAATACGTGAAAAAGTAGTGCTAAGCAAACAGCAACAGGTGTAGGAATCTACACCTAATTCAGAAACATGTCATGGCAAATGCAAATAGCTGGCAGAGGTCTCTACCAATCCTTTCCAAGAATCAAGAGATACAATGTTATATCTGCTCTATTAAGCAGACTGGCGAAGTTTGCAAAAACTTTTCGAACCTTGTTTCCAAAACACTTAAATGATAAATCCGTTTAAAGGAGCAGGGAACTAGGGAAAATGGAAGCTCTAGTAATAGTAATTAGCTATTATATTTTTGGGGGGAGGGAGGAAGAGTGGAGGACCAGGGGTGTTAGTGTAGGGGAGTCCTGCTGTGATGCCAAAGAGAAAGAGAAGAAGATAATTTTGCTTATGAGGGTCCATGGAAAGAAAGTACTCCAGGAATGCTCCAGGAGCTCTAACAACTTTTGTTAAGGATAGAAGCAGAAAAGGGCTATTATTTCCAAGTTGGCAAAGCAGCTCTGTAAGATGAATCAAAACTGAAATCACGATTAGATAAAATAACAACATTCCAGTTCAAGTTACTCTACAAAATATATTTTACTTAAGTATTACCATTTCTTGAGATCCTAACTACATGGTTATTTTCCTATGAGTTCAAATTTGGGCTTATTTCTAAATATGAAAGCACAATTTTCTATGAACTGACTATCTAGGATTATGAAATTATAGTTAATATTTTCAAAAATTTAAGGTCACTTTTAAAACCTAAAAAGTCTAATGTACATTGTAATTTTTAAACCAAATAAAAATTCTTGACTAAAACCATTTCTTTTGATCCATTCTTGGAAAATGCTAAACTCTAAGGCAGGGTTTCACAACGTTGGCACTAATGACATTGGCTGTCCCGTGCACTGCAGGATGTTTAGTGGCATTCCTGGCCTCTACCCACTAGATGTCAGTAGCACCCCCAACTAAGTTACAACAAGCAAAAATGTCTCCATACATTGCCAAATGGGGAACAAAATGGCCCCCAGCTGAAAACCAAAATACAAACAGTAAATAGTACAAAATAAATATTTATTGAATGAAAATGAACGATCAAATGAACATGAACCTAATGGGAACAGATTTGCAGTCTCTATGTGCTTAAAAAGCCCAATCTTCTTTACACTGTTAATATTTAAAATTTAATCCATTAAAATGTTTTAATCAAATCTTTTTTCATGGAATTTGAAAGACTTTCACAAGTCTTATTTAACACCACATATTCTGCAAAGCAAACCCCCAATCCTTCTCCACCCCCTTTTCATATGGGAACAGAGAAAAAGAGAAGGGAACGGTTGACCTACAACTAGAGTCTGGGTCCTTCACTTTCAGTCCAGTGCTGTCTCCATTAGACCAGAGAAAAGAGAGTTAACAGGTCACCAATGGCAGTCGCATCTTTCTCTGAGATAAGGACTTAAGGAAGGGTAAGTGACTTAAGCAACTATAAAGTGGAAAGGAAAAGAGCATGAAAAAAAAAAACACTTCCCTTCTGTTTTCAAATACATTTCATTTTCAACTTTACCTTTAAAAATATTAATATTCTAATAAACGATTTGAGTATACTGTAAGAAATCCTAAAATACTCCTTTAACAACTGTAAATTGGGTATTTTTACCTTATAAAGTAATTCAAGCTCAATGAAGAAACCTGAGAAGTACAAAGCAGAGGAAAAAAGGGCAATCATAACCCCACCATGCAAAAATAATCACATTTCTATTATATTCTCCCCCAGTATTTGGTTCTATGTATGTTTTACATACTTGGAATATGTAAATATGTAAAGTTAAAACATACTTTACATATTTCCACGTCTTACCTTTGTTGCTATCAAATATTTTCCCATGTAATTTATAAATTTTGTTAAATATAGATAATGCCAGAACATATTCCATATTAGGTTGTATCAATTTTCTTCTCTATTGCCCATCTCTGAAAAATTTAAGGCTGTTTCCAATTAGAGACATTTTAAGTAAAAATACTGGTCTGCATTTGATTAGCTCCTTAAATTCCCAGAGGTGATGTTATCATATCAAAGAATATGAATATTGTCAAACTGCTTTCTAAAAAGCTTGTATCACTGGAAGCATTTAGAAGGGCCCATTTCAACTTTAGTCACCAACTTTTGAAATTCACTCTCATTATATACATGTAATTAGCAAATTAATGATTAAAAAACTTAATTCCTATTTCATTTATTTCATGATAAGCACTATTCAACTATTAGCCACTTCTACTTTTAAATCTAACCATAGCCAGCCTAATGTTTTTAACATTTGCCTTTAATTGTTACTTTGCATAAGCATTTCACATATTAAGGACAGTAATCCTTTAGCATACATTTGTTGCATTAATAAATTGATAAAATACTTTAAAAAATATTTTCTACTTTTTAAATATTTTATCTCTTGCCATGAAAATGAAATTCAGCAGTATTTAAGCCTTTCGTATAATGAAGATCATTTTTAATAGATGCTTACAGCAAAAGTAACTTAATCGATGTCTATAATAAAGACATACTTTTCACAATTTAATAAACAGCTTAAAAAGTTTTATAGCCCAATAGTAAATACAGTCCCACAGCAGGATCAAAAGATGCTATGATGATTCAAAGGCAAATTAACTGAGGGGAAATCAACCCATTTTTGGAAACAGCACATTTCCAATTTGAATGAAGTCTTAAAAACAGAAGTTAGGTCCCTGACCATATAAATAATATTCAATGGAAGTTCACACAGTTTAAAACAATTCTGTCATTGAAACACCCACAGTAATTTTTGTAATAACTGGATTAAATGGTATCATAATTCTAATGAACAAATTAAATCAAGGATCTCTGGATTTTGGAATCCCAATATTAACTGACTACAAATAGATATTAGTCCACATCTATCTATCACAAATGACTCAGATGTTTCTTTCTAATGAATTGACCATTATTACCTAAGATCTGAAATGGCCAACAGACCATAGAAAGACATTTTTTTAGGCTCCTGCTTGAAACCAACAGCTTAAGCAAACTGCTGGCCTTGATTCAGAGCCAAAGGAAAACAAAGACCTTCAATTAAGAAAACAAACAGATTCCCACTAGCCTTCAATTTAGTTAGCAAACTCAAGAGTAAAAAGATACGGGTAAGGCAGTGTCTGGTCATTGGGAGAGACTGATTGGAACAACGAACATCATCCACAAAGGCCAAACACCTCTGACTGGAACGAGTGGTATGGGCCTAAAATGGAGAAAACAGATAAATCAAAACAAACAAACAAAAATCATCCCACAAAAAAACACAATATCAATTATCTTTGAGACTAGTTATAATATGTAAAAAAAGTACAGTTTTAAAAACTAGAAAATTCAACATTATTCACCGATATAAAAGAAGAAATTAAAAATCTCATGCCTAAGTCAATCTTAACCTGAAATTTACCTGTCCATATTATAAACTTATAATATAGCCTAATGGTTTTCAAATTATTTTATCTTTCAGCAAAACCATTTTCAAAATTGTAATCTGTGAAGCCTCAACAAATAAAACATAAAAATGGAATTATTCTTATTGAAGCAGAGACCAAGAGCTTAAGAAACAAATTTAAGAATGATCACTTAACTCTGCTTTCTATCAACCTTACTTTCTAACATTCATTGCTCCTATTATTCTATTTTCTCACCTTCTAAAACAAGACTCCCAGGAATTTGGGCTTAACCTGTCCCTGTTTTTAAACTGAAGAATTTCTGAACCAAAGAACTGAAAAATCTATGCCCTCAATTTGCAGATGGGAATTGAGGGCCCGAGACATTATTAGTGCAGGCACATAACTGGTCAGAAGGGAACTAAGACTAGAACTCATGTCTCCAGATTTCCAGATAAGTGCTCTTTTTCAATATGCCCCATATCCAACAAGTCAGATGTTAGAGCCAAGACTGTACAACAGTGTTTTGACAATTACCCTAACTTTACAAATAAAGGAAATGTATACACCTTAGAGGTATATACACAAATTACCTGTTGGGCAGCACCATCTGTAGCCAGCATTCTGCGTTCCTTCAGCTGCCTATGTAGCAAGGCTTCCACACCATAGCGCTGACGATACCGCCGAAGACATTTTAGGCGCTTTAAATTGTCTCGTTCTTTGGCCAAAAGTCCCTCTGGGCCAGTTAGGAGACTACTACCTGGGTAGTCACAACATTCAAGATGTTATTTGCAGAGCAACCAATCAAGGACACTTCTCCAAAGTAACAAAGAAATCTTTGGCCATAAGAAAGGCGATTTCAAATTCTCCTTCACTCTAAGTACCAAGACAGAGATAAATGTAACTACTGCCAACATGTGAGTTCACATGTTGAACCTGCACTAGCTTGCTGGAATAGGCATCAAACTTGCCTAGAGCTTCATGTTCCACTTTGCGATTATGTAAGTACCGTCTCTTCTTCTCTTTGAGCAGATGCTGAAGTCGTTTAAACTGATCAATGTACAAAGACTGTAAACGAATTAGTTTCTCACGCATAATCAGGGCCACTTCTTCAGCTGTGTAGACACCAGCATGTCTAGAATAAAAAAGAGAAGTCAGAAAAGCATAAGACAGCACAACAATAAAACCCAAGCTTAAGAAAAGAGTTGAGTTAGACTTAAGTTTGTTATTTAAGAAGCAGTCACTGATAAGACAATGGCATTATTAACAGGAATCTTTCCACACATTATACTGCTGAAGTTATGTTATTAAGAAAAACGGAAATCTCTAAGAATGGAAACTAATATATGATCTGACAATAAGGAACACGTTTCATGATTTCTCCCAGTTATCTGCATTGTATTTAAAAAGTGAAGCTATACAACACTCAAAATTTTTTATTAATCTATATTCTAATTCCATCTAATAATACAGAAAAATCACTTAACAGGATAACTTAAAGTGTCCAATTTAGTAGCATGTATCTTATTATATTTTAATTATAAAGTACAAAAGATAAACAATTACAACTTCTAATTTTAAAATACACTCCTATATTACAGTTTACATGAGCCCTTAAATACTGGTCATAATGGCTGGACAGTGTCCTCAGCTCATTTTCTTGACAACAGTCTCAAAATACAGTACCCATGGGTTAACCCTAATTGCCAAATAATTAAATGATCCACACCAACTTTATTAACTTTTACTCCCAATTATAAATAATAGAACTTTTTAAAACGTTATTCTAGTGATTGAGGTCACATAAGCAAATGAGTTAAATGGCAGTTTAACTAGAGACTATTTCCTGCCTGAGTCACCTCAAAATTAAAAAGATAAACTGTAAATTTAAAAAATTTTTAGTGCCATTTGTCTTGCATGATCACTATATAAACAGCAATAACAAGCTAGATTACATACCCTGACTTGATATTTTTTATATTTTGACCAAGTTATTTCCCTTAAAAGGCAATACACATAAATTACATACTCAAACTAATTTTAAATTCAAAAATTATACTTTCTTTAAAAATTAGCTGTTAAGGTCACTGAAATGCACAGAATAAAATCATTAACTTCAGGACTGAAAGCTAGTAACCTCTACCATAATTTTTTCTTAAATATAAATAGGAGCCAATATTACCTGTGTATAGGAGAAGTATAACTACAAAATACTCTGAAATATGTGAACAAAAATTAAAAACCGAAATGAGTAAAACCAGCAAATTACAGAAATGACAAAATATAACACTATCAGAAAATATGAAAAGGTTTTAAAAATATCTAATGTCTAAGAAAAGTGACAAGGTTATTTCCTCAGGAAAATGGGCTATGTCTGCAACCCTAAAATACTGAGGCTTTAACTTAAGTATTAAGTTTATTAAAATGAAACTAATTTCATTGTACCCTATCAGAAGGGGATTTATTCAACAGTCTACGACGTATAACTTATAAATGGAAGACACTACAATTAGAATTTACTACAAATCACTCTAGGTGAGGTGAGCACCCCAACTAATATGAATGTCTAGTCGAATTTATGTGACAAGAAGATCATTTAAAGACAGATGTTCTAGACAGTCTCAACTAATTGCCTAACTCCCTCTGTGACATGCACAAATATAAGTTATGGTTTTACTGTTAGAATTCATCTTCAAGAATTCAACAGTGTCTCTTATTAAAGGGCATTCTCTCAAATTTCCTTATTTGGGTAATAATGAAGACGCAATAATTAAAAATGACCTTTCTCAAAACAAGTTCTGGATGCCTGCAGAAGTCACATAACAAAACTAACTTTTTAAAAAGTGAAAGATTTAACACTTACTCTTAAACTAAAACTTCACCAGCACTGGATGCTGTAAACAAGCTTTGAAAAATTATTTTACAAAGTAATTAAGTAAATGGTATTTTTTGGGAAATCACATATATATTATATACCTACAATGCAGAAAAAAATTATGGCAACAGTAATTCTAGTTAGGATAAAATCTCTAACGTTACCATAAATACTAAAAGTACCCTTCTGAAATAAGCAAGTGAAGATTATGCTGTAAACACTGAAACCAAGATGAAAATTTTTAATTATTCGGGGCTTTATTTTCTCTTTCAAATGTTCCTCTTGAAATGTTCCTCTTTCAAATGTTCCACATCAAATTCCTATCTTTTTAACATTTACACTTATCATGGTATTAACAGGTATTTCGGTTTGTAAAGCAGTCTCTTATAAATCAGATTGCAGGAATGTGTTCCCTAGAGATTGATCCAGGCTAGATTACTAAAGACAAAATCAGTTTCTGGACCTTCAAAGCTGAGTGTTTACCATGCAATGAACAGTCACTCAGTGTGATCCTACAGAGCATACACCTCTTCAAAAAAGCAAGTTTGTCATTTCTAGAAGCACAATAAAAAATAAATAATATGCTTGGTATAAAGTTACTACTATGAGAGAATCTTGTTAGAAAACAAACATTCCTTCCCAAACTTAAGAGACTTTTGAAACAAGTACTTCCTGAATAGATGACTAGAGATTATTCAAATAGATAAAATCATTCTACTTAGAAAATGTAACCGTCAATGACTTCTTATAAACCTCAGAATCCAAAGTAATGAAAAAACACTATTCTAAGACTTTAAGTTCAAAAAAGTCTAGTCTAGAAATTCATTACCCCTCCCATTATTCACAGTACTTCCATCTAAACTGTCAGTGGAAAGTGTTAAGAGACTTAAGTCAGAAAGGAAAAAAAAAAAAAAAAAACGCTAACTAAATTAACCCAAATCATGAGGCACAGAAATATGACACTCTGGAGTGGCAATGTTTTTATGTTTCTTCATCTCCTGAGGTGATCACAGGGTAAGTAAAGAACCTTAGTAAGATATTAGACTGATTACTCACTTCCTGGTTTCTAAATCATTTTCTCTTTCTTAGGCATGAAACCAAAGGCAAGTCTTGAATACCTTTTTATTCTTCTTAAAATAAATAAATAAATAGATAGACAGACAGACAGACAGACAGATAGATAGATAAAATGTGACTTTACAAAAAAAGTAGTTAGTCAAATACTTTATGATTCTTGAAATTTAAGCCAAGAATTCATTCACATCAATGTTCCCTACACACTGCCTGATCTAAGCACTTCTCAACCCACCTCCCACTCTTATATCCAAGAAAGTTCCTGTTTTCTCCCCTGTTCTTTCTCAGGTGTAGAATTTGATGTCTAATAATTTCCCCAATTATAAGACTTCTAAAAAAGAATCAAATCCTGCTTGGAGCAAGATGATGATAAACCATGAAACTTTTACTTACAGTTGTTTCTCCTCACAAATAGCTAAGCTATCTTCAACCCTCCTAGATTATATTAATCTATTAACAGTTTGCAATACTACATTCCACATACTAACTACATTAAATATTTAAAAGCCTTATGTGGAGTTACAACTTACTTTAGGGGATCTTCTTGATCACTGTCTATGCTATCAGCTTCACTGTCAGGGTCACCTCTCCATGTCTGATCCACTGTAATAGGTTCCTGCTCCCCATCACTCCAGCTATCTTCATCTGAGGCAAGGAAGGAAGAGCAGCCATTAAGACTTCTCACCTCTTTAACTCCACCACACAAAACTGGATTACTTAAAACATCAACCCAAATTTTAAAATTAAAATAACTTAGTACAAGATACTGGCAAATAAAAACGGCTTAAAAAAATAAAACCCATGTAAGATTACTTGCAACATAAATAAAGTTAAACATGCCCTCAGAAGAACAAAAGTCTTAATCAAAATTGTTACGTGAAATTTCCTTATCTAGCAAAGATGAAAAGTACATAAACAGCAATAAAGAAAATAAACTCAGGAAAGTAAACCTAAACACACACTACTTAAATCCAAAAAAAATTGATGAACAACATAATGCTGGAATCTCACCAATTTGCTAATGAATTTATATTGTATTATCACGTGCTATATACGTTCGACGCACGAAACCAAAATAAGTTCTTTGTCACCTTTCTTCTTCCTTTTTCTTTCTAGGAGACAAGATCCTTACCTAGAATTCGGCTGGCTTCACTACGACTACTTTCTGGAGTTTGAGACCCCAGCTCTGTCTTAGCATACGAGCTCAGTTGACACAAGAGTGTTTCACCCATAGGCCCTGGATTGGTTTTCTTCATTTGAGCATGAAGTGCCAGGGCATTCCTACGGGCATGTTCAGCACAGAAGGACACCCTGAAAAGACAAAATATTAACATTTTATACTCAGGTTTTCTTGAAAGAGTTCAATGACTTTCATACTCACTGATCTTCAGATCCTTTAGAAAAGCTAAAATGACCATTAACTTCATTTACAAATTTAAAAGGCCAGTGAGGCAGAGTAATTTAACTGTCTCAAGGTCAACTCATTTGGTATTAGGAAAGGGAACTGCATGTAAGCATAACCTCATACTCTATCCATCAAACAAAACTATACAACTATAAAAATGCTGATATCATCTCATGACAAATCAAAGAAATCCAACTTTCATCTCTATACGTTACTCCCAACTCTACACTTTACTTCAATATCAATACAGTGTAGGTAATAAGATGTGGAACGCAATTTTAAAACAAAAAAGTATATGCAGAATTATCTAGCTATTATGCTTCTACATGGATACCTTTACTTATAATGAAAGGTATTAAGTCTTCCAGATTATATGTATATATGTTTTACATATTATTTAAAAAGATTCAGAGACAACCAAAATAGTCATAGACCCCGGGGTTAAGAACAACATAGAATATTCTTTTATTTTATGAATAAGAAAAAGATCCAAAGAGATGAACTGAGTGGCCCAACTGGAAGTGGTCTTCCAGTTTTCATCGTTTTTTTTTCCCTAAAGATATACTCTTAATTGCAATTTTACAAGCACGTGAGCTGAAAATTCGGTAGCTACCCACAAGCCACATCATACCCCATATCCCGCTCTCACTTTAAAACTAAAAGTACAAATGACAAAAATATCTACACATACATACCCATCTTTCTTCTCAGGCTTTGGAGCGGCACTGGGACATCTTTTCCCATTCTTCGTCGATATATAACTACACTGCTTGAAGGGCGCATTCTTGTCTTCAAGGATATGCTTAATGCAAAACTCCTGTCCCTCCAGACGAGGCTGTGAGCATGGACGATGAGTGAATGAACAAGAGAGGGGCTCCTGAGACCTAGGCACTGGGGTTATCCTACCCCGATTGGTCGGCAAGACGTGGATCCGGATCCTGTTCATACCAAAACCTGCAGAATCACACAAAAGATCAAGAACGAGCCCTTCTCCTTCCCCGAAATGCCTTCTTTACAGCATCCTGGCCAAGCGCGGGTAGTTTCTAAACAACAGACAGAAGTCAGGCTTCTCCCCACGGCACAGCTCTCCCCCATGTCCGCCCCCGCCCGCACCACACTGAAAGATCTCGAAAGCTCGCACCGCCGCAGCTTGAGCGCAGGGAGCCAGCACCACGCAGAGGCAGCAACGCCGCCGCGCCGCGCCCCGCCTCCGCCTCCCTGCACACCGCCTTTGTCCCAGCCCGCCTCAGAGCTCAGGGCTGAGCCGGGCCGTCCTCGGCTGCGCGTGCAAGCGCCATTTTGTCCTAAGGCTCCGGGCACCAGAGATATTCTCGGTCCTCGGAGCCTACGGGAGGAAAGTGCCGCCGACGCTGATCGAGGCAGAGTAGCAGCTCTGAGGGAGCAGAAAGGGCGAAGCAGCAGCATAGCTGCCAAGACGGAGAGCACGCAGCGGCGCCATCTTACCTCTGCGGCCGCGCCGCGCCACGCCGCATGCCCTCTGGTCGCGTCAGCGGCTTTTCGCTCGGCCCCGCTCCTTTCCGGACTGCCAAGCACTGATTGGCTCCCGCGCCGGAGGCACTGTGCCGCCATTGGCCGAGGCCAGCTGCCCATCTCGTGCATGGGGGGGCGGGGCCCCGAAGGACTGGGAGGCGAGGTGAGACCTCCTCGGCGATTCCGCCGCGCGGAGAGGGAGGTGTGGCCGGCGGGGGCTGCAGGGTTCGCTCGCGGGATCCGGTTGTATTTCCAAATCCAACGTGGCTGGTTTTCGGGCTGTTTCTGGGCGCCCTGTCTGTGGTGGTATGCTGCCACTACCTAACCAGCCTACACAACCGGTAAAAAAAATCAGACATTTGATTATTATTGTTTATACAAAATAAGGCCTTAGTTTTCTTTTGTGTTCATTTACTGAAACATTTTCTGAGTATTAAAGTCTGGTAAATTACATATGTAAAGATTTAATTTCCAGAGCGCCCCTAAGATATGAGGCAATTTTTTCCGTTTTAAGATAACTGAGGAACAGAATGGACCTGTATCTAGTGAATAGGTTTAAAGTGGACCTGAGGCTGTTTGTAATTAGAGGCTGAGAAAGACAAACTCTTGAAGGAAAATAATTTCTTTAATTTGGAATGGGGGGACGCTAATCCTAGAGAAGTGTGCATGTATGGGAGGTAGGAGGGTTAGGTATTGAGAATAAATGCAAACTCCTGATCTTTATGTAGACGTCCTCATCTCAGTATATGACAACTCCATCCTTCTAGTTGGGTAGGCCAAACATTGGGAGTCATCCTTGACTTTTTCTTCCTACCTTATAGCAGATCCTACTGGCTCCAACTTCAAGATATGTAACTTATTACCTTCTTCCAACCTGGTCCAAGCCACTCTTATCTCTTACCTACCTTAACTATTGTGAACCTCGTTACCCTTGAGTCCTACAATCCATTTTCAACACAGAAGCCCAAATAAACATTTTAAAACCTAAGCTAGATCATGTCACTTCTCTGCCCAAAATTTTTTCGGTGGTGCCCATTTCACTTTTATTTACTAGGCCCTACAGTATCTAGACTTTTATTGCCTCTCTATTGCACACATCCTACTACTCCCCTCCTCACTCATTTCCATATTAGCTATACTGGCTTCCTCAGCTAAGTTCCTACCTTGCAACCTTTGCACTTGTTTCCTAGAATGATCCTGATAAGATTTCATCCCAACTATTCCCATGACTTGCTTTCTCACCTCTTTCATGTCTTTGCTGAACTGTAATTTTGAGCCATCTTATTTCCAATTTCAACAACCCTACTTACCTGCATGCGCGCACACACACAATCAATCCATTTCCTTCTCTGCTTTACGTTCTCCCAAGTACTTATCTAACATACTGTTTAATTTGTCTACCCCACAATGTAAATTCTCAAGAGGATGTTTGTTTTGTTTACTGCCATACTCCCATCAGTAGTCAGTACATCATACTGGGTAGGTACTATTTTCTAGTGAAGGAATAAATGAAACACAGAGGAGTGCTTGAAACGACTTTTCAGAAAAGGTGTAGCTAGTACAGCAGGTCCTCTATTAACTTCTATTCAACAGCTTTAACGTTGAGGGAAAAAAAATCACTTTCTGGCTGGAATGTGGAGTTTGCACATTCTCCCTATGCCTGCGTGGTTTTCCTCTGGGACTTATTTCCTCCCACATCCTAAAGATGTGCATGGTTAATTAGTTTGTCTAAATTGTCCCAAGCTGAGTATGGGCATGTGTGATGTGCCCTGCGATGTGTCTTGTCCAGGGTGGGTTAGAAAATCATTCTTTATTAATCTTTCTTAAACGTATATATAACTCACATGTATCTAATGTTTAATATTAGAAGTGTTTTGGGTCTCTATAAGTTTGATTTTTTTTTTACCAGAAATATGCCATAGGAATTTAACTCATTTCTGTTAATTAGCCAACAGTAAAATTGGTTTCCTTATCTGTCATTTCACTTCAAGTCAGTTTCCAAGAACCTATCAACAATGTTGTTAGGACTTACTGTATTCAACTTATTTTCACTGTTTTTTTATCTCTTCGTTTTGTGTATGAGAAATGAAGTTGATATTCCACAGTGCAAAAAAGTAGCACAAGTAGGACATGTGACAATCCATTTTCTAAATCAATTCAGAAGTAGGCCTCAGAGCTGGGATTACAGTAAATATAAGCTTCTAAAGGAATCGACAGAAGTTGTAGGAGGGCTTTAAACTTTCTGCAGAAAGCTTAATGATAGAGATGAAGCCAATTTTATTTAGATCTCACAAGTATAGGAAAAAAATGTATGATTTAGGCATTGATCATAAGATGAAGCCCACTTAAACTATCAGCTAAACAAACCCTTTAATTGGGGATACAGTTGTACACAACCTTTATATTGATTTGTAGTCCATCTACTCCGAAGGATAAGTTATCAACTCTTAAAGGCAAATCACTAAATTTATAATTTTGTAACATCATCTATTCTCACATTCTTCATTTACTGCTGTTCTGTTCTTCCATTCAAACCAGAAAAGAATTCCTAAAATGTCAGGGACTTCCACAAAATTTCAGGAAAACTAGAGCAAACAAAAATCTTAAGTTTTATTTTTAAAAAATGGAATGAACAAACCTCAAGTGATTTTTCAAAAATGTTTGCATTTTTAAACTATAGCTACTACTAACTTTGTGTTATAATTTTGGGATACTTTTAATTTTATTAAATTTTAAATTAAATTTACTGGGTGACATTGGTTAAAAAATTATATACGTTTCAAGTGTAGAATTCTATATACATCATCTTTACATTGCATTGTATGTTTACTACCCAAAGTCAAATAGCTTTACATCACCATATATTTGATGAAATATTTTAGCATAAAAATTCTTTCTCTTTAAATGTGTAATTATTAAGATTTACCTTGTGTGTATGGTTTTATTATGTTCTAGGAAAAAGTGTATTCACTATCAATTTTTCCAGGCACCATCAAGAATGCTATTTTTTCCTTTCAAATGCATTCCTAGTCTATGCCAATATTTCAATTCCTCAAAGAAACCAAGTATACAAATTTGAATGTTTGATAGTGCTTACTAGATAAACAGCACATATTACTATCATCTATTAAGAGCTATGTATTTTTTGTGTACCAGTTACTCTTCTAGGTATCCACAAAACAATTCTGAAAGAGGGTCACCCCCAATTACATCATACTTTATACTATCAATTTCATTATGATGACCAAATCTTAGGTCTTTCCAATGGACTCAATTCCCACAGGATCCTGTGCAGTAAGAAAGTACATACTACTATCAAAACTAAAACAAAACTATAATCCTATCAATAAAATGACAGGTTGAAAACTAATTTGAAGACTCAGTACACATAAACAGCAATCAGATGAATGTTTTATAATTGACATTTATTGATGGGATGGATAAATACAGATTGAGAAACATACTTGACAGCAAGATATCAAACTGATAGCCAGACTATAAAATGTATACAACATCTTTTTAAAAATTTTTTTAAAAATTTAATTTTTTTTTTACAAAGAGCCCTTACTGTAATGGTCATTTACATCCTATCATTCACACAACAGCAGTGGAGATACTAGGGGCAGCATCCAGAACTGAGATGTCCCAAAGAGGACAGAGGCAACAGCAGAATAATATGCTGAGAAAGGGCTCTTAAGAGCAATACAAAGAAAACGGACAAAAATATCACCACAAAATTGTACCTGAGTGACATAGATTGGTAAAGTGTTTTATTTATTTTTTTGTTCTTTGCTCTTTGGTCTGATAAGAAAACGGACAATTTTAGGGGAAAGGTCAGTTTCAAATCCAGAAACCTAGGTTAACACTAAGTTAGGCTGCTGCATCCTTTTCTTTGGGTGCTTAACCCAGCCATCACCTCCATCTTCTAATCAATTCCAGTGTTATAAGCCACAAATCAGTCAGGTCCTCAGCTTTAAAATGAAGACTTCCTGATAACCTGGAGACACACTTGCTCTGGCTTCAATTAGCATGCTGTCAAGCATCCCTCTCCACACTTAACATGGCAACAGAAAACCCAAGGGTTTTTCTGTTCTTTTCATTCATCCATGAATACACACTCATAAAGGGGAAGAGTAGACACTGCTTTTTAGTAAACATTTTCTTTCCCTCCCTTTTCCAATGCCAAGTTCATATTAAAAACTTCAGAATCATTAAAATGGGTCTCCCACTAAAAACTAATTATCATTCTAGACCATTCTATTAGATAAGATTACAGTACCATACTTGTTGAAAACCCACATCCACAGAAGGATCAAAGACAAAACTTGATAATGTGATACCACATGAACATTTCTTAAACCATCAGGAGTGAATACTCATTAAAAGCTGGGTGTTAACAAGCAGCAACATGAGAAATGTGGGGGAGGTATCAAAGTTACTAAAAGCTTAGGGGGACTGTGGAGGGCTTATTTCTCATCATGTGAAAGGTTGCATAGACTGCTTAAATTCTCCCAAACCCAAGAGAATATTTGTATTCCAACTTCAAGCTGTTCTAGAATGTCTTTTCCTAGCATTAATATCAAAGTAATTCATCAAAAAAAAAAATAATCCTTTTTAAAAAGTAATCATTTCCCAAGTTTCCACAGTTCCTATGTTTCTGTGGGCAACACAGATGTTTACAATCCAACCAGGCTGGGATAAGACCCCTCTGATTGCCTTTGTCCAGAAGCAAGGTATGAGGGGTATGCATATTCAATATGGGGAATTAGGAAGCAGAGGCTTAAGGAAATCCCACACTAATGTTACCATGATTTTATTCCTATATCCTAATCCATTGCTGTTTCTAACTGGAGATTTAAAAAATTTTATATCAACACTAGTGAAGCCAATAATAATACAGAACTATGAAAAAGGATGCAGTAAATCAAAACACTAAAATCATTTTTTAAAAAAAAAGCAAGCTGAGGACCTCAGGTATGGAAACACACTGATTCCTAAGTGAGAAGACTGAACTAATTCCTATGTATTTTGTAAAACCAAAAAGCATAACTGATACTGCAGAAGACCAATGCAGCTTTAGATTAATGCTTCACTAGAGTTCAGCTAAGTGCAACAAGGGTGTTTGATTAAAAGCCCTAAAGACAATCCACAGGTATTTCTTTTTGTGAATATGAGATTCAAGCAAAGTTTAGGAATTAGTTTCACCAAACTTTAGACTCCAGGCGCTTACTACCATTTATCCTTGATAATGTAGGTTAAAAGGAGGGGGAAAAAAATCCATGTTTACTAGATGAACTTTAGGTATATAAACCCCATTTCTCACCCTTTGAAAGTATGAGAGTAGAGAAGACACAGAGTTTTAGAAACCACACACCCCTTTGAAGCCTAAGTTTATGAGAATTTGGACAGTATGCATGCTACTGACAGGCACATCTGCTAACCCAAAGACAATGCAGCAGCTTCCATGCAGAGACCATGAGTTCATGAAATATGCACAGATCTAAAAGCAGACACTGCAGATACCTTAAAACAGTATCAAGAGGCCTTAATATAGAAAAGTCTTTAAACTGATCTATACCAGAATGATCTACTAGTATACAGGCAGACTACACAGTATAAAGCAGGTCTTAGGCTCTACGCTCTAGTAAGTACTTTTTTCTAAATTCACTCCTGACAGAGTTCAAAGGAACTAACAACTATAGACTATCATGGAGAACTGCTATTTAGGCCAAGTGGATATGTATGTCTCTGTGTGAGGGAGTGCATGTGATTAGAAAATGTGACTTCTGATGAAAAAAATTAAAAGCTGGAAAAGACATTTTTATAATCAAATCAGTGATGATCAATTCTACAAAGATACAGATGCAAACTAAAGGTCAAGAAGGAGAGCAGACTTCACCAAACAAAATCTAAACAAACAGAAACGCTATATTTAGTAAAGACACCACACAGCTAACAATTATCTAGCACAACACAAACTACCAAGAGGAGGAAAATGTCATCTATAAAAGTGAAGTGAAATTCCAAGTCAAAAATAACACTAGTTTATAGGCTGGCAGAGAGCTCATTTTACACAGCAATGACAGGCACTCCAGACAGTTCAATTATGCAAAGATGCTGGACACTAATTCACTTTCAGTTAAGGTTTATTGTACAAATTCCTTCCTATATTAGGCCAGTGCATCATCAATTCCAACTACTTCAGTGTTCTCCCCAATTTATTGATGGCAAGCAGCAGCAAATGTACAACTCCTGTCTCCCTATGACTTCCAATGAAAAAAATTTCAATTTGTCCGTAAAAATATTTAGTGTGAAGGAAGCTACATTAAAAATAAGACAAATTCAAACTGCATCATTTTTTCCATAGCAAAAAATGCCATGAAGACCAAACAATATCACATCAAATGATCCATGACTAGGTGGTATTTTCAGTTAGACAACTTGGCTTAAAATTTTTCTAGCTCCTCAACTAAAATGTTAATTCCTAAAATATGGGATAACCGAGTACCCATAACAGGACACCTGATCCATTTTTTTAAAAAGGATCCTTAGAAATCTCCTGAAGAACCTTCTGCCTAGAGTCTAAAAGCCACCAAAAATGGACACTCTAAACTTAACAAAATCTGTAGGCTAGGTTTGCTAACCCTAATGGCACTAGTACTATTAAATCTACAAGCTCCAATCTCTGAAGCTATATAGGCTGCAAAAATTAAGGATGCAGCTGTTTCTCTTCAGATTTACAGATAAAAAGCAAGTATCACATTTATAATATAACTTAAAATACAATGTCCTAAAAATCCCCAATCACAATTTCATTGTTTTCAGGATCCTCTAGCTCAATGGCTTCTCCCAGAACTACTCTCAGACATGGTCTGGACTTTCACAGGCAAGATATGTAGCATATACCTCTTCCCATCAGAGACCCTGAGACTGCTCTCACTTGAACACTTTCCCAAAGCCCAACTTGAAAAGAAGACACACCTAATTCGGTAGGGCAGAAGCCAGCCTTACTCTCTAACCCTTCTTCCTCAACCCCACCTTTGTTCTGCATCAAAAGGAAAAAAGGGGTAAAAAAGGAAGTGTTTATAATAGAGTCCAGAGTCAGGCCATTGGTTGCACTTGCCCAAACTAGAATTTAGAAGGCTATCAGTCAATTACAACATAAAGAAAGGGGAAAATACCATGTTGAATGCATGTCTCTTCCTTCATGTTCTAAAGGCCACACCATGTTCTCTCTAGTAGACTGTTGGGAAGTGAAAATGGTGAGGGACAGGGAGGGAAAGATAAAACATGATTTTTAAACACACGCACTTAAAAACATACATACCCACACTTACATACACACTTAAAGGTCTCAATACTTCAAGTGGCCAGAGCCTATCTCAGAACTCATGGCCAAAAGCCTACCCTCCCATCCCTTCTACATATCACCCACCCTCCAATCCCACCCCCCAGGACTCACTGCTATGTATCTCATACACACAGCAAAATCCCTATCCCCTCCCCAATTATATAAAAAAAAAACTAAACAGATAACTTACTTTCTTTAAATTATATTTTTAAGTCTCTTAAAAATTTTTGACGTTTAAATACTTCCTCTCTTCTGATATATTAAACACCAAAAGGATCCACAACTGTTTGATAAAAACAAACCCTCCATATTTCAGTCCTGGCAAGAAGAGGGAAGATATCAACTCTAATCGACCTAATTAGGAGGTGGAGAGGCCAAGAATAGAGAAAGTATTCTTAATCTTTCACAGCTTCAATATTCTCATGTCTCTAATACCAATAAAAACTATAATAAAATAGTTACATTTCTGAGGCAGCAGATATAGTAACCAAGGCCCTCTACCATCTTCCCACTTATGTCTCAATATTAATTTTTTCCCTAGTCCAAGAAGGGAGACATATTTCATTAGGGAAGTAATTTTCTTAGTCCAGAATCAGTAGTTAAAAAAAAAAAAAAAAAAAAGCATGTGTTTTTAAAGAAGTTTTTTCTCTTCTTTTTCTTTTTTACTTAGGAAGGGGTGGAAGCGGTGGAGGAGGTTCTGAAGGTAGAGGTGGTAGCCGGGGTTTGTCTGTGTTGCCAGATCTGGAGGACATTCCACCAGCTCGTGGATTCATATATTCACCATAAGAATGAACAAACTCAAATGCAGGGGGTGGAGTGGGCTGAACACCCTGGGCACTAAGAAGGGAATGAAGCATATTCACAGTATCTTGATAGTCTATTGTCTGGGCTGCGTTGTGACCATTGGCCCCAGTGGGGCCTTTATCCAGTTTCATATGAGAAACTCTAGTTTTACAGCTGGGCTGTGAAAAATGAAGGCCACTTGTGTCTGAGCTATGCCCAGGCAACTGAGCCATTGTTGGATGAGGAGGGAAGGAGAAATTTATGGAAGAGGATTTAGTACTCTTGGCAATCTTGGCTGGATGATCAAACACTGCCCCTCCAGTATCTTCAGGGAGACCCCTCTTACGAGTAGAACCGGAAGAAGAGAACGAACTAGACGAGCTATAGGTTTTGTGCGCTAAAGTGCTTGTCTGGCTACTATGTTTCGGATCACCTGGCCGTTTGTTCCCAGTACCAGCTGGAAGCTGTGAGTGAGAATGCTTGTGTGAGTGGTGATTATGATGATGATGATGGTTAGATGGGTAAGTCTTATGCTTTTCTTTGTGCTCTCTGCTCTTTGTGATACTGTCATCTACAGAATTGTGCTTGTCAGCTGCAGCATGGACTTTAATACGCATTTTTATTTCCTCTTGCTTTGAAGAGGCAGCTTTATCTCCACTTGCCACTGGAATTCTCATTTTGAGAGCTGTTTTGTCAGGCTTTTCCAGAAAAGGCCGCTCAGGATTTTCTGAGCCCTCTATGGGCATTTTCAGAATGACCGAAGAATGGCTATCATGTTGAGATAAGAGATTCTGAGCAGCATATGCATATTGTGACTTCACATTGGCCTCCATGTTCTCCAGTTGCCTCTTCTGGGCAGCCAACTCTTCTGCATGCTTTGCACGGTATTCTTTCAGTGACACTTTTGCTGATGGCACACTCTTACTAGTCTGCTTCTGAGAAATAAATGCATTTGAACCATCCTGTTGCAAGGAATGATCAACTCCTATAAGTGCTACATTCTCACTAGTCCGATGACCCTGAGAAGATTCTAGTTTAAAAGGAGGTTGGGAAGACAGCCAGCGCTCGCCCTGCAACATCTCCACACTGCTTAAGTTGTTAGATGACTCTTCAGTGGCTGGACGGGAAGGCAATGCACTTGTGGTAGAAGAAGTTGACATGCTCATCAAACCTGCAATAGTTGTATCTGAAGAGCTCTGGGAAATCATATTGAGGATCGTCTGCTCTGAAGTGTTAGTATCTGCTCCCCGGTCATCTGCTTTTGTTTTCTTGGCAGCCTGGTATGCCTAAAACGAAGCAAATGATATCTCTTCACTTCAGGTAATATCAAATGGAAAAAAACAATAAAATGAGTAGACTGTGCTTGCACACCAGATAGCCCAAATGCACAAAGCTACTCTAACATAAGACTGATAATTATTACCATCAAGAGACAGATTTTAAAAACTTTCAATGAAGAGTCACACAAACAGGATCTCAAGAAGATATCTGCACTCCCATGTTCATTGCAGCATTATTCAAAATAGACAAGAAATGACAGCAACCCAAGTGTCCGTCTATCAATGAATGGATAAAGAAAATGTGGTATATATATACAGTGAAATATTATTTAGCCTTAAAAAAAGAGAAGGATTCTGGGAAGGTAGCAGAGTAGGAAGCTACAGGAATCTATTTCTTCCACCTTAACAACAAATGCACTGGCAGAATCTATTTTAGAACGCGAATCTATTGAAGGCTTGCAACTTCCAGGGTAAGACTTGGACAGTAAATTAGGGTTAATTTCCATCAATTTCAGTTCTTAACACAGTGGAAACTACCATCGCTTACCCCTACCCACATAGCAGGCAGCTGTGCACCCATTTCTGGAGAAGTTTGCACACACTTTGAGGAAGCCAGGGTGAGCAAAAAGGACTCTATCTCCAAATATTGGAGATCTGAGCTATGATTGCTAATTGTTGCTTTTGATCACAGAGGTACATACAAAAAGGCAGGCAGCCACTGTTGCACCTTTTCTACTGTTGCAAGCCCCTCCCCCTCTGGCTGAAGCAACTTCCAGGGGATTTAAAAGGCCAACACTCTCCCTTCTCTCATTTTTTTGTTTTTTTCCCCTTTGGGGAGCCAGACCTTAAGACATTCAAAAACAACTCCATATAAAGGGTAAGTTAGAATGCATGTCCAGGGAAAGGCTCAGAAAAGACCTTAGGTTTACACCTCAGGCTGATCCTCAGCATAGAGATGCCCTACAAAATCCCCCTAGCCCCCCCCCCCAAAAAAAATTGAACAAAACAATAAGAAAAAATAGCAAACTATGGGAGGGAGAAAATCTGATTTCCAAAGTTATTCCACTATTAGATTCAAACATCCAGTATATGACAAAAATAAGAATCACAAGGCATATGATAATATTTATTAGTTCTAAAAGCCCATTAGTTCTAATGGCCCATTCAAAAAAAAAAAATTAAATCAACAGAAACCATCCTTAAAAAAGACCTGATGGCAGATTTACTATACAAAGACTTTAACTCCCTTAAAGATACTCAAAAAATTAATGTGGAGAAAGTCAAGAAAACTGTGTGAACAAAATGGAAATATTAATAAAGAGGCAGAAACCCGAGAAAGAAACCAAAAATAAACCCTTAAGTTGAAAAGTACAATAACTGAAAAATACACTAGTCATTGAAAGGTAGATCTGAATCAGCAAACTTCAAAATGGAACAATGAAAATTATCGAGTCTAAGGAACAGAAAGAAAAAAGATTGAAGCAAGTGAACAGAGCTTAAGAACCTGTGATATACCATTAAGTAGACCAATATATAAATCATGGGATTTTCAGAAGGAGAAAAGAGAAAGGGGCACAGAGAATATCTGAAGGAATAGTGGTTGAAAACTTCCAAAATTTCATGAAAGGCATGAACATAAACATTCAAGAAGCTCAATAATCTCTAAGAACTCAAACAAAATTCATACCAAGACATATTATAATCAACTTTCAAAAGCAAAAGACAGAGAATCCTGAAAGCAGCAAGCAAGAAGCAAATTATCACATACAAGATCATGAGATTTATCATTACATACTTTCGAGGCTAGAAGAGAGGAGGCTGATACATTCCAAGTACTAAAAGAAAGAAAAACTGTCAACTAAAAATCCTATATCCAGCAAAAAATATCCTTCAAAAACCTGAGGTTGAAATTAAGACATTTCCAGATAATGCTGAGGGAGAGGTTCAAGACCACCAAGACTGGCCATGCATGAAATGCTCAACGGAGTCCTCCAAGGTAAATGAAAGGAGACTAGATAGTATTGAAAAAATCTCAATAAAGGTAAAAATATAGGCAATATAAGAGCTAGCATTATTCTAACAATGGTTTGTAACTATGATTCTTGTTTTCTACATGATTTAAGAGACTTAACAAATTTTAAGCAGAAAAACTATTAGTATAAAATCTAGTATTACCATGACTTTGGTTTATAACTCCAAATATTATTTTCTATATATTTTAAGAGCCTAATTTATATAAACAATTATTGGTTTATGTTCTGGGGCACACACTGTATAAAAATACATTTTGTCACATCAAGAACCAAAAGGGAGAGGAATGCAGCAATAAAGGAGTTTATATGTTATTGAAGTTAAACTGGTATACATTCAAACTAGAGAGTTTTAACTTGAGGATATTAAAATAATCTCCACAGTAACCACACAAACATAACTATAGAATGCAAAAAAAATGAAATAAAAGAAGCTTTAAATTTCACTATAAAAAAATCAACTAAACACAAGACAGTCATGCAGAAAATGAAGACCAAAAAGCTATAAGGCATAAAAAACAACAGATCAATGACAGAGGTCCCTCCTTATCTATAATTAAGTATAACTGGATTAAATGCTTAAAGACTAAGATTAGTAGAATGGATAAAAACATATGATCCTACTATATATTGTCTATAAGCACTGAGATCGAAAGACCCAAACAAGTTGAAAGTGAAAGGATGGGAACAGATACCATACAAACAGTAAGTAAAAGAGAGTAGGTGGCTATACTCTATCAGACGAAATAGACTTTAAAACAAAAAAGGTTTCAAGAGAAAAAAGACATTCTATAATTTTTTAAAGGCTCAATACACCAAAAAGATCTAACAATTATTAACATTTACACAATCTAATGATCAAAATATATGAAGCAAAAACTGACAAAACTGAAGGAAGAAATAGTTACACAGAAATGTTAGAGACTTCAATAACCCACTCACAGTAATGGATAGAAAACCAGATAAAAGATAGGAAATAGAGGACTTAACAAAGAAACCACCTAGATCTCGCAGACATACAGAACACTCTAACCAAAACAGCAACATACACATTCTTCTCAAGTATTTTTGGAAGGATTTCCAGATAGACCATAAGTTAGGCCACAAACTAAGTCTCAACAGATTTTAAAACATAGATATTAAGCCGGACAGAAAAAGTTGAAAACCACATAATGTCACTTATAGGTGGGATATAAACCTAAAAGCAATAAATGAACAGGACAGAGACTCATGGACATGGACAATAGACTAGTGGTTAGACTGAGTGGGAGTTAACAATTGTTACTGCTATAGCTACAAATAGTGAAAGTATTATTCCTTCTAGGCATATACCAAAAGGTAGGTGGTGTTGGGGGGAGGTAGATGGAATAAAAGGAGTCAATGTGTGGTGACCAGAAAGAAATCTTTCTTTCTGAACACAGAAAAAACACACAATGTAATATATATATGCCTAACTGTTAAATTGTACACCTGAAATTTACTGGATTTCATTAACCAATATCACTAAAAATAATAAATTTAAAAATAAATAAAACATAGATATCATACAAAGTATCTTTTCTGACCACAATGAGATAAACTTAGAAATCGATAACAAGAAAAATGGACAAAATCACAGAAATCAAGCAACACACTTTTAAATAACCAACAGAAATCAAAAGGGAAATTAGAAAATACCTAGAAACTAATGAAAACAAAAACACAACATATCAAAACTTATGGGATGCAGCAAAAGTAGTGCTAAGGGAGAAATTTATAGCTAAAAACACATTTTAAAAAGAAATGATACCAAAACCCAAGACACTACAAAAAAAATTACAGATTCATATCCCTGATGAACAAGATACAAATATTCTCAACAAAATATTAGCAAACCAAATTCGACAACACATTTAAAGGATTATACGCCACAATCAAGTGGGATTTATTCCAGGGATTAAAAAGATGATCAATAACTGCAAATCAATCAATTTAATACACCACATTACCAAAACAAATCACCTGATCATTTCAATAAAAGCAGAAAAGGCATCTGACAAAATACAACATCCATTTTTATGTTTTCTCAACAAAGTGACGACAGAGGGAACATATTTCAACATAGTAAAGGCCACAAATGACAAACCCACAGCTGACATCATACTCAAGAGTGAAAAGCTACAAGCTCAGGAACATACAAGGATTCCCACTCTTAGCACTTTTATTCAACACAGTATTAGAAGTCCTTATCAGAGTAACCAGAAAAAAAAAAAAGGCATCCAAAACTTTCACTATTTACAGATGCCATGATATTGTATATAAAAATCCTAAAGATTCTAACAAAAAACTATTAGAATAAATAAATTCAGTAGTTACAAGAAAACATACAGAAACCAGTGGTATATCTATATGCTAACAACAAATTATCAGAAAGATATTAAGAAAGCAACCCCATTTACAACTGTATCAGAAAAAATACTTAGGAGTACATATAACCAAAGATGCAAAAGACCTGCTGTGCTCTGAAAACTATAAGACACTGATAAAAGAAACTGAAGACAACACAAATAAATGGAAGAATATACCTTTCATGCTCAATGACTGGAAGAATGTTTATAAAATGTCCACACTACCCAAAGCAATCTACAGATTTAATGCAATCCCTACCAAAATACCAAGGGCATTTTTCACAGAACTAAAATAAATAATCCTAAAATTTACATTGAACCACAAAATACCTTGAATTAACCAAAGCAATCTTGAGAAAGAACAACAAAGCTGTGGGTTTATCACAATTCCTGATTTCAAAGTATACTACAAAATTATATAATCAAAACTGTATGGTACCAGCACAAAAACACACAGTTCAATGGAATGGCATAGAAAGCCGAGAAATTAACCCACACTCATATGGTTAATTAATCTATGACAAATGAGGCAGGAATATACAACGGGGAAAAGATAGTCTCTTCACTAAATGATGTTGGGAAAACTGGACAGATACTTGCAAAAAAAAAAAGAAAGAAAGAAACTAGACCACTTTTCATAACACAAACAAAAATAAACTCAAAATGGATTAAAGATTAAATGTAAGACCTAAAACCACAAAACAACTAGAAAAAAACACAGGCACTAAATTCTTTGACATCAATCTTAGCAATATTTTTTGGGAACTGTCTCTTCAGGTCAGGGCAACAAAAGCAAAAATAAACCAATGAAACTACATCCAACTTAAACACTTTTTACATTCCAAGGAAACCATTAATGAAATGAAAAGACAGCCTACTGAATAGGAAAAGATACTTAACAGTGATATACCTGACAAGAGGTCAATATACAAAATATATAAAGAACTCATACAACTGAACATCAAAAAACACAAACATTCTGATTTAAAAATGTACAGAGGAGCTGAACAGGCATTTCTCCAAAGAAGATATACCAATGGCCAAAAGACATAAAAATACACTCATCAATAAGCAGCAGGAAAACGTAAATCAAAACCACAATGAGATACCATTTCAAACCTGTTAGAATGGCTATTATCAAAAAATAAAAAAATAACAAGTGTTGATGAGGACATGGAAAAAGAAAACCCTCCTACACTGTTGGTGAGAGTGTAAACTGATGCAGTCACTATGAAAAACAATATGGAGGTTCCTCAAAAATTTTAAAATAAAACTACTATATACCATACAACTGAGCAATTCCACTTCTGGGCATCTAGCCAAAGAAAATGAAAACACTAATTGGAAAAGATACATACACTCCTGAGTTCACTGCAGCATTACGTACAATAGCTAAGATATGGAAGCAGCCTATGTGTCCACCAGTAGATGAATTTTAAAAAGTAGTGTGTATATATACAATGGAATATTACTCATCCATAAAAAATAATGAAATCTTGCCTATTGTGACAACATGGATGGACCTAGAGAGTATAATGCTAAGTTAAATAATACATAGAAAGACAAGTATGATTTCACTTATATGTGAAATCTAAAAACAAAACAAAACAAAACAGAAACGCAGAGAGAACAAACCGATGGCTACCAGAGGAGGCAGGTAGGGGATGGATGAAAAAGGTAAAGGGGAATAAGAAGTACAAACTTCCAGTTATGAAATAAGAAAGTCATGGGGATGTAATATACAGCATAGGGAAAATTGTCAGTAATAGAGTAACTTTGTACAGTGATGGATGGTTACTATACTTAGCATGATGATCATATCATAAAGTAGATAAATGTCAAATCACTATGTTGTACACCTGAAATTAATATTGTATGTCAACTATGTTTCTAAAAAATAACTTTAAAAAAATGTCTCAAAATAACTAACTTTAAAACTTAAGGAACTAGAAGAACAAACTAAACCCAAAGCTAGCCAAAGGAAGGAAATAATAAAGATTAGAGCAGAGATAAATGAAACAGAATGGAAATATAGAGAAAAATCAATGAAACCAAAAGTTGGTTCTTTGAGAAGATCAACAAAATTGACTAACCTTTAAGTAGATGGACTAAAAAAAAAGAGAAGGCTCAAACTACAACAATCAGAAATAAAAGTGGAGATATTGCTACTAATTCAACAAATAAAAAGGTCTGCAAGATTACTATGAATAACTATGAAAGCAAACTGGATAACCTATATGAAATGGACAAATTCCTAGAAACACAAAACATACCAAAACTAAATTATAAAGAAATAGAAAATCTGAATAGACCTGTAACTAGTCAGAAGATGGAATCAGCAATCAAAAATCTCCAAAAAAATCTTCACTGGTTAATCCTATGAAACATTTAAAGAATACCAATCCTTTTCAAGCTTTCCCAAAAAACATGAAGGGAAAACTTCACAATTTGTTAAGGCCAGCAACATCCTGATACCAAAGCCAGGCAAGAAAACTAAAGACCAATATCTGTTATGACCAATGATGCAAAAATCCTTAAGAAAATACTAGCAAATTGAATTCAACAGCATATTAAAAAGATTATACACCATGAACAAGCGAAATTTATTCCTGCAATATAAGGATGGTTTAACATGTAAAAACTCGACCCATGTAATATGCCACATAAACAGAAGAAAACAGTCATCTCAATATATGTAAAAAATACTGACAAATTTCAACACACTTGAATAATAAAAACAATCAATAAATTAGAAATATAAGAAAACTACCTAAACCATAATAAAAGCCATTATGAAGAACCCACAGGGGGGAACATCATACTCAGTGATGAAAGACTGAAAGCTTTCTCTAAGATCAGGAACAAGGTAAGTGTGCCCATTTTCATTACTTCAATTCAACATAGTACTGGAAGTTTTCATCAGAGCAATTAGGCAAGAAAAAAAAAAGGCATCCGAATCTGAAAGAAGTAAAATTATCTGTTTATAGATGATATGACCTGATATGTAGTAAATGCGAAAAGATTCCACACCAAAAAAGTTAGAATAAGTTAATTCAGCAAACTAGTAGGATACAAAATCAATACAAAATTCAGTTACATTTCTACAGACAAACAATAAAAAATCTGAAAAGGAATTTATAAATACAATTCCATTTACAATAGCATCAAGTCTACAGCCATGCCACCCTGAAGAGCCCAATCCCGTCTGATCTCGGAAGATAAACAGGGTCAGGCCTGGTTAGTACTTAGAGAGGAGACCACCTAGGAAGACCAAGTGCTATAGGCATGAAAAATAAAAATAATAAAAATAAAGAATTGTAAACTGACAAGGTCCTTGCAATCTGTGAGGTCAACCAAAGGATTACTTCGCCTAAAAAAATTAATTAATTTAATTTAAAAAAATACAATAGCATCAAAGAGGATAAAATACTTAGGAATTAACTTAACCAAGGAGATGAAACACTTGCACAATGCAAACTGCAAAACACTGCTGAAAGAAATTAAATAATACGAATGGAAAGTCATGCCATGTTATAGATTTGAAGACTTAATATTGTTAAAACATGAATACTGTAGCAATCTACAGATTCAATATAATCCATATCAAAATCCCAATGACATTTTTTACAAAAATAGAAAAACACATCCTAAAATTCATATGGATTTCCAAGGAACCCCAAATAACCAAGACAATCTTGAAAATGAAAAACAAAACTGGAGGGCTCACACTTACTGATTTCAAAACTTACTACACATCTACAGTAATCAAACAGTATGGTATTGGCATAAAGGCAGACATACAGATGAACAACAGAGAGACCCCAGAAATAAATCCTCACCTATATGGTCAAATGACTTTGACAAGGGTGCCAAGACCATTCAGTAGGGAAAGGACAGTCTTCTCAACAAATGGTGTTAGGAAAATTGGACATCCACATGCAATTCAATGAAACTGGACCCTTACCTAATGTCATATGCAAAAATTCAAGTCTCCTTTGAACTGTAGGCAAATCACTCAACTCAAGAATAAAATTAAGCTTATCTGGTTTGATTTCTGAGAATTGCAGGGAACATTTTAAAATAAACTTTCTATCTGACACTGGGAAAAAAAAGTAAGATTGATTCTATTATTCATAAATAAGACTTTGAAAAATATTTGAAATATAACTTTAGACCTCAATCTATATTTTAAAAAATTCTAAAATCTATTTCAAAAGCAGGTAACATGAAAGACAAAATTACAGTATGAGCTCTAACTCTGTAACTCTGTATCTTTATCAGAAGCTAACACTGACTCAAAGAAGCCACATTTTTTTCCTTAACAGTCTCAACACAGAAAATGCTCAACCAACGTTGCTGACCAAATGACTATCACAAGAGTTGCAAAACACAAAAATCCTGCTGTCACCTACAGCCATTGACTCTGAGCCAGTAACCAAACTATAAAATTAAAGTCATAATTATTGTGTAACTAAAAAACGGGAAACTCCAAACCTAGGGTGAATAACCAGTTCTGGTATATTCTTACCTTCCAATTCCGAATTCGTTTGAACCTGTTGGGGGTTTTCTCCAGAATCTGTAGAAACTCATGTGTCAGTTCTATAAATAAAACAGAATATATAAGAAAAACTCAGACAAAAATAATTAAACAAGAATAACCTCGACTATTTTCATCTGAATCAAGTCACCTCTGGCCAGATAAGTGACAGATCAAGATCAAGTGCTTTCCAAGGACCCTTACTCTAAAACTTACCATCTAAAAGTTCCAGGGTCACAGTGGCGTCAACATACTCCCACCAATGCTTCCCATCAGTTGAGACTGGGATCTCCCAGTTGGACCACTTGCAAGCCAGATGAATGCAGACACAGGCCACCACAGGAGGTGTGTACTGCAGGCTAAATGTGGTCAAATGCAGGCTGACATCAGAGGGAAGGAAACAAGAGAGAGTCATGAGCTCTCAATTCTGAACCCAAAGTTAAAACTCTCCATTATTTAAAAAAAAAAAAAATTTTTTTTAAAACACTGCAGAGCAAGAAGGGCAAGAAACATCCAGTGCTCTGATCCAGCACTTAACATAATTTTCTAGTAACCCACCTGCTCAGGCAACAATGTTTATAAATTTTCAATGATACATCATTCAATCCACAAAACTGATGAAGGGACAAAAAAATTAAAATGAACAAAAATTAAACTGGGTACTCGGTTTTTTTTAAATAAAGATCAATTTTTCTGAGTATAAACTCAGAACTAAAGAAAATTATAAGATATTTGATATGTATAATCCCTAAATCATATAGTTAAGAATATACCCTAAAAAAATCTTGTCTCTTGGCAATCACAGGTCTGGTCTATTTAAAATAATGAATAGACAATCACTCTCTTAGGTGTGAATATGTTTGATTGATGGTTTATTATTTAAATTTCTCCTATCAGACTATAAAAATGAACTTCTTAGCCCTGAAAGTCATTAGGAATATCTTTAGTTTCTATGAACAACCAAAAGACTGGAGATGAGAATGAGCAAATTACATGGTAATACAAGTTATGTATTAAGTTTTTCTTTAAAAAGAAAAGATGAAAGAAAAAGCATTACAACTCTTTAGACATATACATGCCCATATATTTGGGAGTGGGGGAAGGAAAGCAAGTCTTTTAAAATATCCTAATTATTGTAGACCTCTCCAATCAGACTGTTTCAGTCACTGTCAGTGAATTAATTTCAAGTTTACCATCTTTCAGAACTATTCTCTTGGATGTTTCAAATCTAAGAAACACATGCAGAATTAAGTAGGCTATCAATCAGTAGTAAATAAATAAATCACTTTAGTAAATTCAAAAAGCACTATGAAAATTTACATGAAAAACGTGCATAAAAATCAACATTTACCAGAAAATTGTCTATAATACATTATTAAAAATCCATGACTAAGTCTGAGTTCTAGTTTGCTAACTGCCAGACCTGACATTTTTCTCTATGTCTCTCAAAAAGTGACAATCTCAACCCAAGTAAAGTCCTATCCCCAAAACAGAAAGGAAAAATAATAAAATATAAACCTGTTGGTTGCCATGAAGTAAGAAGTCTGTGCTAAGTCCTTGCTTGCTAAAAAAAAACAAAACAAACAAAAAAAAAAAACGGGTGGAGGGAAAAAGTTATTAGTTTCATGTATTCTCAACATTTAGTAAGCATTTAATATTCGCAAAGTAGAGAATATAGTGGTGAATGAGGAACACATGATCCCTGACCACCTGAAGTTTACATCCTACCTAAGACAGGTTAACAATTTTTAATTATATTATTAATAATTTTGCTGCTTTCAGACCTAGGGACTTGAGCTTTATTCTCTACATCAAGTATCTGACACTCATTTAAAATTCAGTTCCTTGGACATCGTTCCATAGTGTAGCGGTTAGCACATCTGCTTTACACAAAGTCCTGGGTTCCAACCCCAGGGGAGCCACAGTCTATTGTCTACAACCATAGCACCCTAAACAAACCTGATGTCTGATCTAGGAAGCTAAGAAGGGTCAACCCTGGTTAGTACTTGCATAGGAGACCACCTAGGAAGACCAAGTGCTGTCTTAATTTTTTTTTTTTTTAAAGTCCCTGGACTATGACTCAGCATGTTTCAAGAAGAATGTAAGCATTTTTAACAAATAACTCAGAGATTCTGATATAAGGGTTCACTGAGAAATACTAAACTGGTGGATGAACTAATCCGGAGGCCATTAGAATTCAGAAAACTTTGATGTGTTTGTAAAAAGGGATTTGTGCTTTAAAAAAGTTTTAAATTGAGAACCTGTGATTTAATCCTGAAATCATCAAATAACAGATTTAATATAATTCAAAAAAAGTTCGTTTTCCAAAAACAAACGAACTAAAAAAGCTGCTGTGGATGACAAAGCAAATCTTAATCTTCCTTAAATATTAATGTATATCCATCTGTTTAACCCTATCCTTGCTCAATATAAACTTTTTCTTAATTTTTTTCAATTAGCTGACATTCAATATTATTTTATATGTGTTTTAGATATATAGCACAGTGGTTAGACATTTATATAATTTATGAAGTGATCCCTCCAACTGGTCTAGTACCCACCTGGCACTTTACATAATTATTACAATATTATTAACTATATTCCCTATGCTATACTTCACATACTTCACAACCCTGTTACTATTTTGTAACTACCAATCTGTAACCTTTTAATGTTTTCAAAGTATGAAGAACTCAGGAAAAAGTTGGAATTTTCAGATAAAACACAGAAGCAAAATATAAAACAAGGCAAATTATCAGTCTGATCTACAAAAGGCAATGAAATGCACAATGGTGAATAGATATTCTTGATACTATTATACTAAATGAGGAACTAGGTTTCATGCAATTAGAGCTACTAAATTTAAAATTAAAAAAAAAAGTTCTGCCAAAGGATTGTCAATCATGGAAATAAGTTCAAATAAATTCTAGATGATCCCCTGAGTGGCCTTTCAGAACATTTAGGACAGTCAATCCTAGAATCAGATTAAGTTCACCCACTCCCAAAACATCCTTAAAATTTGCTGTTAGTTACTTATGATTTGGTGACTTTTCAAAATCTGCCCCCGGCTTTGACAAACATCCTCAAGAGGCAAACTCTCTTTATGTGGAAATCACATAGAAACATTATTTATAAGAACTCTACAAAAAACCCCAAAGTCAGAATCACTCATTTTGATTTAAGCCAGGTAGCCCTTTCAATTTAACATTTGGTCAAAGGAGTTGTGTTATGTATTTGTCCACATAGCCTCTAAATGGTAAAACAATTTACAAGCACCATCTCAAGTTGGGATTCCTTACCTCGAACAAGTTGAGTGCACTTTACCACATGTGTATGTGGGTGATCGATTGTTAGTTCAAAGCCTAAAAAAAAGTAACTGGTTAAAAAGCTAAAGTACTTGAGACATTTTATACATCTTTTATCTGAGTCATCATTAAAGGCCTCCCTCATTTTCCTGTCCCAAAACTGTTTTTCAGAGGCTGAGTCACACGTGCTCTTTTCCTAGACACATTATCTCCAAAACTACTTATATTTTGATAGAAGATATCACTAAGATAACAAAGCTAATGCAGTCTCAAAACCTGTGAGAAACCAATATCCTCTAAACAATACACTATAATATACGGTTAGAAGGAGCAGTTATTCACATGACTGTCTTCTCTGTTTTGTTCCTTTCCATCATTTTAATTACAATAGGTACTGATCATTTTATCCAACCCCAAAAGGTCTTTATACCAAAATTACTGAAGAAAGATCACTGAAGGAAATCTATAACATTTTTTGTTTTTCTTTTTGCCTATGTAAAATTTTCTAGGTAAATTCTATTGAGAAATTTATATAATATAAATTATTCTATGAGGATTACTGATTCTTACAAATTAGGTTTCACTGCTTTCCACATTAAAATACTAAGAAAAATCTGTTCCAACAGAAAAATACCAGTCTCCTAAAATATGGTTACACTGAAGATAATTTAAAGTAAAAAGTTAATTAGCAGACATTAACCTCAAAGATAAACTCCAAAGAACTCAGTGTGTGTGTGCTGTACCAGTAACCTTGCAAAACAGCTCATGAAATCCTCCCCATCTAAAGAGAAAAAATGATAACCCAAAATAACAAGGAAAAAAATCTTTACTTCTCATATTTACTAAGCTTTTAAAGGCAGTCTCTTTGATGAAAATAACGGATAATAACAGTACATCATCAGGGTTACCCATGAACAGCTATATAGAAGGTCCTCAAATAACTTCATTTCGTTCAATGTCATTCTGTTATAATGTTAACAAGACAAAAAAATTTTGATTCCCAGCTGGAGCCACTGTCTGTGTGGAAGGAGTCTGCACATTCTCCCCCATGCTATATGGGTTTTCTCCAGGTACTCCAGTTTCCTCCCACATCCCAAAGATGTGCACATTAGGTGAATTGCTGTTTCTAAATGTCCCAGAGTGTGTGAGGGTGTATGAGTATACCCTACATTAGAAGTGTGTGTTGTCAGGGTGGATTCCCACCTTGAGCCCTGAGCTGTTGGAATAGGTTTCTAGCTACCCTCAACTGAGCTGAAATACACTAGTTGGAAAATCATTAACTCATTATCTTTCTTGTTCTTATTCTTTCTCAAATGTTATGTAGAGCTCACATTTCAGTGTTTTATATTAGAAGTATTTTGGGCATTTACAAGTTTGGTGCAGAAACTTAACTTGTTTATGTCAATTAGCCTATGGTAAAATTAGTTTTGTTATACTGTTTCACTTAAAAACCACAGCTTCCAAGAACATATCAATGACGTTAAGTGAGGACTTACTATAGCTTGAATTCCTCCACCTCCCTTCTGCTGTTCTGAATGCAATTTAAGAACGTTGTTATCTAAACATAATGACAGACTATAAAAATCCATGAAAGGAAAAAAGTTCTTTAAATTATTTCTGCCAGGGGGTGGCTCCATAATGTAATGGTTAACACATCTGCTTTACATGTAGAAGGTACTGGGTTTGCACCCCAGGTGGAGCCATGGACCATACCCAGGTGCACCAGGCCCCCCTGGGGCACCAGGTCCCCAGAGTGCACTGGGGTCGCTAGGCATTTGGAGCACACCCCAAGAGTGTGGGAGGAGACACTCTGCTTTCAGAGATCCAGTTCTTAAGGGGAAACGGCAACATCCATAGTCAGAGGTAAACGGGGGTAGGTAATTAAAGAGGGGAAAACAAACTTTTAAAAATTGTTTCTGCCATTAGTTATTAGAAAGTTAAAAACTGTCAAACCTTAAAAAGCAAATCATGAATCCTAGACAGAAAGAAACACTGCTAACTGCTATTTCAAAAATCAGCTGTGCCTTCATTCCTTCTTTGGTACAGGCCAGGGTAAAACTGAACTTACAATCTCTATCACTTGCAAAACCTTTTCCAAGACCTTTTCTTCCTGTTTCCTATTTTGCAAATTTTAAAATATTACATACATATTTAATGTTTTAAAGGAAAATAAACTTACCTAAAGTCTGCAGAATTATGCTTTCTAATATCACCAGATCTTGTACTTGTTGCAGGTAAGCCTTCAAATGAGAAGACACATTAGGCACAATATACAAAGTGTACACAATTCTAACTACCCCTCTCAGAAAAAACAAAGCCAAAAAAGGCGGGGGAAGAGTTATGAGGTAGAGTAGGGACTGAAATTAATCTTTATCCCTCTTTACTATAGATTCTGCTTTTAAAGGGGGAAAAAAAATGGTATATTGAGAGAACACTTTATTCATAAACGGCTACAGAAAAAGCACAAGAGATTTTGTTCATTTTCAGACTGACATTTTAAATTTCAAAAGTCATCTGATGTAGATACATGAAAGATAAAATACAGCTTTTTCAACATCATCAAAATACATTTGCATGGCCTTCCTAAAGGTAATGTAGGCAATCTCAAACATTTGACTCCTGTTAAACCTTCTCTTTTGGGGTAATAGTAGAGTTCTAAAAATTCAAAGAAGAGTTCAAAGGAAAAAGGGAACATATTTGTACTGGCTAATACTGTAGCCACATGACTACTGAGCATCTGAAATGTAGCTGATCAAAACTGAAATGCACTACAAGCACAGTATACACACACTGGATTTTGAAGTCTAATATAAAAATAATGTAAACTACCTCATTAATAACATCTTTATATTGATTATATGCTGAAATGATATTTGACTAAAAAATATATAAAACAGGTTAAAATTATTTTTTTAATAAACATTTTAAATGAATTTTAACAAGAAGGTAAAATTTTTAATTACACGTGACTCTCATTTCCATTATATACACTGGTCTAGAACTCTCAGTGATTTAGGCTTGACCAGGAGTTAAGAGACTTATGCTTTAGTGAACTTTCCACTTAACTTTATGATCTTTAATAAGTCATATAAGGACTTCAACTATGCTAATTCTGTTCCATATACTGAAGGAAATATTTTCCCCTAATTGCTTCATAAGGAAGAGAGACTCAGGCAAGAAATTACGTAAATATAATTTAGGGAAAAAACAGTGGGGATTATTTTTTGTTTATTTTGTTAAAACTGTTTTATTTGGTCAATTCTATAGACCAATGGTAGTTAGTCTTAGTCTAACTAGTTAGTAGTTAGTCTCAAATCTTAATAAAAGTCCAGAGCAATAACTCTTTCAATAAGAGGTAATGGGATAGCCCAAAAAGAAAATGAAGTCAGTCAAGACACTGCTATGCAAAACACTTAATTAACATAATTAGGGGCTATTATCAACACACAAATAATCCCCCAAAAAACCACTTTCTCCAATATGATCAGTAGAACACACAATTCCATTTACCTATTTGATAAAGGATAACTAATACACCCACTGTAAAAGATTTAAACAATCTTGTAACAGAAATCCATAATTTTTCTCCAAGCACTTAAAGATGTCAAACCTCTCTATTTCTCAAGACTCACCACTCTTCCACCACTGACTTTTAAAGCCAGAAGTTTCCTTTCTCTAAGAAGGTCAAGGAAGGGTGGAAGGGTGAAAAAAAGCTATATGTATATGCACAGCATAAGAGGTCTGGAAGAATACAGTATACTGGAACTGTAATCGGCAGTAACCTCTTAGGAAGAGGAGGGGAGATGCTTTAATTTTTACTATAAAAGATTCTTAAGTGTTTGGTTTCTTTCATAATTAGCATATATAACTTTTATGATTTCTTAGAAAATTCTCTTAGAAACAGAGAACGGGTAAAATGTATATACATGTATATAATGAAATATTATCTCGCTATTTAAAGTAGAAAATTTATAAAATGGAAAAATATTTGGGATATAACATAAATGAAAATAACATTAAATGTATACATATATAGCTATTCATAAAAAAGAAGCTGGAACTAATAATGGTTCACTTACATATCTGCGGTCCAAATTATATCTTTTAATGCATTTTCCAATTTTACTATAATAAACACAATTCACTTTTGCCATAAAATTTCTTTGATGTTTTATTAAGGGAAAATAAACAGTAAAAAGGTTCCTTTAACAGTTCCCATTTGGACTTCAATAAATCGAAGTTACAAAACTAAGCTATGATCAAAATAAATTAAGAAAAACAGATGCATAATTAATCCCCTACCTCACTCCTCGTATCAGGAAGTGATTCCTGTGGATGGAGACAAGCATGTGCTACCTTGATGACGTGTTCCAATTTTTTTGGCTGCTCCTCTACTTTAGCTGCTAGAAATAAGGCCGCTGGAGCCACAGACTAGATGGAGAAAAATAAATTATATTTATTTATTATTTTTATTTCCAGATCAAAGTAGATCTAAAAAAGAACTAAGTCTTAAACCAAGTTCTTTGCTTACCTCAACTTCATCACTTCGTTTATGCTTTTTCCTCTACTTAAAATGTCCTCACCTCACCTGTCCATTACTCCACATCCACTTCTGAAAACTAATCCTTCAACAAACTCTCTCTCATTAAAAGCTACCTATTCAAGAAGCCACTTAGATGTAAATAGACAGCTTTCTATTGAAAATGAGATTATTAAGTTTGTATCAAAATACTCTACATACTTTTTTTTAAAAGAAGTAAACTGAAATGTCCAGAAAAGGCAAATCCACAGAGACAAAAGAAAGCATAGTAGTCGTTACCAGGGGCTGAGAGGCGAGGGGAATGAGAAAGACTGCTAAAGTGTGAGGAGCTTCCTTTTGGGGTGATGTAATGTTATAGAATTAGATCATGAGAGTGGTGGCACAACTCCATGAATATACTAAAAAACAGCAAATTGTACACTTTAAAAGAATTTTATTGTATGAGAATTATCTCAAGCACACATACAGGGTAAAATCTTTAGAAAAGGGATTCAAAGTATATTCAAGAGGTTATACCTGGAAGTCACTTAGAGGGAAAAAAAATCAAGCTAACATACAAGTAGACATCAAACTCAGACTCTAAACTATATAAAAGATCAGGGCAATATGACATAAATGTAGCCTGGTGATCTGGGGAACTTCATCAAATAGAACTTTTCCTGAATCCTAAATATACTTAAATGAATCTAAGATGGCAATGGCCAAGAGCTAGAATTCACCAGAAGTCAAAATGCAATATACAATCTTATAGAACTTAAATATCTATTTCAGTTTACTGAATAGAACTGACATGTATCCTAGTACAGAAGTCCTCCGTTATTCTCTAGAGATCCTTTCCAAGACCCTTGGTGGATGCCTGGACTTCAAATAGTACTAAACTCTATACAGACTATGATTTTTCCCACACATACATACATACTTATGATTAAGTTTGATTTATAAATTAGGCATAGTAATAGATTAGTAATGAATAATAAATTAGAACAATTATAATAATACGCCATATAAAAGTTATATGAACATGGCATCCCTTTCTGAACTAATAACTGAGATGGCTACTAAGTAATCACCGGCGGGTAGCATATATAGCGTGGAGTCACTAGACAAAGGGATGATTCACATTCCGAGCAGGACTGAGCGAGACTGCAAAAGATTTCATCATGTTACTCAGGATAGCAAAACTTATAAATTGCTTTTTTTTCTAAAATTTTCTATTTAATATTTTGGACCACAGTTAACCATAGGCAGCTGAAGCCAGTGAAAGGAAGAACTACTGTACTTATTTGTATTCCTGATATTTTCTGTTACACTTTACTAGAAGAGATTTTTCTCCACAATTCAATTTATAGTGACAATTCTCTTTCCTCATATTTGTTGCAGATGTATATGCAGCTTGCTCCACATACATTCCTAAAGTTTAGGGTAAGAAAAAAGAACGAGAAGAAAATGGGCATAAACAAATGTGTGGGGTATCAGGGCATGAAGCACATTTTAAACACTAAATTGAGTAGTAAAGTGATACGGATAATGGGGTGTGGGACACAAAAGATTTTTAATGAGGGTGACACTAAAGATTTTAGAAAAATA
This sequence comes from Cynopterus sphinx, assembly GCA_030015415.1. Classification (NCBI taxonomy): domain Eukaryota; kingdom Metazoa; phylum Chordata; class Mammalia; order Chiroptera; family Pteropodidae; genus Cynopterus; species Cynopterus sphinx. Next base: position 130,339,905 of record CM057380.1, on the reverse strand, counting down.
GGTAGAGTTTAAGAAACATTTAGAAAGATCAATCCAGTAGTAGGTGGGACTAAAAGTAGAAAAGAATAGGATAACTAGAAGTTAATTTTTATAAAAGAAAATCATTGAATAATCCAAACATTGGAAATAAAGTTTAGAGTAGGCACTAGCAAGACATAAAGAAAAAAGGAAGCATAGGTATCACTTGAAAAACTAATAGAGCACCATCAAATATGTTAGTTATTTGCTTGAGGAGAAAAAATTCTAATGGGATATACTCCAAAATGCTAACAGGATTATCTCTAAACAGTGAATTATAGGGAAATCATTATTTTCTCCTGTATTGTCTTCTTTTAATTTTATGACCATGTTTAAAGGGAGAGAAAAACAGTTAACAGTATAAAAATTAATAGAACGTTATAACTGACTGGACAAAGGAGAAAAGGAAATGGACAACTCAAAGGACAACATCGAGATTTTAAGCCTCTAAATCTGCCTTCCAGGGGCTTATATTTGAAAGGAACTAACTAAAATATGGTATACAAACAATGGCTAACAGGGCAAGATAATATTTCAGTAAGTGAAAGACTGCAAAAGATCTCAATCTTTTGTGCAAATCAACCATACAAATACTCATTGTTCGTCATGGAATCGCTTACCACGCCATCTTATTTTTTAAAGCATTTCTCATCAAGGTAGCTTCTCAGAGAAATTCTTATACCAGATACTATAAGATTTTCTTCATTTTAAAAGAACAATAATGATGCCAGCTAGTACCTGTTTGCTGTGTGCAGGCACTTTGTAAATTCACTTAAATCCTATTAACTACTCTATGAGGTAGGCACTATTATTGATTCCAAAGATATGAGAAAACTGAAGCCTATGGTAACTTGCCCAAAGCCATGCAGCTAGTAAGCACCAAGGATCCAAATATAGACATGTCTGACTTCAGAGCCCATCTTCTTAACCACTAAGCTTGACCTCTTCATAGTCAATAAGAGTAAAATACACCCAAATTTATTAGCTATTAAAATACAACAACTGTATTTAAAAATACATAAAATGCCATAAGCACACACACACCAAGTTGCTCACTAGTACTTTTATATTCCTCCAACAGAAAACATTTAAAACTGTATATATAGAAAATCAGGTAATGAGACTGAATTTCTTCTCAAAAAGAGAATAAATGCAATGCCAGAATTCAAGTGAAAAAAAATTAAAGCAGTGATTTAATCATGTCCACCAAAGAAGTGAAATTTACTTTAATCAAAAAGCAAGTTCTCTACCTTCCAGGGTGTTGGAAACATACTCTATCTTGATCTGAGTGGTGGTTACATATATATAATAATGCAAAAAGTAATCAAGTTGTACACTTCATATTTCTGTGCTTCACTATGTTTATACCTCGATAAAAAACTAAAAAGAAAAAAAAAAGCAAGAGCACTGGGCTCCAAAACACTATTAATAAAGAGAACCAACAAAACGAGAAAAGTATTCACAACATGACATGCATATATATAGTGTTCCTATAAGTAAGAAAATCAGAAAATAGGGGCAAAGTGAATCAACAGTCAATTTTTAAGTCAATTCCTGCATTTTATGAGAAGAACAATGATTAATAGGCATAAGCAGCTCAATTTCATTAACTGAAGAAATGTCAATTAATAATTTAGTACTCCCTATATTTGGTCACCACTGTATCCCTAGTGCTTCACAAGTAGTTACAACTTAATATTTACTGAAGTAACAAATATTTGTTGTTAGAGGATGGAGAGAAAAAGATCCCTCTCCTACAATGCTAGAAACAATGTATATTGATGCTATCTTTCAACAGGGCAAATTAATACAACAAAAAAATTTTTAAATTGATACCTTTGAACACAGCAATTCCACCTATAGGAATTTATACTAAAATAATCATAAGTGCACTATGTGTGTACCAGACTATCTTATGTAACATTATTTATAATATTACAAACTAGAAACAGCCCAAACATCACCAAAAGGGAGCTGGTCAAATAAGGTAACACAAAGAAATACTATGTGGTCATTTAAAATAATAAGAAACCAAAATGAAAAAACATCCAATATATACTGTTAAGTATCAAGTTGTATAAGAGTAGTACAGTAAGAATTGATATACATAGAAATGCATAAATGCTAGTATATACACAGAAAAATGTTTGGGATAGTACATGCCAAACGATTATTAATGGTTATCTGGAGAGGGGGATTACGTTAGCTACATTATATATTTCTGTATTGTTTTAATTTTTACCATGAGCATTTGTCACCTTTGTAATTAAAAAATAGAGAAAGAGAAAATGTATAGGAGCTTGACAGGACATACAACTTATCAATTCCACAACAATGTATTAAGTCTTCTCAAATCTGAATCTGGATTTATCATAACTAAACTCTTAAATCGACTCCCTAGAGGATCAACCCAAAATTAAAAGTCATCAGATTTAAAAAAAATCACAACATCCCAAAGAATCTCTCTGTATTGGATAATTAGCAGACCATGCATTCATTCAACAAATGTACTGAGATGTTTTGGAGGATACACAGAAAAGTGAGTCTCTGTCCTTGCTAAGCTTAATACATGGGGAATAAGGAAAGATATAATTTAAAAGATAAAAGCAGGGGAAGTATACATTAATATACATATACATGCATACAATGTGAACAAATTGAGATGTATTTCATCCTGGATTTCAAATCTTTACCATAAAAAAAGGGAAGACATGGAGAAACTTTCAGAATTGACAAAACAGCTATGGACTTTCAAGTTTTATTCTTTATCCACTAGCTCATATTCTAGAATCATCAGATAGCCTCATTAAATGCTTCTCTCTCCCCTAATAGGGGTGTGCACCTTGCAACCAGAGGTAGAGCATGGCTAAAGTAACGGGAGCTAAGGGTAGGAGAAAGCCAAGCTAACTGGATAATTAGCAAAAATTGGGAATACTTAATCCACAAATTCAAAGGGTTTCCTGTGCAATTACTCCTAATACTGAGCCCTCCAATATCTTTCATTACAAGAGCAATATCTAGCTTCACAGATTCTCTTCCTATGGGTGATGATTGATTGATAGACAGACAGACAGACAGATGATATAGATAAAGAGCTTAAAATCCATCATGCTAAGACTGAAACACTCCTTCAAAACATAACCTTAAAAAAATAGGAATATTTAACTCACAAAGCCATATGAAGTGTTCATCAAGTTTAGCTATTATCTTGTGAGTTTATTAAAAACAGTCTTACCTGCAATTGCGATATCACTATGCACTCGCTTCCAAGTCATTTATAATAATGTTAAATAGTACCATTTCAGGTAGCAAAACTGAAAATAGTGCTATTAACAATTCTGTCCAGAAAAAAAAAATCCCTTTATTACTAATTTTTTCTTTTTCCTGTCTTAAAAGTCAACCCCAGTCATCCTATAATCTAACCTTCCCACTCCAACCTGTCATCGATTGGAATTTTATCACTAGATAAATCTAAATAACTTCCATTTATTTATTTTCCTATGACCATATTACTTACCACTTGAAAAATTACTTAAATTATGCAGTTTCCCCTTTAATGTTACTCTCCCAACCCAAAATGTTAAATTTAAATGTTTAATAATCTATTTATTTATTAAAGAATCCACCTACTCTAGGATGCACTAAATTTACCAAACAACTAGGCACTTCACAGAAAAACTGGAAGGCTGGATTCAAAAGAGCAGTGTGACACATGAGCGACCAACCCTAAATTCAAAACTTCAAATCCCAGTTCAGCAATAAAGACCTACCACAAGAAATATGAAGTTGGAATCAATCACAAAAGAATTACACTATATAAAAAATTTATACTTACATTTTGATGGAACTGTGTAAAGGACTGAATCATGTAGAATCGATGCATGTATACTATAGCAGTGTTGATAGTCAATTGTGAGCTAAAATGTTCAAGTTAAGGCCCCAAAACAGGCAGGCAGTACAAGTCCCCAAAATACCACTTCTACATCCTCCCAAAACCATCATGCAGCTAAGCACAGAACATGCTCCTAAATGAAAAATCACACCTCTCCACCAAATTATTACCAATTGACACTTCGCATGCATTAAACGTAACAGGTTTTCAAACAAATATGCTGAATTAACAAACAAGCAAGCTTCTCAGCATGCATGTGGATCTATTTAAGACCTGTCACCTGCCTACTGAAAAACCTGCAATGGTGATCCATTAGCTCATGGTATCTCTTCCCGATTTACAATGCGCTCCATGACCAGGCTCCAAAATATGTCTCCACTTGTAAGTACCAGCAATTAACCTTTCAGTTCCACTTCTCTCTGGCAAGCAAACCTTCTCATATGGTGACCGCTAGGACCAGAATCACTGTGGAACAATCTGATATCCATTCGTCGAGAAGAAAAACTTTTAAATGCCTTACTGCTAAAGTCCTCAGATGACAAAGTGGACTACATACACAAAGATGAGACAGTCCCATGAAGACAACCTTTAATAACACACATATAAAAAGGAAAGGGCTACTGAAACAGAATTTCAAACAAAAGGTTTAATTAACTCAGTATTGACTGGATGCTTAGGAAACAAATTGGAATTGGCAATAAAGAAACCTCTTTTGAGGTGAGCATTTTAAGACACAAATGTTACAGACAGCAACATATTTAAATGGAAGCTGCACCCAAGGATAATTTTTCACTCCCAGAGTGAAAAGAACTTTTTCTGCTACAAATGAGTATATTTTCTAACAACAACAACAAAAAAAAAAACAAAAACGCTTGATCAGTTCTTTTCAACCCGGTAGGCACATGAGGCCCCATCCCTGGACAAAGCTGTTGTGGCAAGGATGGACCACGATAGCTAGCAACAGCATGTGCACCTTGGTGGCAGGAGTGGTGCCAGCCCAGAACATATTCACCTTGAAGACTGAGGCAGGGTGGAAGACCAAGATCATTAAGATGTCTATATCCAAGCCCTGCATTTCTGGTTACTGCTTACCACCTATGCTGCTGTTCTAGGACAAATTCAAGAACCAAATTCAAGAGCCTTAAGGAAGACTGGAAAACCAAGAAATTATTAAGATTCTGCTGTACATGTGAAAATGATACCAGAATTCCAGAAAAGTTCATTTCTCATGAAGAACCTTACAAGAGTAGAAGAAATTATCTGTGGTCTTATCAAAGAAGAAGCTGTCAAACTTCAGATAACAAGACTTTAATTTGACACAGAGGTTTTCCTACAAAGGGAAAAGATGTCCAACATGTCATAACATCACTGACAACAGTAAGCTGATTTCTGATGAACGTCAAAGTTACTAAAACTAAGGGAAAATTATGCTATTGAAACTAATCCTGTTCTTACCATATTATATGGTAAAATGACATACTAAATCACATGGTTTGCTTGTTGAACAGGTTTTACCAAAACCTAAAGAAATTAGGGCAGAATCTGATGCTATGCTCGATGATATAAAAATTTCTATAAGCTCCAACACAGTATCCCTGTGTTCAAGTTCTTATTTCTGGCTGGTTGTTGGTGATGTACTAGAGATTATCTGTCAAGCTGGTGTTTATTATCCAAATGTCAAAGTAGTGTTCAACTTCACAATTTTGATAATGGGATGCTCAACGATTGAAAAAAACTAATTCATGTATTTAACAAACATGATGGTGCCTTCAAGAAAACAGAATAGTTCAATCAACTAAGAAACATAATTCTGCTTGGGAGACCCTGAGACTTAAAAGTGGCAGATGGGCAGCCGATGTCAAATACATTCTAAACATCAGATACCTAAATGGCAGAAGAGCTTTTAGAAAAGTACATGGGCTCTTATGATAAAGTCCCAGCAAAATATGAATCATTGGAGGTGGCCAACTCTAGCTTACAGAAGATTCTGTAAATGAGCTTCAAGACCTCTCTCCTTATGAGGGGAATTGCTTTAAGAAATGCTCATCTGTTCACCTTGTTGAAAGACTTGTTTATAGTATATACTTGCTCCAGAAGTTTTTCCTCTACATTACTGAAGTATTACTGAAGTATTCCATGTTGAATGCATCAACTAGAAGCTTTTTCAACACACTCACATTTTTCAACATTAAAAAAAACTTAAAATCAAAATTTGTAATCTGGGTGAATTATGCTGATGGTATCACCATCAACTGAAATTGTATTGTGTTGGTTATTTTGTTTTGGGAAAAAATCAGTATCTACCAGAAAATACTGGCACGTGGTTTTTAAAAAAAACTGTTGGTATCCACACGTCATTAGTCATTATAAAATGTCCTACACTAAAGCACTAATAATAAACATAAAATGAAAAGCAAAAATAAAATGCTTGGGAGGATCACTAAGTTAATTATCTCACCTTTGAAATATGAGAAAAACAAAGGCATTAGCTCTAAATTTTTTAAGTATTTTGCAAGCTTTTTAAACCATTAGATCCGTAGGTCTACAGCCCTAAAATCTAGACTTATATTCATTCCTCCCTCTTGTGAAATTTTATATTAACAGCAACTACTGTTTGAACTTGAATGCCAAACATTGTGTTGGGCAGAGAAATCAAATGCAAGAGGTATCACCCCATTTTACAAACCAGATAACCAAGAATTTGACAGGTTTCTAAAACAGCTAATAAGTGGGAAAAACGGATTTTAAATCAAAGCTAAGCATTAATTCTGGGCCACCCTTCATTTGGGTATTGAATTTCCTAAAATTCTCTTTACACACTAAGCTCGAGGTAGCCATCAACGGTGAAACCGCAACTAGACCCCTAGAGCATAGCAGAAAAGCAGAATCTCAAAGTCACTAGAACAGGAAATCAGAACACACCAAAAAGGGGCTCGAAAGGGCTGGTTAAAACACAAATCCTGGAAGGATACGAATTCCTAGCACGGTGGGTGGCACCGGTGTGCGAGCGGGAAATTAACTCCGCCTCGCCACCCTCGCTCGAAGACTTAACTTCAGCCCGTCCCGTCGTGGGCTCTCCCACCTGGACCTCCAGCCTCTACCCACCCTCTTCCCTCTTTCGTCCCTGACAGAGCCTGAGGCCTGGACGCGAGCTAGGCGGGACTGGCTCCAAGGCCGAAGGCCTAGGCCGCAAGGATACACGTTAAGTCGTTGTCCCATGTCCTGAAGCAGATTGGCCGCCTGCTGACGAAGAGAAAGCTCTTTATCTGGGTCCAGGCCAAAACGACGGGATGGGCTATTTTCCAGCTGTTCTCGAGTAAAATACCACCGTTTGTTGTTCTTCCTCTCTTCCTCCATAGTGCTTCAACCAGAAGGCAGCGGCGGAGGCTGCAAGCACTTCCCAGCGTCACTTAAGCAGCGACACACATCCGCCGTGCGGAGGCAACAGCGCCGTGACGCACTTCCGCCAAGGGTGGACGGCTAGGTTGTGACACGCTTCCGCCGAGGAGTATAGTTCAAGTGTCTACTTCCGCAATAGACCTCGCGACATCATGTAGCCTCCCAAGCAGCCAGTAGGCGACCAGCAGGCGCTAGTCATGTGACCCTTGGGAGGAAGGGTGAGGTTAGAAGTTCTCGTTCAGAAAACCACGCCTCCTCCCGCGAGAACTGGGTTGAGCATTGGCGCCACTGGGCGGGTGGGTGAGGCCGTGTTCGTGGCGCGACGAGGCGCCCGCCCACGCGCCGCCTGGCGGCTCCTCGGAGTACTTCGTTTGTGGCGGAGGTGGCGATTTGAAATGAGACAGATGAAGACTTTGACAGAGTAAGTAGGTGAGACTGTCAAAAATGGAAAAAAGTAGTCGAAGAGAGTGGCCCTTTCGTACATCGTAACATAAAGCAAGTGAAAAGCTCTCACATTGTTGGTAGCGGAGTGAAGTCCGCATGTTAAAAGCCGGCGTATGATATGTAAGCTTTCTTAGCTTCTCCGCAGTGATACAACATAAAGGGATAAAGTGAAATTAATGTAAGTAATGTAGTGCTTTACCATGTGCTAGGCACAATACCCTTAAATATGCTATTTCATTTAATCAGCACGACCCCAAGAGGTTTTGAGAATGGGTGAACTAAAACTGCTTCATTGTGGAAAGTTTGCACAACCTGCACATGCACAAATCTGTAAGTTTCTGTCTTCTGTCAAGAGGTAGCCCAGCTCCAACTCTTGATAGCTGTTTAATCCCTAGGCAAGACTCTCTCTGTCTCTTGTTCAAATGTAAGTGATAGTAATAGTACCTAAGTTTTAGGTTGTGAGAAGGATTGTAAATGACAAGAGCATTTATAATAGTACCTGGCACATAGAAAACATTCATTAGATATTATAGTAGTTACTAGATTACATTGATAGTGAGGGCAAAGGCAATGCCTTCATCATTTTTGTATCCCTAGCATCTACCTACTATAGTCCTGCTCCTAGTAGTCAATAAATGAAATAAATGAAATGTGAAGTAAATGCTCAATACCCTACAATAAAGAAACAGGATCAGGGAGATTAAGTACACTGCTTATAAGTGTGGATTTTAAAAACAAGTCTAATTTTCTTGTTCTTTTCATTCTAGCAAACCATATTTTTGCTTTTCTGAATCACTCAATTTATCTTGATTAAATTTGGGTAATAGAGTCTTTTGTCTTTATTACTATTTTTGAGTTTTATCATTTCTAGACATGGCTGTTCCCATGAAGTAAGTTTGATTCACTCAGAAGTATTTCCTTCCATTTCAGGCCCTCTGCCATATACTGCCTACAGTTGGCCTTTGCTCCATTTTACTCTGAAAAAATTGAGATTCAGGAATATTTAAATTACTGACATCAGATTTTAACATTAACAAAACAACTTATGATTTCAAACTTCTATCACAAACTTTTTTCTTTTAATAGAATAAGCAATTTTTCAGTAGTCATGTATGTTGTCTTTTAAAAGCCAAAATTATTTCTCCACGATCCTTCTTGCCTGTGTTTGGTTATCCACTTAATCTTTTGAATTGATGACTCCATTTTAAATTTGCTATCCTGGCTGAATATGCCAGTCTTCCAAGAAAAACTTCTGGTATCTTTAAGTCTTCAGGCAATGCAGCTGCTAACCAATGGCTTGCTACCCTGCCATACAGAAGAGGAGGACCTGTATAAATCAGAAAGGAAATATTCTTTGACCAAAGATGAAATTATTTGAAAGAAGGCAACAGTGATAACGTAATTGCTAAATTGGAGTTAGGCCTGGATTCAAATCCCAGGTATATTTTTTTTAACCATCTTAACCATTTTAAGTGTACAATTTAGTAGTGTCAACTGTATTCACATTATTATGTAACAGGTCTCTACAACTTTTTCATTTTGTCAAACTGAAACTCAATATCCATTGAATAAGTCCCCACATCCCCCTCCACCCAGCCCTGACAACCCCCATTCTACTTGTTGTTCCTATGAGTTTGACTACTTTAGATACCTCATATAAGTGGAATTATATAGTATTGTATTTCTGTGACTAGTTTATTTCACTTAGTATGATGTCCTCGGGATTCCCAGCTATATTAACTAGTTATGTGATCTTAGATGTTGTCTCTGCATCCTGACAGAACACCATCTGGCACATAGTGCGTGTTTAGTATATGTTTATTGTCAAAATAACGTTAACCTTCTGGTACATTGCCCTTAAAAAACAATTAACAAAATCTTAAACTAGAGGAGGTTTTGTTTTATTTGTTGTTGTTAGTTTAAATAGGACTGTTTTCTGTAAATCACACCTATAAGGCTACTCCTCTTATTTACAAGACTAATCTAGTACAGGATTATACCATGTTTCATGGTTTGATCTTATTTTGCACTGTGCTTATGAATATTATATTTCAGTTGTCAAACATTACTATTTACTACTGTTAAAACAATTTCTCCCAACATTCCTACAGTCTCCAAATTAAAATATGAAAAGATGGTATGCTATTTCTAACTATCCCCAAGTCCATGTTCAGTGATGTCACATTGATACCTTGAAATTGACCATAGTGTGTGTGTGCTGGTAAATTATTAACAACCAGCTATCTGGAAAAATAGTTGTATGTGTATGTATACATATATAAAGTTTAGTATAAAATTTACCAATATAAAGGATAACACAATTTATAAAAATAAATGTACAATTTTATTTATTATAAATTCCTCATAACCAGCTGATTCTCACAAAATGATTTCATTGAGTTTCGCCAAACTCTTGAATCAAGAACCATCCTATGAGTGCATTTGACAAATGAATATAGCTTTGTAGGTTGACATTTTCATTTGCATTAATCAATAAGATGAAAGTGAAATGATGAGACTTATGTTGGAACTTCATTTATTTGTCAGTGACTTGAGCAATATCTTTGCTGAATTGGATAATAGTTTTTGAATACTGGAAGAATATTTCAATTTGTTTGCTATCGATAATGTAATGGCTACAGACGATACACTTTTAAACTTAATCTGCATAATTAACTTTTTCTCAATCACTTTTTTAATTCTGGGTAATCAATAAAAGAAAAATTAAGCCTTTGCCCATAGGTGTGCCAATTTCTGTAGTGTTATCTCCCACCATAGACAATTTCAGGCTACCAATGTGACATCACTGATCATGAAATTGGGAGAAGATGAATACACCATCACATAGTATTTCCTCCATACAGATACAATAGACAGGGACTTCTGGTTTCCAGTCTGACATGTAAAGAGCTTGGAAATCATCACTCCCTCCTCACAACCAAAAAAGAAAGAAAAACAAAAACTGAAACAAACTGAAAATTAACCCTTCTTCGATGCATCAAAATATTGAGGTAACAGGGCAAACCTCTACCACAAAAACTGGCAGAACAAAGACTCATGGCTGACTCAGGAGCAAAAACTACTGGAACCAACAACTCATAGGAAAAGTTAAAGGACAATTGACTAATTGCTGGAAACTAAAGTTAGACTAGATTGAAAGATTTAAAATATTCCTGAGGGGGCCAGCCTTAGCTTACCTCCATGTTTCCATGAGTTTTACCTCCAAGAACCCCATATAGTAAGCCCTAATCTTACTATAAAGATTGAAGAAAAATCTCCTCATCCTTCTGGCAGGTAGAGGGGAAAGCCATTTTGAAATACACCCAGAGCATTCAGTTCTCCTTAACAATAGTGTATCCTCAAGAAAACTATTTAACAGCCTAACCAATGTGAGAAGTAAAACAACCAACTCCAGCCTTCAGGGTCACATTTCAGGGACACAAGCTCACTGAAAGACTGAGACTTAAATAGGATTGTAGAATACTTCACCTCCCCCCATTTTACCAACACATCAGTAGGGTGCCTATGTAATAACAGGATTACAACTGGAAGAACAATAAGCTCATGCTATTTAAGAAGGAGTCTCTAGAGAAACCCTAAGACAAGGACAATAGAGAAAATTTTGGCCTCTCACACCTACAGCTATTGCAAACAGAAAACAAAGCTTAACTTCTAGCTAGATAAAACCTCAATTCCTTTTACCTAGTATATCGTGTCTGACTGTATACAAAAATAAAATATTACAAGGCATGCTAAAAGGGAAAAAAATATATACATATACCATCTAAAAAGACAAAGCAAGCATGACCAGACCCAAATATAGTAAAAATTTTGGAATTATCAAACTGGGAATTTAAAATAATTATGAATAAAATGCCAAGGACTCTAATAGAAAAAGTGCACAATGTGCAAGAACAGATGAGTAGTGTAAACAGATGAAAACTAAGAATCAAAAAGAAATGCTGGAAATCAAAAACACTGTAATAGAAATGAAGAATGCCTTTGATGGGCTTACCAGTAAACTGGACACAACCAAGGAAAGAATCAGTGAGTCTGAAGATAGGCCAACAGAAATTTCTCAAACTGAAAAGCAAAGGAAAAAAAAGAATGAAAGAACAATATTTATATAGATTGTAAATAACCACTGAGTACAGATAATAGTGAAATGTAATAAAATAATTAGAGATTTTTTTAGTATTTACTACCTTTATTTTTAATATAATTTATCAATTAAAATTTTAGATAACTTTAATTTTTAATAATGGCTTGCTTAACATCCAGCTCACAAGATTCCTGAAAATTTAGCAGGTGGCTCTTGAAAGTAAATATGAACTGGCTCAGCACACTGCTGCTTCAAATAACTCAAAGACTTGTTAAGAGGACTATATTCAGATTTAAATATAAATCTGTTTGCTGTGATTCCATTATATGCTGAACAGTGTGGAGGAAATTTGCAATACATTATCTTCTCAGAATTCTATGATATAGATATCACTGTTTTTTTAATTAAAAAAAAAACAGGATTACTGTATTCAAAGTCAGGCATCTAGAATATGACAAAACTAAGATGTAAGCCCAGGTCAGTGCTCCTTCTACTCACTGCCTTCTGAAACTTAGAGTATAAATAAGACAGGAGGAAGAAAAAGGGTAACTGGCACTTAATTCCTCCATTTTCCTGAAGTTACTTAGCCCACTCCCACTCATACTCCACCATTAACCCATAAATTCTTTGCCTCTTTAGACAAAGGGAGTGTCAGTAATTCTTAATAACATTACCGTGGTTACCAAACACAGAGTCCAGTGCTCCAGCCTGGACATTCCAGAAGAGGACAGGGAGGAGCTGACATGTCTTTCTTCAACTTATGTCTCTTGGGATATCAGAATTCTTTTCGGCAAAAGAAAAGGGACAGAACTGAAGGAACAAGTAAGGAACTGTTGAGTACCATGGGTTAGAGATTTATCCCCCGAGATTAACAATTACACTAGTTAAAAGTATCAAGTAGGCAGAGTATTCATTTGGTTGCCCTCTCCTATCATTTAATATCCTTATTAAAATACCCAATTTGTTCAACTAAATAAATGCATTTATTTGCTCACTTAACCCACATTTATTAAGCACCAACTATGTGCCAGGCTTTCTGTTGGTGACTTGGGTTACAAAGTTGGATAGGATAAGGCCTCTACCATAAAATGGCTGACTATTGAATGAATATAAGAAGGCAAACAAAAAAATTGTAACATAGTATATGATTAAATTAAATATGAAATACTATGGAACCACAAAAGAGGAAGTACCTAATACTATCAGCTTTGAAATGAGAATAGAGAAGACCTCACACAGAACTGTATTAAAGGTTGGAATTCACCAAGTATACAAGAAGGGAATATAGCACAGAAGAAGGAACAGAAACTTGAGAAAGAGCCATATTAAGTCAAGTAGACAGGTGCTAGGAAGCAGGCCTTGAAAATTAGGCAGGGGCCAGATAATTAAAGATGCTGTTGGCCATGCTAAGCATTTTAACTTTATAGGGAGCCATTGAAGGATTTTTAGTTGGCAGTGGGTAATTATCAGATCTGTATTATATCCACAATGCCTAGCAGTGCCTCATGCATAATAGAGGCCTAATAAATAATTAGAGGGTGAATGAATGAATAAATGATATTAAATGACTAACCAAAACAAGATGTTAAGGTAGGCTTTGCAGTATATGTGACAGTTGATTAAGGTCTTAAAAGATGAATTGTTTGAAAGCACAGAAATGGAGGAAAAAGGGTATTCTGGGCAGAATGGAGAACACATGAAGGTACTAAAGCAAAAGTTATACTGGGGTGAGGAATGCAGGTTTCTGGGAAAGCATAAAGTACAAAATTAAGATTGTGAAGGACTGATCTTGTATAGGCCTCCATTGGGCACCCTGTACTTTTTCTAATTCCACCATAGAAGCTCTGTTTTACATATCCAACTTCCAGGTAACACTTGCCACTGATGGACCCTAGGAATCCCTTAGTAGCTCTCCACCAACCCTCCCCATTTGCCCCCATCCATGTTGCAGCATTATGCCATGGGGCTGCCACTGTCTCCAAATAAGGAGCTCTTTACCTTCTGTTGGAGAAACACACTTGGCCTAACCCACAAATTTCTGTTGTTCTAGGCCAAGGCCTCTCCTGCTTGCTCCAACCCTGCCTGCCCCTACTAAATGGGACTTCTTACCATAAAAGAACTATGCATCCACTCTGGGATTTTCCTACCCAGTTAGCCACTTAAGACACTGATAGACAAGACTTGGTACCAATCCAAAGAGGCCTGGGTCTCATTATGATTGTTTGTAGGTTAGGTAGAAAGAAAGAGTTCACTTTATAAAAACAGGAGTCCCCCATTAGATGGTAGGGAAGTATCCTAATATCAAATGCTTACCCAAGTGTTTTCATTCCAGTGGCAGATTGTCAGAGACAGAAGGCTTGGCCAAACTGTTGACCTAAAATATAAGGTTAGAGGGAAGACTGGACATCAAATTTGCCACTCCTAATTCCCTGCTTGCGTCCCCCACCCCCTTCAATTTGGACAGAATAGATCCACTTGCTAAATTCTAATTAATCCCTAATTTTTTTGGTCAAGCACTTAATAGTAACTATTTAATGTGCGCTATTATTCAAGGCATTGTGCCGAGCACTCTACATGCATGATTCCATTTAATCCTCTCAATATTCCTGTAAGGTAGGTATTACTATTCCCTTTTTACCAATAAGGAAACAGGCTCAGAGAGGTTAACTTACATACCCAAGGTCACAGTGATAGAGCCAGAATTTGATTCCAAATTGTCATATACCTATACCTGTGGTTATTTCTAAATATGTGGTGAAATGACAGTCTTTTGCTGTGAGCAGGCAACTGTACAAATAAATGACTGTCTTCCAAGGAAAATCTATTAACCTCTAAACCCTGAAGTTCAAATGTCAGGTGGGCTTTACACAGAATCATTCAATTCACTGTTCCCCAACAGGTGGTTCTCAAGATTGCTAGGAGCCCACACCATTCAAGGGCTCCTAGCAAAATGTTAACTTTTTGCTCAGCTAACACTAGAATTGTTGACTTGGGTACTCCTTTACGGAAAAGCTTTGTAACCCTTGGGCAACTACCCAAGAGAGTTATAACATTCTATAATTTCACTGTAGTGTTCTACAAGCACAAGAAAGTAACTGGATGGGTCCCTTCTGATCTTTTTTTTTTTTTTTCTCTCATACACACATACACATGCATATTACAAAATCATTTTGTGGTATAACTATTATATGCAGAAACCAAAACAATTTGTTTTCTCTGCTTAAAACTCAAACTTTTACTGGAGTTAGTGATGAAAACTCAGTGCTAAGAGACAACCATATCTTATTTCTCCAAATAAAACTAGGAAGTTGTATTTCTGGGTCAAGAATTTAGTGACAAGAAATAAAAGACATCTGAATTGGAAAGGAAGAAGTAAAACTCTCATTATTTGCTGAAGACATGATGCTATGTAGAGAGAACCCTAAAGATTCCACCAAAAAACTTAGAACTTATCAATGAATTCAGTAAAGTAGTAGGTTACAAAATAAATATCCAGAAGTCAGTGGCATTTTTATACACTAATGATGAACTTTCAGAAAGAGAAATTAAGAAAACTCCCATTTACAATTGCATCAAAAACTATAAAATACCTAGGAATCAAATTAACCGAGAAGGTAAAAGGCCTGTTTTCAGAAAATTATAAGTAATTGAAAAAATAAACTGAAGAAGATACAAATAAATGGAAGCATATACCGTGCTCATGGGTTAGGAAGAATCAACATCAAAATGGTCATACTACCCAAAGCAATCTATAGATTCATTACAATTCCTATCAAAATACCAATGACATATTTCAGAGAAAGAGAACAAACAATCCTAAAATTTATATGGAACTATAAAAGACCCTGAACAGCCACGGCAATCTTGAGAAGGAAGAACAAAGTTGGAGGTATCACACTACCTGATTTCAAACTATACTACAAGTCTACAGTAATCAAAACAGCATGGTACTGGCATAAAAACAGATACATTGATCAATGGAACAGAATAGAGAGCCCAGAAATAAATCCATGCCTATACACTCATTTAACATATGACAAAGGAGGTAAGAAAATACAGTGGGGTAAAGATAGTGTCTTCAATACATAATATTTGGGAAATTGAACAAATGTATGCAAAAGAAGGAGGAGGAGGAGGAGGAAGAAGGAGGAAGAGGAGGAAGAGGAGGAGGATGAAGAAGAGGAGGAAGAAGGAGGAGGAGGAAGAAGGAGGAGGAAGAAGGAGGAGGAGGAAGAAGGAGGAGGAGGAGGAAGGAGGAGGAGGAGGAAGAAAAGAAGAAGAAGGAAGAGGAGGAGGAGGAAGAGGAAGAAGGAGGAGGAGGAGGAAGAAGAGGAGGAGGAAGAAGAAGGAGGAGGAAGAGGAGGAGGAGGAGGAAGAAGAAGAAGAAGAAGAAGAAGAAGAAGAAGAAGAAGAAGAAGAAGAAGAAGAAGAAGAAAGCAGCAGCAGCAGCAGTTGGACCACCTTCTTACACCATATACAAGAATAGACTCAAAATGGATTAAAGACTTAAATGTAAGACCCGAAACCATAAAACATCTGGAAGAAAACATAGGCAGTAAGCTCCATAATATTACTAACAGAAATTTCTTTTCAGATATATCTTTCTAGTCAAGGGAAACAGAAGAAAAAATAAATGGGACTACATCAAACTAAAAAATTTTTGTACAGCAAAAGAAACGGTCAACAAAACAAAAAAACAACCAACTGAGAGAAGATGTTCACTAATGATACATCTGATAAGGGGTTAATATGCAAAATATATAAAGAACTCAGAGGATTCTGGGAAACATGGTGGAGTGAGAGACATTCTCAGATCTCTCCCCTTGAAACAACAAGCTGAGCATCTAAAATTGAACAAAAAACACCCAAACTGCACACTAGCACATAGGACCATGAGATCTGCACCTAAGAACTACCGCAGGTCAGAACCCCGGGTGTTGGGTGGTGGACTAGGAGAAATAATGAAGCTGCTTCTTGCAGCCACCGGAGCTCCTTACAGGAGGACAGGGAAGGGTAAAGGTGCAGTGACTTCCCTGAACAACCCTGTCTGGAAGTGCCAGGACTTCTCTGCAAAAAGCAGAGAAGTGGGACAGGACCACAGAAACAAAATAACAACAAAAATAATAATAATTAGGAGTAAAGTGACTTATCAGGCAAATAGAAGCAGAGGAGTGCAATCCTTACTAAGAATGTGGCATTATAAGCTTAAATAATAATAAAAGAATTGATATAGCAAGATAGTAATGACGTTCAGCATACATAGGAACAAACTGAGATAACAATGACTGAAAAGGAAAGGATTCAAAGATCCAAATTTGCAAAGAATAGAGATAAGGCACACGCAGAAGAAAATGGACAACTGTATATATCTAACTATCCTTTTCATATTTGTAATGTTAACTGCACACCAAAGATTCAAAACTGAAGTATTTAACATAAAACAAGAAAAGCTAGAGGCAAAACTCACAGAAGCCAATCAAAATAAAGAAAACAGAAATACAAGAACAAGGAAGCAGTGGAAACACCAAGCTACCAGAAAGCAAAAGATAAAATAGCTATAAGAAGACCTCATATTACAATAATCACCCTAAATGTAAATGGACTGAACTCACCAATAAAAAGGCACAAAGTTGCAGAATACATCAAAAAAACAAAACCTAACCATATGCTGCCTCCAGGAGACATATCTCGGCTCCAAAGACAAATACAAGACTCAAAGTGAAAGGGTAGAAAATGATATTTCAAGCAAATGGCATTCAGAGAAAAAGTGGGAATAGCAATACTAATATCAGATGAAATAGACTTCAAAATAAAAAAGGTAAAGATACTGAGGGACACTTCATAATGATAAAGGGAATCATGCACCATGAAGACATAACTCATTAATATCTATGTTCCCAATCAGGGAGCCCTGAAATATTTAATTACTAATAAAACTAAAGGGAGAAACAGACAGAAACACTATTGTAGTAGGGGACCTAAATACACCACTTCGGATATAGACTGACCATCCAAACAGAAAATCAATAAGGAAATAATATCCTTAAATGACACATTAGACCAATTGGGCATAATTGGCATTTACAGAGCTTTGCATCCCAAAACAGCTGCTTATACATTCTTCTCTAGTGCACATGGAACATTCGTAAGAATTGGCCATACTGGGACACAGAAATAACCTCAACAAATATGAGAGGGTTGAAATCATACCAACAATATTCTCTGATTATAATGCTTTGAAACTAGAGATCAACTGCAGAAAGAAATCAGGAAGAACCACAAATATATGGAGATTAAACAACATGCTACTGAAGAATAACTGGGTCAGGGAAGAAATAAAAAGAGATCAAGAGATATATAAAAAATGAATAATAATGATAGTACAACATATCAAAACATTTGGAACATGGCAAAAGCGGTCATAAAAGGAAAGTTCATATTATTACAGGCCTAGCTCCAAAAACAAGAATGAGCCCAAATAAACAACCTAATGCTTCATCTTAAAAAACCAGAAAAGGAAGAACAACGACTCCTAAAGTCAGCAGAAGGAAAGAATCAAAATTAGAGCAGAAATAAATGAAATTTAAAACAAACAAAAAAAATAGAAAAAAAATTAATACAACAAATAAAAATTGTCAAATCCCTGGCTAGATTCACTAAAGAAAAAAGAGAAAGGACACAAATAAACAAAATTCGGGATGAAAGAGGGAAATTTTCAACTGACGTCGCAGAAATACAAAGTATCATACAAGAATACAATGAAAAAGTATATAATGACAAATTTAATAACCTAGAGGAAATGGACCAGTACTTAGAAAAATACAATCTTCCTAGACTGAATCAAGAAGACCTGGAAAATCTAAATAGACCAATCAGCAGTATGGAAATTGAAACAATCATCAAAACCTACCATAAAGTAAAAGTCCAGGACCAGATGGCTTCACCAGTGAATTCTACCAAACATTCAAAGAAGATTTAATACGTATTCTCAAACTCTTCAAAAAAAATCAAAGACAAGGAAATACTTCCCAACTCATTTTATGAGGCCAATATTACTGTTACCAAAACTTGGTAAAGATAACACACACACAAAAAGAAAACTACAAACCAAAGCTCTCATGAATGCAGATGCAAAAATCCTAAATAAGATACTAGCAAACCGAATACATCGACCTATTAAAAAGATTATACACCACAATCAAGTGGTCTTCATCCTAGGGGCGCAGGAATGAGTCAACATACATGAATCAGTTAATGTGACACACAACATAAACAAATTAAAAAATAAGAATCATATGATTGTATCAAAGATGCAGAAAAAGCCTTCAACAAGATACAGCATCTTTTTATGATCAAAACACTTAACAAAATAAGTATAAAAGGAAAGTACCTTACCATAAAGGCCATCTATGACAAACCCTCAGCCAACATTATACTTTATGGTGAAAAACTAAAAACCTTTCCTCAAGATCAGGAACAAGGCAAGACTGTTCACTACTGCCAATGGTATTCAATGTAATATTGGAGGTCCTAGTGAGTACAGTCAGGCAAGAGAATGATATAAAAGGCATCCAAATAGAAAAAGTCAAAGTGTCTCTATTTGCAGATGACATGATTCTCTATATAGAAAACCCTAAAGACTCCACAAGAACACTATTAGAAACAATAAGCAAATACAATAAAGTTTCTGGATATAAAATCAATGTTCAAAAATTCATAGCATTCCTGTATGCTAATCATAAAGTGTCAGAAAAAGAAGTGGGGAAAATAATTCCTTTTGCAATTGCAACAAAAAGAATAAAATAGGAATAAATTTAACAAAACATGTGAAGGACCTATGTAATAAAAACTATAACACTCTATTAAAAGAAATCAAAGAAGATACAAGAAATGGAAAGATATTCCATGTTCTTGGATTGGAAGAATCAGCATAGTTAAAATGACCATATTACCTAAAGCATTATACAGATTTAATGTACTCCCCATCAAAATCCCATGGGCATTTTTTAAAGAAATAGAATAAAAAATCATCAGATTTGTATGGAAGCACAAAAGATCCCAAATTGCCAAAGTTGTCCTGAGAAAAAAGGATGAGGCTGGAGGCATCACTCTGCCTGACTTCAAATTATGCTACAAAGTGACAGTAATCAAAACGGCATGGTATTAGCAGCAAAAAAGACACATGGACCAGTGGAACAGAATCAAGAGTCCAGGAATAAACTCATATTTATATGGGCAAATGATATTCGACAAAAAAGCCAAAAACATACAATGGAGAAAGAAAAGCCTCTTCAATAAATGGTGCTGGGAAAACTGGAAAGTCACCTGCAAAAGAATGAAACTAGACTGTTGTCTATCACCACACACCAAAATTAACTCAAAATGGATTAAGGACCTGAATATAAGACTGGAATCAATAAAATGCATAGAAGAAAACATAGGAACTAAACTCGAGGACCTTGGACTTAAAGAGGATTTTATTAATTTGACCTCAAAGGCAAGGGAAGTAAAAGCAAAAATAAATGAATGGGACTACATGAAACTAAAAAGCTTCTGCTCACAAAAGAAAACTTCAACAAGGTAAAGAGACAACCATCTGAATGGGAAAATATATTTGCAAGCAACACTTCTGATGAGGGCCTAATATCCAAAATATACAAAGAACTCATAACTCAACAACAAAAACAAAAAATCCAATCAAAAAATGGGCAGAGGACCTGAATAGATACTTCCTTCCTAGAGGACATACAAATGGCCAACAAATATATGAAAAGATGCTCACCATCTCTAGCTATTAGGGAAATGCAAATCAAAACCACAATGAGATACCATCTGATACCTGTTAGAATAGCTCTAATCAACAGGACAAGTAATAACGTGTTGGAGAGGATGCAGAGAAAAAGGAACCCTCATACACTGATGATGGTACTGCAAATTGGTACAACCACTATGTAAAACAGTATTGTGGTTCCTCAAAAAACAATTGATCTACCATATGATCCAGTAATCTCTCTACTGGGTATTTACTCCAAAGACTTGAAAACCTATATCTGAAAAGATATTTGCACACCAATGTTTATAGCAGCATTATTCACAGTTGCCAGGACATGGAAGCAACTGAATTGTCCTACATGGATGATTAGCTAAAGATGTGGCACGTAGGTACAATGGAATATTAGCCATACAAAGAAATGAAATACTACTATTTGCAACAACATGGATGGACCTTGGGATAATCATGCTAAGTGAAATAAGCCAGACAGAAAAAGTTGAAAATCACATGATATCACTTATATGTGGGATATAAACCTAAAAGCAACAAATGAACAGGACAAACAAACAGAGACTCAGGGAAATGGACAATGGATGAGTGGTTACCAGAAGGTAGTGCGTGGGGGAGGAGAGGAGAGGTAGACGAGGTAAAAGGAGTCAAATACAGGGAGGTAGGGGGAGAATGAAGTGGGTAAAAGGGATCAAATATATGGTAGCTAAAGGAGACTGGACTTTGGGTGGCAATCACACAATAGAATATATAGATGTCAAAAAATAATATATACCTGAAAATTATATAATTGTGTTAACCATTGTTACCCCAATAAACTTATTTTTTAAAAAAGAACATACAACTCAACAACAACAAAAAACAACAATCCAATTAAAAAATGGGCGGAAGACCTGTACTTCTCCAAAGAGGAATACAGATGGCTAATAGACATATGAAAAGATGCTCACAGTTGCTAATCATCAGAGAAATGCAAATTAAAACCACAGTGAGATATATCACCTCACACCTGTGAGAATAGCTGTCATCAATAAATCAAAAAACAAGTGGTGTTGAGGATATGGAGAAATGGGAACCCTCCTATGTTGTTGATGGGATTGTAAATTGGTACAGCCACTATAGAAAACAGTATGGAAGTTTCTCAAAAAGTTGAAAATGGATATACCTTTTGAACCAGCAATTGCACTTCTGGGTATTTACCCAAAGAAAACCAAATTGATAATTTGTAAAGACCTATGCACCCCAGTGTTCATGGCAGCACAATTTATAATGCCCAAGATATGGAAGCAACCTAAATGCCCATCTATAGACAATTGGATAAAGAAATTATGGTTAATATGTACAATGGAATATTACTCAGCTATTAAAAAAATGAAATCCTACCATTTGCAACAACATGGATGGACCTAGAGGTTCTTAGGCTGAGTGAAATAAGTGAGAAAGATAAATACCATATGATTTCACTTATATGTGGAATCTAAGAAACAAAAAGAACAAATTAATCAAAAACAGACCCACAAATATAGTGGACAATTTGGTGACAGAGGAGAGAGGGGTTTGGGGGGCTGGGAGAATGGGGTGAAGGGTTAAAGAAGTACAAATTAGTAGTTCATAGATGGTCATGGGGATGGGGAGCACAGCATAGGGAATGCAGTTAGCATTAATATGTTGCCTAGCTGAAGGGCCAGGGGAGGGAGGGAGCAATTGAGGGGATCACTTTATGAACTACATAGATGTCTAACCAATGTACTGTATATTTAAAACTAATTTAAAAATTAATTTAAAAAATAATTTAGTGAACTCACCATTTCACAAGGCAACTAGTTACCACTGATCCCTTCTTTGTGGGAGGCATCTTGAAGTAAATGTGGCCCACCAGACCCTGGAATGTGGCTCACCTAATCAGTACTCAAACTCCTAACCAGATGGAGATCCCTGGTATAAACCTGCCACCAGATATCAAGGTAGCAAGCTTGGGTCAATTAGTAAGTAATATGTATATTAAAAATTGAATGTAATTACAGTAGACTCACTCCTATCAGACAAATAGTTGGTTAATTTAAAGGAACACTACATTATAAATTGGGGAATCAAAAAAAGATACATTCTTTATATATTTTCATTTCACTTTATATGTATAACTGTAGATTCACCAACTTTTTTGAGATAGTGCTAACTCCTTTTCTTTGAAAATGTGTCTACTGATGATTTTTCCCCTCAATGCATTATTTACAATTTCCACTTGGGTTATTTAAAGTGGAGTCAGACATTTGCAAAGCAAACTTATTTTTGTATGATCTTCCTCAAATCTTTTAGTTATCTCCCTCATTTCTAATCAACAGAAATGTTTAAAAGTTATCTTTTTACTTTTTTCAAAGTAATATTAAATGTAAAGAATAGTGCCAAAAAAATTCGTAATGAAAAATGAGAGTGTCCTACCCTGAGCCCTCTCACCACTCTCCAGAAACCATCATTTTCAACTATTTTAGTTGTTTCTTTTGGTACTTAACCTTTCTACTTCTAAAGAAAATGTTTACATGCATGTATTGATTTACTCATTTCTGGTATTATATATTGCTTTTCTGTTATGACAGTTGAGAATTTAGCTTTCTTATATCTTACCTTGTTCATTCCCTCTCCCACCCTAGTTTTTCCAGTATAGTTTTATCAGTTTTAGGTTTGTGGTAGGCAAAACTGTAAGAATGGCCCTCAATATACCTCGCCCTTGTATAATGTCCTCTTTGAGTGTGGGTGGAACCTCTGAATATGATGCACAATATTCTAGTGATTATTACTTTATTTGGAGAAAAGGAGATTATCTGAGTGGGCCTAATTTAATTTCACAAGCCCTTTAAAAGCAGAGTGTTTTTATCCAGCTAGCAGCAAAAGAGGAATTCAGAGATGGGATGCACGAGCGGGATTTGACGCATCACTGCTGGCTTTGAAGATGGAAGGGGCCACATGCCAAGGAATGTGGGTGGCTTGTAGGAGCTGAGAACATCCTGGCTGATGCCAGCAAGGCCTCAATCCTATAACCACAAAAATCTGAATTCTGCAAACAAACTGAGTAAGTCTGAAAATGGACTCTTCTTTAGAACCACAAATAAGACCTCAGCCCAGCCAACACCTTGATTTCAGCCTTGTGAGACTAAGCAGAGACTCCAGTCAGGCCTGCCCAGAATTATGACTTACAGAATTGTGAGATAATAAATAGATGCTGTTTCAAGTCACCAAATTTGTGGTTTGTGATGCAGGAATAGAACACTAATATAATGTTACATCAGTGGTCTTGCAGCTTTATAAATATGTAAAAATTGTTCATTACAAAGCCAAATAATGTCACTATGATAACATTTTCTTTCTTGTTCAAATGTTTTTATACCTAGAGTTAAGAACCACCACTATTTTTTCATTTGCTTGGTTCTCCATGTAATTATTACTTTTCTTCCCCAAATACTTCAACAGTTCTGTCAAATGCCCAATGATATTTTTTTACAATCACTCAAAACATAACATAATCCATCAGTTCTTTTCCTACTATAGACTAGACTGGTCACCCTCTAAGCCTGGTGCATAGCTATTGGCCTAGAAATTGCTTTTGCCTCTCTCCAAGGTTTTATTCCCTGTTTCCTGGAACTTGTGTTTTCTTTCTTGGTTTACTTCCTCCCTTTCCTGGAATATATCCTCAAATAGCCTTCTAAGAATATGTAGGAGGTATATTTTTGAGTCAAGAATGGTTTTATTGTACACTTGTACTTATCAGTTTTCTGATATGGAATTCTAGGTTGAAAATAATTTTCTGAGAATTTTAAAAATGTCTTTATTGTCATGAAACTTCCATTTGGATTCCTTTATGCAAGTGACTTATTTATCTCTGGAAGCTTTTAATTTTCTTTTGTTCCCTAGTGTTCTGAAATTTCATAATGATGGAACTTGCTGTAGGTCTTTTTTCATTGATTGTGGTAGACAATCCATGAGCTTTTTCAATTTGAAAAATTTGTACCCTTCATTTATAGAAATTTTCTTTTATTATTTCTTAATTTATTCTCTATTTTCTCTCTCCTCCCTTTGTGGAACTTCCGTTTGACAGCTATAAAACCACCTGAACTGATCCTCTAACATATTAATCTTTACATTTTCTTTGGGTTTTTTAATTTTTACTCTTTGGGAGATTCTTCAGTTTTGTCTTCTAACCTTCTGTGTGAATTATCTATTGCTGTGTAACAAATTATCCTAAAACCCAGAGGTTTAAAACAACAAACACTTACTACCTCACAGTTTCTGTGAATCAGGAATCCAGGAACAGCTTAGCTAGGTGGTTCTGGGCCAAAATTTCTACTGTGGTTGCATACGAGATGCCAGCAGGGGCTACAGTCATCTGATGGCTGGAGGCCTCAGTTCCTCTCTGGCTGTTGACAAAACAACTCAGTTTCTCACCACATGGGCCTCTCCATAAGCTGCCAGAGTATTCTTACATGGTACTAACTTTCCTCAGAGCAGCTGATCTGAAAAAGAGAAAAGAAAGCCACAATGCCTTTTTATGACCTAGTCTCAAAATGACCTCACATCTACCAATAAACTACCACACCTTTATATCAAAATATTTTATTTTGGCTACTATATTTTTAAATTCCAATGGCCATTTTTTGTCCTCTGATCATCCTTTTCCATATCTTCTTTCTTTTCTTTATAGATACTATATTTTATTTAAGGTTCTGTTCCCTTCATTAGCTGTCGCCTCTGGGCCCTTTTTCCTCTGAGTTTATTTTGATCTTTTCTCATTAATGACTATCATTAAATAACATGATCCTTGGCTCTTCATTATAATTTAAGAGCAAGCAACTGAAAAGCTAACTAGAAGCCTTTTGTTTGTTGTAGGCTTCACTGAATGCTTTTCTCTGTATCTCTGCAGTTTCTCCAGGAAAGAATTGCATAATTGATTCTCTGGGAATTGGATAGATGCTTGTCTACTAGCATACTAGGACCAGGACAAGAGAAGGGTGGGGGGGGATTGAGAGCCTCTGTTTTGAGGATCTTCATTTTCACTTAAATGTCAAATTTTTAGTCCTGCACCACATGCCAGCCTTCTCAGTGAATCCTATCCAGGAATGTGGTGTCTCTTAGATTTACTTCCTCCAAAGATTGCAGTTGTATTGAGATAATGGACATGTAACATTGTGTAAGTTTAAGATGTAAAACATGTTGATTTGATACACTGATATATTGCAAAATGATTACCACCATAGCCTTAGCTGACACCTCCATTACATCACATAATTACCATTTCTTTTTGTGATAAGAACATTTAAAATCTACATAGCACCTTTCAAATATGTAATACAGTATTATTAATAATAACATTAGATCCCCAGAACTTATTCTTCTTATAACCAGTTGTTTGTACGCTTTGACCAACATCCCCCCAACTCCCAGCCCCTGGCAACCATTATTCTACTGTTTCTATGAGTTTGGCTTTTTTTAGATTTTACATATAAGTAGGATC
This sequence comes from Cynopterus sphinx, assembly GCA_030015415.1. NCBI lineage: Eukaryota > Metazoa > Chordata > Mammalia > Chiroptera > Pteropodidae > Cynopterus > Cynopterus sphinx. Next base: position 130,313,765 of record CM057380.1, on the reverse strand, counting down.
ATATAGTATTTGTCTCTCTGTCTGAATTGTCTCACTTACCATAATGCTCTCAACATCCACCCATGTTGTTATCAATGGCAGGATTTTCTTCTTTCTTATGGCTAAATAACACTCTAGTGTGTGTGTGTGTGTGTGTGTGTGTGTGTGTGTGTGTGTGTGTGTGTGTGTGTGTGTTATTTATCCATTCATCTGTTAACAGACACAAACACTTAGGTGTCCATATCTTAGTTATTGTGTATATTGCTACAAAGCACACGAAGGTGAAGATACCTCTTTAAGGTCCTGTTTTCATTTCCTTTAGACAGATACCCAGAAGTGGGACTACTGAACAGAAAAATCTTTCATCCGCTTGTTAGGGCAAGGTAGTTTGCCTGGTTGTGCCACATGTTCTGTAGACAGTTTCAATGACTACCTTCCTGTCTCACCTGTCCTTTACTCTCACCTTCTGTGGTACCTGTTATATTCTAAAGTTTGAGCCTCTCAGGTGAATTAGCTCAATTCTAGATATATCTGCCACTGTAGGAACTTAAGTAAAAACTTTTCCCATATTCATAGATTAGTTACCACCTCTCGAGCCACTTTCTATGTTACAAAAGATATTTCCACTTAAATATATCATTTTCTGTTGTATCCTTGCTCTCTTTATCCTTGAAGGTTATTGCCAATATTGTTGTTATTTTGATGTCATTTTAGCAAATTTAGGATAGAAATGAAATAAATTTATATGACCAGTTAATCCTTTTTAAAACTTTTTTTGGTCTACAGCCATGCAAACCTGAACATGCCTGATTTTGTCTGATCTCAGAAGCTAAGCAGGGTCAGGCCTGGTTAGTACTTAGATGGGAGATGACTTAGGAAGACCAGGTGCTATAGGCAAATAAAAATAAAAAAGAAAACTTTTTTAGTAACATAATTTTAAAATTATAGAAAAATTGTAAGACTAGTATGAAGAAATTCTCTATACCCTTTACCCACATTAGCCAATTATTATTTGGTCACATTTGCCTTCTTTCTCCTTATATATTTGTTTTCTCAACTACTTGAGAATAAATTTCTCATATTCTTTTACCCCCAAATATTTTAGTTTACATTTCCTAAGAATAAGAACATTTTCTTAGATAACAACCCACAGTATAAGTATCAAACTCAGCAAATTTTAACACCAATACTATTATCTAATTAGCTACAGTCTATATTCCAATTTTGCCAATTGTCTCATTAATGTCCTTTACAACAAAATTTTTCCTTTCAAGATCCAATTAAGGATCAAGCATTACATTTAGTTGGCATGCCTCTTTAGTCTTCTTTAATTTGGAACAACGACTTTCCCTTTTTTTATGTTTTATGACACAGACTTAAAAAAAAAAAGTATAGGCAAGACATTGCATAGAATTTTCCTTAATTTTATTTGTCTGATGTTTCTCATGATTAGATTAGGTTTGAATATTTTCACTAAGAATAAGCAATATTATGTCTTAAGTACATCTAATTGGAGGCTCATGATAACATGTTGTCACATTATTGGTGATGTTAACTTTGACTGTTTGATTAAGGTGGTGTTTGTCAGTCTTTTCCACTGTCAAGTTACTGTTTTGTTTTGTAATTAGTAATAATTTCCAGGAACATACTTTGAAAAATGTAAGTACCCTATTTTTCATCGCACTTACACCTACTAGTTTTAGCATCTATTGAAGGGTCTGTGTGAATCAGTTATTTCTGTGATAGTTGCAAAATGATAATTTTATAACTCAGATCCATTTTAACTCAAGTTCACAGTAATTGTTTAAGTTTTATTGAGTTTTTCAATGTAAATATAAATGGACAAATCCTAATAACAGGTCAGATTGAAGAAAATATTAAAGACAGTCATCTACCATCAAATAGATTTATTCCAAGAATACAATGATGACTTAATATTAGGAAATATATTAATACATCACATTTATATGTCAAATTAAAAAGATATGTACAACTGTCTCACTAGAAATTTAAAAAGCATGTGATATTTTTTAAAATCCTTTGTAAAATAAAAGAATATTCCGTAGCATAATAAAGACCTCCCACCTCATATCATACACAAAAATAAATTCCAGATGGATCAGAAAGCTAAATATACATAACAAAACTATAGAAACATTAGAGGAAAATGTTTATAGAATATTTTGACAGAGTGGTTTTGAAAAACTCACCATAGAACATAAAGTCCAGAAGCCTAGTAGAGAAGACTGACAATTTTTACTAAGTAAAAATTGTAAATTATTTATTAGAAGACATAATAAAGTTAAAAGGCAAGATAATGAGAGAAAATATATGTCATATATACATGTGTGTATACTTAAACACATTCATATCTATAATTCACATACATAATCAAAATACATAAAAAGCTCCTAAGTAAGACATCAGTTCAGACTCCCTCTCTCATCTAATATCAGGTGTTTATTTATTGGGAACTGATTGTGCCAGGCACTGTGTTAGTCACTGGAAATACAACAGTAACTAACAGAAAATAAGTAAATAAACAAGATAGTCACAAATTATAACAAGTGCTGGGAAGGAAATAAGGAGCAAAATAACAAATCAGAAATTATAAATTTCTGGCCAGAGGGCCAGACTCAGCCTGCAGGGTGTTGTTTATTTTTTTTTAATTTGGACCAACATTTAAAAATCAGGAGATTTTATGTAAAACCCACATTTCTGATTTCTCTTTAAAAATTAGAACAGGCAATTCTTGCCCAAAATTCCCACATGACCACAAACAGCCAGAGCAAAGCAGTAGCTGCCTCTTTAGGTGGGACAGGTTTTTTATTCAGTTTGCTTAACTCATAAACTATCTGCCTGACCATTACAGGGAAATGAGTGTGCAAATGACCACGATGAAGAGTTAACTTGTGAAGGCCCACTTTAGAAAAAATAATTAAGGAGGTTAATATTTGAGCAACATTGAAGGATGAGAGCAAGCCAGCCATGTGTAGAGCTGAGACTAGACCTTCATCTCCATAGGAGCAAATTTCAAATTCTCGAAGCAGTGCAAGGCCAAAACTATAGCAAAGCACCTCCACCTCCCTCTTTGATCACAAACTGCTTTCATGGATCCCAGCCAGAAGCCTTTGACTCATTTCCCTCTTGACATGCCATTTTATTGTGCACACCTAAAATAACTTTTCACTCTGCCCATCATCCATGACCTCATAAAAGAACCTTACTTAGAACAATATTTCTGATCCTATTACCTTTACATTCAGGCAGCTTGGCTACCATTTGCCAAGTTTGGCTTCAACCCTGTCATTCAGACTTCTACCTGAAAAATTCCATTCAGTAGGAATGAGGAACACCATGATGGGGGACTTGTCTCATACCTTTCTATTATTTCAGAACTGGTTTGAGAAACTCACAAAGAGAGCAAGGAGATTATGGATAAAAGACAGGATTCTTTTTGGCTCCTAGCAAGCCCATATCCACCCTGTTTTTACCCCCATCTTTCTAATACCAATTTCTACATTCATAAATTCAAGGAATCCACAGTTCCTGACTATACTCACCCCTAGTTCCACAACCCAAGTGGTCTTACAAGACTCGAATTTGTAATCCATGCTTGTCTTCAGTATAATTCTCTGGCTCCACTCTCTTTCTGGCTGATTTCACCTTGTGAAAACATTCACCCAAGTGGTTTGACCTTTTTCTGTCCACCAATGATGGCTCTTCAACCTGTTCATGCTCAAATCAACCACACTCTTAACTGGCTCCTCAGCTTTAACAACAACCATAAAATGAGCCTGTTAACATTAATACCTTTTATTCTTAACACTCTTACTGTAATGATATTTTTAAGTCATTCACAATTTTTCTTTGATGAAAGATAGGATTTTTTTCTTCTATTAGGTGTGAGTGTATTAACATTCGACTTAAAAAAGCCCACTCAAGCTTTCCTTATTTTAGTCATAATGAAAACTCACAGAAGTGAGTCAATACATTTAACCAAATATTGTGCCAGTCCCTGCCTCCTTTCTTTCTATTCTCCCTGTTCAAGAACCAAAATAGAAAAGCCAAAGAAGAAAATGGAGTGTGGGAAGCATACTTTGGTGTATCCTCAATTTCAGAAACTCAGTTTTATCAAGCACCCAAAGATGTTCAGATTCAGGGGCTAACTCATACTAAGCAAATTCAGAGTGCCTCAGTTTTCTCACCTGTAAATGGAGATAACAATGACTTTCTTATAGATTTGTTGTAGAAATTAAATAATGTACATAATACATCTAAGACCTAGCACATAGAACTATACAACAGATGATTGGAGGAAAAGTTATAAACCATGATATGTAAGTTACTATTTACATATGGAATATATACCTTTGCTATGACTGGAATATCTTTGTCCACTTCTCAAGACACACTTGCCAGGATAAACCTGGAAAGCAATATTTTTAACCATAGGATTCCTTGAAAACCAAAATATGCTGACTGGCTTCAAAGGATATTTCACCCAGGCCCTGAAAGAGCCTGGTGACTACAGCTGCCCCCAGAAGAGTACCCCTGACCAATTACCAGAACTCTCACGTACGCTAGTCAGTAGATTCCTGCCCTTCCCAGACTCACCCTTCCTGACCCTAATATGGGTTGCACCTGCAGGTTCAGCCTGGCTTTCAGTTTTTTCACCTTATGCCTTGGTCTCTTAAATACCTAAGCTTTTCTTCTCTGTCCTGTACTGGGGAAAATGGGCCCATGTCTGTCCTTGCTGATTCTCACCACCTGCTTTGCACCCTGCTGTCCTACCTACCCTTAGCTTCTTACCTGGACACTTCTCTTGGCTCAGGAATGTTTTGGTCTTGATTTCAGACAAATTCCCTCTTATCTGGCCCTTTCCTGAGACAACTCCTTTGCCTTGTTATATAAAAACACTATGTCAAGCTATAACTCATTATAACACAAATTTACAGTCAAGACGTTGCTCACTGATAGAAGTTTCAGGGGCAAACGATGGGGATGGGTGGAAGGAGAGATTATGCTTTTTCTTATCTTGTGACAGATAACTTCTCCCTCCCAGACTCTCCAGCAGCTGCCCTCTAGCCATAAAGGCCTCCAAGCTCTGCACATTCAAAGGGATTCATTCCATCTTCCTCCACTGCTGACTTTTTTATTCCTCTTCTCAGAGAAATTCACTAGCTAGTCTTCAGAGTTGCTCTTAATTCCAATTCCAAATGAATCTCTTCAAAGAAAAAGTCTGAAATCTATGAGAAAACTGAGCACATCGTACTTGCATTGTCATTTTCTGGACCCTGTCATAGGATATAACAGGTGGTTTTCCCCACCCTGGCTGGAATGTCCTCTGCTGCAGTCTCCTGGGTCTCCTGGTCTCTCGCAGCTGCCTGTTAGAAGACAGCTGGAGATGGCATTCTTAGATTCCAGCAGAGGGCACTGTCGTTCTGTTTTTTCAAACCCAAGCAGGAATTCAGCTAAGAATGAATTGGCCAAAGCCTCTGAGCCCCTCTGCCTTTCCAAATGGATAGACCTGTAGTTATAGAAATGTATCTTAGAAACAACCCATACATCTTATAGGTGCTGCAGACCACCATCTCTTATCCTCCTGAAACTAGAGAGGAGAAGGTACTCAAGCTACTCATATCTATGATCTGCCAAAGCCTAGAGAGTAGACACCTCCAAGGTGAGTGACTATTGCAGCAGACAGGTCACTTTCCTCACAGGGGCTTAGCCTTTCTCAACTAGGACTGGTCCAGTCCACTGAAGAGTGGTCACCAGATTCCAGTCCTCTCTGCTCCCCTGATGCTAGCTAGCCACAGGAAATGATAGTTCACATTTCAGTAGAGCTCAGGGAGACAGGGCTCTGTCTCTGGATCAGAGTAATGATATCATGTCCCCCACCCAACTCAAGTCTGCTCTAGGGTGAGCAGAACCCTTAACAGGACCCCCACTGGGCTGTATACAAGGGAGCCCATCAAGAAACTACTACTTTCAGTCCATGTTTTCCCTTAGTCCTTGGTCTTCCCTGGATGTTCCAGTTAGATTAATTCAAGAGCCAGTTTTGTGTGGTAGTCAAGAGCATCAGCCAAACAGCTTGGGTTAAACTCATGTCTCTGCCATATGCTAATTATGTGACCTTAGGAAAATTACTAAACTTCTCTGGGCCTCTGTTTCCTCATTTGTAAAACAAGATAATAGTACCTACCTTTTCTAGTTGTGCTGGCCGTGCACATTCACTAAGTATTAGCTCTTTTTATTGTCTCTAGAAAATCCACATAGTCCATTTTATGTAAGCAGTCTGCATCCTCTGTTATCTCATGCCCCATCTACTTCCCCTGAGTTCAGGATCCTGAACAAGTGCACCACTTTGAGGAAGATATTTTTGGACATAGAAGCAAAAGAACTCCCATATATCTGAAATGTGTCCTGAGGATTGGTCTGGTCCCCTGGACTCAAGCTCCTGTCCACTTACTCCCAAAGTACTAGGAGTTTCCTTGTATTAGAGAAGACAGTAAGTGTAAGACAACCTTCCAAATGCACATTAGCCAATTTTAATCCATCTTAATGCCCTAACCAACTTCAAGGGATTAATGTTCAGCATCAGATATGCCCTGCTGGATTAGAGTCTTTTTTTATGTATGATACCACAACATTTCTCTCAAGCTGATCTTGTATGATTTTCTAGTTAAGGCAGTATTACTCTGCAAGCAGAGAAACCAAGTTCAAGACAACTGTAAGTAATGTGCATTAGGTATTATTACCACTCCATATCAAGCATTTAGAACAGACAGCCAAGTGTCCTAAACTGGAAGTCAGAATTCTGGGAGCCACTGAAGCACATACATTCTGAAAATTCTTCAACCTGAAAATATTGTGACCTATCAGCCCCACCAAAGTAGTGGATAAATAAGACTTTGTGATGACCTCAGTCGCCCTGGGAAGCCTGTAACATTGAGAAATCTGCAACATTAATTTGGATAAGTGAAAGAGCTACCCAAGTACTTCTGCACCACCCCAGATGTCTTCCATGGTCTATCCAAAGCATTAAATGGAATTATAGCAATTTGCAATTTATGGCCCAATTTTAGAAGAAGCTGTCCAGGGCTCTTCATATCTATATACCTCTCAAAATCATATGGAGCATGGTATTAACTGCTATACCATGCAGTATATATCCATTATAACATCTACCAACAAAATGATGGATTCTACTACTTTGCCACAGTGGTGTTCGCTTATAAGGAGCTCATTGCATTCCTCCATCCCAAACACACCCTTTCACAGAGGCCGTGGCATGATTCTTACCCCCTCACTAGCCTTCCCCCAAGTGGCTTTCAAACCTGATTGCTTAGGAAAGCTACGGTCACCAAAAATATCTTCCAGCTTGCCAAAAACTGATGTGAAGAGCATACCAACTGGTGCTTGATTCATGGGGAAGGCATCCAAGTGATACTGTCCAGCATACTTCCAAGCACACAGTAGCCATCCATATGGGAACCTGGAAACCTACTACTTGGAAACTGAGATAATAGAAAAGATCATCTGGCTGTACCCTTAAGGAAATCAGTCAGAGGCCTTAGGGCCAGATAAAAAGCTCCCACTGTCACCTGTACCCAGACCAATAATTACTCACAGTCCAGATCCCATTGTCCACTAAGAATATGCTCCTCTTTCTCTTCAGCCTGCATCTACTTGGCCATGAACATCCTGCTATCCACTACTTGTCCCAAATCACATGACCAAGCTCAAATGACACTGCTTCCAGGAACTAGCCCCTCTAATTACTGTAACCTGTTATGAAGTACAGATCAGTCCCCAGTTTAGCCCAGGTCTCAAGAACTCTAGATTCTGCCCTGTCTCCAAATCCTCAACTGTCTGTAGAAGGAGGGGATTCAAACCGTGCCCCCACTCTAGTGGTGTCATCTCAGAGAATATTAAAGGAGATTTCTGTTGGAGTGAAAAGAGGGAGGAGGGACAGAGATGATAAATGAGTGGGGCCAACCCAGGAAGAAGGAGAAAAGCAGGAGCCTTGGAAGATCTCCAGAAGGAAAGTGGCAACCTCACTCTCCACTAGAGGTGAGACAGTGATCTCAACAATTTCCAGAAGGAATAGCCAACTTTCATCCAGTTCCTGATAGCTCAGGATTCAAAGGTGCAAGTCAAATCCTATTTAAGCAGAACATGAATTTATTAAAAGAATATTGGTGGGATTACATCAAACTAAAAAGCTTCTGCATAGCAAATGAAACAAAATGAAAAAACCTACAGATGGGAGAAAATATTTGCAAACCACAAATTTGATAAAGGCTTGATATTCACAATATATAAAAAAAAACTCTCATACCGCGTTAGCAAAAAGAAAGAAAGAAAATCTGATTTTAAAATAGACACAGGAACTGAAAAGACATTTCTCCAAAAAAGACACAAGCTCTTTCTCAGGGCACCTCATAGGCAGTTAGCTTTCTCAAGATGAAACTGAATATCTCTTCCCCAGCCACTGGCTGCCAAAAACTCATTGAAGTGGATGATGAACGCAAACTTCATAACTTTTAAGAGAAGCATGTGGCCACAGAGATTGCTGCTGACACTTGGTGAAGAATGGAAGGGTTTTGCAGTTCGAATTGGTGGTGGGAATGATAAAGGAGGTTCCTCCATGAAGCAAGGTGTCTTGACCCATGGCTGTTGTCCTCCTACTCCCAATTTATGGCCTAACAGTAAGGGGCATTCCTTTTACAGACCAAGAAGGACTGGAGAAGAAAAAGGGCAAATCTGTTTGAGGTTGCATTGTGGATGCCAATATGAGTGTTCTCAACTTGGTCACTGTAAAAAAAGGGAAGAAAGCTATTCCTGGTCTCACTGATACTACTGTGCCGTGTCACCTAGGGCCCAAAAGAGCTAGCAGAATCTGCAAACTTTGATCTCTCTAAGAAAGAAGATGTCCACCAATATGATGTGAGGAAGCCTCCCAAAGACAGTAAGAAACCTAGGGCCAAAGCACCCAAGATTCAGTGTCTTTTTACTCCACATGCCCTGCAACACAAACCTCAGTGTAGTGCTCTGAAGAGACAGCAGACTAAGAAAAATAAGAAAGAAGCCACAGAATATGTTAAATTTTTGGCCAAAAGAATGAAAGGGGCCAAAGAAAAACTCCAGGAGCAGATTGCCAAGAGAGATAGATAGTCTGTCCTCTCTGAGAGCTTCTACTTTTAAGTGAGTCCAGTCAAAAATGAGATTTTTCTAAGAGTAACAAATAAGATCAGACATTTTTATAAAAGAAAAAGATACACAATGGCCAACAGGCATATGAAGAGATGCTCAACTAATCATCAAGGAAATGCAAATTAAAACCACAATGAGATACCACTTCACACATGTTAAAGTGGCTATTATCAAAGAAAATGAAAGATAACATATGTTGGTGAAAATGTGGAGGAAAAGGGAACTCTTGTACACGGTTTGTGGGAACGTAAACTGGAGCAGCTACTATAGAAAACAGTGTGGAATTTCCTCCAAAAATGAAAAAAAAAAACACATATAATTCAGCAATTCCATTTCTGGGTATATACCCAAAAGAATTGAAATCAGGATCTTAAATTGATATCTGCACTCCCATGTTCATTGCAGCATTATTCATAATAGCCAAGATATAGAAGCAACATAAATACCTATAATGAATGAATGGATAAAGGAAATGTGGCATATGTATGCAGAGGAATATTAACCTTAAAAAAAAAAAAAGGAAATCCTGTCATTTGCAACAACGTGGATAAAACTGGAAGACATTTATGCTAAGTGAAATAAGCCAGGCACAAAACAAACAATACATGATACCACTTATATGAGGAATCTAAAATAATCAAACTCATAGTAGCAGAGAATAGAATGGTGGTTGCCAGAGGCTGGGAGAGGAGGAACTGGAGAAGTAGTAGTCAAAGGGTACAAATTTCAGTTACACAAGATGAGTAGGTCCTGGAGATCAACTGTACAGCATAACGCCTATAGTTAATGCCGCATCATATACTAACATTTTGCTAGGAGGTTAAATCTTATGTTAAATGTTCTTATCAAAAAATAATAATGAAGGTGGGAGGAAATCTTTGGAAGGGATGGATATGTTTATGGAATAGACTGTAGTGATGGTTTCACAGGTGTGTACTCATCTCCAAACTCATTAACCTTATATATATTAAATATGTAAAACTTGTTATATGTCAATTATACAACAGTTTTTTAAAATATAGGGAAGCACATGAAAGCTTTAGAGGAAACAGAACCAAGCTTGGTGGATAGTAACCAGAAACGATGTTCAAAATCATGCCACAGACTTGGTTGGACACAGAAACTACAGTATTGCATGCCATGGTAGGCACTGCTGGCACCAAGGACTCTGGTCCCTGGATACTGCTGCTAGAGACAAGTGCCGCTTCACTGCTACAACTTCCCATCAACAGAAAAAGACTTTACATGCTCCTGCTTTTTTGTAACCTCATTTTTTATTCAAAAGCTGGAACAGATGTATTGGATTGGCCTAGCCAAAACTCTTTGCCCATGTTTTAGCTGCAAGAGAAATTAAGTATCTTAATCTGTTCAGGGTGTTATAACAAAATACCATAGACTATGTGGCTTATAAACAACAGAAATTTATTTCTCACAGTTCTGGAGGCTGAAGTCCAAGAGCAGGGTGCCAACATGGATGGGTGAGGGCCCTCTTCCAGGTCAAAGGCTTCTCTTTGTGTCCTCACATGGCAGAAGGGGCAAGAGAGCTGTCAGGCCTCTTTTATAAGGGCAGTGATGCCATTCATGGGGGCTCTGCTCTCATGACCTAATCACCTCCCAAAGGCCCCACCTCCAAATACCATCACTTTGGGCATTAAGTTAACAACATGAAAACTTTGGGGAGGATACAAACATTCAGACCACGCCACTGGGTAAGGAAGATCTGGTCTTCTCAGCCTAGTGATATATATAGGTTTTGCCTCAGAGGGGATTCCCAAACCCTCAAAAGAACATTAGGTCTACATTATACTAATCTGCCCTACCCACCCTACCTTACCCTACTCTACATTAGCCACATCCCCTGTCCCTCTCCACTTTACCCAGCATTAATCAGGCTCTAAATCAAGAGCAAGTTCTGAGACTTCGCTAATGTTTCTAACACTTGCTATCCTGCTGTCTGAAATGTTCTTGATGCTACCATGTCCCACTAACAACTTCTTATCCTCCAAGACTTAGCTCAAACATAACTTTCCCTATTTCACCAATTAAAGCTCTGCAAATATGCAAATCTTAGGAAAGGAGTGTCCATCCAGATAAGGTGCCCTTTTCACCAGCACTAATCCTAAGTATCTGTCAATATCTTGATTCCAGCAGGAGGCCACTCAAAACCAGTGTTGGGGAAGAGCAAGAGTGGTGAAGGAGGTCTCATGATCCCTGGTTTCTCCCTTCCACCCCTGTCACGGGCACTGATTTGACTCCTAGGATCCCAAGATTCGCTAATCAGATGTGTGAATGGCTAGGAGAGATCCCTGCTATGTGCCTGATTGGCATGGAGATGAGAAACTCCACTCAGAGAATCAAACAGTCCCATTCGTCAAGTTCTCAGCAAGTCTGCTCTTATTTCAGACCAGAAGGAACTGTTGCCCACTAGACTTCCTCCAATTACCTCAGAAGATGAGAATTATTCTGTGCACCAAAATAGCCACGTGAGGTACCATGAAGCTGTACGAAAGGTCTTGTTAAAGACATGTAAGTATTTTGGAGTGGGCACCATGCTAGGGGCAGAGTAGATATATCTGAGTTCCTAAAGAATGTCTGAGATGAGGTAGGGCATGGTTATAGGGCTCGGGGGGGAGTCAAGAAGAGAGACTGAGAAGACCAGGGAAAAAGTAGATGGGAATGGTGGAATGAGCAAGATAAAATAAAAATTGAATCAGATTTAGAAGCAGTAGATCCAGGTTTGCATCCCAATTCTCCCTCGTTTAAATGTCTCACCTTGAGTAGTCACTTATCCTTTATTAACCTCCCTCCTCATTCATTATAAAACAAGAAACAGAAAATGCCTCCTCTACCAATCTTACAGAATTGCTGCGAGAATCAAACCAAAAATAGGAGTTTAGGAAAGTATCTGTATTATTATATGCTATGTTGTAGGGAGTGGTAGACTGAGCACTAGCTTTGGAATTCGAACTAAGTTTAAACTCCAAACAAGTTGTGACCTTGGACAGGTTCCTTTAACCACTTATCTAACCTCTCCAAGCCATTTGAAAATGGGAATACTCTAGCATTGTGTGAAGGTTAGAGAAAATGTACATTTTAAAAGCATCTAGGACAAACCACTGATACACACAATATAGCTTGTAGAAATTTCCGGGGCATAATGCTATGTAAAGAAAGTCAGTCCCAAAATAATCACATATTGTATGATACCATTTATATAACATTCTTAAAATGACAAAATTATAGAAGTGAAGATTAATTACCAAGGGCAGGTTAGGAGCGGAAGGTGTGACTATAAAGGGCAACCCCAGGATTTCATAGTGACGGAACTTCTATATCAATGTTAACATCATGGTTGTAATGGTACTATAGTTTTGCAAGATGTTACTGTTGGGGGAAATGGATGAAAGTACACAGGTTCTCTGTGTATCTTTTCTTACAACTGTTTGTGAATCTATATCTCAAAATGAAAGTTTAATTTAAAAAACTAAGATGCTTTCAGAAATTTTAAAAAAAGACATATGAAGTATCGAAGAATTAGTTTTATAAGCAAGACTTTTAAAAAGTTTTTTATCAATTCATAGGAAAACAACTAAGTCAAAATGTAATGTCTACTCGATGGTATTTTAGGGAATTTTTTTTACAATAGTGATTATAAAGACTATAAACCAGAATATTAGGCCATAATTCTAAGTTTTAAAAATATACAAATTTTACATACTGGTCTGATTCGATTTATCCAAATAGATAATGAAAATACAAAAAAATCTAAATAGGTCTGACATTACTACAAATTTTTAATATAACATCTAGAACATGATGGGCACTTGATAAATGATATCTATTACCAGTAGGTAAACATGAGGTGGTATCATTGCTAAGTTTCAGAGAAGTACCTGGAATGAACACAGGAAAGAGTTACTTCAAAGAGGAGGGAGGGGAATGAAGATGATTAAGCCTAGAAAAAAAATAAACCCGTGGACCCATTTTGCACATTTCCCAAGTTATCCACTTGTTTTTCTACTATCTTAGCATTAAAGGAAAGCTCTCATAGAGATAGGCTTAGTAGCAGCAGGAAGAACGAAGACTGATTCAACTGACTATGAAGGGTGTGAAATGCTGGAATCCAGAAGTAAAGCTGGGTGTGGTGACCAAATTTCCAGGACTTCTCTCTCATCTGGTCAGACTTAGTTGCTAGGCTAGGCTTGTGCTGCCCTGAGGCAGAAGAGGGAGCAGAGAAAAAGAAATTGGATAACCTCCCCTTCCCCAAACCATTTAGTCCCCAATCAGGTCTTCAGAGTCCCCTTGACTGATGCTCAGAACTTCAGCTTCTGGAGGTCCCACGATCCCGGAGTGCGCCCAGAGGAAACCATGCCATGGATCCGAAGCCCTCGCCACTGCCTCATCAAAAGCCCAATGACCAGGTTAGGCTGGGAGGGGTATGGCAGGGAGACCACGGAGAAAACTTCCTCCCCTCACTTAAATCCTTAGAAACTGTTGCATCTCCACTCAGGGAACAGAAGGGGTGGGGTTCGGGTCTTACCAGAGGAAACTGGCCCCAGAATCTGGGCAGTGGTGGCATTCAGAGTTAAAGGTTTATCTGTCTTATGTTTCGACTTGTGGATATGACTTCTGAGCAGGCATTAAGACAAGTGTCTATAGTATTCCTATGGGAGCCTAGGGAGTTTCTCCTCCCTTCATTGCTGCTTCCCTGCCCCTCCAGCCACCATCCATTGGCAGTAGCCCTACTTCATCACTACCGCAGCCCATTCTGCTCTGAGGCAATCCTGGGAGCTACATTTAAGGACACATGTAGACACACACACCCTCACTCACTCACTCAAACCAGCCTGGCCTGGCTGAATCAGAGACCCTTCCTTTTCCAGATTTATGGATCACTCTGTTCTCAATGACAGAAACTTCAGTCTGTATTGAGCAGGATGTGTTTGCAAAAGGACAAGATGGACTGGAAGGAGGGCAAAGAAAGGAAAAGAGGAAGGTATCCTGGTTCTGATGGATGACTAATGAGAGGAGGGAAATTAGGAAGCAGAGTAAACAGATTGGACTAGAAGTCATTTGTGTGCACTAAAAGGAGAGGGATGGAAATAATCCCAAAGCCCACACTCCTAAGAGATCAGGTATGTGAGAGATTCTCCCAGAAGCTATAACTTTGTGGTGTTTGGTTTGGAAAGGCACTGGAAAGACAACCACAGGGGTCTTGACCTCTCATATGTGGAAGGGGTCAGAGTAACAGATCTGGGTATAAAACACTGGTCCTCATGATGCTGAAGGGCTGGAATAGTCATGTTCTCTGAAGACACTGCAGCTTCTCCTTAACAGGGAGAAAACCAGACTGCAGATGAGAGAGGCCCACCACACCCTTGGGCAGGAGACTGCCTCCTATACCAGGCTTTGCCACTTCTCACTTAACCCCAGGCCCAGAACAGCTGCAGAGAACAAGGAGTTTTACAAAGAGTTTGATTTTATTGATATTTAAATATATTAAATATTTCACTGAAATACATGGTTCATCACCCTCCCCACCCCACAGTGGTTACATTATAAAAACCAAAGTCTATGGACCTCCCATCCACTGATTCCCCTACCAACTGGTGAGGAGGGGACAATGGTAGCCTGGAGGAAGGCCATGGCTGGCACTGTGGTAGGGGACCCAAGGTATGGACAGGCCCTTCCCACCTGGCAAGAAGCAGAGACAAATCACCCAAAACTGAGATCTTCTCATTCTGGTCTCCTTATACCTTCACCCACACCCCATGGCTCCAAGCAGTCCCTTCCTATCCAAGGATATGCTGGGGGGAGGAGAGCTGATTTCCTGTTTGTACCAACTAGTCTTTTCCCCTTCTCTTGCCTTGGCTAATGAAAAAGTACCTGAGGGCCCATGAGACTGATGCATGAAGAGCCCCAAAAGCAGGCAGTTTGAGCCAGAAACCAGGCCTCTACTAGAATCAGAAAGGGCATGAGGAAGGATGAGTATCACTTGCCCCTTCTACTTCCAAACTTAGCAATTCTGGGTCTCTCCTCAGGCTCTCTAATCGCCTCCAAGACAAAGCAGTCTTCAAGCAAAATTCAAGCTAATGCCTCTGGCTTAAGTAGGTACAAGCAGAGAAACCAATACTCCAACTAATTCAGGCCAGAGGCAAGGAAGTTGTAGGAAAAAAGATAAAAGGAAGGCAGGGGTAGGAAGGAAATCTAGAGTCCAGCCTCCTAAGCCCCCTGCCAGCCCCTGTAGGTTTCACAAGGACTGAGGAGCCAGGAACATACTCAACTCAGGCTGAAGGCTTGGTAAGGCCAAGTTTCAGTTCCCCTAACCCGTCCCCTAGTACCAATATCTGGGTCCTCAGAGGGATCCCGTGTTACTCCAGTCCCAAAGCATACCACATCCCAGGACACCAGCTAGGGAATCCTGGAAATTCCTGAGCCTCTGACCACCAAACCCCAGACAAGTTAAGGCTTGGTCCCTGCCCCAGGCAGGACAGTCATGCTGCACACGTGGCCTCCAAATGGCACTTAGGGATTTGGCACAAAAAGGACTCCTCTCTCCAGGGCCCCCCTCCTCTTGTTACTACACCTCACCCCACTCCTGTGCAACCTGAGCATCCCCCTCCATCCTTGAAACGAAATCCTGTCTTATTCCCAGAAGAAAGAGGACCACAAGAGAGAGGCAGCCCAGGGTGGAGGGCTGAGGAGTAGGAGCACAAGGACACACATAGCCCTGGAAAAGACATGCAAATGAAGACCAACATGCACGCACATTACACAGACACACAGGCCCTCCCCAGTGCCAGAGGTTTGGGAGGACAGGTTTGGGATCAGGGTCATCTTCCTCTATACCCTGGCCCTTTTCTAATTTGGCAACAGAAGATGTAGAGATGCTGTGTGCCCCCTTGCCAGCAGACAGCAAAAGAACACTAGGGCAGAGTGACCTGATCCTGCCTATTGCGGCCCTCAGATCAGAGTCTGGCCCCATCACACTCCCTCGCCGGCCTGTTCTCTTTGGCACCTGCAGGTGAACTTCCAGCTCCTGATCTGACATCCTCACACAAAGGTTTGCGCTCTGGCTGGGCATTTTCACAGTACCAGTGAGGCCAGACGCCCCTTTCCCTGGAACTCTGCAGGAACTAGGGCTAAATCTGAGCTGTCAGAAGTCCCTTTGTTCCCCTTTGGGGACAGATCATGGGACTAGGATTTGGCAAATGGAAACATTCCCCTGAAATATGACAGAACTAGGTCCCCAGGGCATCTCCCTCCTATGCCCTGTGCCTAGGAGGGAAACCTGGCTGGGGTGGGGGATCCCCAGAACCGTGCTGGGGATGTAGGCAGAGCAAAGGCAAGCATGGAATAGGTATTCCTCATACCTGCCACAGTCTTTGTATGAAATACTCCCAGGAAAAGGGGAAAGGAAGAGCCCAACCCTGAGCCTGTTGCCCATACAGGGAAAGGGAAGGCATGGCAAGCTGCCATTTTCATCTCCTAGGCAGGAGGATTCCCACTGCCTCTGCTGCTGCCTCCTCCCCTGCTCCCAAAAGCTGGAGGAAAGGAGAAGGAATACTCCTTCCCCTATATAAAAAGAAAGTCACTTGCAAAATCCTCTTGGCATCCCCTCATTCTCCAGCCTGAGGACAGACGAGCATGGTCCAAGCACAGTCTGCTGGGGTGTTCCCTTTTGTGTTAAGCAGAGTCTGAAGGCTCAGTGTCCCCTGCCACAGCTCCACCCAGCAAGTACAGAGTCCACTCAAATGCCCACCTTGGTCCCTTCAGCTGAATTTTGTAACTGCTAACTCCTGGGGCCCCCATTGAGGAAGTAGGTGGTCATCTCCCCCTTGCCCTTCACTTTGACCACTCCTCGACACTCCAGCTGGTAGCCCTTGGCAGCCAGAACCTGGTACAGGTCAGTGGTCACCTGGGGAGTAGGAGGGTAGACTGCTTAGCCTGGGATCCTTCCTGCTACATATTGCAGGGGCCCAGGGGTCCTCATCATGCTAGCTTCCCTCCCCCAATCCCCACCCCACCAACCACACAGCACACTGCCACCCTACCCCTGTACTAGCAACTGCAGAGAGAGAGACCTGCAGAAACCCTCTGGGTCCATACCCCTCCCAGCCTCTGCTCACATTCCCCTCACCTGGATTCTGTCAGGGACCCCCGTGCTGTCCATACGGCTAGAGACATTCACTGTGTTCCCCCAGATGTCATACTGTGGCTTCCGAGCCCCAATGACACCTGCCACAACTGGGCCCATGTTCAGTCCTGTGGTGGGGAAAGCGGCAAGACATTGAGACAAGTGGCTGTTCCAGGGTCAATCCAGGGAGTCATCCCACCTCCTGGAACCTTTGGAAGGACCCAGAAAAGTGGCAAAGGGACAAGTATCCTGGTTGTAGAGAATTGAAAATCTGGACCTTTTAGCTGAGGGACTCCCCTGAGTCAAGATGGCTATGCTATAACTAATACGTCGCTAATCTACTGAATGCACACTCCATGCCAACTACTCTCTGGTAACCATTTCCATTAGTATTTCATCCTCTCAACAGCCCTAAAAGCTAGGTATCATTATCCCCATTTACAGATTAGGCAAGTGAAGCTTAGAGAAGTTAGATGACTTGCTAAATAAGCCAGTAAATGGAACATCCAGAATTCAGACCAGAGAGTCTTCACTCCTGAATCCATGCTATCACTCCTATCAGTTCATCTGAGAAAAACTGCTTCTTATTAGATTGGCCATAGATAAGGGCACAGGTTTACCTAAACCTGGTTTTGAATCCCAGTTCAGCCACTTACTAGTTATTATTATATCTCTGTTCTGGGCAGTCAAGTTATTAAATCTCTCTGAGAGTCAGTCTCTTTATCTGTAAAAGGGGATAATAATGTGAGGATTAAAATGTGCTCACAAAAGTCTAAGACAGTGCCTAGCACATAGCTGGTTCTCAATAAGTGATCTCTGTCCTTCATACCAGACAACATGGGAGTAGGGAGAAAAGGAAACCCCACACGAGTCCTGATGGGGAATCTGTGATGCCATCTCGCCTGCTCCCTCAGCTTCCCCCAGAAACAGCCCTTGGAAAGCCAGCCAGGTAGCAAGGTCCTCTCACCGATCTTCATCTGGAAATTGTTGAAGGAATGCTCATTTATGTGCTTCATCTGCTCCATGAGCCGCATGGCATAGTCAGCAAGGGCAGTGATGTGGGAGCGGCCCACCTGATCATAGGTGCTGGCGTTCAGCCCGGAGGCAGCCATGTAGGTGCTACCAATCGTCTTGATTTTCTCCAGCTGCCGGAACCTCTCCTCACTGATGATCTAGACAGCACAGGGGGACCCAGCTGTCAAGGGAAAGAAGCCAAACCCAGCTCTGCCCCAATGCTCATTCCTTGCCATGCCTCGGCCCACTCTCCCACTGCCCTGTCTCAACAGCTCCCCTCCTCTTAGTGAGCAAGACCTACTTCCAGCTGCTGCTCTCAGTGCAGGACCAAGGAGCCAGGAAAACAGACCTCCTTCACCAGGCAGCCCTCAGAACCCAGACCAGGTCTTGAGCATAAAGCTTCAGGTCAAAGGGATAGCCCACTCACAGAACCCAGAACCACAGAAAGGGTATCAGGCACCAGTTATTCCAACGCTCACTTTTTCAGAAACTTAGTCCCAGAGTAAAGAATCTACCCCTGACCCCACCCCACCCAACCCAGAACAGTAAAGGGCCCACTCCTGACCTGGATCATCAGGACACTTCCTTACATTTCACTTCCATTTTCTCTCTTCAGGGGACCACTTGCTTACTTGGCCTCATGGGGCTCTGTTCACAGACTACTGCTTTCTTCTTCAATGACATCTATCTACCTGGTACCTATCCTGTTCCAGATCTTCTTATCTTCCTTTGCTCCCCAAGAATGATGACCCTGTTCCAATGGGGCTCCCTTCTTTCTTTTAACGCCTTCATGAGTCCCCATCCTGCCTCCACTGTACCTACTCTTACCCCTGCCCCTGAGTCTCTGGGTCTCATCAAATTCCCCTCCCTTCTCCTAGTACCACCCATGCCCTCCAATCCTATCCTCAGCCAAAGTTCTCCCCACTCTCTGCCAGCAGCAGCTGACTGGACAAGTACCTCATCAAAATCAGCGATAATCTCGTTGAGCAGCCGCAGGCACTCCACACCCTCATTATTTGCCTCCAGCTCCACGTAGAACTCAGAGAAGTTGGCAATGGAAGCAAACATGACAGCCACACACTCACACGACTGATAGTAGAGCTCGTCGTTCCGGCGCTCCCGGGCCAGGAAGTGGGCAGCTACATCCTTGGGCAGAATGTTATGCAACAGCCGCCGGTTGTATGCCTGGAGCTCCTCCATCTCCTCCTTCTCCCCTGTTGCCTGTGGACACCACACCCATCACCCACTGCCCAACATTCACAAGGGGTGGTTGCAGTAACCAACGCCTGGAGATGGGCATCAGAGGGAACCACAGAGAAGAAAATCATGGACAGATGAGGCCTAAAGAATAGGCAAAGGGGTGATGGAGAAAGGGACAGGGGATGGACACAGAGAAAGCATGGAGCCAGGGTGGCTTAGGGAGGCCTGAGCCTTGGCTAACTAACAAAATGCATTTCTGGCTTGGCCCAGACTCTGCCCCCAAAATCCTCCCCCTCCCTTGCCCACCCAGTCACCTGCAGTTTCCAAAGGAAGTCCAGGCGGGCAGTCGATTCCACTTGCTGAGCATGCAGATACAGGGCCAGGGCAAACACCAGCAGAATCACAGGGGTCATATATTTGAGTGCCACCCTCCCTGCAGCTGGACTGAAGATAAACAGAAGCATGCTCAGTGTCTGAAGGAGGCATCTGGCTGCCCTACCTTTCACTGCCTCAGCCCTCACTCACCAGTCCAGCCCATCAAAAGTCTCATTAGAAGAAGCCCTGGCAGGAAGACACAAGAGACAAAGTTATCGGTTTGTCCTGGGTTGCTGAGTCAGGGCATGGAAGGGGTGACAGAAGCTGCACTTACTAAGCACGTTCTATAAATCAGATATTGGGCTAGATCTTTTGCTTATATTAACTCATTAAAAGCAGAGGTGCCACTCTTGGCTCCTCTTCATACCAGCTATGTGACTTGGAACAAGCTGCTTAACTCTTAAGCCTCAGTTCCTCATAAAAGAGGGATCAGATCTAAATCATGCACGTAAAAGGCTTAGTACAATGCCTGGGCATGTGGTAAGCCTTCAACAAATATTAGCTACTATCATCTTTACAACTATCTTGTCATATAGGTGGCATTATCATTTTAGAAATGAGGAAATTGAGGCTCAGAGAAAACTCAACTGTCCAAAGTCACACAGTTAATGAGTGACAAAGCGGGGATTCAGACCCAGGGTACTCCAGAGGCTTTTTCAGCTACACTAAAGCTATGGCCACAATCAAAAGGGGTGGGGTTTTATAACAGAAGAGCCAGTGCAGTGTCGCAGGCAAAGCCCTCATGTAGGAGTCAGAGGTTTTGGTTCCTAGCCCGGGGTCTGCCACCAAGCAGCTGTGTGAAACTACAAGAGTGGATATGAAAGCACCACATGAATTCAAGATGGATTTTTTTTTTTTTAAATAACTAGCCTAAAGACAGGGATTTCCAACGACTGGGGTTTTCTTGAGGTGACTGTTTGGTGTCATATACTGAGAGCTCCCCTACTGCCTCCCTTCCCACCATGTGAGGGGCGAGTGTTGACATTCTAAGAGCATAAGGGGCCTGGACACTAGAGGCTCACAGTGGCCCAGCAGGGTCAGGGAGGCTTCTAGGGAACAAAAGGGCCTAAGGACAAACTCACAAGCCATGGACACTAAGCAGTAGGTCATAGTTGTCAAAGATGGTGGCTGGGGGGCCCAGAAGAAGCAGCACCAAATAGATGAGCCCCAAGACAAAGATCATGGCCAACTTTCCAATGCTACTGATGTGCAGGAAGACGGAGCTGGCCAACAGACTCAGCAGCATGTTCCCGACGAAGTACTAGAGGCAAAGTGATGTTAATGAAGGCAGAGGCCAAGGCACCCCAATGCAGAGAGAGCTCTATGCTCCCCTGCCTGACCGAAACTCCCCTCCACGACCTTACACCCAAACCACCTTCACTCTCCACAGCCAGCCCTGCCAGCACACCAGGGCCCTTGGCTGCTCCCAGAATTGGTGACTATGGTGAGATCCTGGTGAGGTCCCCAATGCCCATCACCAGGCCTGGCACAGAGGGGTCAATAACTGGTGTTGATCAGGATGCCCTCCCACCCTGCCTAAGCACTGCTTGGACACCTCAGAGAAGCTGCAGGTGGGTGCGGTGCCCTCACACAGGGGAGCATCCAGGCCCAGAGAGTAATTGAGCTGCTGCAGGTGGCAGACAGTGATGTCAGCGGGTGTTAAATTCAGCGTCCTGGCTGCGCAGGTCCGTATGGGGGTGTGGTTACAGGTGAACTGCAAAAGTGGGGGGGGGGGTATATCATAGTAACCAAGGAGAGCAGGGGTTATGAGGACCATGCCCAATACCTTATACCCCAGAGGCCTAAGTTCTCACTAAAAGATGACAAGAGGTGGGGAGAGCAAGGAGGTGGGAGGAGGGAGGACTGGAGTTGACCTCACTCTCTCTTTTAGGAGAATGGGCTCCAAGAGCAGGAAATGTGCCTTATTCCTCTATACTCCAGTGCTCAGAGCAGTGCTTGGCATACAGGAGGGGTGGACCCTTACCATATTAGCGATGGCAGAGGTGAACACAAGCAGGACTGAAAAGATGCCAACAGCAGTGCTGTGTGCCCGAGAGCGCACAATGCTGCGGGACAGATGTTGCAGGCCCTTAGGGAACAGCTGTGGGTAGCAAGAGATGAGAGTTGGAGGCTGTATCAACCAGGTGTAAGGCCACCCAGGGCCCAATGAGAGAGGCACGGCCTTCTTCTCCCTCTCCCCATGTGACCACCCCTGGCCCAGCCTGCCCTCCAGCACCAGCCCTGGAAAGCCCCCTACGCACAGAGCCACAGGAGTACACGGCACAGGTCAGCACGGTGATCAGCAGCAGCAGAAAGATCCCGGTATAGATCCCAAGTATCAGTGTTGAGCTGGGGCAGAAGAGGGCCCAGGAAATCATTACTCTGGAAGATCTAGGCATCCTTGTCCCACTCCCCAGGACGAGTAGGGTGCAAGCTGCAGGGATGGTGGGTTCATGGGTTTTAAGAAGGTTATGGGAAGTGCTAAAGGGAAGAGAGGCTGAGTGAGAAAGGGCAGGGCTCTCACTGTGGGAAGACGAGGAGCTGGATGAAGCAGATGAAGCAGAAGACCAACAGGGCACAGGCCACGTAGGCTCCGAAGCGGGGATCCACCTTCCTTGAGTACTGAGGGAAAGGAGGCTGGTCTGGTGCTGGGCTCTGCTCCAGGGAGGCAGCACACTACCAGAGGCCTCGAGGGGGAGAGGCAGTTGGCCCAGTTGATAGGAATCACCCCTGCACTCTGTGGTCACCTTCCCATTCCCCAGAAACCTTTTCCTGTTTTCTTACCTGTGCTAGATGTCCCTGCCTGGACCTCCCCTTCTCTCCCAACCCCCATTCTTCTGCCCTGGCATCCCCCAAACCTTCTTTTCAAGATCCTCTCTCTGAAAGGTGAGCAGGAACCGGCGCACATGGTCCTTGCGCAGCTGATCAATGCTGCGGGCATCGATGGCACGGCCCAGGAACTCATCTACTTCATCCTCAGGGTTCAGGGCATCTTGGGCACCCCGGCTGAGGGCAGGGGATATGGCTTCACCAGGTGCAAGAGTATAGCCATGTGAGAAACAATGAGAAGGGAAGGGCATGGCCAGCACGCAGAGGAGGGAATATAAACAGGTATGTGGCACTTTGCTCCCAGAAATGGAACCTCTAATCCCCACAACCCTGTCCCAGATGCAGGTGCCTTCCCTCCTCCTCCTCCTGCCTCAGTAGCCTGACTTACTTGTCCTTGCTGGAATCATCAATGCCCTGGAGAAAGAGAGTGTGCAGTGAGAAGAAGGCCATCTGCCTGGCTTCCCCATCCCCGAACCTGCGCTGAGGGGACTTGGGATCCTTGGAATGAAATCATCCCTCCAATAACAGAAATCGTACATGGAAATGACATTCACAGGAAGGCAGAAAAAGGCAGGGGACACACAGCCATGGAGACAAAAAAGTGAGGCCCAGGTCCTCGTGCTGTGAGGCCTCACCATCTGGCGGAATGCCTTGGAGTCCTTGCTCCGGGAGAAGGCCCGGTCAGGCACCCAGCGTGGCATCAGCCCTTCCATGGAGTTGGCCCGCGTCCGCTGCAGCTTGGCCAGCATGGCTTTCTCCTCTTTCTGTGTGGGCAGCACGAGTACAGGCTTAGGAAAGGGGCCCAGAGAAAGTCTCTGCCTGCACCCCTCACTTGTCCTTTTCCCAGCCTGTCCCTCCCCCAACCCACCCTGGCCTGACCCGTTTCTGGCTGGCACCAAGGATCAGGAAGGTCTCAATGTGCTGCTCCTTGAGGTACGCGTTACGCTCACCACCACGGCCCGGCTCCACCTCATAGTCTCCGTTCAGGTACTGCAGCGTGGCCCGAGTGATGTGGATGCGGCTGTGCCAGGACAGGAGGGTGAGGCCTGGGCTCTCGCACCTTGCTCCCATCCTCACCACCTGGACCTCACACTCACCCAGCCCGGCCTCCTGCCTCCATGTGGTTGGCCAGAGTCACGTCATTGGACCACACATCAAATTGCCACTTCCGCAGACCAAGGACACCGCAGTGTACACGTCCACTGTGGATTCCCACGCGCATGTTCACGTTCACACCTGTCACTTCACGCACCAGCCTAGGAGGAGGCGGCTCTGGCTCAGCTCCCAGCTCAGCTCCTGGCTCCATCTCCCCACACCCAGCCTAGAGCCCAGGCCTTCCACTCTCCTCAGAGCCAAGAGGGCAAGGACACACCCAGGTGCAGGGTGCAGGAGGACAGCCTTGGCTGGACGTGAGCAGAAGGCTGCATGGGGCTCAAGGACAAATGTTTGAGAACTCAGTTCACCAGCAGGGCCCCAGCTGCATCTGTGGAACTGAGCTAGCAGAGGAGGAATCACTGCTGTCTCCTCGGGCCTGCTCAGCTGACATTCTCTCTAGTCTTTATCCCCCTTACCCAGGGCCCCTTTATCCCCTCCCCACTGGCTGGAGTCTAAGGTGCACAGGGGTCTTTATACAGGCTGAAGAAAGACCTATCCCCCTCCCCAGTGATGGATCTCAAAGGCAGAGGTACTGGCTAAGACTGAGAAAAAACCCTGAGGACATATTAAAGGGTAGAAGCAGTCTGAGGCACCCTCAGTTCCAGAAAGCCTGGGAGGGGGTGCTGCTTACGAGATGGCCTCAATCATGTCCACCCCCATCTCCACACAGCAGTGGGCATGGTCTGCCCGGGCCTCCGGCAACCCTGACACACAGTAGTAACAGTCCCCTAAGATCTTGATCCTCAGGCAGTGATTTTCCTAAAGGGGAAAGTGTTAGGGGAGAGTCACCTTTACTCCCTTGCCCACCTGGCCTGCCTGGCCCACCACCCTCACTGCAAACTCTGCCCACACACCCCCAGGCTGCCACCAATGAGGCTAGGCGCTCGCCACAATAGGCCCTGCCCCCGAGCCGCAGCACCCTTACCGCAGCAAGCTTGTCAAACCGGGCAAAGAGCTCATTCAGGGTCATAACCAGCTCTTGTGCAGTGCACTGTGATGCCAGGCTGGTGAAACCTTCAATGTCTGCAAACAGGATGCTGTGGAGATGGCAGAAGATGAAAGAGCCAAATGGCCCTCAAAGACCCCCAGACTCCCCAGCCTTCTCAGCATCCTCCCAGGCCACCCTACCTGACATTGTCATGCTTCTGGATATAGATCTTATGGAACATCATGTCTTCCTTCTTTGTGTTGATGTCTTCTTTCATCTCCATGGCAACGTGCTGGGGCAACACGGACAGCAGCAGGCGTTCCTAGACCAGTGGTTTCAACAGGACACCACTATCTACGTGGCCTCACATTTTAATCCCTCCTGGTCCCTCCAAATCCCCATAGCCCTCCCAGACCTCTCTAAAGACCTGAGCTTCCCTTCTGGACTGTGGCCTGACCCTCCCCCATTAGAGTCCTCAGCAGATGGACATCCCAGGCCTCTTTGACCACCTCCCATCCAACCACCCTTCAAATGTATTCCCATCTCCCTCCCACCCTCAGATAGGACAGGAACCTGTGTCACAGAGCCTCTGTGATGCACAAGCAGGGAACCATTCACACTTATTCCACAGAGTAGTATAAGGCAGAGGATCCAACCTTCAAGCAATTTGGGGTGAGAAGGGGAAAGGCCTCAGTCAGTGAGAGCAGCCCCACCTGCTGCCGATTCTCATGCTGCAGGTGCAGGCGGGCCTGGATATACCCACGAGTCTCCTGAAAGGCCTGGCGCTGAGACACCTCAGCTGGGTAGTGTGTGCAGATGCCAATGACATTTGTGCAGAGGAACAGCAGCATGTTGGCACCGAGCTGCAAGAGGTGGCAGAGGAAGACAGGTGACCAACCCACCCATGCACAGACATGACTAGCTAGGTTCTGTAAATGTACTCCTTTGGGAAAGAAGCCAGGATCCTGTGTCCTTGTCTGTCCCCAAGCTGTCCCCGCCACTGCAATACATCTTTCCTATTCCCCAAAGGATTCTAGCTCCCTTTCTGGATCACTACATGTCTAGAAATGAGATATTTTCACAGCTCCTGAGAGCAGAAGCACCAACCAGGACCAGGTAGGTCACAGGCCTAAGCCCAGCATATTATGATTCCCTTGCCCAAAAATCCCCAATCAAAAGACAAATGCTGCTGCTGCTGCATGCAGTTCTTCTTACAGGACAAGGCCCAGGAGACGTGAGCTCTACAGCCTCCTGTGAGTGCCCACGACAAGTCACCTCATCTCTCTGGGCCTCTGTTCACTCATCTAGAACCTGGAGAGGGAGAATCAGAAGATCTCTAAGGTCTCTCCCTGCCCTGATAACAATTACTATTATTATTGTTACTGGAGCTAATTTGTTTGCTGCCTAGATTCTACAAGTGTCTTCTGTATGGTAACAAATGTATTTCTTACAACTCTGTGATATAGGTAGCACTACCTCATTTTAAAGGTGAAGAACTCAAGAGGCCCAGAGAAGCTAAGTAACTTGCCCAAGACCACACCACTGAGAGTGACTGGTATGGTATTTGAGTCCAAGACAGTCGAACTCTAAAGCCTATGTTCTAACCCTGCTGTACAGTACATTCCATGTGTCCAAGGTTCCTACTCACTCCACTCACCCAAGCTCTTAAGGGCCAGCCTCAGAGCCTGGGCTTGGGAGTCATCAATTCTTCAGACACAAAGAACCCTTCCTAACTAAAATGTGGTACCTACACTCCTGGCCACCCCCAACTCTTGGCCCAGCCTGGCCCCACAGCCTGGGACCCTGATCCCAGGATGTTCAGTCCTCAATCACCATCAGTAGCACTGACTGGAGAGCAAGTCTAAGGGAAGCTGGCCTCATCATTTCTGGAAATTCAGGGGTTAACCTGGCATTTGTGGCTCCACCCAGAGTTGGCTAAGGCAGGGCTCTGGTTTTGGGAGAAGGGAGTTTCACCAACTGAAAGCCAGGAGTTCTGGGCTCTGCCCAGAATCAGAACTAGTCTTGCAAACTTGGGCAGGTCCCTTAATTTCTGGAACCTCAGTTTCACTTTTCTTGGGTAGGGTGGAGGGGTGGGTCCTACTAGCTAGCCCCTAAGCTATTTCCAGCTCTGACCCTCTGGAATTGGCCTCCCAGTCTCCCTTCCCAGTCCAACTTACAAGGCCCCACTCCCAGCAGCAGGGGTGAAGAGGGGGGCACACTATCTCCCTCGGGGGTTTCTAAGAATAGCCCCCAGTGGGAGAGAAGAAAAAGGGGGGGCAAACCAGGCAACTTCCCTTCCTGGCCCCAGGAGCCCAAGAGGAAAATGTGAGTCATGGTGGAGGGAAGGGGAAGGGGGACAAGAGACGGAAATAGATCTGTACACAGACCCCTATCAGACTATGAGAAAAAATGGATGCCAGGCCACTACAGGAGACACTCTAGGCTGGGCTGGGGTCACTGGGCAAATGTCTCAGTGTGTGTGAATGAATGGGTCAGAGGAGACTGAAGGCTCCTTCCCATGAGCATGAGGGGGCTGGATCTCAGAAGCCTAAAAAGGAGGCCACAACCTCACCCCATCCAGAACCCATAGGCAAGCTGGGCACAGAGGATGATCCTCAGCTCAGAGAAAGGGTATGGGCAGCCCTGGCCCCAGGGACTGGCACAGGGGCAGGGGCAACATTCTCTACTCCTCCCAAAAATGTGCCTGCCAGGGCCCACTGGATGAGGCAGCAACCCGGTGCCCCTGGGGGGTAGGGAGGCTGGCATAGTCCTGGCCTCCATGGGGCTGTTTTTTCCCAGTCAGGCCCCAGGCCTGGTTCTGGGCACCATGCCAGCTGAGGGCAGGGAAGAAATGCTCACCCACCTCTGGCCAGCCAAAGAGGACACCAGGGGAAAGGGAGGCACCACCTCCAAGCTCCTCCTCCCCCAGGAGCACAGTTTGAGTCCAAAGCCCAGAGTGATAGCTTACTTTAGAGGGAAGAGGGCTAGCAGGGGCAGAAGGACCCTGGCCCTTTAAGAGGTATGACAGTACCCTGGGCCACGTGCTACACAAACAAAAGAGCTATAAAGTTACTTTTAAAAAGGTACATTCTGTTCCGGGAGCACAGGCCAGGCAGGGAAGGGCATTGGGCCAGAACACCCAGCTTCTCACTCCGGGAGCCCCAGGCAACTTCCTCTTTGTAGGTGAGCCCAGGTGGGCTACAGGCCACACACCTGGGCAAGGCAGAGGCTAGATCCCTTACACCTTGAGCAAGACAGAGGACTGCACCCTCTAAATCAGGATGCCAATGGCAGGATCATGAGATGTGCTGGCTTTGGGGTCTCTGCCTACAGCAGCCCCAGAAGGATCAGCTAGTCACCCTGGTCTCTGCTCCCTGATCAGGGGGATAAAGTGAGATGGCAGACTCCACAAGCTCATGTCTCCCTGAAAGGGACTTCCTGATACCCCTTCAATGGGTACCATCCCCTATAGCACTCCCTACACCTCCCTGTCCCAGGTGAGAAGGCAGCCCTGTTGGGTTCTGCTCATTCTGGGAGGGGGCAGGACCCTAACAACAACATCATGAGGTAGATGCTATTTTTATCCCAGTTTTACAGACTGGGAAACTAGAGCTAGGAGAGGCGAGTTTCGTTACCTAGGATCTCAGAGAACATAACCCATTGGACAACCAGGTCCTTTTGCAGCCAGGCCTTTCTCGCTCAACACCATGCTGTCAAACCCAACCTCACACACCACTGAGAACTCAAGAGACAGCAACCAGCCGGGCAGAAAAAGTTAAGGCAGGGTTGCCAGATCCCTGGTGCCCAGTGGGAACGTGGGAGAAGTCAGGATCAGACCCTAACACCCTTCTCTTCTACATTCCAACCCCATTCAAACCACTCCCAGCCTAGGTGAGAACTGACCTCACTCATCACCTTCACTGTCCTCTCAGAGATGGCCTTGGTCCAGAAGAGAGGCAACTCGTCCCTTGCTAACTCCATCCAAAACCTGCTTGATCCCTCCAGACCTCCACCTACAGCTACTTTTCAAAGACGACACAGGGGCCTGAGTCTCAGGTGTCAATTTAGGACCAGACATGCTAAGGCCTGGATGTAGCTGACACAGCCCTCTGAGCCTGAAACATCACACTTCCACTTCCAGCCCTACAGTAAGTCTCAATGGACTATGTATATTACATCATTTCAAGAGCCTCAGACCAAAGAGCTATAGACGTGACCGACAGTGACAAAGTATAGGCTTGGGTCCTGGAGCCCTCCCTTTCTCAGTAGTGCCCTCTGCCCCAAATGGAGGCCAACCCCTGAAACTTGGCTTCCCATCACTTGCCCCTCCTCCCTGATATAGCCAGACATCCTTATACCCAGCATCCACCCCTGATTCACCCACCCTTGATTACCAGACCCCCTTCTCATTCCTGGCCTGGTGCCCCCATGCCTAACTCCCTGACCACCCACCTGCTTCCAGAGGAAGGCATCACCACGGTTGAGTTGCCAGGCCAAGATCAAATGCAGGGTGGAGAGGCCCAGGCCACTGAAGACAGCTGCCCGCATGCGGATGGGTAGGAGAGTGTAGGTGATGTAGACAAAGAACACAGGGCACCAAAGGCCTACGGAGGGGCTGTGGGGGTTGGCTGCCAGGGCACCCCCGACCTGCACAGCTGCCAGGATGCCCAGCACCACATAGCTCACCACCCACATGGAGTCCTGGCGGAAGCTGTGTCGGTTACACACCACCATGAGCACCACAAAGAGGACAGCGGCACAAGCCAGCAGGGCCACATAGGCAGGCTGAGGGTGGGCAGGCGCAGCATGGAAGGTCAGCAGCACAGCCATGAGCAGCACAAGCACTGCCATCAGCAGCGTCAAGCTGCTCTGGTTCATCTGGAAGAAGTACCGCTGGTACAGGCGCTCTAGTTTGGCGGAGCGGAACTGCTTCGACTGGAACACCTGAACCAGACGGCGCCAGCAGGATCGACTGCTCCTGGGTGCCACACTGGGTGCCACATCAGCTGCCCCGAGCGTTGCTGTCTCAGTGTCCTCAAAGCCCAAGGCCACAGCCCGCAGCCCCAGCTCTGTGCCCTTGCCAGGGCCACCCCTCCGGATGAAGGCCTCCTCCTGCCAGGGGCACCGAGGCGGAGCTGCAGGGGTGGGGCTGGGTGGCTGTGCATCCTGGAGGCAGCTCATATAGCGAGGTGCGCAGAAGCCACTGGTCCGAGTCCCATGACGCGGGCGCTTTTGCCCATTGCATTCCCCCCAGGCTGTTTTCCGTTCATCCACTTTGGGTACCAGGAGGCCACTGAACCATGACATGCTGCAAGGAGGAAAGCAATGACATGGTATTAATCCCACCATCATGGGCTGCCACTACCAGTAGCTCTCACTAACCAAGCACTTCCCATCACCAAGTTCAGCACTTCAGATACAACATCCTCATAAAACGACACCGAGGCAGATGATGGGATCCCCATGTAATAGGTATGGAAACTAGTACAGAGGAAAGTAAGGTAACTTGCCCAAGATCAAGCAGCCATGTTAAGTGTGAGAACCAGGATTCTAACCCAGGTCTATCTGACTGACTCCAAAGCAGTACACGAAAACATTCACCTCTTCCCTAAAAGGCACCAACTTCTTGGTGGTAACAAACTCAAGTGCTATTGTCAATGAGCAAAGAGACTCCTGGTTCAGGAGAGTGCACACGCTGAGCATAGGAGCAAGCATCACCCCACACCTGCAGATTGTTGCCCCTGGCATCCCAGCAGAGCCTGATCTGACTTTTCAACAGAAACTGGAAAAAAAAATGCGGATTTTAACATCTCCTGATTTTTAAATGTTGGCAAGTAATTCACATTTTTCAGCACTGCCAGACAAGTAAATCACGTCGATGGAATGGATTCAGTCTGCAAGATGCCAGTCAGTGACCTCTGTACAAGAGGGAATCCTTCCACATCCTTCCTCACACTCACACACACATACTCACACAGTATGCACACTTCACCAAGCTAAATTCAACTTCTCCCTCAGGTCACAGCTAACATGGAACTTCCTCAGGAAAGATGTCCCAGCTAAGTTTGGTTCCTTGTTTACCCGCCGTACATTTCCTCCACAGTACTTATCACAATTATAATTAAATCATACCATGTTGAATGTGTCTCTGCCCCTCTGACCATACATTTTGTGAGGGTGGGCATTATAATTATTTTGCTCAGTGCTTTATCTCCAGCACCAAGTACTGAACTTGACTTATAAGGGGGACTCAATAAGTTTCTGTTGAAAAGATAGAAAGCCCAAGGGCTTTACTATAGAACAGTTAACCTTAAATAATTACTAATAATGATAATCCAATGAATTCTTCACCTTTCTCATTCTGTGCTCTTAGACTCTTTGCTGGTCCCCAGTACACCATGCACAGGCCAGCATTGGGACCTTGCTGCTTACTGTTCCCTCTCCCTAGAACAAGAGCTCCTCTAGGTCACAGCTCAAATGTCCCCTTATCGTGAGTTTTCCCTGACCACTCTACCAAAATAGCAACCCCTTTCCTGGAGCTCCTATCTCTCTTCCCAGCTTTATGCTTTATTTTTCTCCACAGCTCTTATCAGCAACTGCCATTCTATATATTTTTCTTATTTGTTCATTGTCTCTCCTAACTGGAATGTCCACTTCATGAGAGCAAGGATTTTGGCTTGTGTTGCTCACTACTACGTCTTCAATACCCCTAGGGTCTAAATCAATGCTCACTGAGTGGGTGGAGGGAAGGATAATACTCCCATGCACTTTCTCTGTGCTTTAAACTTCTCAGGTCCTTTCACATGCCTAATTCCACTTGATCTTCACCAAAACCACCAGGGGCACAGGACAGGTGTGACAGTTTTATATGGCTGGCTCAAGTAACAGAGATCATGAATAACCAAGGAACCTCCAGAGCTCAGGTCTCTTGGAGGGAAGTGTCTCAAGCTGGGTGGGAGGATCCCATGACAATACTTTCAACGTGTCTCCTAGCTGAGCCCAGCTCTGGAGAAGGTGAGAATGAGAGCACTGTCATCTATGGATGCCTGTGTCTGCACCAGGGCCACACTCCTCCATGCCCACAGGGCACCCTGAGGAGTTCCTTGTACTTAAACCTGCAGAGCTAGCAGCACTGACATTTGTACTCACTAGGAAACAAGGGGTGAGTACCCAGCACTTGCTCCAGGTGGCCGCAGGCCCAGCCAGACAAGTGGCACGCCAGACAAGCAGCACGCCAAGCAGACCCCCAGGGGCCTATGAAGCAGAAAGCAGACTGGGAACTCTGCACAACAGAAACCCCGACCCCCAGTTCATCCTCAGCTAAGTACTCTCAGCACTCCTTCTCCTACATTCCAAAGAGCAGCATGCCCTTCAGCCCCTTAATATCACCAACAGCAACATCTGGAGGGACAGATCAGAAACCCAAGACTTTGGTCAGACTGCCATTTGCAAAAAGTCACCAAAGAAAGCCTAGCTCTTCAAAATACTTCATTCAGAGCATAATTTTTGGAGAGAAACCAGATTTTAAACCTTATGTGGTTATTTGCTAGCTTCATGCCTTGGACAAGTTCCTTAACCTCCCTGCATCGGTTTCTTCATCTGTAAAATGGGAATAGTAACAATTGTGAAATCTAACAGTACCTGTCACATAGTACAAACTCAGTAAGTAGTTCATCTCCTCATCCTACACCACTTTGAACCCAAAACACTACCAGTGTCCAAAAGATGGAAAGACATGAGCAACAACAGCCATCTCCCCTGTCAGTCAGCAGTATAGTTCTGTCACTCCCTGTGTCCTCAGCTGTCAGTCCCCAGATCTGCTGGAGACACAGCCCAGAGTGAGCAGGTTCCCACCCTAGCCTACCCCATGACATTTTGCCTTAGCCTCCTCCCACTCACCAGTCCCCTGACCTGTTCTCCTCCCCACCACTGGCCCAGACCTCTGCTCCCAAAGGACCCGTTTCTGGCCATGTTCCCAGCCCCCTGGAAGCACATCCTAGCATCTGGCTCATACCCACAGAAGAAGGGGCAGACACTATCCAGGGGAACCCATGACCCTCCCAAGAACACTCTGACTCCCACAAGGGGACGACAGCTTCAGTGCTCTGTAATTGTCCAACCAACTGCAACCATCCCACTCTGGGCTCCACTCCAGGAACTGCCCATCTTGAAGAACTCATCCCATGCCAGGCAGGGAACAGGGAAGGGCACTGTTCAAAGCCAAAACTCTTGCCTACACGGTCCCCCCAATCCTTTGTCCAGTAACTCATCACTATAAACCACAGACCACCTCCTTCTTTCCCAGAGACAGGCTCCTGAGCCTGTGCCTCCCATCTCCTCCTCCCCTGGCTCCCAGTCTCTTTGCTCATTACAGATTTGCTGCTCCAGACATCACAGGTTCTCACAGCCAGACCTATGTCCATTCAGCCTAGCAAACCAAGACCCAGTGCCTCTCAGACCTAGAGTCGTTCCTAAACCCTGATCCTCCATCCTGAGACCTAGAGTTTGAGGCAGGCCAAGGCCCAGCCCAAGGATGGCTCTGCCTACTGCTTTGCCCCAACCTCCTTCCTGGCCACCTCCTGTCCATTCTCTCTCCAGGGCCCCTCTGCCTCTGCCCTCCTTGGCAAAAAGAGGCTTCAGGGGATTTAAAACGACTTCAGAAAGTTTATGGCAGAAGGCACTGCCCAGGCAG
This sequence comes from Cynopterus sphinx, assembly GCA_030015415.1. Classification (NCBI taxonomy): domain Eukaryota; kingdom Metazoa; phylum Chordata; class Mammalia; order Chiroptera; family Pteropodidae; genus Cynopterus; species Cynopterus sphinx. Next base: position 130,280,237 of record CM057380.1, on the reverse strand, counting down.
GGCCCTTCAGTAACACCCCCCATGCTAAGACGTGGGCCTCAATTCCGGGCCTTTACAGATGTAGACTAGCCTCCCCAGGGCCTGGAGGTCCAGCGTCACCTCCTGGCTTCCCTTGCCCTTGGTGTCCCTTAAACGCTGCAGAAGGCTCCCACCTCCACCTCCAATTACAGAAGCCCCACAAGGCCTGCTCCACCTTGCAGGAGTACTCTGGTAAGGGGAGGGTATGGGGGAAGGGTCCCACCGCCTGATGCCACCTCCAGCTTTGCAGCCAGGCCTCAGAGACGGTTCTGAATCAAGTCTTCTCCCCCAGCCCAACCTGCAGCGGCGCGGCCACCACCCCTTTCATTCCCAAGGTCTGGGGGGAGAGGAAGAGAATTCCTGCAGGCAAAGGCATCGTTCCCTCCACATAGGCTGCCTCCTCCTCCCCGAAACACAATCACACTCTAGCCCAAGCTAGGAGGCTCGCCCCACGGCCCCTCGGTAAGAAGCTCAGGACAACGCCTCCCCCGGCGCACGCCTTTCCCACGGGTCGGAGCCGGCCGGGAATTTGCTCGGGGCGGAGGGAGGGACGCGTGCGGCAGGGAGTGAGGGCAGCGGGCCCCGGTCGCCCCACCGCCTCCCCCACGGCCCTCCTCCAGCCCCAACGGCGTCGAGCTCCCGAGAGCACCCTCGAGATGCCCATCCCCGCTCCCACGCCTCCCGAGAAACTCCCGGCACCGGGCGGGAGTGCCCCGGCCGCCCGCTTCCCCCCCGCCCCGGGCGCGTCTCACCTGCCCGTCAGGGTCGGCGCCGGCCCCGGGCCCCCGCCCCGCCGCCCCCGCGGCCCGGCCCGCCCGCCCGCAGCCCCGCGGTCCTGCTCCGAGCCCGCGGGTCCCCGCCGCCGCCGCCGCCGCCGCCCGGCCCGCCCGGCCCGCGCCCCCCCGCGCTGTCCAGCGCAGCCGCCCTCTACCCCGGATCCAGAAGTCCCCTCCCCGCGGCTCCCGGACTCCCCGCCTTAAAGGCACAAGCTCCTTTTGTCTGGGCACCCCTCCCCCTCTCAGACGCGGGGCTGGGCGGCCCACGCCCCTGGCGAGGAGGGGAGTGGGGGTAGCGGAGACCGAAGAAGGGGACCCCTCCCTGCGCGCGCCCCCTCCTCTCCTCCGGCAGCTCCCCTCCCCCAGTCCTTGGAAGACAAGTGGCCACTGTTCGGGGATCAAGACCCTTGGGGCGGGGGGGCGCGGGGGGAAGGTCCAGCCGGCTCCCGATTCCCTCCGCCCCCGGGCTGCATCCTCCAGCCTTCTCCTCCCACCCTCACCCCAGGGGTCTCGCAGTGCGCCCGCGAGCCCATCCTCGCGCAGCGATCGCCCCCCGCCCCTCGCCCAGAGGGTCCTCTTCCTTCCCACCCGGGACCCCAGGGGCAGAATCGGCGCCCCGCGCCCACTTCTCACCCCTCCCATCCTCCCTCCCCCAGCCCCCGCCCTGCCAGCCGTGGCCCTGCTCCCTCCCTCGGGAACTCAGTTTAATAATTAATTAAGATTTCATTCCACAAGGCTCCAGGTGTATGCGGCCTGCTTCCCCCGCGCACCACTTTTTTTCTCCTCCCCCAACTCTCCGGGGCATCGGCCGAGACACAAACCAGAAGGGAGACTGAGGGAAGGGGAGCTCTCCATGCTGCCCGCTGGCCCCACTTTTCTGGAGAGCCCCTCCCCCGCACCTGCCAAAGTGCACAATCCCTCCCCCAGCTTACTACTACATAAATGCAGTGTTACTGCATTCGTACAAGTACTAAGGGGTCAGCCTAAATCAGTGCTTCCCAATAAGGGATGACTGTGCTTCCCTGCTGAGGGTGGGGGGTGGAAGGTGGGGTGCATTGCTAGGCACGCGAACTGAGAAATTGTTTGGGACTTTTATTTATTTCCCACGTTTTCAAGCATGGAGCAGCAGCCCAAGTTACCTGGGTGATGGTAAAATCACGCGGAAGCTGCCCTAACCCTTTGAGAATTAGAAAGGTGATGTAGCCAGAAAGGGGAAGAGGGTTAGTTCCTAGATTATAGGTGAGTCTGATGTTTCAAGGGGTGCCATTCCTCAGAGCTGGGAAGAGGGCAATTTGCTTGGCAACCCTTGGAGGCCCGCTCCTGGTTCCCTCAACCCAACCTGTGGCTCCTCCTCACTTGGCAACCCCTTCCACAACTGAGGTCCTATAACCTAGATATCTGAAGCTGCTCACTCCTCAGACCCAGACCTCTCTACATGCTTGTCCTTCAGTGCCCAACTCTTGTCCATGCCAAGTCCCTTCTGGGGTTCCTAAGCCCAGGACAGAGCTTGAGGCCATGAAGAGAGGGAAAGACCTAGGGAAATTCATTTCTATCACTCATCAGGCATATATAATTGCACACTCTACACCTTGGGTAAACCATCACTTACTCTCTTGGAGCCTCATCTATAAAATAGGGATGAAACTATTCATCTGCCTTGTCTTTCTTACAGGATTTTGAAGATCAGCTAGAAAAATGTTGGTTAGAATGTTTGAAAATGGGAAATGAAAATGAGAAGGGAATAGTTTATCATGTCATGTATGATTCTCGCTTGTGCAGGCTGGCTTGTAATTTGACCTTTGGGCCCTCTTTGACTGATTCTCCCTTTAAGCAACTAGTGTTCTCACCACTTTCAAAATTTCTTCTCCAACCCGAATCCAATTTCTGTCATTTATCTCTTAGAATAATGTTTATGGGCCACATGGGGAAAGTACAAAAGAAAATTGAGAAAAAGAAAGGTGCGCATCACATAATTTTATATCTTGAAATGGAGGCTTTGTTTTCTATTGGAAATTTTTTTTTTTTAATGGACAAAAACCGAGTGTGCTAGAGAAATATGCTAGGGGCCCATCTCCGAGTGCTTTAAGTTACACTGGCCTCCTGTACCTTAATGTATGGCTGGTGTGCAAATGTATGGCTAGTCTGCCCTCCTGAATTCCATTTGGGTTCCTGGAGGGTGGCCACCACCAGCACCTTACAGAGGATCTATTTATAGAACTATAGACTGTTTGGGCCTTAAAAAACGATTCCAGTCTCTCATTTCATAGATAAGAAACATGAGCTAGTGCTAGACACATGGGAAACATTCAGTTATTAAATTTGTAAATGTATAGGATACTAGACTAGAGAGGTCATTACGATGATCCAATTCAGATACTGTACTTTTAGTAATTAGTACAATAGGCACTTATATAGCATTTCTTATGTGCCCAGTATTCTTCTAAGCCCTTCTAATTCTCATTATGACTTCGTGATATCATTATTATCACCCTCATCTTAGAGGTGGGAAAAATGAGGCACAGAGAGGTCAGAGAGGAAGTGGGAGATCCAGATTCTGAAGTCCCACTTCAGAGTCTGTGTTTGTAACCACTGTGCTACACTAACTATGGAAAACCAAGCCCCTGATATGAGAAATAACTTGCCCAGGTCCATACAGCTAGCTGGTTGGTGACAGAAGTAGAGCCAGAACTCATAGCCATTGACCGCAGTTCATGGCTCTTTCCAATCTGCTTCACTATGTTTATGTCTGTATATATCACAGACATGAATTGCACCAGGCCTTCCTGATATCTCCTCAGAAGCACAGACATTCTTTTGCTGATGGATGGGCTTCATCCACATTTCTCGGTGGGGAATACGTACACTGAAGGATGGGGACAGTAGGCCCTTGATCTCTAGCTTCATGACCCAAAAAGTGAGAGAACTGCTACTGCTGACCAACTGCAAAGAACCAGGGACCCCTCGATAAGCCAGCAGGTTAGAATCTGGGCCTTTCCCCAACCCCTTCTGTGACAGAGGATTGCATGTGCCAGATGATTTCAGCCAAATCATTTATCTGTGAAGTGCACCAAGGCTTTTTTAAAAAGCTTGCAGGTGAGTAAGTTGGTAGGAAACATGGAGTCTCTAAGACAGTGGCTCTCAGACTTACTCGGAGCCCCTGAAAAAAAGGGTTTTCTCGGGAGAACATGATGAAATATTAATATGCTATATCAAATAGAGTCTAGAATCACAGGCACCAAAGTTTTAGAAAAAAATATTGCAAAAGGCTTAAAATTGAGAAAATTCTATCTATTATTATTTTCTTTGAACTGGGACAAGATGGTTATTACTCAGTTTTTATGGCAGAACACTGTGATCCAGTTTGTGGAACACTAGTCCTGCTGAGCCGAGTTTGAGAACCACTACTGTAAGTAAGATATTCAGAAAGGACCTCCTTATCCCAGAGTGGAAAAGAAACTGCAAGTCCAGAATCAATCGGAAGGTTTAACCCTGACCAAACAGAAGAAAAAAAGACATAGGAGGGGGCAGCTGGCATGAGCTGTTTCTATTTCTTCAAGTCCAGCTTGGTCTAACGACCTTGGTTTTTCTAATACAGGCCACAGTCACAGAATGATGTATTCTCAACCTCTCATTTTAGGAAGGGGAAATTCCTACAAAGGGGGCATATTACATGTAAATGTAAGTTCCATATAGCAGTTGTGTATCTAGACAATACTCTATAAATATCCAGTGTTGAAAACACCCTATAACGTAACAAACGAATGGGCTTTAGTCCCCTGAGCCTTCCCAGGATTGTTTGGGAAATAGTCCAGTGAGCCTCTGCCTGCCTACTCCCTTTTACAGAGCAAGTATTGCTTTTACGGTGCAAATCACCGTTCCCTAACTTTTCTGTCTTAAAGATCAGTTTCTGCATATTGCATTTTCTGAAAATAAGAAAGATGTGTAAAGACAATCCACATTCATTCACCCCAGCAAATATACCCTGTCCACGTCACCATCTCTAACATGATAGCTGCCCCAGACTCTTGGCTTCCTCTAGGTCCCAAGGGTGGGGGAGCCCTTGGCCACTGCCAGTCCCACAACCACTACCACCCACAGGAATGGAATAATTGACTATAAACTCCAGAGAGATCCAAACTTCAACTTCCCATTCCTTAGCTCCCCATCATTCATTCATTCCCATTCTTTCCACAATATCTATTGAGTGCCTACTATGTGCTAGGTACAGTTCTAGGATACAGTTCCGGATATGGTTCTGAGTAATTGAACTCAGCAGACTGAGTCTCATGAAGCTTGCATTCTAGTGGGAGGGGACATGAAACAAATGAATAGATGAAAAGATAGTTGACGACAAGTGCAATGATGACAATTGAAATAGGGGATGGATAGGAAGTACCTGGGGGAGAAACCTAGGTTCGTTTTTCAGAGGCCTCTCTGAGAAAGTAACATTTACATAGAGACCTGAATGACAGAGAATCAGCCATGCGAAGAATCTGAGCAAAGAGCATTCCAGGCAGAAGGGACAGCTCATGCAAAAGTCCTAAGGCAACAGCAAGCTCACTGTGTTCAAGAAACAGAAAGAAAGTCCATAAACTGAAGCCCAGTGTGTCAGAGAAAGAAAGTACAAGAGGAGGTCAGAGGGGAAGGCATGCTGTAGCTAGTGCACAGCTCAGAGGCCAGGGTAAGGAGTTCGAATTTCATTCAAAGTGTAATGAGAAGCCTCTGGAAGATGTTAAGCTCAGAAGTGGCATGATCTGATTTATGGTTTTAAAAGATCATCTTGGCCTCCTGGTGGAGAATAAAACAGGAGATGAAGAGATCCAAGAGAAACTACTTAGGAAGCTATTATGGGGGTCCAAGTAGAAAGAGCAGTGGCCTGGCCAAGGATATAATAATGGGCTGCTGAGGAGTGGAAGGACTCAGAAAATGTTTTGGAGCACGCTAATGACCTGCCTTGGTTCCCTCTGCATGGTTTATTCCTATCAAGTAGTTATGGAAAACTGACAAATATGTATCAAGTGCATACTATATGCCAGGCACTGTGCTAGGCACTGGAAGTTACAGTCCAGAGGAGACAGACCCCATCTCCTCCAGACATACTGCCATACAAAGTTCTAGGTTGGGGAAGCTATTTACTACCCATCCCAACCCTGCTCCATTTTCAGAGCCAGAGGCACACCCCTCACTTCACGTCGGCACTCTACTCCAATGCCAACCTGGAGTTGATGGGGTCGGGGGAGTATTTACAGTTGGCAAATTGATGCCATAAAAAAAAGAGAGAGAGAGAGAGAGTCCAAAGTCCTCCCAAGATCTCAGAGCAAAGACCAGGAGCCCAAAGTTTCTACAATGGAGAGAGGGTGCAGCCGGGCACACAATATGAGAGAATATAAGAGAAACCTGTTGGTGCCCACGCCATTGCTAGTCCTTCAATGGGTCGTTGGAGCCCAGCCAGCAAGAGCCCCAGTCAAGTCAGGCTTCCTCAGCCTTCTCCACTACCTCATTCTGCATTGCAAGTCCCCAAGCTCCCTTAGTAGATTTCTGAGTCTTGTTTACCCCCTGGTGGCCCATTTCTGAATCTGCAGCCTGTAATAAACAGCTTTTCACTACACATTCACTACTCTATCTCCAAACATCTCCCAATCCACGTGCTCTCAGAAGCAGTATTGGAAATTCCGGAAATCCTGGGAAGGGCTAGTAATGTCATTACATTAAAGTAAAAGGAACATTGGTTCCTGAGCTAGCCCTCCACCTATTGCTAGATTCATCTTTGGTTTACGATTTGAACTATTTTGAGCACCTACTATGAGCTGATCCCAGGCACCAGATGATCAGGCACTCCCACCAAAGGCTTTTTGAGTCTGGAGCTAGTAATGTAAGAAGGTAGAGAAGTTTAGAATCCATTCTGTTGTCAGGGAAGTTCATCCAGTGACTGTGGCAGGAGCCCTGAACCACTCTTCCATGGTTCCTGCTGCCTAATTTTCCTTTTTTCCTGCCTGTTTTTTAAGCCTGGTACTCTGGCCTTTTCATCAATTCTGGAAGAAAGTTATTCACTATCCCTTCAATAAATGTCTTTTCTGCTCATATTAGTTAGACTGTTTTGTTTTTGCAACCAAGAAAATGACTGATACATTGGACGGTTGGTCAAGCCTGTGAGCCTTAGTTTCCTCCACAGTGAAAATGGATAACAATGACTTCCAAATGCCAGGGTGTTTTAGTAAATCAGTGTATTAATTATCTATTTCTGCATAACAAATTACTATACACTTAGCAGCTTAAATCAACATACATTGATTATCACATAGTTTCTGTTGCTCAGGAGTCTGGGCATGGTTTAGCTTGGTGCTCTGCCTCAGGATTTGACAAAACTGCCATCAAGATGTCAGCCAGGGCTGCAGTCTCATCTGAGGCTCTAATAAGGAAGAATCAACTCCAGTTCAGATAGTTAGACTCGGTTCCTGCAGGTTGTTGGACTGAAGACCTTAGCTCCAACACATGGGCCTCTCCAACACAGCAGCTTGTCTAATCAAAGCTATTAAGAGAAAATCTACTTGCAAGATGGAAGTCACAATCTCTAGTAGCCTAATCACAGAAACGTCATCCCATCACTTATACTGTGTTCTATGGACTAGAAGCGAGTCACTAGGCCAGCTCACTAGGCAAAGGGAAAGGTTACCCAATGGCATGAATTTGGGGCTCTCTTGGAGTCAGCCTGCCACAATGAGGGGACTGTTAGTCATTGTTCAAGGTCTTGTTCAAATCCCACTTCCTTTTTGAGGGCTTTTCAAATCCCTCCTCAGCCCAAACCCATCAAAATTAGCCCCTCTTACAAATGGGAAAACGTGAAGATGTACTGAGTGTCAGATGGAATTATTTTTAATCGTATTAGTAGGAATAATGTCATTTTGATGCTACTGGAGTGTTTAGTGGTAGAATATCATATGCTCAGTTTTCCTTAAAATATTTTAGAGTAGTAAAGAGACACTACTCCCTTTATTTCTCAGTCTCCCAGACTAAGTGGTTGCCATGGAAACAGTTGCTTTTGTTCTTGCCAAAAATGGTTCAGGAGGCCAGCTTTATATATGTAAGAGGTGAAAGGGACTAACAGGAATAATATCTAACAAATATCATACTTCCTCATCTCATAAGCTTCAGAAGGATCCCATTTTAGGGTTGTATTCAGATACATACAAATTCACTAAAATTCTCTCATCAGCCCTGAACAAAAGAAAGTGGGGCGGGGATGGTTGTCGTTGACTTACAGATCCCGTCATCAATAAAAAGTGGTGTTCAGCATATGGCATTTCCCTTTCTGTATTGTGCTTGATCCTTCAGATCAAGAAGAGAAAAGACCCTGGAGAAAGCCCAGGGTGGAGAACCAACTCCCAGAAATCAGTTATCGTCCCGGTCATTGCCAGCCTCATACACAGATATGGGGGGCAGACACTCACGGCAAGGATCCTCTTTTGACTTGGTTTTTGACACAGGTAGGTCTCAGCGCATAATTCAGGACTTGGGCTTAGGGGAAGGGAAAGGAAAGGGAGGAAAATTCTTCCGTCGCTGCTGGGCTTGGCTCAGGCCAGATCCAAGGCTCCACCGCTGTAGCAGGAGCAAGAAGTACCTACTTAGTCCCTTCGCAGTCTTGGCCCCAGGAAAAATGATGAACAACCACAGCTTTCCTTTGAGCCTCTTCTTTTTGTCCTCCTCACTCTTCCTTCCAGCTCTCCTCATTTCTCTCCTCTTTAAGGTAACACCCTCCCTGATTACGAAAAATGCCATGAATGCAACCTTAACCAAGTGATCAAATTTAACATCACTAAAAATGGGACAAACTGATGATCATATGCCCCAGGCGTTGCGCTGAGAAGGATACAATGTCACCTAGGTAATTCTTACCAAAAAAAAAAAAAAAATGTTTAAACTTAATCTAATCACAAGGAAACAAATTGAGGTGCATTTCTAAAAACAATTGACCTGCAGTCTTCAAAAATATCAATATTATGAAAGAAAAAAACCCAGCTAGGAAATGAATAGAGTTTTAAATAAATTAGAGGGACATAACTAATTTAATGCATGATGCTTGATTGGATCCCAAATTTTTTTTTAAGTCATAAAGACATTCTTCAGACAATTGGGGAAATTTGAAAGACTGTGTGTTGGATAATAAATGTTGAATTCCCCAAGTGAGATAATGTTTTGTGATTATATAGAAATGCGTCTATTCTTGGTAAATACATGATTAAGTATTTAGGAATAAAGTTGATGTCTGAAACTAACTCTCAAATGGTTCAGTAAAAACACACATCTAAAGCAAATGTGGAGAAATGTTAATGACCAGTGAATCTAAGTAAAAGGTATATGCAAGAATACGAATTATTCTTGCAACTTTAACCCTACAGAAAGGTCTAAATTTTTTCAAGATAAAAATTTGGGAAAATGCCAAGCCTTAAGAGTTTCAATGCCAGCAGGGAAATACTCTGAATAAGGAAAGTGCTGGGGGTGGGGGCGTGCAACAGTGAATATTTACCCAACAGGTGCCCTGGATGTTAGGTACCAGCAAAGCAGGGGCACTAAAAAATATTTATTTAGAAATAATTTGATATTTGACATTTTCCCCAAAATAGCAAATTTGTCATGTAAATTTTCAAAATTTTGTTAGACTTCTTAAAATTTTTTACAGTTGAATTAAATTATTCTTCACTACGCAAGGATTGTCAAAATCCTTTTAATGCTTAAGGCATCTAAAAGTCTTAATGTGTTCTCCCACCCACCAAGGGAGACAAGCTGGGAGCTGGAGGTCAGGGGAACCAGGAAGGCAAAGGGGACCTCACAGCTCTGAAATGCCCTTTGGAGTTGGGTAGCCCAAGTCTGGGAGTCCTGCCATAAAACTTGCTGTGGTAAGAATGGAAACTTTATACTTCAGTTTACCCTGGACGGTTTAAGAGGTAATTGTTTATTTTCTTTTTGTTTTTCCTTAGTACTAAATAGTCTTTGTTTGCTTAAAACAAATGTGAGCCTCTCTCAGCTACATTAAGAACCAAGACAAGGGGATTACATATTGCCCCTAACTCTTCCGCAGAACTCTAAGAGAAAGCAGAGCCTTCCAGTGCTGCCCCCAGGGCCAACTTTGTTTTGTAGAAAAGCTATTTGCTCCCTACTCTCCTCTCTTTCCTTCACATCTTCTGTCTTTTCCCTTCTCTGCACCACCCCACAACTACCTTTTCTCCCTCCCAGTATGGTGTAATGAACAGATCAGTTTGGGCTGTGAAGTCAGGGAGACCAATGGATCCCAATGAACTAGAATGTGACGTAGACCAACTTCAAAACATATTCTCCCTTTCAAAAAAATACTCATTAATGCCAATAGGGCAGTAGGCACAATTCTAGGTACAGGCGATACAGTGGTAAGTAAAGAAGACAGACAAGGTTCCTGCCTTGATGCAACTTGCATTCCAGCCCAGGGAGGCAGATAATAAATGAGAAGACAAATGAATAAGTTAAAGACCATAAAACCTGTATTGTATAATCTAGCTACATATTATATATGAATGCAACTATATGACATTCTGGAAAAAGTAAAACTATGGAGACAGTACAAAGATGGATGGTTGCTGGGGGCTGTGGGAGAGAGGAATGAACAGGCAGAGCACAGAGGATTTTTAGGGCAGTAAAACTATTCTCTGTGCTACTGTAATGATGGGTATAGGTCATACATTTGTCCAAACCTGGAGAATGTGCAAAACCACCAGTGAAGTCTAATGTGAACAATGGACTTTGGGTGACTATGACGTGTCAATATATGTTTACGGATTGTAACAAAAGTACCATTCTGGTGAGGGGAGTTAATAGTGGGGGAGGTTGTGCACATGAAGGGCTGGAGGCATATGGAAACTCTGTACTTTATCCTCAATTTTGCTGTGAACTTAAAAGCGTTCTAAAAAATAAAGCCTACTAAAAAAAATGGATTATGGAAAATTAACATGTAACGAAAGGTAACTGGAAGGACCTATTTTAGAAAAGGTGAAAAAGAAAGCCCTCTCTGAGTCTTTCTCAACTGTAAAATGAAAGTAGGAGTTTTTGCCCTTGTATAAATATATATATATATATTGATATATATGTTAATATATATGTACTAATAATATATATGTATTGACACATTAAGACTTTTAGATGCCCTAAGCATTAAAAAGATTATGATAATCCATGTGTAGTAAAGAATAATTAAACACACACACACATACATATATATACACACATATATGTGTGTGCGTGTGTGTGTGTGTGTGTGTATGAAAGTGCTCTTTAGATTGCCATGTATCTTCCCATGTGATCAAGTTTGGAACAACACCTATGATGTATTGGTAGACAGCTCTGAAAAGGCTCCCAATGATCCCTGCCTTCTGGTATTCAAGTCCTTGTGTGATCCCCACCCTCCGAGTGTGGACTGGATCTAATGACTTTCTTCTAAGGAATAAAATGCAGCAAGAGTGATAAAAAGTCACTTCCAAAATCACAAAAACACTGCGACCTCTATCTCATCTCTCTTTCTCAGAAGAAAGCTGTCCTATTGCGTGCAGTCCCATTGAGAGGTCCATATGACAAGGAACTGATCTATCCAGCAAGGACATAAGGTGAGGCCTTACAAGATGCAATGACCAGATGGAATGTGTGGTCCTTAATTGGATGCTGATTAGGACATATCAGCTGTAAAAGACATTTTGGGGCCAATGGGGAAGATTTGAACATTGATTGGGATTAGGGAAAATAAAAATTAATCAATGGAAATATGGAGGCCATTGACTAAAAAAAGTAAGTTTAAAATAGTACATTCGTTATAATTTCATTTTGCTAAAAAAACATTTGTGTGTGTATGTGTGTGCATAAAAAAGATACGGCCTACCCTATAACCCAGCAATTCTATTTATAGGTATATATATCCAAGAGAAATGAGTTCTTTTGTCTACCAAATGGCATATATTAAAAAATGTTCATAGCAATTTTATTCAATTAGAGACAAAATTGGAATCATCCTAAATGGTCATGAGAATGGATCATCCTAAATGTACAGGAGAATGAATATATTATGGTATAATCTAACAATGGAATACTACACAGCAATAAAAAAGAGCAGACTGCTGATAAATGCAACAAGGATGAATCTAAAAATATAGACTGCTGCGGGAAAACAGCCAGATACAAAAGAGTACACACTGTACTATCCCTTTTATATGAAGTTCAAGAACAGGCGAATCTAATCTATGCTGATAAGAGCCTGAAGAGCCATTAAGTTACCACAGGAGGCTGCACGCTGACTGAAGGAGCACAAGGAAAACTGAGGTGAGAATAATGTTGTAGACCTTGTTTTGGATGTGGTTACACAGATACAGATATATATGCAAAAAAAAATCGAGTTGTACATTTAATACTTGTGCATTTTATATAATTGAGTTATATCTCAATATATTTTTTAAATTTTTTAAAAAACCAGAAAGATTATTCCCAAAGTGTTAATGGTGATAATTTCCAGATGGTGGAAATACTATGTCAAAACATAATTTGGTTTTGTTGTTTATCTGTATTTTCTAATTTTCTACAATCCATAAGTACGGCTTCTGTGATACCAGGCTATTTTTTAAACCGCATTCCAATACTCGATAATATTATTCCTGCCGCCCCACGGGAGAATCAAGAAATGTACTTGCTTCATTATTCTTGAAAGAGAGAGGGGTGTGACCATGCATAATAGGAAGGAATGAAGTACTAATTTCTGTGGCATCTGGGTGTGGGGACTTCTCAGGGGAAGTCCTCAATGCTGAGCACATGGAAGGTCAGAGTGGTCCACACGGTTCAATGGAACAAACGCAGGAAGCGGAATCTGAAGAGCTGGGTCTGAATCCAGATCCCACCATGGACTGACTGTGGTCTTTTAACCTCTGAAGTAGAAAGGGTTAGTCACAGGGCATGGGCTAAAACCCAGGTCATGACTCTGGTTCTCTCCACCACATGCCACTTTTCTGTTTACGCGGCTCTTACCCCCAATAATAACAACTAACTTTTACATAGCCATTTCCATTTTCTGAAACACAGATGTTCCTGTCGAGTTCTCAAAGAACCTCTTGTTAAGCAAGCACTGTTCTTTCCCTTTATTAAAGGTAAGAAAACTCAGTTGCTGAGATAAATGACTTTGCCTACAAGTAAGTGATAAAAATAAGACTTGCCTTCTAGTTTTCAAAATAAAAATTCTGTGCTCTTTCCACCAGGCCAGATGGTCTATCCAAGACCTTGACACTTACCTGCAACCTCCCAACAGCACTTGGCTCCCAACAGCTTTACAGTTCTCTTACATTCTCAGCAGGACATTGTTTCTCTGGAAGGGACAGAGGGCTCTGCACAGAGCATCCTTGAATGACCTAATGCCTTATTGGGGCTGACTCCAGGACCCAGATTCCTTCTGGCTCTGTGTAATCCCAGAGGCGTAGGGGAGTTCAGACCTCAAATGCTGGGCAGTCACTGGGTTCAAGGGTCTTTCAGTCTTCCCAGCCTGGTTCCAGGGTGGCTGCCAGCTCCCTCTGCCCTCCTGACCCACGACAAGGAGCCACACTCTTCACTGGCCATCTTCCTTCCTTCTCAGGAGGCTTTCCCTAAGGCCTAAGTTCTCATTTCCCTATCCAGATCCTGCCTCTCCCTAACACCCCCTAACAGGCCTCACCCACCTCACAGCTGATGAAGGAGCAGTGAAAAGCAGAGCAAAAGGCAATGGTGGGCCCAAGGGGCAGCAGCAATGAGCAACTAGCACTATGCTCTTTTCAATAATTCATTGCCAGGGAGGCTGCAGGCACCATGACCTCATTCTAAGCTAGAGATGGCTACCACAGCTCAGAGCCTTAAACTGAGCCAGAGGGACAGAGAAGAAGGACCCCAACACAGAAAACACAAAGCCTCACCCCCCACTCACTCCAGCTGTACTTCAGGGTCAGGTAAGCCTTCTCAGGCCACCCTCAGCCTCTTGTCAGACAACTTTCCCATCTCTTAAATGATAACCAAGTCCCTTTTGTCCCAGACTTCTGGAAGCCCTAGGGTGCTTCAACATCCCCACTTGGGGAACATTTCCCCAAAGAGATCCACCCCTTAGGCCTGTAATCTGAGTCAAGCATCTCAGAAACACCCCTATCACCCGCACCCTGTTCCCCACCCCACTCCACCTCTTTTCAACACTAGTTTCCTTGGCTGTAAACATGTGAAAGTAGAGCAAGGACTGGAACTGACCTCTCAGTAGGGCAACGCCCTGACAGTTCTGTGATTCAGTCCTAAAATGTTAAGAGTTTGGCAAGAGTGAATGAGAGAAGGCCAAAAGGTCTGGGCCAGCCCCTTTCTCCAGGCCCTTTTTGGGATCCTGCCGTTAATACCCTTCCTTCACCTGGGGTAGACCTAGAGTTCTGCTCCTGTCCCATCTTCATTCCTTATTCCAATCCACTCCAGAGAAATGAAATCACGCATCACATGCAATGAATCAGGAGAGGAAACTTAGATCTAAGACAGAAATAAACATATATCAAGCACAAACTATGTGCCAGGCTGAGCCAGACTCTGGGCAGCAAGAGAATGAGAACCAAGCATCTCAGCTCTCTCACCTTCCCTCCCTCCCAGATACCAGAGAACCCCCAATCCACAGAGTGGTCTGCCCAGAACAGGCAAAAGTTTGTTTTTGAAGCTATAGCTGAGAGCCTAGTGCCTCCAAATAGACCTGGTGTGGGAAGGAAGGTACACTCTTGCTGGGCACTGTCAGCAAGAAACTCTTCAGGCATATTTATAGCAAATGCTGCGTCAGGGGATGGAGCCTGAAAGTACCTAGAAGCATCAAATAACACCATGGGCCCAGAGGTGGAGCCCAGAAAAAGAAGACAAAGATCGCAGAAGGAGAGATTGAGGTTTGATGTTGGAGGAAATTTCCCAGAGTAATATCTGGAATTGGCAATGGGGATTCCCTGTGGAAGCTATTTCCAAGCTTGCTCAAAAGAGACTGGGATATTTTATTTGGTCTCAGTGGAACAGATACAAGGAAAGGGATGGACATGGTGGTTTTTGTTCTCTGTCCTTCAAGTACACAGATTTTCAAATGCTAAGGCCACTAAGTAAAGTTGTACAGGTTATTCCTCGTCAAGGAGGTAAATAGGGACTGAAACCCAACTCTACATCAGTAAGGCAACTCCCTGGTGCAGAGCTATGTCTGCACAAAGGCTAACCAAAAAGGCTAGCAGAGGCCAAATATCCTGATGTCCTGACAACCTGGGGGTCTGGGAGCTCAGAGAATAGAGTGACCTGAAGCCAGAGGGAAGGGATGAGGGCTGCCTGGGAAGCCCTGGGGGGCAGTATGCTGGCACGGAGGACCTGAAGGGGCCAAGCTAAGGTATGGCTTCCAGGTATGTGTCCAAATTAGAACCCCTCTTAGCAGAGCGCCAAATATTGTGAGGTCAGAGCCAGAGATAGGTACCCAAGGGAGGGAGAGTGAGAACGAAGAGGTTGTGGGTCCCAGGCAGGGCCCAGAGAGGGTTATTTCTGCCAGTCATCTCACACTGAGGGGAATGGGAGAGGATAGTTCTGGAGGCCTGAGAGCTGGGCTCCCAGCTGTAGCTCTGAGGTTCCTACCTTCTCTTTCTGGCAGAAGGGAGAAGGTTGTGTGGTCCAGCAGCTGGAGTGGAAATGAGCAAAAGTAAAGGTTGCAGAGCTGCCCCTGTGCACCTCAGACTCCTTCTGATAGGCTCAGGGAGAAGTCATTGATACTTCTATTTTAAAGTAAGGAGTGGAGAGAGACGGTGTTCTAGGCTGTAGGTTCTGGAAGAGTGGAGGGAGGCAAGGAGAGAGGGGGAATCCAGGGACAATCGCTTGTCTCCGCCAGTACTGCCCGCCCCCCATTCCTTCTCCTATGGAAACTAAAGCTGCCCCAAGGCTCAGAAGAGCTATTCCATTAGCTGTGGTCAGCGGGGGGGGGGGCGGGGGGGGACACGACTCTCCCTCCAGGTCTTATTGCCAACAGAAAGGCACTTCTGCTCCCTCTATTACAGCCAAAACAAAAACAATAAATAAATAAAAACTAAACACATTTTAAAAACGCACACAACCTCTTTATCTCCTCTGAATAGTTGAAGCTGAGTAACTTGGGGGTAGGCAAGAGGTAGGAGAACCCTTGGGCCAACTGGAATAGACCACAAATGGAGGGGAAGAGGTGCCCTCCCAAAGCGCTTTTCAGGTTAAGTAAGCCCCGCCTGAGGAGGAGCTGGGGGTGGAGAGAATTTGTTCTCCCCCAATTCATCTCCCTTTGGAATGAGGGCGAATAGATGGGGAGCGAAGTCTTCCAAGATCTCCAGGGGATGGGAAGGTTGAGGGGGGAGGTTGGGGGGTCGGTGGGGCGCCGTCGACCTAAAAGGACAGAGTCCTAGCCGGTGGGGACCCGGGTCGTTCAGCTTCGGGGTGTGTCGTCTCCAAAAGGGGGTCTGCTGCACTCTCCCGTACCCCGGCTGCCGTCTTTGGTGTGGAGAAGAGTCCAACCTGGGAGTGTCGGGGTGTGGAGGGACCAATGAGAGGCCGATCCGTTCAGAGGGTGCAGGGAGAGAGCTGGCTGGGGTTGCACCCCTGCCTCCCCCTGCCCCCGCCAGAACTTGGGCTTGTCCTGTTTGACGCGCCCGCCGAAGGGGGCGGAGGGGGACTGACCAGGGGAGCGATCCCGCGCCTCTGCTCTGCTGCCCCAGGCCCTGCCGGGTCGCTGCGGGACCAAGCGTGGCCGGCCCGGAGCCCAGGATGGAGGTAGGGGCGGTCTGGAGCTCCCGAGGGGCCAGGTCTCTAACAGGAGCCCCGGGGCGGTGGGGGTGGAGCGCAGCCCGAGTCTTCACACTCAGACTCAGCCGAGGCTTCTGCCGCTCCCGGAAGGAGGGAGGGAGAGGTTTTGTCCCTGGCTTGGGTGGGGGTCTGGCCCGCGGTGGCGCGCCCCCCTGCTCCGGCCGGGGAAGCGCCTCCTGCCGGCAGGGCCGGGCCCCTGCGGCCAGCTGATGGGACCCTGAGGCGGGTGCCGCCACCTGGAGGGCAGGTGCGGCCGCCCTGCGAGTGAGTCCAGGGGGCGCTGCAGCCTGTGGGGGAGGAGCCGCGCCGCCTCGCCCTTGGCTGCTGCGGGCAGAGCCCCGCGGCGCCAGCGCCGGGGGAGGAGGGACAGCGGAGCAGCAGGGTCTGGGTGGGCCTGGGCAGAGCGACGGACGAGGCCCCCCCGAAAGCCAGAGGGGGCGCCTTGGCGCTGGGGCCAGCGAGCGCTACACGAGCCGTCTTCTCCTCCGACCCGTTCCTCTGCTGAGGCCGATCGGAGCCGCCCCCGGGCGAGAGGCGGCCGCGGGCGCACGGAGCTGGGGCCGGGGCAGCAACCCTCCCGCTCCACGCTCCAGCGTCCCGCCGGCCCTTAAGCCGCTCGTGCCTGTGGCTGCTCCGGAAAGTCCTTTTCCTAGGGAGGGGTAGAGGAAGAAGCGGAGGGTGGGCGAGCGGAGAAGGGAGGAGAGGTATGTGGATGGAAGCACAGTGGGGGACACCCCGGTACACAGAGCAGGGATCGGAGAGAGAAGGAAGAGACAGAAATGGAGAGAGCGGGACTGAAAGGCGACGGGAGCGAGCGAGGGTGACAGAGAAGGCGAGAGAGGGGGAGAGAGGGCGGGAAGCAGGGAGGGAGGAGGGAACGGGGAGGGAACCTGGAGAGAGGGAAGGGGCCAGGCGGCGGAGCCTGGCGGGCGTGGGGCGAGGCCCGGCGTGCAGGCGGGAGCCTGTGTGCAGAGCTGCGTCCGGCTCCGGCTCCCGCCTCGGCGCCCCTGGCCCGGGGGAAGGGGAGAGTCCGCTAACCCGGTCTATGTCTTTTTCTGACTCCAGTGCAACCTTCCTGCTGAATGAGGTAAACGCAGGGGCCCTCCGAGTGGGTGGGAGAGACCCACTACAAGCTATGAAGAGGGCCCTGCAGTGATGGGGAGGGAGGCAGAAAGGCGTTGAGGCTAAGGGTGGAAGAGGCGGGTAGGAAAGAAGGCAGCAGCCAGAGCCGGCAGCTTCTTAGCACTGAAACTAGGAGGAGAGGAAGACTGACTGGGGAGCTAGAAAAGGGGGTAGAAAAGAGAACTGAGATAGATAAGAGGGCTGTGCCAAACTCCCCCGTTCCCCGCTTTGGGTTATCTGGGGGCAGTGGAGCAGCTAGAATGCTAGGGTACAGATCTTGGCTAGGTCCAGATCTTAAAGACTTGCTGTGGAGAAAGACTTCTCAGAGGTCCTAGCTCCTGCCTCAGTTTCCCCTATTCAGTGCTC
Organism: Cynopterus sphinx; assembly: GCA_030015415.1. NCBI lineage: Eukaryota > Metazoa > Chordata > Mammalia > Chiroptera > Pteropodidae > Cynopterus > Cynopterus sphinx. Next base: position 130,262,124 of record CM057380.1, on the reverse strand, counting down.
AGGGACTACGATCTGCTCAGGTTCCTAGTGCACTTACAGGATAAGCTAGAATGTACTCTAGAGGTTCCCAAGAACTCCAACTCCCAAATCTGGTTATTTGGGCTTTCCTCCCATGTCTTGCTTCCAGTCTCTTTCCTACTTAGAGAAGGGCAGAGGAATCCTCTCCTGGAATCCTTCTTTTCCCCCCTCAGCTCTCTTGCCTTATGTTCAGTCATAGAAAAGAATAGGTATTAGGGGACACATGGACACTGACAACGACATGTCTTGTTTACAGGACAGGAAGTCACTAGGATGTCCTGAGAACTGGAGTAGGCAGGTGTGGGTGAGGTGAGAAGTGGAAGGGGGCATTGAGTGGCAACTCAGATAAGGGAAAGAGAGAGAGGCTCTGGGGCTCTGCAAGACCCAGGGGATGGACCCAGGTATGAGGAACCTGACCCTATCTCCTGGGAGTGGTTGGCATGGCAACTCATGCTTCAGGAGCAGACTCAGACACTGTTCCAGATAGGGATGAAGACAAGGTGTGTGCAGAAGAAATGAGGCTGGTGGCAGGTCCATCATCACCTACAGACCCCAGGACCTGCTGGTGGTGGGGAGTCCCAAAAGGAGAAGACAGGAGAGTAGAATCAGGGATGGAAACAAAAGCAGAAGCCTCAGCAGCTATCCTCTCCATTAGAGTTATCTCCCAGGAGAGAGCACCTTGAGAGTTGTATTCTTTCACACCTCATTCCTCCTTTCTGTCCCCCTGGAAGAAGAGAAGGAATCGAGGTAGAGAGTAAAAGAGGATAGGAATACTGAGGAACTGGGAGAAGGCACAAAAGTGAGAAGACAATGTGTCTGGGAACTTCCAAAATATAAACAACGCCCAAATGATGCTAGACTCAGGAGAGGGAACAGCGAAAGCAAACCGCCTTCCCCAGTCGTGATTGGTCCCCTTAGCCAATAGAGGCTCTGACAAAATTGCCAAATCCAGCAGGAGTAAGAAGCTTGTCAGGGCTGAACTGCACCACTTGCAGAGCTTAACAGACTAAAGGCAGACTAAAGATGGTTTTAAGATTAGGCCCTTTCTCTTTTTCTTGCTAAGGGACCATGAACAAGTGACATAAGTGAGAAACTAGTTGATTTGGGTGGTCTTTCTCTCCCATGAACAGTGCTTTCTCCAATTGACCTCTGGTCCTTCTCTCTCATGAATAGTGCTTTCTCCAATAGATCTCATTAAACCCTGTCAGAGTTTTGGATTTTTAATTCTTCTGTAGTCCAGGAAGGTAAAGGGACAAGCAGATTCCTGATTCACCATCCTGGGGGTTAGAAACTGAGAATGGAGGACCAAACTCAGAAGCCTTCCTCTGTCCATCTCACATCCCCCTCTAGGTGGGAGGTTGGGTAGCGGGCAGGCAGGCAATCAAAATTCAAAGGAATACTTTCGCTAAGGAGATGGAAAAAAGAGAGAGCTCAAGTGGGTGGACATTCTGGGAAATCCGCTCAAAATAAGGGCTGCTGCTCTGTCTCTAACCTCAAATTTCAGTGCCCTTCTGAAGGAGGACTGGTACAGAGTGAGCGGTACAGGTGTCTCCAACCAGGATCCCGGGCACCCCACCCCCATCCTTTTGCTGAGGAAATCTGACCTTAAACTAGTGACTCTGGGGAGACTTGCCCTTCCCATTCCCTACCCTCTGTGGTCAGGATCCTACCTTCTGTCCCAGCCACAGCAATCCCCCTACCTCCACCCTCTGGTTCCTTTACCATTCCTTTAGACTCACCTAAAACAGCCCAGTTCCCACGGATGCCTTGCCAATGCCTGGCACAATCCTTGGCAAGGAAGTGAGGAAGGGAACCCCGACCCTGGCCAGACTAGGATGAAATCTGCCTGCGCAACAGGTGTAGGGTGGCGGGAACCAAACCCTTCTGCACCGGTTGGGCGACACGGATCTTTACTGCAGGGTCCCAGCACCGAGGGGGTCGTGAAAGAAATCACCAGAACACGCGGTAGTCCAAGAGGAATTCCGAGGAATTCCAATTTATTAAATGGAGTAGCAAGCTTATATAGGGGGAGGATCCGGTTGGGGACGGCTAGTAGTTGTATCGGATGTTGACTGGATAGTGGTAGGGTGGCGAGTGTTGATAGGTCTCTTGGACCGTCACTGGGGTGGAGGGGACTTTTGGCGCCGGTGGGTTCTTTTGGCGCTGGCGGGCTTTTTTGGCGCTAGTGGGGTTGCTAAGCATCATGGGATAGAGGATTTCGTCAGCTTCACTTCAGGTAAATGGAAAGTTACAGGGTTTGAAGAGGTGAAAAGTTAAGGGTCATTATGTTCCAACATTCCCCCCTCTTTGTTTTTGGGGAGAGGGGCGATGACCGTCTCAAGCTACTTCCTGCTGAAAGGGGGCGTAGTTTTAGGGTTGTCTGGGGAGGGGAGGGGAGCTGTTGCGGAAGGGAAAGTTGGAACAAAAGGCCTATATATAGTCCCATGTTAGGCGGGAGAAGAAGATAATTTCTGTTGGCGTGAAGTCCTGGAGGGTTCCCTGCAGCCAGAAATCGTTGATCTGTTCAAGAAAATCTTCCCAGGAATCCTCGGGGTGGAGGGTCCACAGGTCGGAGTCGAGAGCCTCCAGGAACTGTATCCAGGTAGCCATCAGCATTCAGTGAGTTGTTCTCTAAAAGAAACGGGATCCTGGGCCAAAGGACGGTAGTTATAATTCCTGAGAAGCTGATTAAAGGTTTGGTTAGAAATTTTTCCAACCTGTGTCTGAAGAAATTTAATTAAGCAGGGAAGGAAGAGACAGCCGAGAAGGATTATAGTGAGCGGCCCTAGAATGGGCCAGAGCCAGGTGAGGAGGGGGTTTTGAAAAAGAGATGTTCAGGTGGCGGGTTGGGCATTAGTTTTGTAGAATGAAGTGGCTAGGTCTTCAAGTTTTTTTATGTTGGTTTCAATAATACCTGATTCATTAACATAGTAACAGCATTCTTCTTTTAAGAATAAGCAAGTTCCACCTTTTTCTGCAGTTAGTAAGTCCAGAGCCCTCCTGTTTTGTAAGGTAACCTTTGCGAGTGATGTTATTTGTCGTTGGAGAGAGCCTAAGGACTCAGCAGTAGATGTAAGAGCACCCTCGAGTTTAGAATTAAGATCGTGTACGGCCCATAGAGTGTGTCCGAGGCTCCCGCCTCCCAATCCAATTCCTGCCACCGATGTTGTAAGAGAGATTCCAACTAAGACTGGGAGGAAGGCCGCTCTCTTATGTCTAGAGGGCAGGTTAAGGAGGAAGAGTAGTTCAGAGTTAGAATAGAGGGTGAGCTGGGGAACAATGGTGACAGGGAGGCAGGGAGTAGTAATGTTGGGAAAGATGACAGTGTAGAGAGTACCGTTGCACCAGAAAAAAGAACCCGGGGACGCTGCGGTGAGATCAGAAATGGTGATGTTATAGTCACAGTGGAAAGGCGATGACAGAGAGGGGGCAGAGTTTCCTAGGAGGCACAGTCTGGGGATAAGGGTGTGATTGGACTGATCCTCGGGTTCCCATAAGGGAACATTAGGGAGATGGGAGGGGAGTGTATGTTTCGAGGTTTTAGAAGGAAATGAAGTTAAGTTTAGGGGGACAGCGACCAAGAGTGGTCGTTTGAGAGACGCACAAAGAAAACAGTTTTTGGGAGATGTGGAAGGGAGAGTGTGATTAAGAGAGATAAGCGTTTCAGAAAGGATTTGTAGCCAGGTGTAGGTGGGTAAGGTAGTTGACTTGTCGGAGTCAGTGGACCTTAGGGCCGAAATGAGTTGAGTCTCTTGATGTTTGATGTCAGTAGATACTAGAGAGACCGAGTGATTGATGGGAATGTATTGGCGGGTGATAGTAAGGCGTCCACAAGGGTGAGAAGCATAGCCATTACAGTAAAAGGCACCAAGAACTACCCCCGCCCATCTAGAGTCCCAAGAATCTTCGATGTGGAGTTTGAAGGAGCCACCTGAGACCTGTAAAATATTACCACCTACCTTGACCTGTTGGAGATAGGGGTCATGGATTTTACAGGCCCAGTAGGGACAGCCACCATAAGTTTCCGGCCATCGTTTGCAATAATCCTGTTTTTGGTCAAATAGAAAGCAGACATAGGGACGGGTGGCATGGGAGATAAGCTTACTGTCTGTCAGGGGTATAGTGATTGGCCCGGAACATCCCGCGAGGGGGCAATCAGCAGTGGCAATAAGGCGAGTGAGTTGGACTTGTTTTTCAGTGTAAATTTCCTGAACCTTGAACCTCCAGACAAATTGACTGGAGGAGAGCCCAGGGTAAGGAAGAGAGACTAAGATAGAAAAGATAAGAAAAAGGGTCATAGTTTACTCTGGGATAGGCGAAAGGCGTTCAGCGCGAGTGATTTTGAGTTTAAGGGGATTGGACGGGTGTGGGGAGCAGGTGTAGGTATCGCAGTGGCTGGTGTTTTCCGCCGTCTGACTGGAGGAGAGGCTTTTCGAGGTGTATGCCTTCAACCTGGAAATGTGAATCCAAGGGGTTAGATTTTTGTCCGGAAGGAGTAGTTTGGCCGCTGTTGGAGTGGTTAGGACAACTGGGTAAGGACCCTCCCATTTTGGTTGGAGGTCCTTTTTTCCGTCAGGAGGGGTGTAGAGGACCTGATCGCCAGGTTGTAAGGGGGTTAGTATTTCTGACTTACGGGGTGCGGGCAATAGCCAGTCCTGGTATTTCCATATTTCACCTCTTATGTATGACAGGAGGGGAATGGTGAGGGAGGGGGGAATGGCGGAGTTGGAGGGAACTATGCCAGGGGGTAAAGGGCTACACCCATACATAATTTCAAAGGGAGAAAGGATGGTAGGTTTTTTTGGAAAGAGCCTAATCTTTAGAAGAGCCAGTGGTAGTAACTGAGTCCAGTTGAGATGTAATTCAAGCGTTAATTTGGTAAGGAGTTCCTTTAGGGTCCTGTTAGATCTCTGAACTTTTCCTGATGCCTGGGGTCTATATGGGCAGTGAAGATGCCAGGGTAGAGAGAGAGACGAGGCAAGATTTTGAGTGATCTGAGCAGTGAATTCAGGGCCGTTGTCAGATTGAAGGGAAGAAGGCATCCCAAACCGAGGTATTGTATCAGTCAGCAGGTGTTTGGCGACCATGGACGCCTGTTTATTGGTACATGGAAACGCCTCGACCCATCCTGAGAAGGTGTCCACGAAGACTAACAGATATCTGAGGCGCTTTGCCGGAGGCATATGGGTGAAGTCAATCTGCCAATCAGTGGCAGGGGTAGTGCCCCGCGCCTGGTGTGTTGGGTATGGTGAGGGTTTGAGATTAGAAGCAGGGTTGACCCTTTGACATATGGGGCAGGTGCAGGAGAGGTCTGCTAGTTGCTGTTTTTCTGTTGTAGTTATGGGAAAGAAGGTCTGGATGAACTGGGTGAGGTTGTGAGGACTGGGATGGAAGAGGTCATGCAGCATTTGAAAGAGAGTGTGTTTGTTGGGAGGCTGTGCATCGTGGTCCGCTGGCGAGAGGTATAAAAGGGTGGGTAGAGTGGAAGGTGGGGGGTGAGAAAGGGCCGCCTGTTTAGCTGCTGCATCAGCCAGATTATTGCCTTTAGAGTGGGGTGAGGTGTTATCCGATTGATGTGCCTTACAATGTATGACCCCGAGGCGGGTGGGTAGGTGTGAGGCTTGGAGGAGTTGACTAATGAGATCTGAGTTGGTTATTGAGTTTCCACGAGTTGTAAGGAGTCTCTGTTCTTTCCATATTTGAGCATGAGAAAGGAGAATATGGAAGACATATTTGGAATCGGTATATAAATTGAGAGTCTTGTCACGGGAGAGGACACAAGCCCTAATAGCTGCTACGAGCTCCGCCTGTTGGTTGGTTGTGTTGGGGGGAAGTGCATGAGCCTCTATGGTGTTTTGAAGAGAGACTATGGCATATCCAGCTTTAGGAGTATTATGGTGTCTAAAGGAGGAACCGTCCGTATACCAATTGTGGTGTGCCGAGGGTATGGGGTCGGATTGAATATTGGAAGGATGTGATGTAAAGGCATGTAGAGTTTCTAAGCAGCTGTGAAGGGGTTGGGAGACATTAGTCTGGACGGGAAGGAGGGAGGCTGGGTTTAGAGGCGAACAGGGCTGAAAGGAGATTGAGGGATTTTCTAAAAAGGCTGTGAGTAAGGAGAGTCCTCGAGATGGAGGGAGACTTTGGAGCCTTGTAAGTGAGCAGGTCTTTGAGGCGATGGGGAGAGAGAACAGTTATGGGAGCACCGAAAGTGAGTTTGGAAGCTTCTTGTTGAAGTTTCTGTGCTGCAGCCAGGGCACGTAGACAAGGAGCCCAGCCCCTAATGGTTGGATCCAATTGTTTAGAGAGATAAGCGACCGGGGCTAGCAGGGAGTCCCGCTTTTGTGCCAAGAGGCCTAAGGCCTGTCCTTGGTTTTCATGAGAATACAGTAGGAAGGGTTGTGTCAAATTGGGTAGGTAGGTGGAGAGCAGGAGCGGAGAAGAGCTTGTCACGTAAAGAGCAAAAGGGAGCAGCAGGAGATGTGGACAGAGGTTCTTGGGGGTCTCCCTTGGCTAGTTCATAGAGGGGTTTGGCCAAGAGAGAGAAGTTTGGGATCCAAGCCCTAAAATACCCAGCCAGTCCTAGGAAGGATAGGATTTTGGACTTGGTTTTAGGAATGGACCAGGAGGAAAGGGCCTGTTTTCTGTCTAAGGTGATGGACTTGTGGTGAGGGGTCAGGGTGAAGCCGAGGTAGGTGACAGAAGTGGTAGAGACCTGTGCTTTGGACGGAGACACACGGTATCCATGATCTGTGAGAAAGATGAGGAGGGTAGCGGTGTCCTCTTGGGAATCCTTTTCGGACGGGCTACAGAGAAGGAGATCATCTACATATTGTAGAAGTGTGGATTGAGGACAAAGAGGACGGAAGGATTTTAAGTCGGAGGCTAGGAACTGGCCAAAGATGTGTGGGCTATCCCTGAATCCTTGAGGAAGGACTGTCCAAGTATATTGTTCAGAGTGCCGGGTGTGTGAATCGGTCCAGGTAAAGGCAAAGATATCTTGGGAGTCAGGATGAAAGGGAATAGAAAAGAAAGCGTCTTTAAGACGCTTTCTAGGATGAAGAAATGGGTGGTGTCTGAGGGGATAAGGGAGAGGAGGGTATAGGGATTAGGTACTAAGGGATGTATAGGAACTACAGCCGAGTTGATTGATCGTAAGTCTTGTACAAGTCTATAGGTCCCATTAGGTTTTTTTACTGCCAGGATAGGGGTATTAAAGGGGGAGTGTGTGGGGCGTATATATTGTTTGTGGAGTAGGTCTTTAATGATGGGAGTGAGGCCGAGGAGGGCTGTTGTGGTGAGGGGGTATTGGGTCTGATGGATGTAGCTGGAGGGGTCCTTTAACACAATTTTGACAGGGGAACAATGTGCTGAGGAGGGGTTATGGACATCCCACACTACAGGGTTTACAGGGTATGGCAGGGTAGGGTGTGGGGGAGGATTATTGGATTCTTGAGAGTCAGATAAGGTCAGGGCCAGGATGAAGGAACTGGAGGGATCTGAGGAGGGGATTGAGATGGAAGCTCCAAGCTTGGAAAGTATATCTCTTCCTAGCAGAGGAACTGGGCATTGTGGGATTACTAAAAAGGAGTGTGAAAAGGAGTGGGGAGCATTTTGTAATTGGCAAAATAGGAGGGGGGTTCTATGAGGGAGTATGCGTGTTCCCCTACCCCGACAATAGGGGTTGAACTGGGTGTGGTAGGGCCTCGGAACTCCCTCAAGAGTGAAAAGGTGGCTCCAGTGTCCACTAAAAATGAGATGGGCTGACCGTCTACCACCAGACTAACCCTGGGCTCTGCTTTAGTGATAGTAAGAGTCGGGACAGGCCCAGGGCCCCCATCAGTCATCGGCCAAGGCGATCACAGGAGGGACTGTGGAGAGTGAAGATTCGTTGTTCCATCTCCCCTTCGGGTGGTGGGACAATCGGATCCCCAATGTCCCATCTGTTTGCATTTAGGACACGGCCGGGTGGGGGCCCAGGGCTGTGGACACGCACGCGACCAGTGGCCCTCCTTGCCGCATTTAAAGCACGCTCCGGGAGGGGTCTTTGTGGTAGGGTTGGCCTTTGTCTGTTTGGACACTAGTTGAGCCACCATCTGAAAATCAGCCTGGCGTGCCTTATTCTTTTTCCTCCTCACGGCCATGAAAGACCTTGAAGGCAGTGGAAAGGATTTCGCTCTGAGGGGTTGCCGGGCCATGTTCTAGTTTTTTTAATTTTGTTTTTATGTCGGGGTAGGACTGGGCTAGAAAGAGGGTCATTAAGATATGTTTTCCTTCATCCGTGTCTGGATCTAAGCTGGTGTACTGTCGGACGGCTTGTGTTAATCTGTCCAGAAAATCAGAGGGAGTTTCTTCCTTTTTTTGTATAATGTCTTGGACCTTCTGGAAATTAACTACTTTCCGGGCAGCCTTTTTTAGACCCACTACCAGACAAGAGGCGAATCGGTCTCGGGCTTGGACACCTTGAACAGTGTTATAGTCCCAATTAGGATCTCTATCCGGGACTGCCTCAGGTCCAATGGGAAAGGTAGGGTCAGTTCGTCTAGTCTCGTTGGCATGTGTTTGGGTAGCATACCATACCCTATGGCGTTCCTGATAGGAGAGTATTAGCCAGGAGCATAAAAATGTCCTGATAGGTAAGGCTGTATGCTTGGAGCACCCATTGGAATTCTTTAATATAGGTGGTGGGGTCAGAGCTAAAGGAGCCTAGCTTTTTTTCAATTTGGGAGAGATCAGAAAGAGAAAAGGGCACATGGACACGGACTACCCCTTCTGCCCCTGCCACTTCCCGAAGTGGGGCCATTAAGGTGGGGGAATTGGAAGGGGTAGAAAGGGAGGGGGCTGGATGTGGGGGAGGGCCACGGGATCGTGTGTGTGGCGGGCTGAATGGAGGAGCGAATGGAGGAGCGGAAGAGATGTGAATTGGGGGATGTGTGTTAGAGGCAGGTAGTGGTAGGGGTACAGCCGGATTTTGGGGTGGAGATCGATACGGAGGAGGCTCATCTGCGGGATCGAAGGTTTCGTTGGTAGCAGGCGGGGAGGAGGAGGAGGGAGGGGTGGGCGGAGATGGCTTTGGAGTGACGGCCAAGAGGAGTTGGGAGGGAGAGCATGAGGAGCAGAGAGCAGGGTGTTGAGATAGGAGACGGAAAGCTTGAACGTAGGGGATTTCTGTCCATTTGCCCAGGCGCTGGCAGTAATTGAAAAGATCATGGATGAGGTTAGAGTCAAGAGACCCCTCAGAAGGCCAAACGGACTGATTATCTAAGGGGTATTGCGGCCAATTTTGAGTACAGAATCTGGTGATGAGTTTAGGTTTGTTGTCTCCCTTTAAAGAGAGTGTGGAAAGGTTTCGTAAAAGACATTGGAGAGGAGAGTCTGCGGCGGGGGAGGAAGAGGAGGCTCCCATAATGTTGGAGATACGAGGCAGGAAAAGAAGTCTCCGAACGGCGGGAGAACCTCCGCACAAATATATAGGGCGTCCCCTATACAATGTGGGGGTTCCGGAGGGTTCAGTAGAACCGGTTAGGAGACCTCCCAGAGGTCGTCACCCGTGGGAGGTTCCTAATTTGAGTCCAGGACTCAGGATTCGGAGAGTGCCGGTACCGGGCTTTAGGAGGAAGGCAAGGAACGTGGAGGAAAAGTATAGGAGAAGAAGGGAGCCAGCCCCTTTCTACCCCGCGCAGGTGTTGTCCCTATAAATTGGTGTAGGGTAGGACGAGAGTCCACCGTAGTCTTGAAGACCGTGGTGGGGTGTATTCCCTCTCTCCTCGGTAACGTCAGGAGGCCACCGGATGGTCACGGCTAGTTCTCCTGCTGTAGTCACCGGGGAGTGTCCGTCCCTAGAGGGGATACTCACGGAATAGCCGGTTGGTCGGTGGTGACTGTGACGAGCCGGAGCCGGGTCAAATGGGCAGGGGAATTCCGGACTGGGTCGTTCTAGGTGGCAGACGGGAGACAAGGGGCCTAATGAAGGCACTCCTTGTCCCGGGTTTCGGCACCAATGAAAGAAATCGCCAGAACGCGCGGTAGTCCGAGAGGAATTCCAATTTATTAAATGGAGTAGCCAGCTTATATAGGGGGAGGATCCGGTTGGGGACGGCTAGTAGTTGTATCCGATGTTGATTGGATTGTGGTAGGGTGGCGAGTGTTGATAGGTCTCTTGGACTGTCACTGGGGTGGAGGGGACTTTTGGCGCCGGTGGGTTCTTTTGGCGCTGGCGGGCTTTTTTGGAGCTAGTGGGGATGCTAAGCATCATGGGATATGGGATTTCGTCAGCTTCACTTCAGGTAAATGGAAAGTTACAGGGTTTGAAGAGGTGAAAAGTTAAGGGTCATTATGTGCCAACAGGTCGGGCACCGGGTGGGGCGGGGGCTACTTTCATGACATTGGCCTGGGGTCGCCAGACCCATTCCTCCCTACTACCATTGAGGGGTTCGCTTTGAGAGTCTCTGGGACCACCAGGGCTCAGACACGCCACCCGCTCACCTGGAGCCCTGCCCCCCTCCGCCACCCGCCGCCACCCCGCCACTTCTATCTCCCCCAGTCTCTCCAATTTCCTGTCTTCCCCCATCCTCCTCTACCCCAGTGCCTCCTTTCTCTCCTCTCTCTCCTACCTCCCCGTAACCTGCGCCCGCGCCCGTCTGGGGTCTGGTCTCGTCTCCCCGGGGCTCTCCGCGGCCCCGCCCCGCCCCCACCCCAGCCCTTTGTTCCCCGGCGGAGTATTTCCTGGGTTGCCGAGCGTCTCTGTCCCCGCATCTCTGCTCGCCCCGCCTCCTCCCAGCCCAGATCCGCCCGCCCGCAGGCTCTCCTCCCCTTCTGCCCCGCCGCCCCTCTGGCCTGTAGGTGCCGGGGGACCCACCCTCTCCCCAGCTCCCCCCACGCCGTCCGCTCCCCTCTCGCAGCCGGGTCTCGGGCGCCCCGGTGGCCGCCGCCCCCGCCCTCTCCCGGGGAGGGGGTCAGGTGGGCGGGCGCTATTGTTGAGGGAGCCGGCGCCAGATTCCTCAGCCGCGCTCGGGGTGGGACTGGCAGGCTTGGGGGGCTGGGGCGGGGGGAGCGGCCATCTGAGCTCAGAGCAGCTGTTCTTCGCGGCTCCGTCGCTCCTTCGCGCTCCTTCGCCGTGCGCCGCCGCCCGCAGGGCTGCGGGGCTCCGTGGCAGCTCCCGGGCGCGGCCCGCCGTCCTCGCCCCCGCCTCCGGGCCGCCCCCGCCCCCGGCGCTGCTTGCGTCCCCCCACTCGGACTCCCCCATGTATGACGACTCCTACGTGCCCGGGTTTGAGGACTCGGAGGCGGTGAGTGCCCACGGTGCGGGTGGGGGTGGGGGTGGGAAGTGGGATGATACCTCCTCTCGCCTAGACCCTTCCCACAGTTCAGGACTTTGAAAAAAACGCCTCAGTGGCGGGGCAGGGCCTATGAAGGGGGAGCTCCAGGGAAGTGAGGAGATGGATTTTCACGCCAAGCGCTACCCAGTACCCCAGTCCTCGACCAAGGGGCATTGGGTGTGTGTATTAGGAGGTAGTGTTGCGGGGAGAGGCCTGAGCAGGTGGCTCCAGAGCCCAGGACAAAGGGGTAGAGGGAAGAAGGGCTGGAGGAAAAGGGTGCAGGGGCTTTAGAAAGGGCACACAACATGTCTGGAGTTTCCACAGGTGGATTTATGGGTTCTGAATACAATCCCTACAGTAGATGAGTTTCTTGGGGTGGGGGACAATCCAGAACTCCTGTGCCTCCAATAAAGGACAAATTTAGGGAGCCTGGGAGAACACCAGAGAATTGGGTACCAGCCTTTTCAGGCAGAAAGATCACAAAACTTGAAGACCTCCGTTATTCCCCTCCTGGTGCATCCTAAGCTTGCCTTATTTCCTCATCCTGCCTCTAGCCCAGCTTCTCTCTCAGGCTGGAAACTGGGCACCCAGCACATGGGTGAGCCAGCTGACTGAGTCCCATCCATTCCACGCCTCCTGCTGAGGCGTCCTCAGAGCAGCAGGCATCCGGAGCTCCTGCTCAGCATGGAGGACCTGGAGGTGAAGACAGAGGAGCTGAGGGCCTGGGGATGGAGGGGAAGCTCTTTGCTCAGAGAACCAGGCAACCGATAAATATTTAATTCTCCTCTTTGCTTTTATCTCCTGACCCACTGAGACAAATCAGCTCATTAGGCAGTGATTCCCGGAGCTCAGAGAGCAGGGAGAGTGCCTGGAAAGATGGGGCAAAGATGGAGAGCAGCTTCTCAGTCCCTCCTCAAACATCCTGCAAGAAGGCCTCCTTAGGAAAGGACCACTAGATAGATGGCTTGGAAGGGGTCCCTGACAGGTGTAGAGGGTAGAGTACTCCAGGGTCGAAAGGAGTTTTTGCGTCTTCTCCCACATCTTGCTGCCAAGCCCAGGATAGATGAGTTCTAGGGTTCAGAATAAGCAGCTATCAGTCCTTTTCTGGGACTGGGCTCCTGCTGGGCCAAATTCCCCACTGGGCCTCCGGGGCTAATTACATGGCAGATGATTTTCAAGGCTCTGGTGGACACCTCATTCTGACAGTTGAAGGGACAGCTGGCATGCCCAGGATATCAAGGTGAGCTTGAAAACAAATCTTCCTGAAGGGCTGGAGGGCCCTAGAAGGTTCTTCCCATCCCTAGAGAAAAGGCAGGAGCTGTCGCAAGGGAAAGTGACACGTGGATGGTGTTGGGGCAGCCCGCTAACCCATCACTCACTATGCACCCCTCTCTGGTCCCTGGATCACCCTCCCCCACTTCCCTTTCTCTTGCCTGGCTCCTTGCTCTCCCAGAGGCCCCCTCTGAAGCAGTAGGAGGGAAATCAGGCTCTAAATAAATCCACCGGCTCATCTCCCTCCTCTTCTTCCCCCGTGCCAGGCAAGAGTAGAGCTGCAGTCTGCCCACACACTCACCAGGCAAGGGGGGCACCATGAGGGCACTGTGCCAACTCCTGGCAGCTCTAAAGTACTGAGCCTCTGGATGTTCTGGCATAATGGGGTGGGGGAGGCAAGACCCCAGAGTAGGCTTGGCAGGGCAGCACTGGTCTCCCCAAATGATACCAGAACATGAGAGAAATGGGTGAGCTCTGAGAACTTTGGAATGATGGAGGAGGGGTTCCAGCATGAACCCGACTCATTAAACATTTAGGGAGAGATCCTATCATTCCCATTCTAGGGTGAGAGGCCAGGAAACCCAGATACCCCAGGTAAGGACATTAAGATGACAAAATGAGGTTGAGAGCCTAGGGAGCAGAGAGTAAAGTCCATACTCCTCCCCTAGCATGGGTCTGGGCATCCAGGAAGCATCTGATGGATACTTAGCAAAATGGTGGTCATCCTGCTCATGCTACCTGCCTCCTGGCCTGTTGGCCCCTATTCCTTTTAGTCAGCCATCTCCCACAGAGGTATTTCCTGTATATAAGACCCCTGGAAAGAGGTCCTACAGTCTACTGACAGTGTAAAGGTTATTTCTGGGACTCAGCCGCTCTTTATCCAACTGCCAAGCCCACTTTATGGTGCTCTCAAGAGAGAAAGGGAATAGCAGGTAGACTCCACTCCTTTTTCAAGTGAGACTTTTCCCCCCTGTGCTGTTCCACGCCTTCGGTCTACCAAAGACGTTGACTTTAGCTTAGGCTCTAGGGCCTGGGCTGATATCAAGCTGACCAGCCCTGTTGCCTATTGTGGAGCTGAAGCAGAGGGCATGGCGGACAGCAAGGGTGCGAGTTTGCCTTCTCCACTAGGAGTCTGGCCTCTGCTGCCTTCTGTAGGTGGTTGTGCACTGTAGGGCTTGATGTAATGTTCCTCATCCTAAAACATAAAACCCTTTTTGTGCGTGTGCTTGCTTGCTTGCTTGCTCGCGCTCTCTCTCCCTCCCCCTCTTACCCCTTTCCCTACTTCTCCCCACCTCACATGGAACCCTTATCTAGGCCCCTACCTTATCTCTGCCACCTGTACCTCAGAAATGATGGAAATACCCCTTCAGGCTTCTGATCATAAAGAAGGAAAACAGGCAGAAAACAAAAGATTCCCTATTCCCTAGACTTGAGGGGGAAACACAGACATCCTGACTTCTATCTTTTTATCCTAACTAAGGTCCAGCTTCCCCTACTCATTTGTGCATCTTCCTCACAACCTTGAAGGTGAGCTCTGCAGCCCTCTAAATGCACCTTCATTGCCCAAAGACCTTCCAGGACTCAGACACTGTCCTGGCTGAGGTTACCAAAGACCCCCTCCCTGCATCTCCAGGATACTGCTCCTCTGGCTGGGTTGCCTGGCACCAACATAACCTTCCTCCAGGGCTGGCACCAACATAACCTTCCTTGGGGGAGGGGGAGGGAGATGTAGGCCAGGTGGTGGGCATGGCCCAGCCTTACGACCCAGGGAGATAGCTTTGTGTTGCCTTCTCAGTCTGTGTCTTGTTTGCTGCCCACACCTGGCCAGTTGCCCCAGCAGGTGTGAGAGGAAAGAAAGTGGGGGTGGGGAGAGTAGAAAGGAAGTAACTTCCAGGAATTGCCAGCTCTGCGTCCTCTTCAACCTGGAAAAGTAGGGACTGGGGGAGATGAGATTTATGGGGTGGATGTCTGTATCCTGACACTCAGGACCAGTGCCATGCCAGCCAGCATCTTTTGACTGTTCCTAGCTGGCTGCACTACTGCCAAGCATTTTGAAGGGATAATGTCTAGGCTGCTTTGCAGGCTGATGCGAACAAGAGGGCTGAGCTGAGTCGCCTGGATTCAGAATCATCTTCCATATATCATCTTGAGTACATCTCCTTTCCCTCTGCCTCAGAGGATGTGGTAGAGTGGAATATAGGGAGGAAGGAGGGAAATGAAGGCTCTATTCAAAGCTGCGGTATTAATAGGCTTGGGGGAGGGGCCCAGATCTTAGCACATGGATCAGGTGGCTTTCCTACAGTCCCAGAGATACCGGAGCCCTTCTCAGGGAAATCGGAGGGACCACTGGGGCCCAGCCACCCCTGTGGACATGGAGAGGCTGGGGTTCATGAGGCACAGCTATAAGGTTCAGAGGGTGCCTCTCTATGTCCCTCCCACCTGAACCCAGGGGTCACAGCCTCTCCCCTATGCCAGGGTTCAGCCGACTCCTATACCAGCCGCCCATCTCTGGACTCAGACGTCTCCCTGGAGGAAGACCGGGAGAGTGCCCGGCGTGAAGTGGAGAGCCAGGCTCAGCAGCAGCTTGAGAGGGCCAAGGTATCCTCTTGCTTGTAGGCGAGGGGCAAATCAGGCCAGGCTGGGTGGAAACTTGTTCTCTGTCCTAAGTCCTGAGGGGTCAATGGCCAGTATGTATGTGAATGTGAAAGACTGTGTGTGTGTGATGAGTGGATGATGGGGCCTCTGTCCTCTGTTGATGGGACACTGAAACTGGAAGGGGCGCTCTGAGGCTCCCCTCATTGGCACTGATGGCCAAATTCTCCAGCACAAACCTGTGGCATTTGCTGTGAGGACCAATGTCAGCTACTGTGGCGTACTGGATGAGGAGTGCCCAGTCCAGGGCTCTGGAGTCAACTTTGAGGCCAAAGATTTTCTGCACATTAAAGAGGTGACCACCCCCTGCTCCCGCCAAATAAAAGCCACTTAATTTCCCTGTTTTTGCCCAGTCCCCTGCCTCTTACTTTAGTCCTCGGTCTATAATCAAGTCCCCAAACTCCTCATCTCTTATCCTTAACACATCCTTACATCCCTCTTATCCGAGACCAAATCCCCAGGGTCTCCATCCTGCTGAGACCTGGCTCGGCCGTTCACCATATGTGTAAAGTGAGCAGTTAGATTAGCTGCCCCTTAGGTCCCCTGTGACAGCTGTGATTCCTCATGCTGAAATCTTGGGGGCCTCAAACCTGGCTTCCCTTCCCTCTGGCACCTTCTGCCCCATCCCCTCGTGTGCTGCCTTCCTCTGACCAACTCTGTAAATACCACCCTGGCTCCTTCACATTGGAGAGCTGGGGTTGAAACCAGGGCTGCCTCCTCTCACTGCCTCTTCCCACTCCACCCTGCCCCCCAGAAGTACAGCAATGACTGGTGGATCGGTCGGCTAGTGAAAGAGGGCGGGGACATCGCCTTCATCCCCAGCCCCCAGCGCCTAGAGAGCATCCGGCTCAAGCAGGAGCAGAAGGCCAGGTGAGAGCAGGGCTGTGACTCAATAACCACCCCACCGCACCCCACAAATGTGTGCACTTTACCTGAAGTCCACTATACATGCACGCATATCTCACTCCCCAAATGTGCATTCATACCCAGCTATATACATTTACAGTGCACAGATATACACACACACACCTTCTTCACTACCTAAAATATAAGGAAGTATTTACAACTGTTAAATGACATGTAGAACACACACACACTCAAAGATGCTTACCGATTGCCCTTCTGCTCCCAGGAGATCCGGAAACCCCTCCAGCCTGAGTGACATTGGCAACCGGCGCTCCCCTCCTCCATCTCTAGGTAGCCTTCCCCCAACCCACCTGTCTTGGGTAGGTGGGTCACTAAGACACAGGGGCAAAGAGATTCTCCCCAGGTGAACTATGTGGGAAGGGATTGGTGGGGGGCTAGAAGAGCTGGGAGAAGCCCAGCATCTCCCTGGGGAAGGGAATACATGCCCCCAGGGCCTTTTCCCCCCTTCACATCTTTAATCTTTTATTTCCTTTTCCAAAAAGCCAAGCAGAAGCAAAAGCAGGTGAGTCAAGGAAGGGCCCCCGGGCTGGGGGGCTCTTGGCTCATGACTGCTGGGATAGGCTTCTGGGCAGCAGAACAGAGAGGGAAGGGATCCCAGAACTTCTCGATCTGCCCCAGTCAGGCATAGGGCAGGCCACAGAGCCATGGCTGTACCTGACCTAAGGTCAATTCTGCAGGCGGAACATGTACCCCCATATGATGTGGTGCCCTCCATGCGGCCTGTGGTGTTGGTGGGACCCTCTCTGAAAGGCTATGAGGTAAGAGGAAGTCCCTGACCCCAGAGTCACTTTTACCAAGCCTGCATGGGAAGGCCCCAAGAACAGTGGGAGGGTGTATTCTCCCCCACTTCACCGCCAAGGTCTGTGTGTGGAGGGGGTGGGCTCCATGGCCATGCCTGGGGATGCTGCCCCTCTCCAAAAGGGCCCTCAATCAGATCCATGTCTTTCCCCCCACCTCTCCCACCCAGGTCACAGACATGATGCAGAAGGCTCTCTTTGACTTCCTCAAACATAGGTTTGATGGCAGGTAAGCTGCCCTGGCCTGGATTGGCATGAGAACCAGGGAGATCATTGCCTCCGTCCAGATGTTTGTAGGAAGATCTTCTGTAAAGTTAGGAGTAAGGAGGGGCCTAGTAGTTGAAATTTAGAAGTGAGCTGTAATTCTCCACCCCCATCCCAGAATCTCCATCACCCGAGTCACAGCTGACCTCTCACTAGCAAAGCGATCTGTACTCAACAATCCTGGCAAGAGGACCATCATCGAGCGTTCCTCAGCCCGCTCCAGCATTGGTGAGGAGTCCCCAGCTCCTGCTTCTCTGCCCACTCAGGCCTTACCGAGAACCTTCCTCCTACCCTTCTCTTCCCCAGCTCTTTCTACCTGCCCCGGGATTTGCAAGAACTCACCGCAGTGTCCTCAATTCCCTGTTCCTCTGCCTGCCCAGGCCTTGATGAACACATTCTCCTACCAATTCCTTCTCTTTCACCATTGGGAAGCTTCCCCTCCCCAAGCCCTGTTGGAGGAAGAAGTGGGTGGAGCCACTGGTGAGCACTGTGGCTCACTCACTCCCTCCACAGCTGAAGTACAGAGTGAGATCGAGCGCATATTCGAGCTGGCCAAGTCCCTGCAGCTGGTCGTGTTGGATGCTGATACCATCAACCACCCAGCACAGCTGGCCAAGACCTCACTGGCCCCCATCATTGTCTTTGTCAAAGTATCCTCACCAAAGGTTAGTCAGCAGCTGAGGTGGAGGAGGCCCCCAGAGCTGCACTGCTAGAATGCGCTCTTCTCGGCTTGGTCCCTCTCCCAAGGCTCCTGAATTCCCTTTCCTGATGGTAGATCACAAGGAGGGGACATGCCCAGTTCTTTCTAGGCCCAGCTCTGCCCAGGACTCCCAGAGACCTCAGGCCTTGCTCTGCCCTTTCTTTCCCCTCAGGTACTCCAGCGTCTCATCCGCTCCCGCGGGAAGTCACAGATGAAGCACCTGACTGTACAGATGATGGCATATGATAAGCTGGTTCAGTGCCCACCAGTGAGTGCCCGGGGCAGCTACTCCTGTGCCTACTCTTTTCCAGAACAGAGATGGGTGGGGGGCTGCTGCTGAGAGGAAGAAAACATTCTTCCTTCCTCTTCCCTCCGCAGGAGTCATTTGATGTGATTCTGGATGAAAACCAGCTGGAGGATGCCTGTGAGCACCTGGCTGAATACCTAGAGGTTTACTGGCGGGCCACACACCACCCAGCCCCTGGCCCTGGACTTCTGGGCCCTCCAAGTGCCATCCCTGGACTTCAGGTAACCATTTCCAGTGGGCACTGATGCTCAGGCTAAGCCAGACAAAATAATGCCCCCTCCCTGTCCAAAGGATCATCCTTGGCCTCATTTGAAGGCCAGAGGATCAGAGAACTCAGGTCTGCTCTACAGAGCTAGGGCAGATGGATGAAGGAACTTCTTGATGAGGGGGAATAAATCAGTGAAATGGGTAATCAGAGGTTACTTTTCTAGGGCTCAAAAAAAGTCTCTCATACCTTTCTTTGGTCTGTCTTGATGGCAGAGCATGAATTTTGCAGGAGTCAAAAACTCTAGTTTTCTGTATCTGAAGAGAAACAGTGCTCCAATATGCTTCCCTTCTTTACATTGTTTCCTCTACCCAGGAACTGAGAGTTGATGGGGCAGAATCCCCGATCCTAGTAGAGGTGGGAGGGAGGCTGAGGCGAGGTCTGCACTGCCTCACTTAGAGGTGTTGTGTTACCCCCAGAACCAGCAGCTGCTGGGAGAGCGTGGCGAGGAGCACTCTCCCCTCGAGCGGGACAGCTTGATGCCCTCAGATGAGGCCAGCGAGAGTTCCCGCCAAGCCTGGACAGGATCCTCGCAGCGTAGCTCCCACCACTTGGAGGAGGACTATGCAGATGCCTACCAGGACCTATACCAGCCTCACCGCCAACACACCTCGGGGCTGCCTAGTGCTAATGGGCATGACCCCCAAGACCGACTCCTCGCCCAGGACTCGGAGCACAACCATAATGACCGGAACTGGCAGCGAAACCGGCCCTGGCCCAAGGATAGCTACTGACAGCCTCCTGTCTTACCCTGGCAGGCGCAGGCACAGCTGGCTGGGGCTTCCACTCTAGGCAGGTTGGCGTTAGACTGGCATTAGGCTGGCACTAGGCTCAGCCCCCACAACCCCCTGCCCAGCCTCAGCTCGAGGGCTGCCTGCGGTCCCAAGGTTCTGGGAGAAGCAGGGGGTCCCCTCACCTCCTGGGCAGTGACCCCCTAGGCTCCTATTCCAGGTATTAGCTGCGTGTGCTGCACCCCTGGCACTTTCCTCTCCTCCTGCACCAGAAGCTGCCCCATTGGGCAGTGCCCTCAGGCCAGGATCCCCTTAGTAGGGGCTTTCCCACCAGACTCAGGGAAGGGATGCCCCCTCAAAGTGGCAAGAGGGTAGGGTGTGGGTGACATGGCATGAGGAAGAAATAAGCTCCCTGAAGAGACACAAGTCCTGATAGCCAAAGGACTCAGGGGTTGTGCTTTGGGGTCTGAGGGCCTCCACTCACCTCACTGCCACACACTAGAAATGACAATCAAAGCCCAACAGGGTGGCACTCCCATCCATCAGCTGGATGGAGCATCCACATACAAGGCTGGAGTAGTAGGCCAGCTAAAGCTCTGAAAAGAGATGGGCTCTCCTTACCCTGTCAGAAAGCTTCATAATAGCTGACAGGACCAGGGACCAGAAGCATGGTCAAGCCAAATGATAGACAGGAGCCAACTTGGATTGGGGGCTTGGGAAGGGAGGACATGAATGTTTGGAACAGCTTTGGAGGCCGCCTTGCCCGGCTCATCCTTTTGCTCTTGCATCCTTTCATTTCTGTCCTTGGCCCTCAGGCATCTTGGGGGATATGGGCCCCAGACTTTATTCCCTGATTTCATAGCTGCTGCTTGTTAAGTTAGGGTTAGATGGGGAGAGAGAGGACACAGTGGACAGCCCCCAGAGGCCCCGTCTACCCACCTACCCTTGCCTTACGGCTCTAGTGTGTGATCTACAGAGCATGCTCCACAGGACCCTGCCCCACCTCACTGTCATCACTAATAAACATCATGCACAGTCCCTCAGGCTCCTGTTCTGTCTGCTCAGGTGCCAGTTCCTCACTGTGAGGTCCAAGTATGGAGGAGGCAAAGAAGTACCCTGGCCTCCTTTCTCTCACAAAGGACCCACTGGGTGTAAAGAAATAGGACAGGCCAGGGGAGGAACTATATTCCCAGGCAGCCCCACATTTGCCCCCTCATGCCCAGGTGCCTGGAGGGAAACATCCAGCAGCACAGAAAGGACTTGCTGGGAGGTGGGGAAGAGGCTGAATCACAGCCTTACACTGCCCCCGCCTCAGGCCAAAAGGGCCCCCTAGAAGTAGCTGCAACTTAAAACTCCATGTACTTGCCCAGCAATTTTAGGGTTAAGGAAGAACATGTAAGAGCAGTGTTGGGGAAGGACCCAGGCCCTGTGGCCCTCTCCCCACAACCTAATTCAGCTGGGCCATCATCATCTTTGATGCTTCTGGTGCCCATCTCCATCTCCCCATGAGCAGTAGCGTCAGCAACTGGGGAGCCATGAGCTGGGTGTCAGGCAGACAACATCAGAGTGAGAATAGTCCTGATTGTGCCTCATCTGCCAATTTCACAAGTGCTTTCTCACCCTGTACAAAACTCCCTAGAGAGTTTCTAGGCCAGAGCTACAAATTATATGAAGCCAGAGCAGGGAGGGAAGCTGTCAATAGCTTTTCCAGCTCCCCTTAAGTGCCTCCTGTCAAGATTTAGACTATCCATCGAGATCGTAGACTCTGCTCTAGATGTGATTTTCTTTCATCTCACAAGTATGTCTTCTGTGGTACCAGGGAGAACCTGGGAGTTTAGCTAGAACTATACACAGCCTTAATATTCCTGTATTTATTCTCAGAACATACAAACTTATCTTTTCAGGGAATAGAAAACAGGAATTTTACTCTGACTTCAAGACACGGCCAGCTCACCCTGTCTCATATCTACTAAAAAACTCTCTGGGTGAGGGATGCCTAGAGTGCACAGCACCCCTTGCCACAGGGGCCGTGCACAGCTCTAAACAAGGCTCTCAACTTGTCTTATAATCCAAAAGGGCAAACGCTATCAAAAC
The DNA here is from genome assembly GCA_030015415.1 of Cynopterus sphinx. NCBI lineage: Eukaryota > Metazoa > Chordata > Mammalia > Chiroptera > Pteropodidae > Cynopterus > Cynopterus sphinx. The sequence goes on along the minus strand of CM057380.1, from coordinate 130,240,779 downwards.
GACATTAAGAGTCCAAGGTCCATAATCCTCACAGAGCCAGATCCCCTGGGTCATCTAGGGCGACAATGTTGCTGCAGCTTATGCAGTCAAGTCGGTGCCGAAGAAGTCGTCTCCCAGCAGCCAGATTTCTGTTCATCCTGAGAGACAATGACAATGGTTGCCCCCATAACTTGCAAGACCTGAGGGCCCAATGGAATCCCAGAGCCCGCCAGGGGGCAGAACTGGGCCAAAGTTGATGATACTGTGTTCTCCCGGTCTCCTGCAGCAGCTTCCTCTCCTTTTGCAATCCCACACTCAGGCCTTCAAACTTGAGGGTCTAGGCCAGAGAGTCTGATTGTTAGCTAAGCCCCCAGAAGAGAGAAGAGAAGGTCCTGAACAACAGGCTTCAGAGCCTGGCCTTAAATCCATGGGAAGAGTGCTGTCAGGCAAAGATGGTCTCTTCTCTGCGCTTCTTGGTAAGGATGGTGCCTGGCTTGTGCTGAGCATCTGGGTGATTGGCTAGTTCGGGGGGGCAGGAGGACACTGGGCTCTCCAGGATGGCTTGTTTCAGCTCATAGAAAACAGCTGAGTCCTCTTTGGTGAGAAAGGTGATAGCCACACCACTCTTGCCTGCTCTTCCTGTGCGGCCAATGCGGTGGATATAATCTGGGGAGTGAAACGGTGGAAAAGGAATGTCACTCAGGGCACCAGGCCAGATGCCCTGGTGAGCAGTGTCTGAAGCCTTTGCTTCTAAACACATCATCCTCCCCACACCTCCAGTCAGTGAACAGAGCTCATGCTTCCTGGACCTACAGAGCCCACAGTGCTCTCCCCAAGACCACTAGTTATGGGGTCATCCTACCACACTAAGACCAAGATGGGCTCAGCTCTGTCTTCTCCATCCTGAAGACAAGAGTGTTATCCCAGGTGCTGGGACAACATACTCACATAAGATAAAGAGTAGGAGCCCTTCTCACTGGGACAAGTACCGTAAGCTCAGAGTTGTGAGAGATGACAGCAGCAGCCTCAGTACCATACTTTTGAGTAGAAAGAGACAGTCTCCCTTTACCCAAAATGAAGCTACTTTCCCTGCACTTACCTTCAATGTTTTTGGCCATATCGTAGTTGACCACCATTGACACATCCTGGATGTCAATACCACGACCTGCCACATCTGTAGCCACCAAAATATCCTTGGCCCCAGCCTTGAGGTTGGACAATGCAAACTCTCGCTGCTCCTGGCCTTTTCCACCATGTAGTGTACAAGCATTGTACTGTTGAGAGAATGGTGAAGTGGAGAAAGAGTAATGGGATCATGGAATGACACAAATATTAAGAGGAGTGGGGACAGAAAAGGACGGTTGCAGAGAGCAGCAGAGTAGGAGGAGAAGGGGAAGCAAGCAGGAGAAAGAATGGGTGCAACTATAAGCAAGGAGAGAACAGGTGAGCTGAAGAAAGGATGGGAGAGACCAGGGCAAGGTCAAAGGTAAAATTAGGGGTGAGATGTGGAGCCAGACAGATGAGTAGTCAAAGAGAGAATGAGGGTGAGAGATAAGAAGAGAAAGCAGGGTCCAAGAAGTTTAAGGAAGTTTAAGCATTGAGTGGAATGGACACACTCTTCCCCTCAAACACCCACATAAGAGGAAAGGACACTGATCAACATCTCCCTCCCGACCACACCAAACATACATAAACACAACAAACTTTGACCGATTCTATTCCACATTCTCAGATCCTGCCAGGATGTGTGTCTCAAAACCTCTCCCTTGCCCCAGCCCACTTAGAGGAAGACTCAAGGGAGCCAGCTCTAACTGGCACTGCTGGAACGGACAGTAATAGCAATTGACCCAGGCCTCCTTATCCCCATCAAACCTCCCTTTTCCTTCTGGCCCTGACTTGTTGAATACTGGAGAGTTTCAGAAAACAGTGCCAAAGAGACTGGACTTTGCCCTCCCCTGCCAGACACACCCCCATCTTCTCCAGGGATTTGGCCAAAACATCACAGCCCTTCTTCTGGTTGACAAAAATGATGATGGGTGGATCAAAGCCTTGCTCCAAGATTGCCAGCAGCTTTTTCCTAGGGAGAAGAGAAAGAGGAGAAAAATGAGATGCCTACTACCCCTCAGCCCAAGTAAAATGCCCAACCCTGATCTACAACACTAATTCCAGGCCCTCTGAATAAGAAAACAACTTTTCAACCAGAACAATCCACTCACACAGGAATCCAGCCACCACTCACACAGGAAAAAAGCTCCTTCTCTATCCCACTTCCTCTGGCTCAGCTGCCTCCATACCTCTTTTCTGACTCTGACATGAGGAAGACCTTCTGTTCCACACGTTCATGGGGCTTGCCTGCAGAGCCAATGTACACGACAGCAGGACGCCGAAGATAGCTCCGGGCCAGACGCTCCACAGCTGGGGGCATGGTGGCCGTGAACATGACCGTCTATGAAAACAGGAGGCTCAGCCTGGGCCCAGGCAGACACAGTCACATATCCTACTATTACTACAGGCAGCACAGTCCAGATTGAAGAATCTAAAATAAGCCAGTGTAAGCTTTGACAGCCACCACCTTAGGAAATACTGTCTTTTGCCTTCCTACTTCTTTCCTCAGTATCTGTGCTTGACATCTTATGATGACAGTAAGGGCTAAAAGCATTGCTAGCACCTACGGTGGGCAGTCACATGACTCTGGAATTTTTCCAGGGCAAAGCTAAATGACTACACTGCTAGGACAGTCAGAAGACTGTACCTAGGCAGGCCTCACCATTCTGGAAACATGTACTCTGGGCCCACCTAGGGTAAGAAGGGCCCTATAGCAGGTTTGGCAACTTGCCCCAGCCCAGAGAAGCAGCCTTACTTGGCGGTACTTATGTTTTCCTGATTCAAAGTTGGCCAACATCTTCTCGGGGTCTTCAGCCTCGTCTGTGTCTGGCTTCTGGTTGCTGACAGGCATGTGTTCCAGGATCTTCTGGACATCTGGCTCAAAGCCCATGTCAATCATCCTATCTGCCTCATCCAGAACAACGTAGGTACAGCGGCTCAGAACCAGGTAGCGGTTCTCTAGCACATCAATCAGACGTCCTGGGGTAGCGATCACAATCTAGGGAGTACAGTGGAATTATATGTGGCCCCAGCAGCTACCTCTTTCTTCAACTTCCTGTCCACCCACTTGGACAAAAGACCCCCAAAACTAAGGAACTTAACAACCCTAATGTCCAGTTATGTTTGACAGTAAAGGCACGAAATCACTTGTTCCTATCCTGGATTGTTTTGTTTTGTTTTTCCAGAAATGAATCAAGCCTCTATATAAGATCCAGGGGTTAGACAGAGGAGGCAAAATAGCAGAAACTTTCTTGGATGGGAGACTAAAGGATACTGTGGAGGGGATTATACAAAGAGATTACACTAAGAAGTCTGTAAAAAAACTCAATTCTTACAGCAGACTTATAAAAAAACTCCTCCTGAGAAGACAACACACAAAGTCTATGACAATCTGGCAGAGTGACTAAGGAAACAGATTTTGTATCTGAACTTCAATTCTGTTCACTGCCAACTGTACGTGACTTTGGACCACTTATTAACCTGAGGCCCAGCTTCATCTGTAAAATGGAGCTACCCCTACATACTCTCATGTGGTTGTGAGAATTAATGATATGAATAATACAGTCCCTAGTTAGTTCTCAATAACAGCACATCGATATAAACCAGCCCCTTCTTCATCTAACTTCACAACTATAACAGAAACTAGAAACAGAGCCCCGAAACAGAGCCAGGCTGGTTGCTGGCCTGGTGAACAAACCTCACAACCCATGCGCAGTCTGAAGCCCTGGTCTTCTCTGGAGATGCCGCCAATGACAGCCACAGTGCGGATGCCTAGTGGCTTCCCAAACTTGATGGTCTCTTCCTCAATCTGCTGAGCCAGCTCACGAGTGGGGGCCAGGATGATAGCATAAGGGCCCTGGTCTGACTCTTCGATCCTGTGGTAAATGGGGCATCCCACAGTTTCATGAGCTTTGGTTCTCATCCAACCACAAAGAGGAGCAGGACAAAGTCACACTTATGGGCAGCTATGGAAATGAGGAGGGTGGTGGGAAGAGGATACAATGAGGTCCCTTAAAAATCTGATTTCTGGATTACCAAGTTCTCCAGGGAGTGGTCTTTGCCAGCAATAAAATCATACACTTCTTTGATACCATGATCCAGTTATTCCCTAATATTTGACCCAGACTAAAGAAAAGGTTTCTGATGACCTCCAAGATAATAGACTTAAAAAGAAAACCACTTTCACCATTCCTACCCAGTTAAAAGCACTCCAACTGGTATCAGCTCACCCCACCTGTCAATTTTGGGAAGCGTGGTGATCCAGACCAGCAATGGAATGAGGAAGGCTGCTGTCTTGCCACTGCCAGTCTCAGCCACACCTATGATGTCACGATTCTGTAGACCAATGGGAATTGCCTGACGCTGGATAGGTGTTGGTTCCTGCAGTGATCCAAAGAGAATAATGGGCACAGGATTATACTTCCTGGGCTTTTGCTAATAGAGTGGGCATATATGCTAGCATAATGGGAGGATACCAAGTACAGTTCACAGGAATGGGGACCTGAAAAGAAACATAATCAACAAAGGCCAATACTTCCACCAGAAAGTGATAGACAGCGTTACCTTGGTTCCCACTGGCAGAGAAAGCACTAAATAGTCAAGAGCAAATTTTATCTCCCCTAGGATGTAGAAAAGAGTCAGGTCTTCTGGACCAATCTACCCCTCCTTACCTTGTAGCCACACTTATCGATGACCTCCAAGATGTGTGGAGGCAGAGAAGAGTCTTTCCAGGATCGAATGGGATTGGGGATCTTGCCACCTTTAGTAGTGATGCTATAGTCCTCACGGAAGATCCGCCAGTCCCTGTCTGTCATCTCATCTAACTTTTTCTGGGACCAATGCCGATCATCCCAGCGCTGCTTGGCCTCCTTCTTACGAAGTTTGCGGAGTCTTGCCCTGGATTAGGATCATGAGGGATAAGTGGAATCAGCATCCCCATCTCCTTTCTGATAACTCTGGGTTATGCCCAACTACTCGACCCTGACCACTCACTCCTCCTGCTCCTTTTCTTCCAGGGTCCGCCTCTTCTCCATTAGGTCTCCATAGAAACGTGATTGCTCCCGTTTCTGCTGCTTTAGGTCAATGCCTGCAATGAAGCCTCGCCCCAACAACTGTACCTGGTGTCGTTCTTTGTATCTGAAATTAAGACAGAAGAAAAAAAGAGAGAGAGCTGTTAAAGCAGCCAGAGGGAAGGGCGGAATACTAAGATGTATCAGTTCCCCTTCCTAGCTAGCCAGGGTCTTTCCTCACCCAAAGGCCTGGCTGACTACCAGTTTACCAATTTCCCCATACCAGCTTATCTTACTTCTATCTCTGTAGTCATCAATCCTCTCTAGGAACTGCCTACTTTAAAAGACCTAGTTTAGACAATCTATTAAATAGGAGAAGATATTCGCTAATAATACATCCGTCAAGAGGTAAATATCCAAAATATATAAAGAACTCATACAACTTAACACCAAAAAGACAATCCAAGTAAAAAGATGGGCAGAAGAACTGAACAGACATTTCTCTAAAAAACACATAAAGATGGCCAATAAACATTAAAAGATGCTCAAGGTCACTAATCATCAGAGCAATGCAAACTAAAACCACAATGAGGTATCATTCCATACCTGTCGAAGTGGCTATCATCAATAAATCAACAAAAAAGTGTTGGCGAGGATGTGGAGAAAAAGATAACTCTCTTGTACTGTTGGAATTGGAAAATGGTGCAGCCACTACAGAAAGCAACATGGAGGTTCCTCAAAAAATTAAAAATAGAACTATCATATGACCCAACAATCCCACTTCTGGTTATTCAATCCAAAATAAACAAAACACTAATTTAAAAAGATATATGCATCCCTATGTTCACTGAAGCATTATTTACAATACCAACAATATAGAAGCAACCCAAGTGCCCAATGGAATATTATTCAGCCATAAAAAAATAAATAAATAAAACCTTACCATTTGCAACATGGTGGACCTAGAGGGTATTAAGCTAAATGAAGTCAGACAGAGGAAGACAAATACCACGTGATTTTACTTATATGTGGAATCTAAACGACAACATAAATGAACAAACAAAACAGAAATAAACTCATAGATACACAGAACAAACTGATGGTTGCCAGATAGGAAGATGCTTAAGGGGCTGGGTGAAAAAGATGAGGGGATTAAGAAGTACAAATTGGCAGTTACAAAATTGTCATGGGGATATAAAGTACAGCGTATATATTTAATAATACTGTAATAACTATGAATAGTGTCAGATGGGTACTAGACTTCTGGTGGAAACCACATCATAAGTTATTTAAATAATTAACTACTCACTATGCCATAAACCTGATACTAACATAATATTGAATGTCAACTGTAATTGAAGAAAAAAAACCTAGCTTAGGCCTGAAGCCACTCACAGTGGGTTGTAGTCTATGGATGTGTCCTCCGATGCATCCCACTCAAAGACAAACTTGCGATCATTGAGATGCCTTGTTCGGCGCCTCTTCTTAATTCCACCCAGGTAACGCTCCTGCCCAGGGACAGAACAGAATCCAACCAACTCAATGATGAAATCGCACATATAGTGGTCAGAATAGCCAAATAACATCATTTATTTTTTGGAGCAGGGGAGTGCAGACAGAGCCAAGGCCTGCACCTTAATGGCATGCAGTTCCTTGCTCTTATCCTTTTCCTCCCGGATCTTCTGCCGCCCTTCTTCATCCTCGTTTCCATTGGTCTCCCGCTCCATCCTCTCCCTGCGTTCCCGACGTTCCCGTTCCTGAGGGTCTTCTGCAGACCAAAGAGAGGAAAGCTGCAGAAGAGCTCAGTGGAAGAAAAACGAGGGCATGGAGGAATCCAGACAATGGACACCAAATGAGAATAGAGGAGGAAGATTTACAGGGAAATGGAGACCTAACAGGAAAATACTTTTCTCATAAAGTTCCCCCAACTTTTCCCTTTATAAACTTCAGAGTAAACAGGTTTCTAGCTCTCATGAGTAACACTATAATCCCATCTCACCCTTTCCTATCCAATCTAGGGGTTACATAGCATAGGAAAACGAACCCAACATTTTCCTTCCCAAGTCTTGAAACTGCTTCCTTTTTTTCCTCTCTTCTTCAAGCATCCTTTGCCGCTCTTCCACCTCCTGCTGCCGTCGCTTTAGTGCTTCAGCCTCTCTTTCTGCTTTGGAGAGGAACTTGGGCTACAAAATAGATAGGAAATATAAACAAAGGTTCTGGGAACAGGGTATAATCCCATCACTGGTGGAAGATGGCAGGGAGCCCGAAAATGCTCAGGCATTAAACCAGTTAAGAAAAATACAAACAAACCTAGGATCCTGTTATGGGCTGAACTGTGCTCCCTCAAGATGCATATGTTGAAGCCCTAAACCCCAGTACCTCAGAATGTGGCTGAATTTGGAGATGAGGCTTTTAAAGAGGTGTTTAAGGTAAAATGACGCTCTTAGGGTAGGCCTAATCAGACCTGACTGGTGTCATAATTATAAGAGAAAATCTGGACACAGATACACCTGAGACATGCACACACAAAAACCACATGAAGACACAAAATGATCACATACAAAGCAAGAAGGCCTCAATAAGAAAACCCTACTGACACAGTGATCTAGAACTTTCACCATCCAGAACAGTGAGAAAATAAATTCTTGTTGCTTAAGTCACCCAGTCTGTGATGTTTTATTATAGCAGCCCTAGAGAACTAATACAGAGCCTCAAGTTCTTACCTTAGCCTCAGCTTCCTCCTCAGCCTTTTTCTTGGCCAGAAGTTCCTCCAGGGATAATGGCTGGGCCTGAAGATAAAAACACGGGACTTTGTCCATAAAGGTTCTCTCTTTGAAGATCACAAAGTTGGGCTTGAAGTGAAGAGAAGATAAGAAAACCCTTCCTCTCCTTTACCTTTGGCTTCTTATCACCATGTTCATCCTCTTCATCCTTCTTAGAGTCTCTGTCTTTCCGAGATTTAAAATCTTTTCCTCGACCAGGAGATAAACTTTAAGGGAAAAGAGCAGGAAAGGTTTATATTGCTGTCTTATCCAAGCTCCTAGATGGGGTTCAGGCTGAGGCCCTTGAAAAGAATAGAAGGTTTCCCATGGCTCAGCAAGACTGGCCATGGTCATCCACCAGGATGCCCCCTTGCAGGCATGGTCACTCTTGCCTGTTTTGAAAATTAGTGATGGCCCTGTCTTGGCCCCAATCTACCTGAATCTCCTTTTCTGAGACTAATTTATTCTGGCAAGTGAGTCGCTATTACTGACATCAAAAATATTTCCTCCTGGACACGGTTCCATAGTGTAGCAGTCAGCACATCTGCTTTACACGCAGAAGGTCCTGGGTTCGCACCCCAATGAAGCCATGGTCCATGGCCTACAACTATGCCACCCTGAACAAGCCCAATGTCTGATCTCAAAAGCTAAGGAGGGTCGGGCCTGGTTAGTACTTGGATGGAGACCACCTAGGAAGACCAGGTGCTATAGGCATAAATTAAAAAAAAAAAAAAATTTCCTCCTAATAGCAGTTGCACATTGAAGGAAAAAATCCTGCTTTATAATATACAATGAATATAGCCTACACAACCACCCAAATATACCCTTCTCAGGTACTGCCATATGTCTCATTTTTATTTTCTCTTCCTACTAGTCACAGCAATCCTTTCCCCACACCTGCTATAAACAAGAGATCTCAAACAACTCTGTGTTTGTTATGAGAATTCTGTCCTTTCCCCCTGAATTCTACCTACACATTTGAAGCCAAATAAAAACTTTGCATAGAAAATTTCCAAAAGAGTTTAAGATACTGGGGCATTAAACTATACCAACAAATATATGTTGCATGTTCTGGGTAAAAAATTGAATGGTCTAGTGGAGCTAACAGAATGTCTTGTAGTCTGGGAACCTTTTCAAACTAATTTCTAAATTCTAAGAACAAGTTGACCCTTAAAGGGCTGTGACTTCACTAACCAATGTGCAAACTGGAAGGCATTTGAGGTAGTTGGATTAAAAGACTAAATGAGGCACAGAATACTATTGGTATATGTGCGATTGCATGAATATTAAATTATATTTTTGAAGTCCAACGGTCATTCCTGGAGCTCAAATTTCAGTTGCTGGCACTTTATATTTTACATACCCAAGGAAATCGCCTCAGAGTTGTAAGATCTTTAAGAAAAATTTATCCATATATCCATGTATTATATAAAAAAATAAAAATTGAGTTTACTTAAAAAAAAAAAAAAAACTGGTTTTATTTTCTAAAGACACATGCCTTCTAAAAAAAGATAACTCTGCAGTTAACTACCAGTAAGATCCACTGGGGGAAAAAAATGTACTTTCCTACAAAGCTGAGCTAGCTCAATGCAGAGAGGAGAGATAAGAAGAGCATTTCCCTAAAGCCCCCTCTCATTCTCCCATGTACCTGGATCGTTTCCGGTCCTTGTCCCGTCTGTGCCCATCCTTATCCCGATCTCGGTCCTTCTTATTCCGATCCCGCTCCTTATCTCGTTCTCGTTCTTTATGTCGTCGTTCTCTGAAGACAAGCAAATTTAAGAAATCACTTGATATTTCCAGAGTATCCTGCTTCACTATAGCACTAAAAAAGTTCTCATGATCTTTTCTCCCCAAAGTAAAATTTTACAAATTGGGGAATGTGTTTCCTGGGGATGTTAAGAGGTGATTCTAAGGTCTAGCTCAGTCATAGTGCTAAATATGAATGGCAATGATAGACCATAAACTACGTGAACAGATAAACTACCTTCTCTATCATCTGGACTTTGATCTTCAAAGTTCCCTCCTAAACTTTATAAGCTAATGGGTCATTAGATGTACAGAAATGTGTAAAATACTAACGTCCTCATCCTAGAGGCAGCAGAGGAAGCAAGAATGAAGAAGTTTGAAATGTACTCTCCCCTTCCATTTAACAAAGTTACTTTACCTTTCTGTAGACTTGGACCGGGAACGTGAACGAGACCGGCTACCTCCTCGACGCCTATCCCTTGAACGATGCCGCTTCCTATCTTTAGATGGGGAAGATTTCCGGTCCCGGTCTCTATCCCGCTCTCTGTCAGGGGTCCAAGATCGCTTCCTTTCCTCCTTGGAAGGTGATGCATCACGGTCCTTCTTGTCAGCCAGCTCTCCTGCCATCTGTTATGGGTGACAGGAATACTATGTACTAAGTATTACTCTAAACTGTTTATACATAATGTACTTAATCTTAAAACAACTCATAAAGTAGATATACTGTATTCCTAGTTTGTAAATGAGGAAAGTGAAGCTCAGGTATATCAAGTAACTTGTCTAAGGACACACAGATGGAAGTGGCAGATTTCCAGAGGCAGTCTCGCTCCAGAGGCCCACTTTGATTCATTATACTATACTGTCTCTCTGTGATTCCTTTCTGTATTTATCCATTTCTAAAGGTATATAATGAATATAACTTATTTTAAAATTTAGATTTCAAGAGTATTAAAATAAATGTCAGTAAATGAATAGTGTACTAGCTATCTCTAGAAAATCCTGTATTGTTTATTTTAGGAATCTGCTATGTCTGCTAGCCCAGTAGGATCAGTCAACATATGGACATCTAAGGGAGATAAGTTCTCCTGAGCTCAGAAAGAAAGCTCAAAAGAGGGAAAATAAAGTATAACTTTGAGATTTGGAATTATAATCGGACTCCAAAGAAAAACTAAATTTAAATGGAGTCCAATTGATGACTTGCAAGAAACAATATAGCAGGGAGGCAAGGTAGAAACAGAACCACTGAGAATGCTATTATAATAGTCTAAGCAAGAGATGACAGTATCTTCTTCTATGAAAGTGACAATAAAGATGAAAAGAAGTAATTAGCTTCAGTGTATACTTTGGAGGCAGAGCTGACAGGACTTACTAATGAAAGGAGAAAGAGAAAGAGACAACACAAAGATAGTTCCTAAATTTATGGGTTGAAAAACCTAACGGTTTGTGGTGCCATTAGTGACTGAAGAAAACTGGGGAAAAAACAGATTTAGGATAAAATCAAGTTTCATTTTGGCCATGTGTAATGTAAGATGTCAGTAAGAAAACCCAGTGAAGACTGCAGGGAGGCAGCTGAAAATGCAACTCTGGAACACAGGAGACCCTGGAGACAAAATTTTGCATCATCAATTCACAGAAAATAAAGTCACGGGACACTCAGTGATATTACTTAAGTAGGCAGTAAGAATAAAGAAGAAAACAGAAGAGGACACCTGACTGAGCTCTGGAACACTTTACATTTAGAAGTCAAGCACAGGAGGAGCCAGAGGAAAAACTGAAAAGAAGCTAAAGCCAGTGAAAAAGATTAAAAAAAAAAAAAAGAAGAAGAAGAAGAAGAAAGTAAGGTAAGAGAATGCGGGGGGGGGGGGCGGGAGTGAAGTCCATGATCTGGAAATCACAGCAGCCAAAAACGTATTTCAAGGAAGGAAGGGTTAACTGTATCAAGCGGAAAAAGACTAGGAGATAAAGGAGGGACTCTTACATTTGGAAAAACAAAGATAGTTGGTACCCCCCCTAAGAGTCATTTTGATGGTGTGGAGAGAGTAGAAGTCCAAGTGGACTGAGTTCAGAAGAGAATGAGAAGTTAGAAGACAGTAAACATAGGCCAACTTTTATTACAGATTCTATGTATCACAGGCCCAACCTTAGCCATTGCTCCCAGGAGCCTTCCTTGCAAATCTCCAGATTTCTGAGTTCTTCAGTGCTTGGAGGGCAGGAGCAGACTTTTTCAATCGATGAAGTTTATGTCAAACATCCATTATGTACAAAGCACTCTGCTAGGTGCTGTGAGAGATACAAAAAGAAATCAGGAAGATCCTGTCCACAGAAACAAAGCTATGAGACATACCAAGATGAAGGCTCAGAAGTATTGCAGTTCAAAGAAGTTTCCTTTCATTTGTAAAAGGGATTTTGAAAGATCTGTAGAGGAAGTGGCTCTTGAGCATTTAAATATAGGCAGAATTTTAAAATGTGTAATTGAGGGTGCTGAAAAGAAGGCATCCCCGGCCAAAGAAATAACACAGGAGGCGCAGAGGCGGGAAAGCATGACCGGCTCCGGGAGATAAGCCAGAGTTCCAGTGTGGCTGGGGCAAGGGCTACTCAAAACATGAAGGAGTAAGGTCGGACTGGGGCTATCACAGATGCTAGGCCCGTGGGCAATGGTCTAGCCTGTAACATTACCGTAGGGACCCGGCTTGTGCTCCCAGGAGCCCACACTACCCACTGTGGCCCGCGCCCCTTCGCTCCTGCCGACCAGAGCTTTCCGGGCTCGTGCACCTTCCCTGAGGCGTTCCCCCCGCCTGGCCCCGGAGGCAGGGGCCACCACCACGACCCACTCTCGCCCTCTCTACAGGCTCGTGAAAACCGCCTCCATGGCCCTGGACTCACCACTCTTGACTCTGAACCGCCCAACGAGGCCTCAACGTCGCCGAGCAGCCGCCATCTTTTCTATTTCCTGGTTATCGAGTTGCACACCCCCAGCCGCGCAGCAATCTGGGAAGTTGAGTTCCCGAAATCAGACAGCGGTGGCCCGCAACCGGCGTCGGAGAACTACCAATCCCAGAACACACGGCGCGAGCACCGGCCCTGGGCCGCGGGGTCTGTTGGGCAATGTGGTTCGCCAGGTATTGGAGTCTGGGAGAGGAAGTTTTCCGTGGGTCGGCTTCTCGCAAAAGGTCCTCCTCCTGCGCAGTCTTCCTGGAATACGCTGGTCTTCCTAGAAACTGCAGTTAATGACTATCATGGCTTATGGCTTATACCCTTTGTAGAAAAGCATTTTTACAAAAAAAAAAAAAAAAAAAGAAAGAAAGAAAAAGAAAGAAAAACAACCATGAAATTATTAGCCCCACTTTATAAGGTGGACAAACTAAAGGTTACAGGAGTAGCCGAGATACTATGAAAGTGGGACAATTCATTGTGCAGGACTATCCCAGGTTTAGAAGGACATTCAGCAACCCATGATAACAACACCCACTTATTGCGATAACTCTAAATGAGCAACGGATTCCAAAGCCTTCCGAAAAGGATGGTATCGGCTGGACTGTGCCATCTCTTTTCTCAAAATTCCAGATAGGACCCTGGCTTCCTCATTTTCTTACCCTTTGGAATCTGTCTGGTCAGTTGCTAGGCTAACTTTATGTTTTTGCTTCTTTTTTCCTCATATTCTCCACCTCTTCAGTCCTCCACTGAGCTTTTCTTACCCCAAATTGTATGTTCACTTTGTTTCTCTCTGTTCTTATCATTCATAATTCTCCCACCCACCCGACCCCCGCAAAAACAAAAACCTTGCAACTTCTAAGATGGGTTTAGATATGCCTCCTTCCCATTTTTCCATCACCAGTTTTTTGGTTTCAGTCTCACATTGCTGTAGGTCTGGCTTTTCTCTCTTAGTACATGTTCAGTTCTCCTCAAGCAGAGCCTCAGAATAGACCCAAAAAATCTTAAAGCCCTGAGCATCACCCACAATGGCCCAAAGTAACCCTGGGAGAGTTAACACTTCTCTTCAAGCTCTGCAGCCTTTGACGTGCCACTTCTACACCAGAGACAGAACGGAAAGGAACGTTGTCTGAGATCTATCAAGTGTAATTCACCCAGTGAACACAGGAGGGCTCTCCACTCTCAGAATTGAATCCCAACTAACAATCAGATCCAAGCTGGAGACTGGAATCTTGAAGAGCTCCAGTTACTACTTACTGAGACTCTTCTAAGTGCCCAGCTGTGTGCTGGACACCTAGGCTACTTATTTTGCTTAGTTCTCATAACAATATGAGATGGGCGTTATCTCCATTTTACTGATAAGGAGAGTGTGGCCTAGAAAAATTAATTTGCCTTCAAAGGCCACATGGTGAGAAGAATGAGCCAAGAGTCAACTTCAGAGTCCAGGCTCATCCCCTATTTCCAGATTACCATTTGTCACTGTCTTTAAAGATAAGTAAATTGAGACCCAAAAAAGTGATGAAGCTTCTCCAAGTTCATAGTGGCAGAGTTCCCCAGAATACCTGTTATGAATGACACATGTCAGACATTGAGCTTAAAGGATGCTCATTTGTCTTACTCTGCTAATTCTTTCACAAACATGCATCTTTGGAGGTGGAGACAGGGTTATGTTCTTGTAAGGACCACAGGTAGAGACTCCTATTTAGGTACAATATGGCTAGCAATAAGGGGCCTGTGGCATTACAGTTACCATTGAGACATGGTTTGAATCTTGACTCCATTGCATACAAGCAGTATGATCTCTTGCAAGTTATATGGCATCTCTGGCTTTTCTATTTCCCCATTCGTAAAACAGGGATAACAATTTGCCTCACAGGGTATGATAGCAGAATAGTGAAAAGTACATGCTCTGTAGCCAGGTTGTCTGGATTTGCACCACCTTCCGATTGTGTGACTTGGGGCACATTAACTAATCTCTCTCTGGACCTGTTTTCCTTGTCTGTAAAATGAGGTAGATAGTACTCTATAGGGTTATCACAGGAATAAATAACATATAAGGAACTCATATGTATGACCCATAGTAAGCATTTAACAAATGTTAGCTATTAACATTTATAGGGTTAAATATGATAATGCAGGTAAAGCTATCAGCACAGTGCTGGGCACATGGTAAGTACTCAATACATAATAAGTACTCTTTATTTCCAGCACTCTGAAATTTGGAAAACAGAGCTATAAGTCACTGAGAAGGGAAGGCCCCTTGGCTGCCATCCACAGGCAATAGAAATGGAAATTCAAGGAAGCAGAAAACATCAGCTCTCTCTGAACTCAAGGAAGACTAAAACTCCAGGAATCTCTCAACCCTGGCTTCAGTCTGTCCACCTTCTGCAGAAATTGAGATCTCAACAGCTTGGATCCTCTGATTTCACCAAACCTTATTGCTCTCCTCCAGATTCTCTAGGGCATGGGTCTCCAATCCTCAGGCCACAAACCAGTATTAGTCTGTGGCCTGCTAGGAACAGAAGCACAGCAAGAGGTGAGAGGTAGCTGGGAGAGCAAGGGAAGCTTCATCTGTACTGCAGAGGCTCCCCAGCACTAGCATCCTCAGCTCCACCTTAAATCAGGCATTAGATTCTCATAAGAGCACCAGTCCCTGGTGCTAAAAAGGTTGGGGACCACTGCTATAGGGCAATGATTCTCAACAAGGAATGATTTTGCCCCAGGGGACATTTAACAATATCTTCAGACATTTTTAGTTGTGACACCTGGGGGTTAGGCGCTCTTGACTTCTAGCAGGTAGAGGCCAGGGATGCTGCTAAACCTCCTCCAATGCACAGGATAGCTCCCACAACAAAGCATTATCTAGCCCAAAATATCATTAGTTCCAAGGCTGAGAAATCCTTCTCTAGAGCTAAGGAGACCTTCATTGGCTTAGGACTTGGATGGAGTTGGGGATGAAGTGAGGGTTGGGGGAGAGGGAAGAGATTCTTGGAGATACCAGGAAACAGAGGAGGCAGCTACTCTGCAATCCACAGAAAGGGCCCCAGGGTAGCTTTTTCCCCATTAGCAATGACCAAAAGAAACAAAGAAACAAAGAAACTAAGAAAATGGAGCCAACTTCTTTATATGTGTTATATTTTTCATTAATAAATAGGTTTTCTTCTTTAAACACAGAACATATAACAGATTGAAACACTCCCCCCTCCCCCCATTCCAAAGACAAGAGTCTATAAAACAAATGCCAGCTGTACTGCCCTAAGGGCAGAAGAAGTCTGGTGACCCCTACCCAGCCCTGTCCCCTGCAGTACCACCACCCCCACACTGCAAGGGAAGGGGGTCTAGGGCTTCTCCCTTGGACCCTGGGGACTTAGGTGAGAAGCAAGTGAATGTACGATGTCACCTCTCCATGAGATGTGGGCTATGCAAAGATGGGGTTTCTTTCTTATTAGCTCTGACAAGCTCCTGCCCCTCTGATTTCAGATATGAAGCACCTGGGCTCAGCTCCCAAGGGAGCTGCCTCATGGCTTCCCCACTCTCCACTCCTCTGCAGCCTCCTCAGAGGGAAAGGGAAGGGCTAAGGGGCCCCTCCCATCCCCTGGCCTACATGGAAACATTGGGTGGAAGAGGCATGATGCTGAAGGTGAGGCTCCTTTAGGCCCCCAAGCCCATGAGGCCAGCATGCCCCCCTCACCCCCACACCTCTCCTTCTTCTGGAGTGGGGGCACTGGGGCAGCCACCTCCTCTACCACCTAGTGCCTGGCTTGGGGTGTGATGGTTCTTTCTCAGTGTCAGGTCCTCAAGCTGGGCCTGGTTCTTTCCCCATCCCATTCCTGTCTCCTTCCAAGCCTTCACCGTGGCCATCTGAAAAACTCATGTCCAGTGTCCTAAATTGTCTCATCCTCCCTCTCCCCTTGCCTCTGCAACCCAAGGGAGGAAGTGGGAGGTTGTCTCCGCTCTCCAACCCCCACTTCACATAATGGAGCAGCTTTTGGCCTTTTCCTTCTTGAAGGTAGAAGAGATGAGTTCAGAACGGCTAGGGAGGTGGAGCAGTCGCTTGGAGAGGCTCCGGACAGGACTCTTCGGGGGCGTCGGGCTGGGCTTGTTCAGACACACTATGGATGCCATCCGGAAGATGCTGTGGATACTCTTTTCTGAGGTGAAAGCTGAGCCTTCCAGGTAGATTTCCGCACCCAGCTGCTTGGCTATTGCACAGCCCTGCAGGGGGAAGGGGGAGTGAGGTCATCAGTGCAGCAGTCCAAAATGGCTCAGAAACACTTCCTGCTATGGTTAGTGGTTCTCCCCAGGGTTACTCCAGATGAGACCCAACTGCCAGTTCCTACCACCACTGCTTGCTGCTTATTTTCTAAAAGTGAAGCCTGATAGCACCTTAGAATCACCTGAGACATTTTTAAAACCACACTGATGCCAGACAAGTAAATCAAATTTCTGGGAGTAGGGCCTAGGCATTAGTATTTTTAAGAACTCTGCAGGTGAATCTAATGTGAAACACTAGTTTAAAAAAAAAAATGAACCTTATACTCCCAGGTGCATAAGAAATCCTAGTTATTCTAATGCAGGTGGTCCACACACAAAAAAAAATTCTGAGAAACACTGGCACAGACAGGAATGGTTCACTTGCCAACCTATGACATAAATCAAGGAACATAGGTACCCACCACTTCTATTCAGGTGAGTAGTTTACTTACAATAGATGGCTCCCCAAAATACCATTTTCTCTGGCCATAGCAAAAGAGTCTGAGCAAGAGTCACATTTCAGCCCTTGGTCTGGAGTCTTGCCACCCAACACACACAATGGCGAGTGCACGCGCACACACACCTGCTCATAGGAGATGGGTGCCTGTTTCTGGTGGGACAGCTCCATCAGAGTACTCAGGTCTGTTCGCAGGTCTGTTTTGCAGCCAATGAGCAAAACACGGGTGCTGGGACAATAATCTAGGATTTCCGTCCTCCACTGAAGAGCCATGAAAAAAGAAGGTCAAGGGAAAGAGGAAGGAAAGAGAATCAGTGCCTGGAGTAGCCAGTTGCAACATACTACCCAGCTTATCACCAGCTCAGCCCTCCCTCTGAGTCCCAGCATCACTACTGCACTAATTACATCATCCTCCTGCCTATGAGGACTTTAAGGCCACAGGAGTACTGACCTCAAAGCCCATTCCCTCATTCAACAGTCCAGTCACCAGTGAGAGCACAGGGGCAAATCTTTTCCTACTCTCTGCTAAACATATGGGCCTGAGTCTGCCCCCTCAACTCAGTCAAAGGGCTCCACAATTCCAGAAAGCCAGGAAGAAGCCAACCTGTCTCTTCCCAAAGGAAGGAGATAGTACCAGAGCCTTCTTGGAAACTAGGCTAGTTCCACAAGATATCCTAGGACTCCTCAATATGAGCAGATCTTGCTATCCAGCCCTAGCTACGTATTACCTACTACCAGTTCTGCTCAGACCTGCCTGGCTTGCCCAGTTCTAGTAGCCCGGGATCACGGTATACTTAAGCTGCTTCCAAAAGACCCCATGCCTGACCCTCAAACCATATCACCAAAAGGGTCTCTGACTCTCAATCCTTTACTTCCTGGGTCTTCAACACCACCCTCCCTTGCTGGCCTCTGGCAGAGCAGTTTAGGACAGTGGTCCAGGCGGGAGATCTGGGTTAATAGTGTGACCTTGGGCAAATCTTTTCCTCTCTTAGCCTCAGTTTTCTCCTGGTACACAAGAGGAAATTAGATGACAAGTCCCCAAGATTCCTTTTTTGTTCTCAAGCTGAAATAAAGATTGTAGAATTTATCTAGACTTACCTTCTTGAGTGCACTATCCACTGTCTCGGGACGGCTAATATCAAAGCATAGTAATACTGCATCCGAGTCGCTGTAGCAGAGTGGACGGACATTGTCATAGTAGGGAGATCCTAATGTAGGGGAGAAAGAGCTGATGGTGAGCCATGGCATTTCCCTCCCCTATAGGCCTAAGCCCCAAGAGCCCTGGGAAAACCTTTCTTGGTCTCTTAGGATAGTTGGACCCACCCATCTCTTAGGGGAAGCTACTGCAGCCTAAAAGCTCGGGACCTGACCAACTGTCAGAAAGCAATGCAAGTATATCATCTTCCTTAGCTCTGAAAAACGGAAAAGAGGGCAAAATAAAGGGGGAGTGGAGCATAATTTGAACCCTGTCTGGGTCTCCTACAATGGACTTAATTTAGGGTCTGCCAGTTCTCAGAGTCCCAGAGGATGGTATCCCCTCCCCTGTGGAGACCAAGGCTTGTTTAGGGTCTCCTCTTTTCTAGAATATGCCTGCTGCCCAACCTCTGCTCCCTTCTTCTGCTCCAGGGTCTCCCCAATGAAGAAACAAACCTGACTCTTATATAACTAGCTGCCCTGCTTCTTTGCCATGGGGTCAGAACTCTAGGAGGCTGGTAGTGATTCAGTGCCCTGCTCTTCCTCTGCCCAAATCAACTTATACTAAAAAAGGCAAGAAAGCTGTAGCCCCTGTCCCCCTAGATCTCAGAAAGCAGTCTTAAAGACAGCAGCACCAATTGCTAGGGATTTAGAGGCTCAAGCTAGGGTAGGCAGTGCAGACCCAGGTGGTCCAATATGGGTGAATGCTAGAGGCTCAGCCTGCCCCTCTCCACCCTGGGGAAGGAACAGTAGCAGATTTGGAACTCAGACAATCCGTGCTCAGAATAGCAAGCAGCCCCTCTCCCTGCACCATAATCGCCATGGAAACTGGGGGGAATCCAAGTGGGGAGGGGTTGGTTGTTAAAAAAAAAAAGAGTAAAGGGGAGTTGGAATAGCTGCTTGCTCCTTCAGGAACCCTCCCCCATCCCCTCTCTGAGGTGGGGTCTTATCACACAGCACTGAGCAAAGGGAGCACTGCAGCACTGGAAAGAAGGAGGGGAGGAGGCCTCCATTCTGGCTCCAAGTAATCCCTTTCCCTGAGACCAGCAAGCGAATAATGGGAACAGGTTCAACCCTGGCCTCAATGTTGGGAAGCCCCATCCCACACTCAGCTGCCACTTCCTTCTTCCTTTATGGGCACCTAATTTGAAAGAGGGAGTTTGAGGATGACTGTCAGCATGCACCTTTTTGGAAACTGGGGCGGGGGGGGAGGGGATAGAAACGCAACACAAGAAATAAAGACCACCTTGCTGATTTTCCATTATCTGGATTAGGATTCAAAGGCTGCATTCTGATTGTGGGAGGAGGGAGGAAGCAGCGGGAAGTATTGGGGGAGTAGTGCTTTGGACAGTGGTAGCGAATAGAGATGAGCTGCAGTAAGATTCTGGGAGGACCAAAAGGTGGGCAGAGTACAGCAGATGCAAAAACGTACATCATGCAGCCAACTGCATTCCAGTTGGATCCAGCCAGCACAGCATAGTACGGGATAACTAGAACCCTGCCTCCCAACCCTTGGAATTGCACAGAAGGAAAGCATATCAGGTTGAGGAATTTTTGTTCTGTATTGAGGAGAGGAAGCAAGAGGAAGTCTCATTTTCTCTTTACCTCTCTCCTACCCCAAATCTTTTCAGATCTCAAAACTGGATCATGGGAACAACAGTTCTTTGGAGGAACAGGACAGCATGTTTATTGTATATAACAGGAACCCCCTAGGGACTTAGTTCCTCTTTAAACTCAGCCTAAATATACATTTTTAGAGAAGAGTGGATGTTATTTTCTTTCTCTGATTCCTAGCTTTTAATCCTTAATTACAACTCTGAGCCCAGTCTATTAAAAAAAGACTGGGGTAAAGAGATAATGGGAAGCGGTCAGAATCAAAGCAAAGGATAGCTTAGCACTGAATATTAGGGTGGAGAAGCTGGAAAAATATTGCTTCCTACATTCCAGAAAGACAGGGCATCATCCACCTCAGCCTGGAATGGTGAAAATGGTCAGAACCAGCACCTCTTGCCACTATCTATAATGTGACTCTGCCCCATATTAAGCCATCTCCCCCACCCTCCAGAACATCAATGATGCATCACTTCAGCCCTGAGCCGCAGCGGTATGACGAGTGGAGCTGAGCTGCGGCAGGCGGACAGTAGTGGCCAGAGATGGAATGCAGGAGAGAAAACTGAGGTAGGAGCAGTATTTCCCCCAAAGCAGGCTTGTCTCCCTGCCTCAGCCACAACTGCCTCCAGCAACACTGTCTCCTACCTCTTATTTGGTTTTGCACCGAGATAGTAAAGGCTGTGGGGAGTCAGGGGGCGACAGGGGGTAGAAATGGAGAAACCCCGTCTGACTAGCCCCTGCTAATTTCAGGAGTCCATTCACCTTACCATGCAGTTTCCAGCCCTCTGAAGGATGGAGCTAGACCCAGTGAAGTGAGTGGCTTCTGGAGTTCATCCATTCTGCACCCCTAGACCAGCCAACTGAGTTGGCCAGGCCCCTCCCCCTACACCCAAAGGGGGACTATTCAGGTCCCCTTCTTTCAGTTTCCTGGCAAACACCATACTCCTTCTCCCCATCTAAAAGACAGCAGCTGCAGCAGACCCGTGAAGGTGAGAAGGGGGCATCTAGGGCCAGCTGTCTTACCGGAGGTGTCCCAGAGACTGAGCTCCACTCTCTGTTCTTCTGTCTCCAAGCAGGCTGTGTAATTCTCAAACACGGTGGGCACATATGTCTGTGAAAAGAGAGGAACTATTCACACCCTAGTCCCCTCTGCCCTTATAAACCTCTGGTTAGTACTGGCTACACAAGAAGCTACTCAACCTAGTGAGATACTAAAGTGGCCAAAGAAGGGGATACCTGGGGCTGGAGGGACCACATGGGACAGGAAAGAGGGGAGTGTGGGGCACAGGCACTTTGCTCCATCGAAGTAAGCAATGTGAATGACTTCAAGCCAGGGACAAGCAGTTCATATTTTAGATGGTCTGGAAGGGAGGGATGGGGGAGGTGGTAGAGGTAGAGAAGGGGAGAGAGAATCCCAGATTAGTCTGTCTCCCAATTTCAGACAAGCCAATTCCAGCTCTTCTCCCCACAAGCCCCTTGGATCAGCAGAACAGCAGAAAGGGGCAGCAGGAGCCTGCCTGGGGCCATGGCCACCCAACCTTTGAGGTTGGGATGAAAGGATGGGCAGGGACTGCGTCAAGAAACCTCAGATTCTCAAATGCCTCCAGCCCTTCTCCAGAGAGCACACTCCAAGATGAAGGGGAGATAGAAGGGGATACGATCGGCGCCTCTGGGTGGAGAGGTGAGGAGGAGCCGGCGCGGCGGCAGAAGTGGAACAGGTCTCAAGGGAAGCTAAGGCAGGGCGATCCACCAGCCAGAAAGCGGCTGAGAGTGGGGTGGGGTGGGGTGGAGGGAGGGAGCTTCGCTGGCAGCTGGGGACCTACCCCCGGGCAGGCGGGCGAGGAGAAGAGCGGGCGGGCAGCTCACCTCGGGATAGCAGTCCTTCGCTAGCACCTGTAACATCGCTGTCTTCCCACACTGCACGTCCCCCACCAGGACGAGCTTGCATCTGGCCACGACTGGCTGTGGGGCCCGTCTTTCCTTCATGGCTGCAGCCTCCCCGGGACTTGGACTCGGCTTCAGAGAGGAGAGGGTTGCGCCGCGCGCGCCCAGCGAGCACAGCACACGTCCCGGCCTCGCTCCGCCGAGGAGGCCCGCACAGCCCGTCTATATCAGCCGGGAGGAGCCAATCACAGGGGAGGCGGGCTCCGCCAGGGCCAATCCCTGAGGCGGGGTCCCCTCCAGCAGCCAATGGTCGGGGGACCTGAGTCAGCGCCCTCTTCTTCCCGTCCATTTCTCTTAAAGCTGAACCGTTGCTTCCTCTGGAAGGGGATTCCCACGCTGTTTTCCATTCGTGTTGGGGAGGGCGCGGGAAAGGACTTGAAGCAAAATTTAATGGTCTCGAGGGTCTACCAATTAGTGACAAAAACAAGCCAGAAACGCAGACAGTGAGGTCAAGCTGAAAGTCTGTCCCAGAAGAGCAGGACCTGCCTAAACTACAGACAGGTGGCACCCCAGGGTGGGGGTGGGGGCAGAGATCTCTGACCTCTTTGTTCCCTCTAATCTCCATCCCAACCAGTTCCCTCTCTGGCCTCCCCTCCCAGAAGCTCCTGCTATACCCCTTTATCAGTTCCTTGTTCCCCTTTCAACTCCCAAGTCTCTTCCTCAGGAATCACCTTCACACACACACACACACACACACACACACACACACACACACACACACACACACACACACTTCTTTTTTTAATTAAAAAGGCTTCTCCAGTCATCTGGAAAAGGCCCACATAATCCCTGACCCAGAGATGGGAAGAGAGAAAGGAATGAGGGAGTGTGGCAAGGGGGGATGGGAGAGAGGAGGAGAACAAAGCAAACAAATCGCCCTCTCTTTGGCCAGACAACCTCTCACTCCATGCCTCACAGGAGCTGCTTAGTGGTGTTTGTTCTTCTGCCTGGGTTCAACTTCTCGGATGAATCAGACACAAGTCCAGTTCCAGGTGATACCTACTGATGCCAACGCAATGTGCGTGTCACTGATTAAAGTCCAGAATGAAAGACTGGGCCTGGAACTTTGGGCTTGGAAAGTTGGAGGACAACCTAAGATTGAGAGGAGCTCCGTAACTGTTTACCAGCCCTGCCCCTCAGCCCTTGCATCTTAAGGCCCCTATCCACTAGACAAAACCATGGGATGTTTGCAGCTCGAATAACTCACTGCCTATTCAGGAACCAAAACAGCCCAAATAAGGCCTCCTGGGAATCAGGAATTGATTTAAGACCAACAATGAGCAAAAATGAGAGCACTCCAGAGTTCATCTTTAGGTCTCTTCACCTTGGTAAGCCCAGCACCTCTGGAGCATGCCCCAAGTCTTGTTCCATCTGAGCTTACTCTTAATTCACCATCATTGCTGCCCCACCCAGGGATATTTCTGCCATTATAAAGAATATTTAACAGTCTTCCCACACCCAAAGGGTCTAAGAGTGGGATTTCCAGTGTCCACAATAGACAAGAGA
Source organism: Cynopterus sphinx (assembly GCA_030015415.1). Taxonomy (NCBI): domain Eukaryota; kingdom Metazoa; phylum Chordata; class Mammalia; order Chiroptera; family Pteropodidae; genus Cynopterus; species Cynopterus sphinx. The sequence continues at coordinate 130,217,281 of CM057380.1, read as the reverse complement.
ATGGAGGGTATTTTGAGAATGCAACCTAGCCAGTGTGTCTCCCGTCAAATCTTGTCCATACTCCATGTTTGTCTGCAAGTTCTAGAGCCAAGGCCTGTATTTTCCTCTACTCAACACTGCAGGACCCCCTATCAGGAATCAGGAATCAGCTAAAGGAGACTCCAGGGTAGAAAGAAAAGTATCCAGGTGCTACCATGAGCTGGTTACCCTCCGCTTCCAGCCTCTCTGGAAGACCCTTTCCCCTAGCTCTCCCCAGGCCTCAGATGATGTTCTGCCGATAGAATATGTCCTCTTCTTACCCTCTTTTTTTTTCTTTTTTTTTTCTTTTTTTTTAGCAGCTCTACAGCCTCATAAGTATGGATTGGGAGAGTTCCAGGAATGGCTATAAGATCATACACTGCTTCAACCTGGAACTCTTTCCCTCAGCCTGACCGTTTCCCCTCCTTTTGACACACTTGGTCTCCCCTGGAATTAGTTCTGGAGGCACCAGTGGGGTTCCCATGCATCTTCTTAACCCTTAACTGAGTTCTCTTAAATGGCAGAGCCAAAGGCTTTAGCTCTTTCCCTCATGTTTTGTACTAGCTTCCCTCTACACACCTGTCCTCCACCAGCCACTCAAACAAACAAACAAACAAATCTAATGTTAGTAAAAATGGTTCTTGCTATGCAAATAGCTTCCTCTGATCATTCCCAAGTTCCTCCGAGATAGAAATGCTGGGAGCTGGTGCTAACCAGGGTGGCTGCACTTCAGGGTATGGCAGCCAAAAGCCTGAGCTATGAGACAAAGCAGCCTCCATCACGGCTGATTCTCAACATGTGTCTCTGAAGATATTTTGTAGGTCACATGTTTATGAGTTGTGGTGGGAAAAGTGGTATGGGTGTGTATTAGGTCAGAAGGCAGTGTGGCAACATGAAAAACGGTTAGAGCCAAAGGTCAGCAGGTCAATGTGTTAGACCCAGCTCTGCCCCTAACAAGCTGCGTGTGTTTGGGTAAGTCATTTCCCTCACTGGGCTCTTGTTTTCTTAAATGTAATGCAAGAGATGTGGAGTAGAGAAGGGGTTTTTCCACCTTTTTTTTTTTTTTAGCAGTCAGACTCCTTCCCCCAAGTTTGTTTAAACCTTTCCCAAGTGTCTTTATTTAAAAATCCATTACCAGAATAATAAATTTACAAGATTGTTCTTCTCCATCAAAACCAGAAGAATTTAAAATGAGGTTATACTTGAAAACATTATCCTAAGGTAAAGGAAACCAGTTACAAAAGATCACATGTTGTATGATTTCATTTGTATGCAGTGTCCAAAATAAGCAAATCCAAAGAAACAGAAAATAGATTAGGAGTTGCCTAGGGCTGTGGGGCTTGAGGGAAATGGAGAGTGACTGCTAATGGGTATGAGGTTTCTTTTTGGGGTATAAAAAGCTTCTAAATTTGTTTGTGGGAATGGTTGTAAAGTTTTGTGAATATACTTAAAATCACTGAATTGTAAAGTTTAAATTGGTGAATCATATGGTATACAAATTATATCTTAATAAAGTTGCTTAAAATAAGGTTATAATTCCAAATCTTTACATAGTCTCCTTTAATTTGTTTTTCAAAAAGCTGTGTGTGTGTGTGTGTGTGTGTGTGTGTAAATGTGTAAGCATTTTAAAAGGTAGAAAGAATAATACAATGAGCCCCTATGTACCTGTCATCCGGCTTCAACGATTATCAACACGATCTTGCTTCATCTATATCCCAACCCACTTCTTTCATTACACCTCCTGTACTGGATGATTTTAAAACAAATTTTAGATATCATATCATTTAATCCATAGATATTTCAGTACTCATCTTTAAAAGAGAAGAACTCTTAGTTAACATAATCACAATACCATTATCACAACTAAAAAGAACAACTCAATATCAGCAAGAATCCAGTCATTGTTAAAATTTCCTCAGTTGTGTCATACATTGGTTTATTCAAGTCAGAATCTAAACAAGTTTCACATGTTGAATTTGGTTGATATGGCTCTTAAGTGTCTTTTATTTCATAGATTCCACCTTCCCCCTTTTTTTCTTGCAATTTATTTGTTGAAGAATTTTGTTTATTCTACAGTGTCTTCCATATTCTGGATTTTGCTGATTCCATCTCCATGGTGTTGTTTATATGTAGTAAACTCTTCTACAAATTAAGTCTTATGCAGAATCTCTCAACACACACTAAGAAGATGAAAAACCAAACTGCTCTGGTTGAATCAGAATGAGGGACTTGGACATTCAAACCACCCCCTTAGGTACCTCCAAGGAAGAAACTTTTAGAGAACGGTTTAAAAACCACTAGCCTGGAGAGCGAGGGAGCGAGGGAGAGGGGGAGAGAGAGAGAAAGAGAACACATGTTCAAAGTTCAGGGCTGCCCTATCTTTTTTTGGCTCTGATTACTCTGATAAATTCCTAATCTGGGACAATGACATAATACACAAAGGTGTTCAGGGTGATAGCAAATTCAAATTCTCTCTGACTCCTACTGGAGGATATACAAGCACAGTACTTTCTGTGCCCTCGTGCTCCTTACAAAGAGCTCCCGGGCACCCTGCCATCTGCGTCCCCCTAGAGTCTGGCAGGGCCAAGGCCATTCTCCCTGTCCCTTAATGTGACTCAGGTGCTCTACTCTTCAGTCCTAAGCCATAACTTCTCATGATCTCAGGGATCTGTGGCCCCTAGAATTTTGGAACACCTGATCTTTTGACTGGGCATTTTAGCTGGAGCAGCCACTAGAACGCTAACCAAGTTTTTAAAGATTTAGTCTCTGCCTTCAGGGAGTTTACAGCTATGAGGAGAGATAAAGCAAGAGCCTTGTAGGTAATTAAAACTAAGTGTGGTATCTTCTGGATATTTAGCCAAAGAAAACCAAAATACTAATTCGAAAAAATATATGCGCCTCTGTGTTTATGGCAGCGCTATTTACAATAGCCAAGATGTGGAAGCAAGCTAAGTGCCCATCAATAGACAATTGGATAACAAAATTATGGTACATATATACAATGGAATATTACTCAGCCATAAAGAAAAAAATCTTAACCATTTACAATGGCATGGATGGACTTAGAGAGTATTATGCTAAGTGAAATAAATCATACAGAGAAAGACAAATACCATATTATTTCACTTATATGTGGAGTCTAAATAACAAAATTTACAAAATGAAAACAGACTCATAGATATGGAGAACAAACTGGAGATTACTAGATGGGAGGGTGTTGAGGAAGTAGATGAAAAAGGTGAAGGGATGAAGAAGTACAAATTGGTACTTACAAAATAGTCACAAGGATGTGAAGTACAACATAGGGAATATAGTCAATAATTTTGAAATGGCTATATATAATGCCAGAAGTGTAGTAGACTAGTTGGGGGGATAGCTACATGAATTATATAAATGTTTAACAACTTTTGTGCACCTGAAACTAATATACAATAAAATTAAATTTAAAAACAAAAACGAAAACCCAAGTGCAGTAGCAGTGCTGAGGAGAGAGGGGTCAAATCTGGTTAGGTGATCAGGAAGGCTTATGGAAGATGGTGGTTTCACCTGGGCCTCATTTCTGATACAAAATTGGTTAAGAAAGAGTATGGATGCAGGAAATGCTAAGCATGCCCAGATTCAGGGTAGGGGGTTGGGGGACAGGTTGCTTGAGAACACAATTAGGAAAGGAAATCTAATGTTAAGTATCATAAAATGTACATAAAATCTAAAATATAGGCATTTGTAGTTTATAAAAGAGAAAACCACAGGCCCAAAATGGCATCACTCATGCCAAAAGCCCATGATAGCAAACCTAGATTTAATATCTGATCTAAAAGTCTAAGGAAGAGAGACTTTGCTCTGGGTTGGATATTGTTAGAAAGCTGGGGTATTCTACAATTGGGTATTCTAATAAATTTGACCTAAAAGGTGGAAGTAATAAAGCAGAATGAAAACCGTAACAGGTAATGAAGCAACAGCCACTCATATTAGCTAGGATTGGAGGATGTTTTGTTTTGTTTTGTTTTTTTGAGGCTTGAACAATGTTTTTGGTTTTGTATGAGCTTGGGTATAACTACAGAAGTCTTGTTCTTGATCTACCATGGTCATAGAGTAGCCTCACCTCATAGCAGTATTCTGTGAAATTGTTTATGTTCCACAGGATAAAACCGAAGCCTAGCTATGAGTGCCATTTCGGTTTATGGGGCTTTTCTCCTTCTTGTGCTTTTTTTCTATTCCTTTCCTGGGAGCTGGGTGTTGTAACATGAGTTTGCTGAGAAATTAGAAGTAGAAACAAAAGAGGAGAATTTTCCAAGAAAACTTCCTGGAGGAAACAGTACTGATCTATGATGCATTACAATGGGATGCTGAAACGTGGGCCAGAGTGAGGGGAATATCCTAGGAGAATAGGATAGTGTAGAAGTAAGAGGTGGAGGCCTGGGAAGAAATCCAGGGTGCGTGTGTGCGTGCGTGCGTGCGTGTGTGTTTGTGTGTGTGTGTGTTTAAGAGAGAGAATTGTGTGTACAGGAGTAAAAAGCTACTGTAGTTAGACTAAGAATTTGGAAGAAAGTATAGAGATGGCTGAGGACAGGGCAGGAGGGGTAACAGAGGGAAGCAATAGTAAAGACAGTGTTCCTGAAAAAGCCTGTGTTCCGTATGGCTCCACCTGATTTGGGGGGTAGGAGTGGGAGGGACGGAGGAGCAATTCGCAGCCAAAGGGAGCTCAGCAGCAGCCACATGTGGAGCAGGGGCTTGGAGTACAGGAGACCGGTGAGACCACAGCGTGTAGGCCTTCCTGCCTTCTTTTGCCACCACTCAGGGCTTGGTCAGGGTGTCCACTTGCTGGGTGAGTGGTAGGGAGTGCTCGTGCTAGGGGGAATTCTAAGGGAGGAAAGCACCTCAGGCACTTGGGAGTGAGCTGGAAAGCCAGACCCATTCCCTCTCTAGCTTCCCAAGTCTAGACACTTCCTCATCCTTCCATGCAGCAACTCCCACACCCTTGTCTCCTTTCTCTGTCTTCCTGCTCACCCTTCATTATAGCCTCCCTGGGGAATTGCGCTTCCACTCTCCTGGGCTCCTCCAGGAAGTCCTTCTTGATCTGGCAAAGATGGACATGAATATAACGCTCCTCTGCCTGCCCCCAAATTTCTTCACTTCAAAAGTGAGGCAAACCTGTTACGGTAGGAAAACGATTGTGAGGAGATTTAGTTTCTCTATTTCTAAAAAGCTAAATTAAAAACAAAGGTAAGAAATGACATACATCATGTCCATCCTCTGCTTAAGTCTTCCTACAAGGTCAGATCCACTTTGAATAAAATCCGACTGCTTATGGTGGCTCAAAAAGCCATATATGACCTGACCTTGATCCCAAGCTGACCTCATCTCTTATGTTCTTCCTTTCCCCCACTGTGCTCCAGTCATATCGAACTTGTTTTGATTCTTCCAATAATTGCTTTCAAACGTTTCAATCCACAAGTTATAGTCAGAAATACATGTTATATCATAACCCAAAACATATATACACTCATACTTTGTATACATATACACACACGTAAAGTATACCCACACACATATGTTTATACTGACATTAAAGTTTCCTGAAACATTTACCTTTACTAAGTACAATGTTCTCTGGTTATACCTAGGGCCTCTTTACTGCTTTTCCTCTCCTTGGAATGCTCTTCTCCCCGATTGTCCCAGTGGGCACTTTTTCATCCCTTGGGTCTCTGGTTAAGTGTCATCTGCCCAGAGAGGTCACCTCAGACTAAAGTAGCCACCTGATCATTCTCTTTTCTCTGCCACTGGTAACTATGATATTTTTCTGGTTTATGTTTTTTGGTTGCCTATTTCTTTGTTGATTGTTCTCCTCCACTCTGATAAGATGGACAGATTCTGTCGGGGCAGGGCCCTATCGGTATTGTGCAATGCCGTATCTCTGTGACCTAGAAAGGCACCTGGAGCACAGAAGCTGCTCAGAAAATGTCAGTAGGATTAAGGAATGACCCTAATCAAGACGGTCTCTCTTTGGGCCCCAGCATTCTCATCTACAAAATGCAAGGTCAGACTCGCTCTCTGAGAGCCCTTCCAGTTCTACCTACAGCCCAATATCTACCTGTAGTCCAGATACCCCAAACAACCAGAGTCCAGCAGTGAGCATGACAGAGAGGGTCAGATAGTCACCTGTTTACCCACAATTCTGTGTACAGACTGAGGACAGATACTAAAAAAAGACTTGCTTCCAGGTTGGTGAAGGTCAAAGGCATAAACTCAGGCACAGAGCAAATAATGGAAAGGTAGAACTGGAGCCAGCCAGAATAACGAAAACAGCCTTGGTGGTGTGCTTTCTGTGCGCTATGCTCTACTTGCATTATCTCATTCACTTAGTACTCTGAGGGTAGAAGAGGGGGTACAGAACACATATTCATTCTGGTTCAGGAGTCAGCTGCACCAGGTTCAAAATCTGACCTCGACAGTTCCAGAGGCAGCACAGGTGGAGAACTCAGGCTGTAGTCACACTGCCCAGCCTGATCCTGGCCCTATAGGCTATTAGTTGCATAACCTTGGGCAAATTATTCAACCTCTCACTGACTTTCTTATGTCTCAAATTAAGATGACATTAATTGCATTACCTCATGTTCTTTTTAGCAATTCCTGGGGATTGGGAATGGTACTCAAACTGGGAGTCTCCACTGGGGCTGCCATCCCCCGTGACCCCAAGGGGCTCCTGGCCTCCAGTACAGAACACAGTTGAAAGTCTTGGCTCTGCATTCATCAGGTCAAGGTCTGAGTCCAGGGCCCATCACTTACTAACTTGAGACCTTAGACAGGCCATAACCTCTGTGAGCCTCAGTTTCCTCAGCAAGGACTTTGGATTTCCTAAGCCAAGGTTTCTTCTACAGCTGGGACAGTCTTCTGATGGCCAGACTCAGTCTATCCAGCCCCAGCACTTCCTCTTCCCTGAGAGAGAAAATAGAATTGCCACAGAGAGCCCTGAATGCCGGTATTATTAAAAGTCTTTCCTTCCCTCTTCTGGTTTTTTCCAGATTGAATAACCTGAGTCCCTTTTCTTTGCCATCACAAATCTAATTCTTAACCCTTCCCACATCTCTCCTTTGCCGCCTCCCTTTATCACTGTGTCTTTTGACACTGGCAGCACCAAGTCCAGCTCCTTGAAGTGTGAACAGAGTTGGGAGAAAGAAGGCTGAGAAATCACCCTGCATCCTGTAGAATTCTCAGGTTCAGAGAACAACTCCATTCCTGAGGCCTCACTACCTGCAAGGCACTGCGCTCAGTGCTCACCTTGCAGTATTTCATTGTTAGTCAAATACCATTTTATTGATGATGCAGCATAAATGTAATCGGTGGAGTTCATCTGGCCCCCCAGCTCCGCCTTGGAATCCCGGTGCTATCCCAGTGGAACAAGCCAAGAAGTGCAAATAGAACTGTCTCTTCTGAAAGGAGGAAAAAATGCCACAGTGGGGGAAGTTTCCAGGAGGGAAACAAGAACAATATAAAAAGGATAAAAGACCCAGAGACACATACAGTTCAGAATTGTGTTACAATCGACATTCACCAATGCCGAGGGGTTGGGAGAGGTAGTCATGAGAGGTGGGTGGGTGGGGTAAGTCTGGGAATTTTTAACAGAAATAAGAATGTGGGGGGCGGAGGTTCGAGGGAAAAATGCCCCACCCTCATGCCTGTGAAGAACGGAAAGATCAAGGTGATAGTGTGTGAACTGTGTTTATTTTTTCCAAAGTCTAAAAATATAGTGAAAAGGAAGCGCACGCACACAAACCAACCTAACCAGAAATGGGGAAAAGTGGTCATAGCAATAGGCGAAGAATCTGGAGGCAGGAATTGCAGGAACTGGGATAACCCTGTGACCGGAGCTTGGAAATTCCACCCTATGACGAGGCCCTTGAAAGTTGCCAGCTTCCGATCAGAGTCTGGAGCACTTTCCAGCAACCTGGGGTGGGGCAGAGAGGGAAATGGGAGGGTGGGGGTGAATGCCCTCCCACTGAGAGGGCAGATCTGTTGCCTTAAGAGGGTATAGGTGAGGAATGGATAGGTGTGAGGTCCTCCAGTTAGCCCTCTCTCATTGTAATAATAACCAGAACAACCACTAAGTGCTTGCCAAATACCAGCAATCTTGTGAAATGTTATCATCCCCACTTCACAGATGAGGACTCAGAGGCACAGAAAGGCTAAATAATTTGCCTAAATTCTTACAGCTGGTAAATAGCAGACCTAGGGACCTTTTTGAGATTGTAGATTTCTTTTTGTGGATCTGATAAAAGCTATGTACCCAGTACCCAGGTGAAAAGCTCATAATGGATTTATATACACTTTACACTCAATTTCAAGGATTTCAAAGAGTCCCTAACCCTATTCTATGGTAAAGCAATTCCATAGTAGGGCCAGTGTTGAATTATCTCCCACCCCATCTCCATCCCACAGTTTAGTAAACAAAGCAACCGTGTGGCTTATAGCAATTGCCCACCTCCCCTTGAAACTCCTGCTATCCTGGGACCCAGGATTTGCCTTAGCTGATTTAAGCGGTCTTCCCATTCTGCCCTGGTGTGAGGTGGGGATAGAGGTGGCAGGTGGGAGGGGGCTGAGCTAAACAAGCTACAATGGACTCTGCAGAGAAGTCAGAATTGTGCTAAGTCGCAGGACAATGCTTTTCCCTCAGCCCCTCAGGGTATCCTTTTCGGTTGAGATTTGGAACTGCCCGGACTAAAAGAGATGAAGGCCTCCTCCCTTAATTAAATGCCCAGGGGTTGCTATGGAAACCAGAGCTTCCAAATCCTGGCCAGACAATGGGGAGAGGAGCTGCCTTCAGCCTAGACAAGTGAAGCTTCAGGGGCCTCATAGGGGAAAGGAATGGGAACCAGAGGGTGAGAAAAAGGGGGTGCCAACCAAAGAGCTTAGCCTCCCCTCTCCCTAGAACTGTGGGAAAGGGCCTCTCAGTATCAAGGGGTCTGTCTGTGACAGGGGGAGTGACGCTCCTAAAAGGAAAAGGGAGTGGGGGTAGGGTAGTTGGAGCCAGGCACTGCCCAGAACTGAACACCTCCTTTGTTCCCAGAGGAGAAAGCCAGCCAAGTAGGTAAACAAAGGGAAGAGGCCAGAGGGCAGACAGCGAGGCGATAAGGCCTGGGACCTCTAAGAGTTGAGTAAAGGAGCCTGAGTGAGGGAGGGCAATCTCCTGAGTCCACTGACAGGCAGAACTTTTACATATATTGTCACAGGGACGCACATTCAACAGAGCCACACATGACCCAAATAGACACACACCTCTACAGAAACAATGTGTTCTGAAGTACCTGTCTTTGGGGACACTCAGACCCCCCAGTCCTTCGTCTCCTAATTTCCCCCTGGAGCCCCCTTTTCACCTCCATCTTCTTGGAATGTCCCTTTGGGAAGGCAGAGAGCAGTTCTCTCTGTAATCAAGTGGGTCACATGTGGGAGAGCTGCATATAGGGTTCAGGAACTTCAGTAGGTCATGGATCCTGTTATTTCATGTCAAAGGAAAAGACCCCATTTTGAAAACATGACAATACTTAGCACTCATCAGCACTTATATGCCAGGCATTGTGCTGAAGGAATACAGTCTCTTTTTAATGCCCCCTCCAACTCTGCAGTAAAAATGATTGTCTTAGTTTCCTAGGGAGAGGAATCTGAGGGAAAGTTAGGTAAAGCCATCAGACCTCAACAGCTGATAAATGGCAGAGCTGGGAATTGAACCCAGGTTTGTCTGACTCTAACGCCTGTGTGCCTTACCACTTTGCCTATCTTTGCTACAAAAACTCCTTGGAAACTTTTCTTAGCAAGCCCACTCTGTTCTCATCCCTTCACTCTCCCACTCGGTGTTACCTAAATACTTCTGTAGAAGCAGTTCCCAATTTGTAAGCTGGTTATCTAAAGGGTTTATATATAACTTGGTTTTTTGGAACCCAAATGCATTATTCCCAGAGAAAACATATTAAATGGGTCCAGAAAGGCCATTTGACCCAGAATGCAGCTGACAATGGTACATCTGGTTCAGCACTAGCCTGGGGCCCCAACCATCATTAATAATATCATTTCCTGGAGAAATACATTCCCCAGTTACATTGGTGAAAAAGAAACAGGTTTGTTTTCTTGCTCTCTCCCCGCTTTTCTCCCTCATCCTGCTGGAACTTACTGCAGTTGCCAGAGGGGATTGCGGGGATGATAACAATTCAAAAATCAGACAACATTCTGGGTGCTGACCAAAGGTCATGTTTCTAGAGAAAGAGGACCAGAGTGGAGATGGCTTAAGGAACCCAGCTTTCCAAAACTGAAAGAACTGTTCAGGTGGTACATACAGAGAGACTTGAGGGTGGAGCGGGCTAGCATGGTGGCTGACTGCAATTTCTTAAAGAACTATCTCAATTCTCCCCAGAGGGCCAAACGAGGACCAAGAAGTAACAGGGCGTCAGAGTTTTCTTCATTAGAAAAAACTTTCTAACTATGAAATCTCTTCAAAAATGGAATGGGCTTCTTGGTGAAGTAGCTGAGTTCTCTGCCATTGAGAGTATTCAAGGAGAACATAGATGACTGCCTATTGTGCTTATGGGAGAGAAAAAGAAACACTGGACAAGAAGAAGAATCAGGAATTAAATAAATAAATACAACTGAATATATAATTTTAAGTGATGATATAGGTTATAAAGGAAAATAATAGGGTACTATTATTTTATTTAATAATATTATTATTCGTTCAATATTATTATTTTATTGAACGAATAATGGAGAGATCTAATTCGGAGAGGCCAAGATTTGAAGGATGAGTGGGGGTCAGCCTGGGAAAGTGTAAGGTGTATGTGCAAGCACAGGGGTGCTCAGGGCAGAGGCAACAGCAAGTTAAAAAGCCCGAGGGAAGGAAAGAACAATATGACAGAAAATTGTGAGTGAGGGGAGCATGGTAAGAGATGACACTGACCAGAGAGGAAGGAGCTAGGTAGGTCTCATAGGCCAGGATAGGAGTTTCCATTTTACCCAGTCTCTTGACTTTATGTATTAACTAGCTGAGCCTTTCTGGTCCTGGATCCCTAGGCCTTGGTCTCTGGCAGCTCCCCCAGTTGCAAGTCCTCACCATTCCCTGTGGCTCTTCCCACTGCCCTGGGACCGCCCCCCCACCCCCATATAGCAGTGCTCCTTTTACTTTATCAGTGTCCCAAGAGATGGAGTGGTAGAATTCCCATCTGTCTTGTGTGAGAGGCCCAGGTTCACGTCTTAACCCTTGCCTTCCCTCTCAAGAGGTACATAGTTCAGTGGTAAAGAGCCAAGACTCGAGCCAGCTTGCCTGGGTTCAGATAGTGGCTCTGCCACTTGCTGTTTGATCTTGCCAAGTTACTTGACTGCTCTATGTCTCATTTGCCCCATGTGAAAAGGAGGAAGATGACCACACCTCGTTTCTAGTAGTATTATGAATTAATATTTGTTAAATGTTTAGGACAGTGCCTGGCATGTAGTAAGTGCTATATGAGTGTTCAATAAAATAAATCACTGGCAATAAATCCTTGTAACAGCTACTTTCTTGTCTCATCCCATGCTATCCCAAATACACCCCTAGGCCCACAGCAGAGATGCAGCGGCCAAGACCACTGCGCTCTTTCTTCCTCTGTTCTTCTAGCCAAAGGCTGCCTCTGGCCACAACTCTGGTACTTGAAAAAGTAGGCAGAACTGAATTTACTGCAGCCCAGCCTTCCTCATGCCCAACTTCTCCGGAGTAAAAGTTGTTCCTAATGGGAGGCTGCAGTCAAATCAAGGGGCACTGGTGATTTCCCCCACCCACTCCCCCTTCCAGCTCGTTTCAGAGACTCAGGATATTCTGGATATCCTGAATGTATCAGCGAGCTCCATTTCCTGGGCCCTGGGCCTGATTCCCAAAGACAGCTTAATGCTCCTCCCACATGCTCCCTCCCATACCATCCTATGATCATCTTCAACATCAAACTTAGACTTCTACATCATAACCACAGGCTTTCTTGCCTGTGTCCTTGAGAGCAGCAGCTGTCTCCCTGTTCTCTGTTTCCTCCCAAGGGTCTACACATGGCACTTATCACTCCCATGTCATTTCTCACCAATCCTCCTCCTGGTATCTCTTAGCCAGCCACACTAGCCTGCTGTCAGCTTCTCAGGCTTGCTGTTCTCTCTCCTCAGGATCTTTACATGTGCTTTACTCACTGTCTAAGGTGTTCAAAATCTTTGCCTGGCCAGCTCTTACTCCTTCAGGTCTCCGTTTACCCATCAATTCCTTCCCTTCATAAGGCCCCTGGTCTTCCAGCATCTGGACTTCTCCCACTGTATTTATAGCATCTCTTTACTGATCTGTATATGTCCCACTAGTCTGTCAAGTTCAGGCAGGGCAGGGGTCATGTTTATCTAATTTGCTATCATATCCTCAGTGCCCAGCATGGGAACGATAATGGACAAGAAGTTTATACCCTGCAACCCATGGATGAGTTATAGCCAGGGTTCACGAGGTTCCTAAAATCATACGAGAATATTTGTAGATTTGTAATGTGTTCTTTTTGGGAGATGGTCTGTATTTTTTATCAAAATCTCAAAGGATAGATAACATCCCTCCCCTACAAAAGGTTAATAAGAACCACTAACGTTAAAAACCATTAAGAAATGTATTGACAAAAAAAACAGGTAAATACTGTTGTTGATTGGATGCATCCACTCATGAATACAATCACTGATACTCAATAAACAGTTATTGAATGGATGACTAAGCCTCCTCCTCAGGTTTAGGGTGTTTTTGATGTTTTCAGTGGCTGGAGGAAAACCTCAGAAGAAAGCTTGGCCAGGAAAAGTTAAGGCGCCCCTTGCTTCAGCCCCTGACTATGTGGCCCTAAATATCCCTCTTCCTCAGTGGGGCCCGCAGCTTAAGGCCAAAGCTTCACAGGCTCTCAGCTTGTGCTAGAACCCATCTCCTGCCCTGAAATCCACCTACTGCGCCTTTGCAGCCTGTCAGCTGAAAATAATCTTGGTGATAGCACGGGTGGTGGGAGCTGAGGAAGAATGATCCTGCGGAAGCTTTGGATGAGGGAGCCTCTGCCCCCTGCTGGCTGCCCCGCTCCGCTTCAGCTCTTCAGCCGAGAGCCAGGTGGCTCAAAGAATGAGGTCAGACCAGGGGAGGGGAGGGCGAGGCAAGGCAGTCAGGCCAGGGGAGGGGGCGGCTCCCCACTGGGCGATCTTTCCGACTTTGTCTTCAAGTAAGTCAGGGGCGGTAGCTTCTGCCTTGGAGCCCCCACCGCTTCCCTTCCTAGAGCTCCGATCTTCTACTCCCAAATTGGTTAGTTTGGGGAGGGCAGGGGCGTAGTGGGGGTGGAGGTTCTTCTGGAGCTCGGGGGAGGTCCAGTCACTTTGACTTGGCTTTCTCATCGATCTCCTTTCCCGGAGCCTGGTTACTGCCGACACCTTAGGATCCTTAGCCAATTCTTTGCATCGCCTACACTTGGCATGTGGTGTACCAGTCTCCCCACATCACCATGGAAACAGGAGCCTCTGCATCCATCCCAGAGCTGATTTGTGAAGCTAAGAGAAGAATCTGGATTTCAGGGTGGGGTGCATAGGAAGGGCAAAAGAGAAAACCCTCACAGAAATGAGAGAGAGAGAGAGAGAGAGAGAGAGAGAGAGAGAGAGAGAGACGTGCGCGCGCGTCAGGGTGGGGGAGGGATTGCTTCATAAGGGTAGTTGGAATATTGGAATAACTTGTACCCTGTGAAGAAAGGCAGCCTCCTTAACAGGTCAAAAATGTAGTGCTCTCATGAGCCACTAGTCAGTCCAAACTGACAACCCATCCTCACCGCTGTCCCTCAGTAGCTGTATAACCCTGAGTTGCTTAATCCACTAAGCATCACTTTTAAAAAACAATCTAAAATAAAAATATAGCAGCACTTCACAGGGTTATTATAAGAATCCAATGAGGTAGTGCATATAGCACTTAATATCATGCTTAGCACATAGGGAATCCTCAAAAATGTCGTTATTGTTGTACATGCTTATATATCTGTATTATTTGTCTCCTTACGCTAAATTGCCAGCCCTTCAATAACGGTACCTTATAACTTTCAAAGTGCTTTTACATACATTCACTTATTTGTCCCACCATAGAACTGAAAAATAGAGAAGAAATTATTCTCCCTACTTGCAGGGAGACATACAGACTCAGAATTTAAGCATGTTCAAAGGCTCATCTCTGACCGGGTTCCAAAACTCCGGATTTATTAGAGTATGGGTTCATTGGCCTATTCACTCATCTCTTTTTGGTGCTTCTGTGCCCAGCATGGTGTCACAGATAGCCAGCACCTCATTGTTTGCCGACATTGATCCTGGAGCAGGAGTCTCAGGGAAGAACTAATCCTGAAGTGTGAGCATTGGGTTTGACCATGAAGAAAGCAGAAAACTCCTAATTGAACCTATAATTAAAATGTTTCCACAAAAGGGGCATGACTGCTAATGGTTTGGGGTTTCTTTTGGGGGTGGTGAAAATGTTCTAAAATTGATTGTGCTAATGGCTACACAACTCTGTGAATGTGCTAAAAACCACTGAATCATACATTTTAAGTGGGTGAATTGTATGGTATGTGAATAATATCTCAATAAAGCTCTTTAAAATTCTCACAAATCAAATACCAGACCCTGATGTGGCACCATGGAATTCTACCAAACATTTAAGAAAGAAATAATGTCAACTGAACACAAATTCTTCCAATTAACAGAAAGAAAGGCTATTTTCCCCAACTCATTTCATTAGGCAAGCATAACCTTTATACCAAACCTGATAAACACATTATAAAAAAGGAAACTTATACTCATGATCACAGATGCAAAGTCCTATAAGCAAAGTGCTATATTTGCTTATACTATAAGCAAATAGTGTCTAGCTATACATAAAAGATAATATATCATGATTACATTCACCTTAGTCCAAAAATGAAAAGTTATTTTAACATTTGAAAATCAATGTAGGGGTGAGGTAGATGGGGGAAAAATTAAAATCATTTCTTTAATAAAAATTTTTAAAAAGTAAAGTAAAGTAATGTAATTCACTATATGAGAGCAAAAAACTTGCAAGAAAAGTCAAATAATTTTGTTCTCATATGTGAACACTTCATTTGTGGCAAAGGGGACAGTACAGAGCAATAAATGCAGAAAAATATGTGGTAACATTCAATATCCATTCATGATTTAAAACAATCAAATCTAATAAACTAAGGACTAAACAAATTTTTTTTTTAATTTGAAAAAGAATAACTTCAAAACTACTATAAGCAAACATCACACTTAGTGGTGAAATGTTGAAAACTTTTTCTCTGAGATCAACAACAAAATTCCCCTATCATTCTTCTATTCAATATTGTTTAATATTGTCCTAAAGGTCCTAACCAGTGCAAGAAAGCAAAATGAAACAAAAAGAAGAAGAAGAAGAAGAAGAAGGAGGAGGAGGAGGAGGAGGAGGAGGAGGAGGAGGAGGAGGAGGAGGAGGAGAAAATTTGAGGAAAAGAAGAAATAAACTTGCTGTTATTCACAGATGATATAATTGTGATATAGAAAATCTAGAGAAATCTACAAATAAATTATAAGAGTTAAGAACTGAATTTATTAATACTATTTCTGGATACAAGATCAATTTTCAAAAATCAGTATTTCATATAAATCAATGTCAGCAACAAAAAAGTAAGTTTTAAAAAATACCATTTACATTTAAATAAAGAATATCAAATATCTAACACTAATTCTAACAAAATATGTTTAAGACTTCTAATAGGAAAACCATATAACAGTATCAAGAGAAATTAAAGCAGACCTAAATAAATAGGAGGATATATGTTGTCCATGAATTGGAAAACTCAGTATTATAAAGATGGCAATTCTCCCTAAATGTATCTAGAGAGCCACTGCAATCCCCCATAGATAGGGTTTTTTGATAGAAAGTGACAAGCTGATTTACAATTTTATATGAAAACTAAAAGGACCAAGAATAATCAAGATACTCTTCAAGAAAAATGAATAAGATGTGGGTTCTTGGTCTAGCATTAATCAAGACTTATAATAAAGCTGTAATGATTAAGACAGCATGTTATTGTTATAAGGATAAAGAAATGAGCCAATAGAATAAAGTAAAAACCAAAACACAAATCCACCTGTATATGGACACTTGATTTATGACAATGGGAATAGTGAAGAGCAGTGAGGAAATATCCCCAAGGATAAAATCACAGTATACAAAAATCAACTCTAGGTGAATTATACATATAAATGTAAAAGGCAAAACAATAAAGACTAGCAAATAACCTAGGAACCTATCTTTTTGACCTTAGGGTAGAGAAAGACTCCTTAAACAGTATACAAAAAGAAACAGTAAGCCTAAAGGAAAAGACTGATACATTTGTTAGGTTGGCTGAAGGGGTTAAAGCAAGATTTATTGTAGCAGAGTGACACCAGGGCTGAGCTGAGGATGGCATTAGCCCAGATTGCAAGAGGACCTGAAACTTATATGGGGCTTGAGGCAGGCTTTTTCCTGTAGGAATATTCTGGGCCAGGAAATTGGCAGGAAAGGGAGGAAGGCCCAGTAAAACAGGAGGTGAGCATGTAGTGTTGCCAATCCAGACGTTGCAAGGTCTGGCTATCACACAAAGGTAAGGGAAGAGTCCAGTGCTCACACTACAGGGTTAGGGAGAGGGCCCCCTTGGACCTAACAACATTTGACTACATTAAATTTCTAAATATTCTGTTGGTTAAAAAATAAGCAAAACATCATTTAGAAAGGTGAAAAGGAAAAGAATAAATATAATGGTATGCAAATCCATTTCTTTAAGTGAAAATGTAACCCACAAACTAGGAGAAAAAATTGGGAACACATATACTGATAAAGCACTTATATCTAGAATGTAAAATAAACTACTACAATAAGAGAAAGGCATATAATCTACTATTTTTTAAATGGGCAAGAAATTTGAATTAGTTGCAAAAGAAGATGTCCAAATGACAAACACTGGAAAGAGTATTTGACTTTATTAGTCGTCAAGAAAATACTCACCACAAACACTCAAATTAAAAAGTCCAAAATTATCAAGTGTTGGAAAGGATGTGGAACAACAAGAATTCTCATACACTGCTGGTGGGAGTGCAAATTTACACAACCAGTTCGGAAAACAGCTCAATCTATATGATAAATTTTAATACCTGCATAATCTGTGAACCAGAACATGTACAACCCATAGAAATGCATGCACCGTACTCCCAAGGAGCATGTGCAAGAATATTCACTGTCTCACTATTAATAGCTCTAAACTAGAAATAACCAATATGTTTATTGACAGTAGAACAGAAGTAATATACAAATGATATATGCTTATAATTTCATTTATATATAGTTGTTAAAAAACAAAATTTAGCTAAGTAAATTTGGAGATCTAATTGGCTTTATTAAGCAATTCAATAATTGGAAAACAACCCATCTAGCAACTAGAAGGGCACTCTGAGGAGCTATTCAAAATGGAAGGTTTTTATTAGGCAGGAGGGTGGGACCAAGAAGTTAAGAGTGAATTAGTTTAGGCAAAGTCATCTTCTCTTAGGGGAAGGCAGGGGGTCTTTTAGGCAAATTAGCTCACTAGTTTGGATCAGGACATTCCAAACTGATTGGTTTAAAATTGCTTTCCTGGAAGAGGCCAAAACTGCAATTAGGTTATATAGCTATATATATTCTGTTTCTTTGGAGAACCCTGAGTAATACAAATATTGGTTGGTACTGGGAGTGGTTCTAAATGAACAGAATTTTAAATATGAGTTTTTGGAATTGGTTTTTAAGTTTCTGGAATTGGCCCTGTTCTGCAGGTTTGAGGTATGGAAGCTTGGGGTACATGGTTCTGGCAGCTGGAAGAATATTCAAGGAGCCATGGGCAGATACGTCATAGCTTTATTCAGGCATAGCAGGACACAGCAAGACACAGGCACAGCTCCAGCTTCCCAGCCTGCACAGGTGTGGGACTGTTCTTATAACAAGGTGCGCAATAGTGGCTTAAGGCCAGGTTCTATAATCAATCACAGTGTGCATGCATTCCACAGGTTGTATAGGATGCTGTAACTAAGGTCACCTGGGACTCTGTAGCTAAAACCGCCTGGGGGAAGCCTGACTGCATTCATTGTGTTTGTCAGTTTCCTCACCCAACAGCTCTCTAATCTGAGCAGATTTAAAGATGCTAACAACTCTATTTCTAGTAGAAAAGACTGATAGTCTATGGCATGATTTGGCAATATATATACAAACTATCACTATTGGATACTCCTAATCAACTACTTAGAAGAAGCAAGGCTCCAGTGAATATGTGTATGATACTTGCTAACATTTTTGGCAAACTAAAAAAACGAGATGCACTGGTTGCTACTATTATTACTAGACAAAGTAAGGAAAGAAAAGAGCTTAAAGATTCAAATTCTCAGCTCAAGTGCCACATAAATGACTTGAAAGCTTCAATGTGTACCATTAAGAAGACTCTTATTACCTGTAGCTGCAGGTTGAGATTGCTGAAACCAACAACAGAATCTCATCCTGCTGACTGGGTGAATTACAACACAAGTTGAACTCCCAGCCTCATAGGGAGGGTATCTATCTACTGTTAAAGTGAGGGCAGTGACTGGGAAGGAATGGAATCTTGTAAATTGGAATGGGGATATGTGGAAAGTTTGATGATCCTGGGAACACTGAGTCCATTGTTAACAAGAAATAACAGACCCAAAATGAACTCAGTTATGCTAAGCCCCACTAAGACTCAATACCTACTTAACCTATGTGAAATTTCAGCCTCCCCCAGGAGTGAAATTTTACTTTATTTTTATATATTTTTTTTAATAACTAAAGTTTTTATTTTATATACAAAGAGCTAGCATTGTTTCTGCAGCAGATGTCTGGAATGACCCATTCACTTAGCCCAACTTAATGAAGCCTATATCCTTCGGGTACTGACAGAAACATTGGCAGCACATACTGAGGCCACATTTCTGGATCAGACCGTACTGGTTTGAGCAGACACAACAAGAACGAGACCACTGGCCACATTTTCTCAGATGGCTCCAATACAGTTGCTGATGAGCCATCTTGCTCTCTTGGAGGCAACAAGGCAAAAACAGAAGTAAAATTTTTAACCAAGGGGTCTGGAATATCCTGGTCAGCACTAGAGAGGTAATCTGGCTGATAAGACCTCTTGCCATCACCTAAGGGAAGGTGACCTACCTGAAACAATCTACTTTTAACTTCTTTGTCTGCCTTCTTTCTTTTCTTTTTTTAATTTAAATTTTTATTTTTTAAGTTTGTTTGTTTGTTTTAATGGTGACGTTGGTTAACAAAAACCAGGAAGTTTCAGGCATACAATTTAACAGTACCATCTTCTTTCTGATTAAAAACTTTCCATTTTGAACAGCTCCTCAAAGTGCCCTTTCTAGTTGCTAGATGGGATGCTGCCTGATTCATGATCGCATAATAAAGCCACTTAGGTCTTCAAACTTATTGGGGTTAATTTCATTCTTTAACACCCTAAATTCTGATCAGTCTTTTTTGCCAGCAAAAGAAGCCTTCCCACCCGCATCTGAGGGTATTAATCCTGCCTTGTTTGAGGAAACAGTAATAGCCTCTTCTGAGGCAGATGCCATGCAAAACAATGCTGAGTCTCCTCAGGAACCACAGCTACCACATCTGTTTCTAGACCTATAACTAGACTGAAGTCCCAGCAGGCCCCTAAAAGTGAGGTACAAAGTGTGACCCATGGGGATATGCACTATACTCCAAAACTCTGTGGACAAAAAAGTTCTATGGAGAGTAACACTGCAGGGTGATCTGCCTTGTCCATTGTTTCTGTGCATTTAGGTTAAAATGTTTGAAATGCTTCTTTTCAGACCCCTCCTTCTAAAGCATGACCACCTTCAAGAGAGCACATAATCTTATTAATTATAAGATTAATCCAATCCCTGCTTTGCTTTTTCCCACCTTCATGTGATTGTTCTTAAGCTTCCTCCTTAATTCCATATGCATAAAAGAAGTTATAAACTGTAATTTTGTAAGCGTTTTTCTCAGTCTGTTGAGACCTTGCTTCCAGGTGCATCCTCTATTTGGCTCAAATACATTTTTATAAAAATTCCCTAAGGGTTTGGATGTTCTTACATTGACATTACCTACTTGAGTTTTCTAACTGATACAGAAATCCAGAGAACAAGTGTGGGAATAAGAACAGATATTAAGAATATGGGATAATGGTGGAAGGAACATAAAGTTGGATCAGGCCAAATGTACTGATATGGGCTCATTAAGCAGAGATTCTGCATTTAATGTTGCAGCACGGGGTGTTAGAAAAGGTTGTTTGGCTGGTTGGCTGAAACATGGACCAAAAGATGACTCATGGTGAGCAAGCTGGAAATGCCAGACTTGCGCTGGTTTAATGTGGAAGAAGGGATTCAAAGGCTTAGGGAGATTGAAATGTTCAAGTGGACTTTTTATTTAAGACCTACTCACTCACTCTGGGAGAGTCAAGAAAACATACCTTTCACTATGATTATGATAAATAAACTTATGAGGAGAGCTTCAGCATCTTTGAAGAGCTCTGTGATCACTCGTCTCTGTATGTCAGACCTTACAGTGAGGACTGCAGTCGCTGAATTGGAAAACCTAAATGTGATGGGAGTAATTGTATCCCAGAGTGGCAGGGGCCAAGTGGTGGCACTTGACTACCAAAAGTAAAGTAGGCATGGTTACCATAACAGACAGCAGAATCAAAGCAGAAATAGTCTAATTGCAAAAGCCCCTACAGCATTGTCTAGCTGATCATGGTGTTTCCAGAAGTTAGATAGATGGGACGTCTACTAAATTCTTACTTGATATGAATAAGCAGAAAAGTTCTAGGTCAAGTGAACAAAAGTCTGACCTGAATCATAAAAAGAAAGAGAGTCATAGCCCCTCAGTCAATTCCCAGATTTGAGGCAGTTTACAGACATAGAACATTTTGAATGAAGGAGAGATTGGGTTCTCTTGAGGAAGAACTCCCGTATACTGCCCAAATCGTATATTGTTGATCTTTCTCCTAGCCTTCCCCAAAAGAATCTATGGCCTTTTACCACGGTAGCTGTGCATTGGGGAAAAGGAAATAGACTTTTCTGGGACTACTGGAAACTAGTTATGAACTGACACTAATTCCAGGAGACTCAAAATGTCTCTGTGGTCCACAGTCAGTGTAGGGGCTTATGGAGGAGACCAGATAATCAATAAAGTTTTAGGTCTGTCTCAAAGTAGGCCAGTGGGTCCCTGAACCCATCCTGTGGTTATTTCTCAAGTTTGGAATACATAAATGAAATAGACATGCACACCAATGTTCATAGCAGCATTATTCACAGTGGCCAGACATGGAAGCAACTGAAGAGTCCTACAATAGATGATTGACTAAAGAGCTGTGGCACATATATACAGTGGAATATTACTCAGCCATAAGAAGAGATGAAATACTGCCATTTGCAACAATGTGGATGGACCTTGAGATAATCATGTTAAGTGAAATAAGCCAGACAGAAAAGGTTGAAAATCACATGATATCACTTATATGTGGGATATAAACCTAAAAGCAACAAATGAACATAAAAAACAACAGAAACTCATGGACATGAACAATAGACTAGTGGTTACCAGAGGGAGGAGGAAGGGAGTAGGGGGAAAATAAAAAATAAAAAATAATCAATCAATCAATCAATCAATCAATGAAATGTTTTTTAAAAATAAAAAGTACATAAAGAAAAAAAAGAAATAGACATATTCAGCAACTGGCAAAATCCCCACATTGATTCCCTGACCTGTGGAGTGAGGGCTATTGTGGTAGGAAAGGCCAAGAACTATAGTAAAAAGCCACTAGAACTCTACCTGAGAAAAGGGTAAACTAAAAACAATATCACATTCCCAGAAGGATTGCAGAAATTAGTCCCAGTACCAAGGACTTGAAATATGCAGGTGTTGTGATTCCCACCACATCCCCATTCAACCCATCTATTTGGCCTATGCAGAAAGCAGGTGGACCTTGGAGAATGACAACATATTATTGTAAGCTTATCCAGGTAGTGACTCCAATTGTAGCTGCTGTGCTGGATGTGGTTTCATTACTTGAACAAATTAATATGTTCTCTGGTACCTGATATGCAGCTATTGATCTGTCAAATGCCTTTTTCTCTATTCCTGTCCATAAGGACTACCAGAAACAGTTTTCTTTCCCTTGGCAAGACCAGCAATATACCTTTACTGTCCTACTTCAGGGGGATATCAACTATGCAGCTTTATGTCATAATTTAGTTCACAGGGATCTTGATCACCTTTTGTTGGAAAAGGCAGTCTCATACTATTAGTCTTTCCACGCCTGCTTGGCCATGTAAGAATGAACCTTGGGCCTGGAACACTTTCTCAGCAAAAGATAGAGTCCACATAGCCAGTGCTGGGCTTATCACCTTATGTGGAAATATCTTTCCCTATTTCATACTCAATGTGTACTCCTTGTTCTGCTCTAATGTGGACATCAGTAGCCCCCAGGCATGCCCCCAACTATTTCACACTCCATAGGGGAGGCAAAGGGGTCCTCTATCATGGCACCAGAGGGATAAATGTAGACGAATTGCCCTGCATCAGATTCCAGGAGGGAACCACTGGCCATGGGGACCAACACCCACTATTGAATCTGATCCAGCCATATGGTTCAGGGGCTTTCTAGCACAGTGAAATTTCAAGAGACTAGTGATGTGGGGCATGTCAAGATATCTCTTCTAAAATGAAATATAAATTGTTGTATCTGGCCCCTCCTACAACCAAAAGAGAGGCACAACACCTTTCGGGGCCTCTTTGGATTTTGGAGGCAAAAAATTCTTTATTTAGATGTGTCATTCTGGCCCATTCAACAAGTGACCTGAAAAGCTGCTAATTTGGGGTGGGGCCCAGAACAAGAAAAGGCTTTGCAACAGGTCAGGCTGTTGTGCAAGTTGCTGTGCCACCTGGGCCACATGATCCAGCAGATTCGATGGTGTTGGCAGTAACAGACAGGGATGCTGTTTAGAGCCTCTAACAGGCCCCTATAGGTGTATCGCAGGGTAGGCTTAGGATTTTGAAGAAAAGCCCTGCGACCCTCCACAGATAACTATAGTATTCTTTTGAGAAATAGCTCCTGGCCTGATGCTGGGTTTTAAGAGAGACTAAGTGCTTAACCAGGGGCCACCAAGTCACTATGTGACTTGAAATACCCACCAGGAACTGGGTGTTATCTGACCCACCAAGACATAAAGTTGGGTATGCACAGCAGCACTCCATCATCAAATGGAAGTGATATATACAAGGTGAGGCTGAGTAGGCCTTAAAGACACAAGTAAGTTATATGGAGAAGTAGCCCACATGCTCATACTCTTTCTCTCCCTGCCTGCACCTATGGCCTCAGAGGGAGTGTCTACAACCAGTTGACAGAGAAAGAGAAGAAGAGGTTTACAGATGGTTCTGCATGATATGCAAGGACCACTCAAAAGTGAATATACTGCCCCTTTCTGAGACATCTCTGAAGGACACTGGTAAAGGGAAATTATTCCAGTGGGCAGAACCTCTAGCAGTGCACCTGGCTGTTCACTCTGCTTGGAAGGAGAAATGGCCAGGTATGTGATTATATATCAACTCATGGGCTGTGGCCAATGGTTTGGCTGAATGATCAAGGGTTTGGAAGTAACATGATTGGAAAATTGATGACAAGGAAATTTGGGGAAGAAATATGTGGATAGATCTCTCTGAATGGGTAAAAATATGATAATATATGTGTTCATGTGAATGCTCACAAAGGATGACCTCAGCAGAGGAGGATTTTAATAATCAAATGGATAGGATGATCCCTTACGTGGATACCAATCAGTCTCTTTCCAGCCACTACTGTCATTGCCCAATGGGCTCATAAACAAAGTGGCCATCACGGCAGGGATGAAGGTTATGCGTGGACTCAGCTACATGAACTTTCACTCACCAAGGCCAACCTGTCTATGGCAAATGCTGAGTGCCGAAATGGCCAGAAGCAGAGACCAATACTGGGCCCCCACACGTGGTACCATTCCCCTGGGTGAACAGAATGATTATGTTGGATCACTTCCATCATGGAAGGGGCAGTGTCTGTTCTTACTGGAATAAACATTTACTCTGGCTACACATTTACCTTCTCTGCACACAATGTTTATATATTTTCTGGATATTTCATATGAGTGGAACCTTCCAATATGTGGTCTCTTGTGTCTGGCTTCTTTCACTGATCATGTTTTTGAGGTTTATACACGTTATACCATGCATCATAGTTAGAAATCTTAGACATATCCATGAGTAAAATGGCTGGATTGCATGGTAAATTTATGTTTAATACTTTAAGAAACTTTTGGAGCAACTCTCTATTTACTAGATGGGAAGGCTGCTCAATTCATAAATCATTCAATAAAGCCAATAGGTAGAAAAAAAGGAAGGAAGAAGGAAGGAAGGAAGGAAGGAAGGAAGGAAGGAAGGAAGGAAGGAAGGAAGGAAGGAAGGGGAAGGAGAGGAGAAGAGAAGAGAAGAGAAAAGAGAAGAGAAGAAAGGGAAAGGGAAAGGGAAAAGAAAGGGAAAGGGAAAGGAAAGGAAAGGAAAGGAAAGGAAAGGAAAGGAAAGGAAAGGAAAGGAAAGGAAAGGAAAGGAAAGGAAAGGAAAGAAAAGGAAAGGAAAAAGAAAAGAAAAGAAAAAAGAAAAAGAAAAAAGAGAGAGACACTGCCAAATTGTCTTCCAAATCCGCTGCACCATTTACATTCCTAAAGCAATGTATGAGGGTTTCTGTTTCTTCGTATTCTCTCCAAAATTTGTTATTACCTGCATTTTGTTATATGGCCATTCTATGAAAAACAAACCAACCAGGGTTTTAAAAGGTTCAGTTAGGAGGCTAGGGATTTTGAGAGGTAAAACGACCCTCTCAAAAAACAAAACAAAACAAAACAAAACACCACTGACTGCAGTCCTCCAGTAGGCAGAGGACGCTCCAAGCCAGGGCCTCTCCCCTGAGCCTCTCACAGAGTCATCTTAGCGAGGTCCCGTTGCTAGGAGACGAAGACGCGTCTTTCGGCTTGCGGGCCCTGCCTCCCCGCCATCGCAGGCTCTGTCTCGCCTCAAGACTGATATCTAAGGTCCCACTACCGTCCGGGACAGTTCCAGAAGGCCTCTTTCTGGGGCGTTTTCCTCCTACCGGCTCTAGCGCTGGCTGTAGCGGACCGAGGATCCTTGCCCAGATCCAGTACTCTACCCAGCTATGCCTAAGAAAGGGAAAAAGGCCAAGGCGCCCCTGTCCGATGAGGAGCAGCTGCTTCTATTTCAGCAGAAGATGCTGGCAGAGGAGGAGATGGCCAAGAAGAAGGAGAGGCTCCTGAGCCAGTTCTTGAAGGTGATGGCTTTCTGCATCACTCCTTGCCCAACCTCACCCACCCCTGTGCTGGCCCTGTCGCCTTGAACCTGTCATTGTGGCAGCCTCATTTTCATGCTGGTCTCCCCTCCTCCAGAAATCTTGAGACCAAAATATACTTAGATTTTGGGCAGCATTGTTTGGGAGGAAGGGCAGTTCTCTGTGAAGCATGGAGGAGGATCAGTGGTATAGAGTTTGGCAGTAACAACTGAGCCCCAGAATTGGGACAGTAGGTGCTATCAGCTGTTCCAGCTGTTTGAAATTCTGACATTCTCCCTGAAGATGAGTCATTACAAACAGCATCCTGCTCTGATGCCTCCTTTGAGAAAATTCACCTTTGCCCTCCTTAAAATGCCTTTGGGCTGTTTCTGTCTTACTTGAGATGCTCCCAAAACAAGAACAGGAACTCCCTGAGTGTTGGCCATGGGGCGATTTGGTTTCTTAGAAAAGGGTAAGGTGTCTGTTAACTAACTGTGATCTTGTTGTATTGTATCGGGTTTTTTGTACCTCCTCGGGTGTATTTATTCCTTAACACAGGACAAGCTGGCCAAGGAGGAACACAATAGTGCTCTGAACCTTAATAAGATTAACACACAGTGGAGAACTGTACTTCGAGAAATCAAGACCAGAGAGCTTCATAAAGACATTGAGATCCTC
This sequence comes from Cynopterus sphinx, assembly GCA_030015415.1. Classification (NCBI taxonomy): domain Eukaryota; kingdom Metazoa; phylum Chordata; class Mammalia; order Chiroptera; family Pteropodidae; genus Cynopterus; species Cynopterus sphinx. The sequence goes on along the minus strand of CM057380.1, from coordinate 130,191,134 downwards.
AGTCAGACATTTGAACGAGTGGTGGACTGTAAAAACAGCGTCATCAAGGTAGGTGTTCTTCCCAAGGAAACACTTGAATATGGCTGCCTTGATCTCTTCTTTTCATAGAATGAGCCTTTTCATAAAATTACTTAATCTTAAATCACTCGTGACAAAGACAGGCTATTGGTAATACCAGTTTTCACTGAAGTGAAAAATAGAATATTGGGCTGTCATCCCTCTCTCTCACTTAGAGGAGTCATTCTCCTTAGCTGTCTACTGCCCCAGACTAGTATTATACAATATTAGAGTTATAAGGCTCAGTAGACGTCACCCAAAGACTTGAATTTAGTGCCATATCTTCATTTCAATGTGAGAAGATTCATTCCAGAGGGAGAAACCAGTTTTCCTAAACTCATACAGCTAGTCAGTGAGAGTGCTGGGACTAGAGTATGGGTTTCTTGATTCCTACCCCAGTGTTTTATTCAACCAAATTTTGTTTGGCCTCTGATTCAACTTCAGTGGCCCTGGATAAGGTAGAGAAGATTTCCATGGGTAAGAGCAGTTCTGGATCTCTAAGCAATTCAATCAGCCATTCGTATGCTTTTGGGAAGTTCTTGAGTCCATATTATCTTTTTTTCTAAGGAATTTTTCTGTATCCCTTCTTTCATTCTGTTTTTAACCTGTTTACTTACTCCCTCTCCTTAGCCTTCTCTTTCTTAAAGAAAAAAAAAAATACCAGCAAAACATACAAGGGGCATTCCCCTTCTAAAAAACACATATCTCTTCTTTACAGCCTAACCCCTGGGGAAAATTTTTCAACAGACCTTGGGCAGCTTCAAGTGATACACAGTATGAGCCCCAAATTTGCAAAACCATTATGCCTTAGAATTCCTCACTTCACTAGTTACACCATATGGCTTTTTAAATGGCATCTTCAGACATTTATTAAGTACTTGCTGAGAAAGAGAACCAGCAGTGTTCATTTAAGGATGCTTAGCAGTGACCAGGCTCACTCTTGAATCAATTAGCCTCTTCCGACACAATATGATTATATTCCCTACCTTAAGTAAATCATACATTGCTATTAAGCACCTTCAGGGTCATTCCTGAACAACCCAAATTACACGTTAAATGTGCAAATGTTAGTGATCCTCTCTTGCTATCATGGATACTTTTTATCATTTAGTCATCACCTAACCTGATTTCTCTATGACACTGACACTCTTGGTCAAGCACTCCTTTTTGAAACTCCTTTGGTTTCCATGACAGCATTCTTTCCTGGCTTTTCTTCTGCCTCTGGGATAAATACATCCAGTCCCCACTGTGAGTTCATCCTCCTCTCTCCATCCCCTGAACTTGAGCACTTCCCAGTCTGAGTCTGACCATCTCATCATGTAACTTGGTGTCAAGGACTCTAGACCATCTTACTCATTACCCTGGCTTTAAATACCACATATATTGATGACTCCTAGGTGTGTAACGCCAGCCTGGATTTTTCTCTTGATTTCCAAATCCATATATTCAAGCTTCCTAGATATCTGTTCCTGGCTGTTGTACTTTCCTCACAACTGAACTCATGGGCTTCCCCTTCCTTAGCCAACCCCAGTCCCCCACTCCTCATCTGGTCTTCCTTGTGCTATTTGGGTGGCTGGTTGCATTCACTAAATCACCCAACCCAGAAATCTGGGGATCATCCTAGGTTTTGCCTCCATCCATGACTTCTCTTACTAAGGCTTGTATAAATCTTCCTGTTACTCCACTGCCTATAGCTCCTTAGTGGCTTCCCTCTTCTACAGGGAAAATCCAAACTCCATGGAAAGAACACCAAAGCCCTTCAATCTGGCTTCTACCTGTACTTTTCATATAGCCAGTCTTATCTGTGCCTTTGCATATTATGTTCCCTCTATTTTGAATTTTTATTTCCTCATCTTCCCAGTCTTCCTGGACAATTCTTGTATCCTTAAGAGTGATACAAATGACATCTCTTCTGTGAAGCCTTCCCCATTGCTCTTAGTTATATGTAGGCACTCAGTCCTTTATATCCCATTGTCACTGGTAAATCATTAACCTCATATCAAGTTCCATGTTATAGTGTGAGGTTCTATTGATATAACCCTTTTCCTGCTTCAAGACTGCAAGCTATTTTGAGGTCAGCGAGCATGTCTTTCAATATCTGGATCCTCAGCATCCAGCAAGGTGCTGGTACATAACAGGTTTAGTAAATGTTTGTTGAGTGAGTGAATAGCCTTCCATTATCAGAACATATTTCCTAAGATCCTTTTTCATGGGAAACATATCAGGTAAAAGCTAACTCTACAGAGATTATGGTAGTTTACAGTGAGTGGACTCAAAGTGTCTGGATTGTATGGAAACTCAGTAAATGCTTTTTGTTTTATTTACTTTAATTTTACTTTTTTGAATAGGTAATAAATTCATTTTATTTAAAATTCAAAAGATAAAAATTATATAGAGAAAAGTCCCCTCCCACTGGTGCCTTCCAGCCACCCAGTGCCTCACCTCTCCTGATAATTTTAGTTTCATGAGTAAAACTTTTTTACACAAATGATAGTATTACATATTGTTCTGCCCCTTGCCTTTTTCTCTTAACAATATGCCTGGAGATTATTCTACGTTAGCCCATAAAGAGATTCTTATTTTGTCTTTTTACAACTGCATAGTATTTGGTATTGTAGTTTTAACACGTTACTTTGTCCTCTGTATTTCCTGTGTCTTAGTTATTGGATCTAAAACTTGGAGGTGTTGTGTTCTTCCATTATCTCTTTTTGTGCTGTTAACAGCTATTGATTATCCATTAATTCATTGGGGATTACAAAATGCTGATTTTCTAATGTTACCATTTTTTTATTTATTAGCTTGAATACTTCTTTAAAGTGATACTCCCCATCATTTATCATTCAATTACCCAAAGGTACAGTTTATGTAAGAAAGGTAGAGTTTACATATCCTTATATATCTATAAAGATAAATGTTTGATTCCTTCTCTTGCCTGACAGGATACCCTAGGTTTAACTTGTTTATTTTTGCCTCAGACCTCAAAGCAACTATTTCTCCAAGAAACAGTGGCTCCTTTTAGTGGTAGCCCAATCACAGTAAATGTTTGTTGTCCCTAGGACACTGGCTGGCTACCTGAGGTTCCCTGATGTTACTCTTACTTTACATTCAAGAATGAGAGAACCAGCACTCTTAGAGCCAAATAATTGGCATTAGGAACTATGGGAAAATGTCATTCATATCATCCAGCTAGCCAACTGAATACATTTTTATTTTCTCACACAGCAGCCATTCAGCCAAAATGGTAACTCTCTGTTTCCTACCAAGTCTTTAGCTAAGGACCTGTCAGAAGCTGAGGAACAGTACGCTCATGCCCTGCGCAGCCACTTGCACAATGTTGACCAGCTATTGGCCCTGCAGAGATGCCGACTCAACCTCCTAGAGGAAAGTTACAACAGGGAGCTGGAGGCCCTAACCAAAGAGTTTGAGACAGAAAGGTATGGGGGTTTGTGTCCAGGGGAGTATCCAGAGTGTCTGTAAGAAGATGCCCAGCGCCCTGGAGCATCCCACCATGATTATGACATGGCCTCCAGTAGAAAAGATCCTGAATTCCTTTAAACTAACTCAGGTTTAAGCTTGTGTCCTCAACCTCCCTTTGCCAAAGCCAGGTCCCTATCTATAACATCCTCACCATCCACTTTCAACTATCAAAATCCTATCTATATGACAGGGGACAGGAATGAGGAGACTTCTCACTGTAATCCTTTGTACTTTGTGATATTTATATCATATGAATATATTACCTATTTAAAAATTGAAATAAAATAATGTTATTCATTCTTTTTGGCTCAAAAAAGAATAGAGCCTGCCCTCCCTCTGTTTTCCTTCAGTACCTAAGAGTTTGTACCATTTGTACAGTTTTATTACGTACTGCTTTGAATTGTCATTATTGGTCCATACGCTTTATCCCTCAGAGCACAGACAATGCCTTATCTCCTATAGGAAGACAATTATTGACCAACATGAAAAAGAGATTCACTACCTACAAGATGTTTTCATGGCCATGGAGCAGAACTATATAGATTCTGAGTATGAAAGCAAGCTGGAGTTCCAGAGCATGTGGGACGATCTCAAAAACAAGGTACAGAGGGAGAGTAGATAGGCAAGAACTGGGAGAGAAGTGAGAGAAAAATGTTCAAGGCCAGTAGAGCTAGAAGAGATCCCCTTAACCAACGTAATCAATAAGATGTCTGTTGCCATTGTAGGTACCCCTATTGCCTATGTACTTTTGTGAAATTGGTCAGGAGTGTGGGCCCTTCTGAAATGTCAAGGAAATGCATTTTAGAGGTAAAAACACCAACAAGGAAATCATCTGACTTCACCTATGATTTGAAAATTAAGAATCTGAGGCCCCCAAAAGTAAAATGACACATCAAAGTCATGCCACTGATTGTGGAACAACCAGAAGGAGAATCCAGTCTCCTGCCTCTTGTCCCAATGTACTTTTCAACATCCTAGAAGCTGCAAACTTAGCCAGCCTGCAAACCTAGGTTTGAATAGAAGGTTGTTTTTTTTATTTTGCCCCATAGTGTTTTATAAAAATCCAAATTTTTAGCTTCCCTTGAAAAATTTAAAGATCTGGTAATACTGGGCTGTGTTTCCAAATGATGGTATTCATGTGGAATCAAGCGGCTGTTTCTTCCCCAATTGCCCCCTTCCATAGAGCATTTTTTCTCTGGTTCACCACAGGCCCCATCTAGCCCACAGCACTTATTTATATAATTTGCTGGTCTTCGTAGGGATTTTCATTGGTGACCCATGCATATAAACAGTGCAAGAGGGTGAGGTTGCTGGTGATAGTGAAAGGGCACTAATAGGGTAATTCTAAGTGCTGGTTATTTTGGAGCCACCTCCTAGAATTTAGAAGAGAAGCACTTTCTAAGGCTGCAACTGGAGAATGTAGTAGAAGATCTGTGGAGAAGGTTCCAGGATGCACTCAAGAATTACACTGATGCCACAGAGGATCGAAAGGTTGCCTTTGAGACCCTGAAGGTGAAGGACGAGAAGAGTTCCAAAGAGATTGAAGCACAGATGAAAAAAATACAGAGACTACAGGTTAGTGTAGCCAACCAGAAATAGTCATTGCTTTAACTGTTCAGTTATCCCCTGTTCATCTTCCCCCAGTTTCCAGTGGGCCTCATGACTGGTTGGGGAAAGATGATATGCTTTGATTTCGGTATCCAAATAGTCCTTTTACCTTTCACTGATGACCCTCAGTTTGTCAACTGTTTCCTCTAATCTACTGTTTTTCTAGGATTCTATAATTATTTTAAAAGGTAAGATCATGGTGCACAGCCGTGAGAGTGAAGAACAGAACCAGTACATTCGTGATGACAAGGAGTTAGTCCATGTACATCTGCGAAAACTTAAGGCCCAAAGGACTCAGGCCCGGGAAATATCACAGGAGAACTTAGTCAAACTCACCCTGGAAAGTAATGCCACCATCAAAGCCTTGAGAAAGATTGTTGATAAGGTAAAAAAGGGGAGAGGATCGTCCAAACAAAACCAAGGAACCTGGCTCCCTGTGAAGTGAAAGGGCTTTGAAATCAATAAAAGAGGCTTCTTCCTGCTTCCTGCCTAGATGGACACTTGGAATACCTTTTTTATCCCATATTCCCTGCCCTCTCACATTTTAAATGAGTTAATATTGAATGAATTGTACAAGACTGTAAAGTACTTGGAATAGTGCTTGGTACACAGTAAGAACTGTGTTAGATATATATTCTGTCTCCCACCAGTAGCTTCCCTGGTTTAAGCGGGGAAGCCAACTCTGCTATTCCTCTTCCCTACCTCCTTTTCTAATGAAAGGTCTCTTCCTTTTTTCAATAGGGTGAAAAGATCCTTAAACTTGCTGAAATATGTAGGAAATTTGAAACAGAGGAAGAAAAAGTGCTACCTTTTTATTCATCAACATTGACTCCCGAGGAACAGGAGATAGAGGAAATGAATTCAGAGGAGTTTACTGAGGAACTGGCAAAGGTAAAGTTCCTGGCTATGATGGGGCACGGGGCTGTATTCATTAATGGGCCCCACCACACACCTTCTCCCTTTACCCAAATCCCAGGTGATAGCAGACTACACAGGGTTAGAGAATTTCTGGAAAAGGTACAACAAAGTGAAACTGGAGCAGCTGAGCCTCCAACACAGACGTGTCCAGTTGTTGGAAATCAATAGGAAGCTGCGGGAGATGCTCAAGCAGTACTTGGATGGCATCTCAGTGAGTGATGAAGTGCTGAGCCAGCTCAACCCACTTTTCGTCGTCAACCATCGAAGCAACTTACTCCAACCCTTGTCCATACCCACAACCCAGCCAGGTGACAAAAAACCTCCAACTACTTACAATATCATTGAAGCAGCCCACGTGATCTCCCACATCCTGTGATACAAGCCAAAAAAATCTCTTCAACCCCCAGAGAATTTTTCAAGAGACCTGAGTACTTCGCTATTAAAAATTCCCACAGAGTTCATCAGCTCCTTATATATTTGCCATATGGAACAGAACAGTCTACTTTGAGGACACGAGGAATATAGTGGCCCTAGGGAGTGGAAAGAATAGCTAAGCAACTATCTGGAGGCTTATTTCTCAATGAAGCATTGTTCCTGAGGTCAGGGTACCATGGGAGCCAAAACCCATACCTTTAGGACATAGAGATCCAGGGGAAGATTCAAGACCAGGTCCTTGGGGTAATTTAGGACAGGAAGAGGAGGAGGCCAGAGGAAGAGATGATCTAAGTCTCCAACCACCCCCATCCCAGGCAAAATCCAGTTCAGAGTGTCTTTTCTCTAGCCCTTTACCTCATTCCCACTTGCAAAAGTAGCTTCAGAAAGTATCAGGTGAAGAATGCAAAGAGGTTTTTAAAAATTATTATTTATTATTTCTTTTTGCTCTTGTTTCGTTTCTCTTCCTTGAGCTTCTTTTTGGAGACTTTAGGTCTGTTGGCCTTTTTGTATAGGTGATACCCAATGAGGCTCAGGAGGGCCGGCAACATGGCCATGCCTACCAGTGGCAAAATGCCCTTAACCAGCTTCTGCCAATAGTTGGCTCGGATCAGTGCAATCAGCTCCACATCAAACTGCAGCACTGCATCCGCTGGAGGCAAAGAGGAGGTGAAGGTTAGACTCTCTGTGCAGTTTACCCAGGACTGAATCTGAATGAAAACAGGGAGGGCAGTCCACACCAGAGCAACAACTATGAAGCTGGCAAGATTTATGAGTAGAGTCTAGTGATAGTCATCTTTACCCAAAATATACAAGTGTGGCTTGTGTTCCATGACAGGTCTTTGATAGCACAGGCAAACTTTCTGTGGATCTGAATTATACATACTGTTCTCCATTTATAAGTGAGAGAAACCTCGATACTAACTGTGCTCCAAATTGCCACATGGATACGATCTTTGCAGGGCTGAAACTAATAGAATTTAAACTAGACTCTTGAAAATTCTATCAACCAATGAGCACACTCAATGCGATTATTAGAAAAGATAGGTGTTTCAATATTAATAGCTGGAAAAGAAGGATATGTCTTATGAAATAAGGGGTGGGGAACTGAGCGGAGGTGGAGGGAGAGATGCGGAAAGCAGCAGCATTAGAAAGCGGGAGGTAATAGAGCTTTGGGTAAGAGTTTGTTTCTTATTAGTCCCCCTACCCTCTTTCCATGTCTCCCTCTAAGCTGGAACTGGGATGAAAATTTTACCCCAATCTCTGAAATACAACACATTTTATTTACGAGAACATCTATTATAATCAAAAGCGAGAGATACATATCTTGGGGAATCTGTCCAGACTCAGGCCTTCAAGCGTAGAACATCAGCAGTGACCTGTGAGAGCTTTTAAAGTTATGGGGTGGTCTTGGCTTTTAAAAGCTGTTTTCTTGTTTCATTTTGTTTTGAATTACTTGACTGTGATCATTTTTACTATCTATTCCCTGGTGAAGGAATAGAAAGGAAGGGTGAAAGGAAGGGTGGCAGTATGGTGAGAAGCCATGCCAACTGCACAAATGACATAGTTTAGAATTATATGGAAAAAGCAGGAAAGAAATCAAAGTTCTAGGAAGAGTGGCAAAGGTGGCAGACCAATGTGGCAGAGGCAGCTGTCTTCTCCCTAAAAAGCTGCTGGCTAACAGGGCAAACCAAGTGGCCTTAACAGGTTCTCTAGACCGTGTGGTAATCTAAAGAGGAAAAAAGTGGTCCTGCAAAAGGAGAAAGCCCCATCCACTCCTGTTCTTTCCAGTAAACTTAAGTGTAGATCTTCTCAAGCACCAAATTGTGTAGCTCCCTATTGCCCTTACAGGCTGGGTATTCTAATGGTCTGAGAGAGAGGTCTAGTCAGATTACCTGGGATTGATGGTGGAAATCCCCGTTTTCCATAGGCCAAATGAGATGGAATGACTGCCCTTCGCTTCTCTCTGAGGGAAAGAATGTCAGTCACAGCCAGAGGTGGGATCAGGTGGGCCAGTAGCCTCAGGCCATCTGAAGCCCCACCAGCAAAACCCTCTGGATATTCACACCCAAACATGACCTTCCCATCTGACCCCTAACAGGTTGGTCAGCAAAGGTGTCTATCCCCCCATATGCCTCAACCCCTCCAACAAAACCCACAGCAGGAGAGGTGTAGAGGCTTTGGATACCTTCTCAGGATCCCAGTGACCTGGACTCATCTAGAGCAAAGCCAGAGCCCTTTATCCATGTTCTCCTGTCTCCTCTAGGAGCAGGGATAGCAGAAAAAGCCTCTCTACCCATGCAAAGGGGATACCCAACCCCACCCCTACCCATATACTCACCCCACACACATGTCTAGAAGGCTCTGCTCCAGACCTTGAAGAAGAAGAAGACAACTGAACAGGAAGCTACCTACATTCTCCAAATCCCAGGAGAAGAGAGCAAAGGCTCCCTCTTGACCCTTAGCTGAGCTCCTGACCTCTCAAAACTTTGGCTTCCAGTAGGGTATAGAGCAAGGGGCGTATAAAAAGTGGGGTTTGAACCTCAGGAGGGCTGGTAGAGACCTGGGGTCTTACTAATTCCCAGGGGCATTTCCAAGGTAGCTTAGGGTTTGAAGAGGTTACGAAAGCATTTATGTTGGAAAGCAAAGGAAAGGGAGGTATATGTCACATACCTGGGATCACCTGCTTTTGGCCAAGTTCTATGACCAGAGGGTCTCTGGTCAAGGAAGTGTCAATAATGCGTCCATCTACCAAGCTGCCCTAGGGGGAGAGAGCATCCAGAGTGTCCCCCTAGTACCGCCCAGCTGGAGCAACAAGCACCTGGGCCACTGGGCGGGGCAACCCCCTAGCAGCTGCTCCCTAGCACAGCCCTCAGGGCAGAAAGGAACAGGAAGCCCCAAAGGGTGTGCTGGCACTTCTCTGAGATCGCTCCCCCTTTTACTTCTCATTGCCCAAAAGGAACTGGAGGGAAAGCGGGGAGGGAAAACAGACAAAGGGGAGCATCTGTCCCTCCCCGCGCAACCCCGGCCGCGCGCTCGAAGACCCAGAGCTCGGAGTCACTCCCGAGCCGCCTGCCACGCGTCCCAGCCACGCCAAAGCCGACGCGTGCGTCTCGGCAGAGCGCCGCCCCTCGCAGGCCCCGCCGGCCCCACACCCCTCACCGTGTAGTGTATGTGCAGGGTGTCTCCAAAGGCAGCGGCCTCGGCGCACGGTTCGGGGGGCTCCACCTGTGGCGGGACTCCGGAGTCATGCGGAGGCCTCCAGACTGCGTCCTGGCCCCAGACCCGGCGCCTCCTAGCTCAGTCCCCGCGTCTCCTCTCCGCTCCTCGCAGGCTCGTTAGACCCGTGTTCCCGGACAAGGCCCGGCCCCCTCGGCCCGGGACGCTCTCCTCACCAGGGTCTCCACCTGGAGGGTCCGGACGGCGCTTCCAGTTTCGGACGCAGTCTCTTCCCGGCACACCGCCCCACGGAGCAGCAGCGCCAGCAGGCAGAGTGGGACGAGCGACGGGTGCAGGGTCATGACTGGACACGGGGCAGGACGCAGGGCACCAGCTCAGGCTGCTCGGCGGCAGCGGCGAGGGCAGCGTTTCCCTCGGCGCCCAGGCCAGGCAGCACTGGACGGTATGGGGCGGGGTCGCGACACACCAACTCCTCCTCCTCCACCTTGTCCCCACCTCCTGCAGGGAGGAGGCCGCGGGCAGCCCTTCCTACCCTTTACAAGGGAGAGGCCGCGGATTCTGATTCGCCTGTCGTCCGTTAGCCGTTCTGTCTCACGGCGAGAGCTTGGGTCACATTATAGCAATAGCACCCATTTATGATTGCCTACTGCGTGATAGGAAATTGTAATCCTCAAAACCACCCTGAGAGGTATGTTTCCATTTTCCAGATGAGGAACTGGGTACTCAGGTTAAATAACTTGCCGGAGATCACCTAGCTAGGTGGTGACAGAGACAGGATTCAAACCCAGCACTGCCAGAGTCCAGAGTTTTTGCTCTCTGCTTTTGCCTCAAAGATACATGTCTTTTCACATCTATCCTGGCAGTGTCTGGCTGGCCCATCCACTCCAGCAGTTGCCAAAGGCAGCATCCCTCTCCCACCTCTACCCCTTCAGCTTGAATATCTGGAAGTATATATCCAAAAGGAGGTAGGGGGCTGTCCCATCCCCTGTCCTTTAAAAGCTAATTGGAAAGCACAAGGGCTATTTCCTTCTAAGGACAGGGTTAATCCCTGATCTTTTCCCGACACTACCATTTTCTTTATCCTTTCATCAAAAAACCTCTGTAAAGGACAGCTACATATAACCCTTTAATGTTTGTATAAGGACATGTTTTTAAAAACGTTTCAAAATTATTTCACGTTACTCTACCAGTTCCCTTTCTGCATGATTTAAACCCTCACTGCCCATTCAGGCATTGGTACCAGGACTTCGCTCCTTTGAAAATCAACAGTGAGCTAACAGTCACCAAATTCCTGGTCACATCTTGGTCCCTTGTTCTCCTTAGCATCTCTCTGGTATTTGATGCCACTGAGCTCTGACTGGCCTCCCAGGCTTTAGACAGAACTGCCTACTGGGTATCTCCACCTAGATGTTTGTCCAGCGCCTCAAATCAACACACCCAATACTGTACTCATTCCTTTCTCCTTCCATCTCATCTGCAATAATCTAGACTTCACTTCCAACTTCCTGTTTCTGTTAGTGGCTCTGCTGTCTGCATTCAAACCCAACTCATTTTCCACATCCAGTCTCCTTTGGATTCCCCCTCCACAGCCTTTCCAGATCTTTCTTTCCATTCCCATGGCTGCCACTCCAATTAACCCCTCATTAACTTTTAGGTATTTATATATTTACACACACACACACACACACACACACACACACACACACACACACACACACACACACACACACACACACACAAAGCCTCCTCAGCAGGAGGGAATTTCTGGGGGTGACTAAATGCTCTATATCTTGAAAGGGATGTGGGTTACATGGGTATAAGCATTTGTCAGAACTGTGATCAAACTATGCTTAAGATCTTTACAGTGTGCTGAATGCATATGTCTCAATTTTTTAAAAAGGGAAAAACTTTTAAAAATAAACAAAATCTACTTCCAAGTCTTTCTTAAAGCTGAATAAGGCCATTGACTAAGTTTTGGCCAATAAGAGATAAACAGAAGTATTGGAAATATTGTCTCAGACTTCCAGAAAGGCTCCTTAAAGGGAGTTAATTTAGCTAAGAAGTATGTCATTATGTGCTCCTCCCGCTTTTTCTAATCTCCTCCTTTCTGCTGCCTGGAATGTAGATGAGATGATTTATGCTCTAGCAGACATATCAGACCATCAGGTGACCATGAGGATGGATGTGAAGTGCCAGGATGGTGAAGTAAAAAGATCAAAACGAAAGTCCTGATAACTGTAGAGTCATCATACCAGTCCTGGACTACCTACCACCACATACCTTCTAACTAAAATAGAAATTAACTCCTATCTTGTTTTTTTCTTTTTTTTAAAGGGGCAGGGGGAGGAAGAGGAAAAGGAGGAAAAAAAAGGTAACAAACTCCTCATCCCCAGCCTCCTCCGATTTTAGCCCATTCTGTACATTGCTGCATCTGCTCAACTTGTCGTCTACCTACTAAAAAGCCTGCCTTGACTCCACATAGTCCAGCGAATAAAATTCAGACTCCCTGACATGCCAATTGAAAGTTTTCATCATCTGGTCCTGATGATGCTTTCAAAACTTGGCTTTTATTCCATTCAACAATATTAAATAAAAACCTTTTAAAGACAAGAACCTCATCTTTCTCATTTCTATGTTCTCAGTGCCTAGTTGGTATATGACATAGATGCTCAATAAATGTTTATGAATTGAACCAAATCCCCTTCCTCCTTGTGGACTATGTGGTCTGGCATTAGATGAACCTGCATCATGTGTTTTCATCTTTGCCCAGGCTCATGCTCTTCCTCCACCCATCAAGCTCCTTCTAGGTCAAGCTCAAATATCACTGACTCTGTGAGCTAGAAGTGACTTTCCTTATTTCTAAACTTCAGGCATACACTTGGGGACATTATATTTTTCCTTGTGTTGCAGTTATGTTTCCACTCCTCCCTACCCATTTCCTCAAAAAGAGCCAGCTCACTAATGGCAATGATAAGGTACTAGCTGCACAATACCTTCCATGTAACAGATTCTATTATTTTGAATAAATATACCATGCAATACTAAGAAACCATTAAAAAGGGAGATATATTACTAATATGGAAAATCTCTAAGACAAATGTATATATTTTGAGTAACAACAACAAAAAAACAAGAATAGATGTGATGCGCCCCTTTATATTTTAACCTCTCCCCAAATGTGTATAGTGTGTTTAGAAACGGAATTAGAAGAATGCACACCAAATAGCTGAGGGTGATTACCTTTGGGGATGGGAGAATAGAGGGGAACAGGTTCCACAAGTTGCTTTGTAAATTTGTCATTTGGATCTTTTACAATAAAAATTACTTTGGTTACAAAAATAACTTTAAAATTAAATCATAAATGAATGAACATGATATATAGTCCTGTGCCACATGTTTCAGTCAAGAACAGACCACATATAAAATGGTGGTCCCATAAGATTAAAATAGAGCTGAAAAATTCCTGTTTCCAAGTGATGTTATAGACGTCATAGCTGTCCCAACATCATAGCCCAATGTATTACTCATGTTTGTAGTGATGCTGGTATAAATGAACTGACTGCACTGCCAGCCACATAAAAGCATAACACATACAATTGTGTACAGTACATAATACTTGATAATAATAAATGACTATGTTACTGGTCTACAATATTTTTATCATTTTAGAGTGTGCTCTACTTATTAGTTTGCTGTTACACCAGCAGCAGCCTCATACATCTCTTGTTTATCGTCTCTTGATTGATTTTTCTCCTGATTAATCCCATGCTGTTTTGTACAGTAACATGCTGTACAGGCTTGTAGCCTAGAAACAACAGGCTGTACCATATAGCCTATTAAATGACACATGACTGTATAGCAATACAATGGAACGTGTGGGAGGTACTGAATGAGTTAACAGAGATAAAGGGGCCAGATCGGGAGAAAAAGTCATTGTAATTAGAGAGGTCACAGGCAGCGTTATAGAACTTAAAAGTGGTATTTTTTTTTTTAAGTGAGAAAGAGGATAAAGGCAGAGGGCCAGATATTTGGAGAAAATTAATGGACTCGTTTGGAATTTAACTAGGAGAGTAGAGAGTAGTTGGGAAGGGAAGAGTGAGCTGCTTGGGGAGATCCTTGAATGTCAGACTGAGACAGTGGGAACCCACTGAAAGTTTCTGAGCAAGGGGCTGATAGTACTGTACTGATGTATCAGCTGATTGGAATGCTGTAATGAAGGTGTGGAAGACTACTGTTCAGGTCTGAGGCCTTGTTTGGAAATGTCATGGGGAGCGAGAAGTGGGGGTGAAGTGAAGAAGAGGGTGGTAGTGGGAATGAAAGGGCAAAACTAAGAAGACAATATTACCTACAGGGGGCAGCACAAGCCCACCTGGACCCAGGAGGCACCAGGGAGAAAGGCGCTTTCTTCTTGCTTAGTTAGGAGGAAACTGAAGGGCGAAGTAAGGTGAGATGGTTCTGGGAAAGGCCCCTGGTGGCACACCCCTGGCTAGAGGCACAAGTTAATCAGAGGACCACCTTAAAGGTGTCTCTCTTAGCAAGCAGAAGAAATTCTATTACAGCTCCTGGCTTCCAATACTCATGGGCCACCCACCATGCCCAGCTTGGTTAAGGACAATGATGTTTATTCATTTAAGTATGAGTGCCTATTATATGCCACATAGTAAGTAACTGTTTTTTAAATGTTTTAAATGTTTAACAGATTGTTAAAAACCTGTGAGTTAGCATATACAAATCTGGGATCAAAATCTAATGCCACATTTTCATGCCCTGGCTGACTAGTTTTCTCTTTTAGGTATGGTTATACATTCATCCAAGAATGAAGTGTTACCTCCCTCCCCAACTCTCCACTATGGCTGTTCTAGCCAGGGAGGTATAAACCCATCAATGCAAGATCTGGCATAGGCAAAAACAGAGATTCTCCATCACCTACTACCTAAAGCCAAGAGAGCACTCTTCTTTCCTTATATTCAGAACACCAGAAGCAGCTAGCATCCAGATCCCTGTGGTTCAGAGCCTCGAGCTAAGCACCTCCCACCCTTGTACTCAATTCTGTCCTAGGATGACTGTCAACAATGTGTGGGATGGAAGGGTGGAGGTGTAGGGTGGGTGGGAAGTGGGCAGGAGGGGTAGTCAGGTGAACAAGTTCATTCTCAAGTCTCCTGCCTGGTCTGTACTGGCCAGACCTCCTCAGAGAAAGCTCTCTCAATACCTGGTTTGGAGGAAGGGTGGTAGGAGGAAGGGTGCGTGGATAGAACTGTTCAGCTCTGGAAACAGATAGCCAGAGTTCTGTGTCTTCCCTACCACATTCAGGTCAGAAGCCAGATTTGCTTTAAACTAGAGCCCAGATTTGCTTTTGCAACCCACAGCCCAAGAAACACATAAGAACTCACCTTCAAGCCTTGATAGTGAATGGTCCAGATCCAAGTTCTTCACTTCTAGACCTCGAACCACTGCCTTAGGGTTCATTTTTCTACTTAGAGTAGAAGAATTAATGGGCATTGTCCTAGCCAATTCCTCATTGGACATTGTACTCCATGACATCTATTATGATAGCGCACTTTCACTATGCTTTTTTCAGGAGTGACAGTCAAGGCTCAGATTTCCTCAGACCTAACCCTTTGCTCGGGAACTCCAGGTCATCCACTCTTCCCCACCACAGCCTCCAGGGCCAGGACACCCAATTAGTATGAAAATCCTGCAGAAGGAAGGCATCTGGATCTTTTCACTCCCCAGTGACCAGTATGATACATCATCCCTCCAGTTACCAAGTTAGAGAATAGAGAATTGGACTTTGATTCTTCTACCTCCATACCCTTCAGAACTGGAAAAGATGCTGTTCTTAGTATTATGACTGCCTGCCCAAAGACACCACTCTCTGCATCAAATAGCAGCAAAAGAAAAGGAACCCCCTACACAGTTTTTCCCTGTCACTATCCCACATGGTACACTATGGATATCCCGAAGGATTCTAGAGCATTCCAAAAATGGATTCCCAAGTCTCCCTCTCAGTACAGTGGTTTGACTCCATTCTTAGTACAGGTCTAAATAAATATCTGCCACTTTTCTGCTTTGTCCAATCCAGGTACTCAAATTGGAAGCGAGGCAGAGACTCCCCAGAGCCTTTAGACCTTACACCTCTAATCTGAGAATTTCATACATATGCACACTCATTCTTCCCATCACTGCCTCCATACTCTGGAATGAAGGAAATGGTTTTGTCCTCCATCCACCTGGACCAATCCAAGGCCTTCCACTGGTTTTCTTCAAGCTCATTTTGGAAGATCCCTTGCCTGGATAATCTTGAAGTGGATTCTGGGCCCAGGCCCCCTGCCAAGTCATGACTGAAGAGCTATTCATGTTCTGAGAATATGGGGTTGCTGTCTGTCCTAAGTATTTATCTTCCAGATTAAGTCTCCCCATTCATCCCACCATGTCCCATAAAAAGAAGCTGGATGGATGTTTCAAGCAACTGCCACTAGAGGGCTCCCTCCACCTCCTTCCTGGCATCCTAAATAGAGTGCTTAGGGTCAAAAGGGACTAGTTCAACAACCTCTTTCTGAAGTTTGTTAAGGGGCCAAAAGATTCTCACTGACCTGCCACGAAGCTGAAGTCCTCTCCATTATTATTATCTTATGAGAGGCTGTAGTAGTAAATGGTATTTATTAGTTAGTATACAAATGAAGGATTTGGGAAAGGAGCTTTTAACTAATCAGTAACCTCAATCACCAAGGACTTTTGAGGAGTCTAGAAGGAAGAAAGTGTCATCTGATTTTGAGGGGTAAGTGGGTAACGTTCAAAGTTTATGGGGTTGATAAAGGGATGTCTGGTTGGAGCATTTTCAGGGTTTCATAAGAGCAGAAGCACTGGTCCTCGAGGGTAATGGTTTATTTTAATAACAAAAGAGGGGCTGAGAAGAAAAATTAGAAGGGGAACAGGGAGGTTAACTGAATATAAATGATATACTAGTACTTAGAACTCTCAAACTTATAATATGCCTAATACCTACCCTTTCTCCTAGTATCAGGGTAGGAAGACCTCTGTCCCCAAAGCTTAAGAGTCAGGAAGGCCTATGTGGCTCACCCAGACCTCACTCATCCCAAGGGCAACACCATCCCCTCCTTTGCCTGGAGACAGACAATAGTAGCAGGAGAGGAAGAGAGTAGTGGTGGGAGTGAGATGGAAAGATAGAGGCTTTATGAAAAAGGTATTTTTCCCAGAATATTTGTGGGATATCTGGATGAGGCCAGCATCCTGACAATGGGGAACCACATGCTTGAAGTAGAGGGGATACAAGTCCATCAGTTGTAAGGAGGATCAAGATCATTACACTATGTAGACATGCTTACTCACTGCCAAAGTCTAGAACCAAATGGGTGAAGGGATTCCAAACTATGGATGAAGGGACCCTATTTCAACAAGAAGTACCTGACACACAGGGCTGGAGAGATATGATAAAGGAGACAGTAGGGGGCACTCAAAGTTCAGGGCCTTCTAGCCACTGAAGACCCTAAAGTCTACCAACAGATGATAAATATAGCTTAGTTCAGGGTTAAACCCTTTAGAACTAGAGGAGCAGTCATGGTACTCTGGTGCATAACTCCTTTAGGTGCCCCTCTAGGGTATGATGGGAAGAAGCAGTGTAGGATGGAGCCTAAGTTCCCACACAACCTCAGTCTCCCCCAGTCAGGTGCCTTTTACTCATCTGTTGAGAGAAGGAACAACTGGAGAAAGGAACCAGAGACAGAACTACCCTCACAATTAAACCACTGTCCCATGGCTGCTGCACATCAAGCATGAAAGTCTGCTCCAAAGCTGCATAAAACAAGTTTAATTTCCAACCAGGGTCACAGTCATCGCGTATCCCACATTTTGAGCAAGGAGAGAGAAGGTGAGTTATTAAACATATACAATCTACATTCCAGAGGAGAAAAAAAGAAGAGGAAAAAATCAGTTCAGAACTGCAGTTACCACTATTAACACCACAAACTTTGGGGGAGAAAATGGGGGAATCTCCAGGGAGAAGAAAGGCTGGAACAAAGGAAAGCATAAAGTTAGACCTACCAGAGGAGACTAAGGGAGGGAGTGGGCAGAAATGGAATCAAAAACCCAATCCCCAAAGAACTTTTAGGCGAATGGGAATGGAGAAAGGGCCACCCCCACCAAGGGCCTAGCAGTCTGGGATACTATCAAGATCCCTTACTGCCCCCTGCTGGACAGATCTCGAGCAGCACCAAGGCAGCTTCCTAACACCTTTAACTCCAGTGGTCCCTGGAGGCCTCCAAAATGAGGTGGGAGTGGGCATGAAGGAAAACCTATTTGGGACTGATATCTAACTAGGGAGGATCAGACAGGGGGCGAGGCAGGAAAAGAAGCAAAGTCCTCACCGACCACAGGATATATAGAGTGGGGAATCCTAAGTAGGAAAGAAACAAGAAAAGGGTAGACAAACAGGCAACAGCACTGACTGAATTAGAAGGCAAAGAATTGAGGAAGCAAGGCAGCACGAGCAAAAAAAATCCGAGGAATAGAGACAGAGGCAAAAAAAAAAAAGCGTGGAGGGACACATTTGTGGAATCAGGGGAGTGAATACATGTTAAAATGAAATAGAAGCTCCAGCGACTCCCCTCGCCCCACCACACACACACACACACACGCACACACACACACACACACACACACACACACAGAGGCCTAGAGAGCAAAAAACCTGCACATACCCACTGAAACTTGGGTAAGTAAAACATCACTAAGGAACTGGCACTGAGGGAGACACCCCAAGAACCTCTTTCACAGTTCATTCTAGGGTGGGGTAAGGGGTATTGGATCTGCCTGCTGTAGACGAATGAGGCAGGAAGCCTGGATCCATGGGGTGGGGCTTGGGACAGCTCTTCTGCGAAGGGGTCCCTCAGCCATGCTGTGGGGGACCCTGGGTCCTGACCTTAGCAGAAAGGTATGGACAGCCATCTTGGAGCTCAGGGCGCAGCCAGCACACACAGGAGCCCACAGAATAGCCACAGCTTCACAGAAACAGAAGTCAGGACCTCAGGGACAAGCGCCCCCTGGAGACAGAGGGACACAGTAGCAGCAGCTTTTGAACAACCACACAGTAACAGGGGGAGGACCCTAAAGACCACTGCATCCCACCAGCACCAACAACCACTTCAGAGTTCTATTTCCTCCACCCCAACCCCCAGATCCATTTATGAGTGGGTGAAGAGGGCAGGGGAAAGCTGTTGGGATGGAGGTGGGAGGGACAGCAGGATGGTCTGAAGGACTGGAAAGAGAAAACTGCCATCCTTCAGCACATCCTGGACTTTCTAGAAAAAGAATACTGGAGAATAGAGAAATTGATACTGAGGTCTGCTATGTCACCCCCACTGTTCCACTCCCCACTCAACCATCAAGCCTGCTTTGGACAAGCTAGCAGGACTACTAGGGTGAGGAAACTTCTGACGAAGGACAGATGAACCACCCAGCCCCCAAGATCAGAAGATTGGGGGGACAGAGGGAATGGGAAGGCAAGAATAGGACTAATCCATGACTCCCCCTCTCCTGAAAACAAAAGAAGATAAAGATGAAAAACCTGAGGCCCTCCCCCCAGTACTCTGGGTCCCAAACATACACCACAGTCTTGTTATCTCCACCACCCCCTCAAGCTCCTGAGGAACAGATCTAAAGATGAGTAGGGGGAGAATCAGTTGAACACTCTGAGCTGATAAGAGTGAATGGGTTCCTCTCTCCTTCCCACTAACACGGCAGAGCAGAATAGCATCTCCTTGGGAACAGCCATCTAGAAATAAATGCCGCCTCCCTGCCCTAAGCAGGGTGAAGAGAAGGATACAAGGAAGATGGTAGTATAAAATCCATCTGTCCTATCATCCAGGAAAACCTACCTGCAGAGAGGAAAAGAACCAGTAGCAAGACTGGGGCAGCCTTCCTTCTACCTTCTTCCCTCTATCTCATCAACATGGGAGGGGCAGATGATAAGCTAGAGTGGGCAGTGTCCTGGCTCCAAGCCCTGAGCTGCATTCCACCCCCTCCACCCTTCTCCCTGGCCCTCACATATATATTTTTCTGTACATGTATATACACGCGCACACATGCACGCACACACAGAGGCCCGTGCAATTTCCATGTAGAACAGGGAGAGGGTGGCAAAGGAAAGGAAGACGATAGGAGAGGGGCCTGTAGGGAGAAGGGACTCAGATGCCAAGAACACAGCAATCAGAGCCAAACGAAGCAAAAAGAGAGACTACCCCACCCCACCTCCCGAACCTCGGAGTATAAGGGGGGCAACCCATGAAACCATAACAATCTTGTTTTTGTTTTAAATCTGATAAATTGGAATGATTCATCATCAAGACAGCAACTGGGGACTGGTCACAGACAGGAAAAAGGAGGGGAGGCAGGAGAGGCAAGGCTCTTGTTGGGCATGCGGACATGATACCCAGGGTCCTGGCCACACTGGCAATGGGAAGGAAGTGGTAGGGTTGGGACAGGGAGACAGTAGGTATGTCAGGGGTGGCTGGGGTGGCTGGACAGGGCTGCCTGGCTCTCACTTCTTGTTTTTGAGCTGATTGGCCAGCCAGTCCAGGCCTTCATATAGCCCATCCCCGCTGGTGGCACAGGTGGCCTGAATGTACCAGTTGCGATGACGCAGGGAATGCAGGCCCAACTTGTCTGTGATCTCAGCAGCATTCATAGCATTAGGCAAATCCTGGAATGCAAGGGAAACATACAAAAAGGAGACTCAGGATCTTTCAAAGGCTTCTAGAGCACCCACCTACCAACAAGATGTATACCACTACCCTCTCCTCTTCCTCCACTGTAAGGACCCAGAAGAAAATCCTAAAGAGCCACTTTGGATTTTTTCATCCCAGTACCCCAGATTCAAGGCACTAGAGGTCAATCCACTGGGTTGGTGGAAACCAAATATGGAATTGGTAAGAAGTGATTCAGATTGGAAAAGAATCAGGTCTGTCTGACATTAGGAGTGAGGGCAGTTCCATTGAAGAAAATAGGGAAGATGAAAGAAGGATTTGAAGTTGATGTATCTACCACACTAATCTCTGAGGACAGAACGTTGATAATTGAAGCTGGGGTGGAGGACAAGAGGAGGAGCATAACGATGCCAATAAATTTACTATTTTTCCCACACTTCCAAAATTGAGGGCATAGGGCTTCCCATTCAATGAACTCCATATAATAAGCTCCAAGGCCCCTGATTTCTACAGCCAGGTTGCTCTCTCTCAAATTCAGGGATGGAAAGAAGTCTTACCTGTTTGTTTGCAAAAACAAGGAGCACAGCATCCCGGAGCTCATCCTCTGCCAGCATCCTCATCAGCTCCTCTCGGGCTTCATTTACTCGTTCCCGATCATTGCTGTCCACCACAAATATCAACCCTAGGGAGGCAGAGCATGGGCTGCACAGAGGTGACAGATGAACTCCCCTCCCCCACCACCAAAATACAACACCCTCCTTATACCCTCCAAATATTTGCTCCTTTTGCTCCTCTTCCCCCACCCCTAGGAGCTGCAGCAGGGCAGGGTTGGCTGTCCATAACCAACAATGACAAACGTACTCCGTTCACACCCAACCAACCATTCCAGTCTCTGGGCAATTCATATACTATACCTTGGGTGTTCTGGAAGTAGTGTCTCCAGAGAGGCCGAATTTTGTCCTGGCCACCCACATCCCAAACTGTGAAACTGATGTTCTTGTACTCCACTGTCTCCACGTTGAACCCTTTGGAAAAAAAAAAAAAAAAACAGGTAATGGTCACTTGGCTTCAAACATCAGGCCTATAAATGATGCCCCACTGGGTTCATTTGTTTCCCCTACCACTGGCCATGATCCCAGCAAAGGAAAGTAAGCTCAGGCTTCCTCAGATCTGGCATTCCTTGACCTCACTGCCTAAAGGCCAAAAAGAAAAACTAAGAGAAGTGGAAGAGGATGAGGAGGGCCAATCAGGAGGTTCAAAATTGCCTGAGTAATGTGAGCCAACTTTCCCAAGTCATTTTCTCAGTCTCTGGCTCTCCCTCCAACAATAAATGACTCAGTTCCACTCTTGTAACACAGACTGTGGACACCAGAGTCTCAGCTAAAAACTAGGGCCTTTGAGGCAGAGTGCAAAAGTAGGCTATAGTCTGGAGCCCCAAATGCAGAACCACCAATGGGTGATGATCTGGAGTCCCATCTACAAAGCAAATGTTCTCCCTCCCACAGGCAGGTCTTAACCAGGATTAGGGCCACCAAGGATCTAAACTGAAGCAATTCAGGGCCTCTGGCAAGAACATCAAAGCCCTTCACCTGCTTTCCAAACAACACAGAAAACAAACCAGCTCAGTACCTGAGGGCAACTGTTGAGTACCAGGCTGCAAAAGTTCCCGCATCAGAGAAGGCGAGGGGAGGTGGGCAAACGGCAGTCCCAACACCTGCTAGTAAGCTAAATAACCATCTTTCCCTGAATCCCACAAATTGCATGGACTTGCCTGGTGGCCAGGTGGAGGATCTAGGAATAGGCCCCCCGCCTGGCTCAGCTGTTGGCATGAAAGCCTACATCCTAGCTGTGTCCTTACCAATGGTGGGGATGGTGGTGACGATCTCCCCCAGTTTCAGTTTATATAGGATAGTAGTTTTTCCTGCAGCATCCAGACCCACCATCAGGATGCGCATCTCCTTCTTCCCAATTAGGCTCTTGAGAAGGTTTCCAAAGATATTACCCATGATCACAGCAGCTGTTTTCTGAGGACAGTTGGGCCCAAGTGGGAGCAGTGGCAATCTGGTTTTGGCCTGGTCCCTGGTTTGGAGGACTTGGTCCTAGGCAAAGAAACATAAACTCATTACTACCATCTTCTTGTCAGGATTTGATGTAAATGGAATTTGTCAAGTCATAGCTTGAGGATTATAAAGACTGAGGCCCACTCAGACACATCCTGAGCCTTTGGGAGCAGGGAAAAAGCAGTAAACACTCAGGATCCCTGCTCTGCCAGGGATCTACCCTGTGTGACTTCGGAAAAGTTACTTCACCTGCCCATATCTGCACCTGCAAATGGAGGGGTGTTGAACTAGATGATTTCTAAAGTCCTTTCTATTCCAACCATCTATACTACCTCAAGGTGTTGCAAGATCATTAATACCCTTCCCTCCCCCGACATTACCCTGGAAATGGCAGGAAAGGAGGGAGTAGAATGAGGAGTGGCTCTTTGTGTCTCCTGACAAGGTTCTGCCTTGCCAGGTCCCCAAGGTTTAAGCTCACTGCTCTAATCAAGAGATTGCTTCTTCCCTTCCTATATTTTTGCAATACATTCCTTCTACATACCAAAATTAATGAGGAAAAAATAAGAAAGTAACATGCATAAAAGAGGTTGATCCTCTCCACTCTGTGAAATGGTTGCTGAAGTTGTGCCCTGTTCATACAACAGTGCTCTGAGAGTTGGGAGGCTACCCCTCATTCTTCAGCCAGGTAAATCCTAGGTTTGCCATGACCCATCCAAAACAGCTGCTCCACATGGTCAACTGCAATGAGGCTTTCTTTCCCTGCTTCTTCCCTCACCCCTTCAGTCTATTCGCCACACAGCAGCTGGACTAATTTTAAAACCAAAATCAAGTCATGTTGCTTCCCTGATCAAAACCCTCTCTTGGCTTCATGACTCCCTTTCAGTAAAACCCAAAGCTATATCATGGTCTACCAGGTCCTGCACAATTTGCATTCCCCCTGCTTCACTCATCAGATCTCCCCTTTGCTTACTTTCCTGCCTCATAGCATTTGTACTTGCTATCTGCTCTGCTTGGAATGCTTTCTCTCCCAGAGAACCTTCCTGGAGTACTCCCACACTTCCTGCACATGTCTGTTTGAATGCCACCTTATCAAAGAGGCTTTCCAGAACCACCTATACCACACATACACACACACCCCTCTCTACTCCATTTACCCTACTTTTCTTCATAGCATTTATCACCATGTGACACATTTGTTTCTGGCTGCATTGTTTTCCTCCTTCTACTGTGTGTCAGCGTCTTACCTATTTTGTTCACTGTTGTGCTGAGTAGTGCCTGGCACATAGCAGTTGAATAAATGAACTTATTCCCAGGGTCTCTAATGACCTCACTAGCAGCTCACTCACATCAGCCGCTTATGCCTGGTACATAGTAGGCCCTAAATAAATACCTGCTGTGAAAAATGAAAGAAGCAGAAGAACCATTATAAGATACAAAATGCCCACCCCAACTAATGGCCCCAACAGACAGGATCATAGAGTCATTCATTCCTGCTCTTCTTCCCTCCCTTCCCTATGGCACAGGACAGCCACAGAAATGCATCTTTAAAACAACAATGAAATGGGGGTGCAAAATCTACCATGCCAGCCAGTTCTCCGTGCCTGCAGGAGACATGCGTCAACGGGCAGCTTATTCAGCAATCACCATATGCCAGCTGCTGGCATTCTTTGTAGAATCTGGGAACCAGAGATACATATACACACCCCAAACCCAGCAGGCAAAGGAACAGGTCAAGACAGA
Source organism: Cynopterus sphinx (assembly GCA_030015415.1). Lineage (NCBI taxonomy): Eukaryota > Metazoa > Chordata > Mammalia > Chiroptera > Pteropodidae > Cynopterus > Cynopterus sphinx. The sequence goes on along the minus strand of CM057380.1, from coordinate 130,166,941 downwards.
GTGCACCCAAACCCAAGAATGTGAAAAGTAGATGGGGAGGAATCCTATTTGCAAGCTAAAGCATGGGGGTTTGGTGGGAATGTAGTTGTTTTTTCAAAAACTATTTCAGGTTTGTTTGTTTGTTTTTTCCTAATCTCCTCAGTTTGCAGCAAATTCCAGACTAGTACAAAGAGGCCAGATCAACAGCCCCTGGAGACCAAAGTACTAGTTTCTCCAAAAAACAGAAACAATGAGTGCTTTTGGAATGTTTCATCTTCAAAGGGCTCCCCAGACATTCACAAATGAACCAGGCGTGGTGCTCCTGGTAGGTTCCCCAGATGAGCCCTGCCCCTGACCGAGGGTTCGCACCTCAGTGGGGAGGACCTGGCTCAACCTTAGGGCCCAATTTTCAGCCGAGTCACTCAATAGCCATTCTTCCTGCCCATCCTGCCTCAACCCACGGAGGCAGGAAGATTCTTGAGGATCCCTGAGGCAAGTGGGGACACCTGGCCAGCTAACAAGGTCAGATCCTACCAACCTTGGCAATCTGTAGTAGTCAGACTGCTGGTTCTGCTACCATCACCTCCAGATATTTAAACCCTCCCCCAAGTCTTCCTAGTTTTCACTCTGTCTCCTGCTCAGGTAGCCTTTCCTTCAGCTCCAAATGACACTCTGCTATAAAAGTTAGGTAATAAGGCTTTGGCTCAGATTAGGAATGAAATTTATGCCATACATTTATCTTGCTGTCCTTCATAATGGAACTATTGCTGATTAAATTATTACCAACCATGAGTACAGCAGTGACTGAAAAATACCCCTTGTCCCAGAACATGCATACACTGTCTTTTGGTTTGCTTCCTTGCTAAGCTATCATACTAAAGTCTTGGTTCAAAAGCTGATCACAGTGTTACAGTTATTTCTATTTCCTGGCATGCCACATCAAGGCCCCTGAATTATCTGAACCACTCATGTGGTACTTATCACCTTGTGGAGCTTTTCCCTTCTTTTATAAGTCTGTACATTGACTGTTTCCCCAATTAACTATGTATTCTCCATGGGCAAGGCTATGCCTTTTATTTATTTTGTACCTATCCTCACTCCCAATGCTAAGCCCACTGGAGGAGTTCAATCAAGCACACTGGCAGATTTAAGCCCCATCTGAGGATGTCCTTATGTCATTTCTTCTGTCCTAGCAGTACTTGGTATCTATGTAATGCACAGATGGTTGCTTAGCTATCCTGTCAATTCTTGGCCATTTTCCACACATAACTGACTCTGGGACTAGTTTGGGAAAAGGACTAGAAATCAAAAATTGGTGGAATTTTCTCTTGCCACTTAATACACTATGAGGCTGATGGATAACTAGCTACCATGTATCTCTTGGGACAACCCAGGACCCTGAAATCAATGATCACTGTGACTCCTCCTTAATATCAGCAGCAGCTTGATTCAGATAAGCATTCCAAAAAGGGTAGTGGCTTTGTCTTGGCTTTCTCTGTCCCTGCCAGAGAGCATGCTGCCCCTACTACCAAGAAGGCAGTAACTTTCAGCTTTGTGACATGAACACATATCTTTGGCTATATAGCCAATTCTCACTTTGACCATACAGCATTCCTATAAAAAGCTCTGGGAAGTAGAATGGCAAATAACCAAACAGACTCTGGATTGTTTCCTTATGTATTGTATAGCCTGTAGTTACTCTTTTACCACAGATGGCACTCCTGTGTGGATAGGGCAAAATGCCAGAGTTCCATGGGTGGGTGGAAACCAGGAATCGGCAGTTAAAACTGAAGGTGAGTGGCTAAAGATGAAAAATGGAATACAGTAATATCTCTTAACTAAGAGAATATCTCAACGTTCTATTTTACAGTCATAAACTTTATTATCAGTGGTAAAAATAATAAATGCCCTAAAAATGTGTTCCAGTACAATCTGTGTGGGACACTATGAGTTTAATCAAGTGCACTGGCTGATTTAAGCCTCATCCGAGAATGTCCTCACTGAGGACCACTCACTGTCCACAATCCCATCACCCAGGAGAGGCAGGCTATTGCTATAACTGGCTGCTCAGCCATCTTGGCTTATGTGTGTTGCAGAAACATGCCTGCCTCGCTCTCTAGGTGATTTTGAGAGTCACAGCTCAACTTGCCATGCATATTCCCCTTGCCTGATTCCAGTGACTGGCTCAGGCATGTGTCTTGAGACACCTCTGGGACTCCTGATCTGGCACTACCTCCTCTTATTCAGGCTGCATGGGTCCAGGGAAAGAAACACCAGAGTCTCCCAAACCCTCTGCTGCCAGGCAGGGTGCACCAAAAAGCAGCTTTGCTCCCAGATAATTTTCTAATTGAAATATCACTAATAGAGATGCTAATTTTAGCACAGCCAATATTTAAGTAAACAAAATTTAAGTAAACAAAAGCAGGGTCTGCCTGTATTTAATTTCCTTAACACAGCTGGCTTGTGACCTCTATAAACTTTCTAAGTTTTTATCTCAAGAACACTGTAGTCAGCACACAAGAACTCTTAGATTAGTATCTCAGTGATTTCTATTGGACTCCAAGATTTCCCAAAGTCAAAGAATAGCTTCTGATGTCAGCTTCCATCCATTCATTAAACATTTATTATGTATACTAAACTAGGGATATATAAAGGAAGACAATTTCTGCCTTCATGAAACTCAGTCAATGGGAAAAAAAAAAAGATTAGTAAACAGAGGACCACAAAATAGTGTGAGGGTAAGAGTGGGGTAAGCACATACTATTATGGGAACAGAAACCTGGAGCAGTTAATCAAGACTGGGAGGTAAAAGACAATTGACATGATTCTCAGGTCACACCTGAGCTGACTCCTGCAGGAAAAGTAGGAAGTAATCAGACAATAAAGAAGAGGGAATGGGGCAGAAGGAACAGGGTTTACAAAGACATAAAGACTTGAGTTAGAGATAGCACTTCTTATTAGCCAAAGCCAGGTGTGACTGGGAAGTAGTTTATTTGGATGCTTCATGGTGAGTAAAAAAAAGAAGTGATGAGCCTGAAGAGATAAGCAAGGGCTACATCATGAAGGGCTTTAAAGGCCATACTGAAAAACAGTGTATGCTTTAGAAACACCATTCTGGTAGCAGTTTAGGGAATAAACTAAAACAGGAAAGACTAGAGATATATATAGAGAACACTTAGGAGGTACAGTAATACATATGTGAAATCAGAAATTCTTCACCAGAGGCGGCAAGAACAGGACAGATTGGAAACATCAAAATAGTAGAAGCCACAGGATCTAACGACTGATTAAATGTAGGAAGGAATAGAAGAGTCAAGATTCTCAGGTTTCAGGCCTGGAGGATTCAGTGGCATTTCTTTAGACAGAAAATAAAAAGAGGAACAGATCTGAGAGTGAAGATGTTTGTTTTTAGATTAAATGTTGATTCTGAGGTGCTACATCATGAAGCACAACAGGTTAAGTCTGGGCTGGGTATTTGGGAATCATCTGCACTGATAGTAAATGAAGCCATTGATGAACCAAGATAATCCAAGGTGGCTGTAGTTACTGACTGCCTACCCAACAGCTATTCTTTCCCTTATGTCTTCTAACATAACCCCTAATTTTTCAGATGTTGGGACAGCAGGGTATGATATACCCTTCCCCAGCCCCAGGGTATGAAAACTGATCAGCCTAAAGGATGTGGGCATTCCATTTCCCCTGCCAATGAATGAGTCACTAATGGTCATGTCCTAAGTCTAGCCAATAAGATATAAAGAAAGTCTGCTGGGAGCATCTGTGAAAGTTTTCCTCAATCTTAAAAAAGGACATATGGCAATGTTCTTTTGTTCAGCCTTTAGATGTTGATGTAGGAAGATGAGATGCTGGAGTAATCTTAAGACCATGAACAGACAGACAGAAGAACTCTACGATGTCAGAGAAGAAAAAATGAAGGAAACGTGGGTCATAAAAAACAGTGTCAAGCTAGCAGATTAAAAACAAACAAAAAAATCAACAAAAAAAAGTGTTCTACCCCTAGATAATTTTGTGTGTACATGGTAAAAATATACATAACAAAATTTACCACTTTAACCATTTTTAAATGAAAAGTTTAGTGGCATTAAGTACATTCACATTGTTGTGCAACCACCACCATCCATCTCCAGAATTTCATCTTCTCAAACTGAAACTCCCATCCCTCCTCCCCTTGGCAACCTCCTTCTACTTTTGTCTCTATAACTTTGACTATTCAGGAACCTCATAAATGGAACCACAGAGTGTGTTCTTTCCATCTAGACTTCTTCTTATATGTTATAATAAAGCTTATTTTTTGAGCTACAGATATTTTTTTCTATCTTTTGCCAACTGATACATCCTGATATACATAGGGAGTGTATAGTGAGAACAGGAGAAAAGTCCAAGGGCAGAAACCTGAGGAACATCAACATTTAAAGCAGTGGGCAAAAAAAATGACACCAGGAAAGAGAATAAGAAGCAACTTGAAGGGCAGAAAGGAAATATAGAGAGTAATACATCACAGACACCAATAAGGAAAGAACATTAAAAAAAAAAAAAAAAAAAAAAAAAAAGGAAGGCAGGCAGAAGGCTGTAGAAAGGCCAAATTAATAGAAGGCCTGAAAGATACCTATTGAATTTAGCTACTAGGCAATCAAGGATGACCTTATTATAAATTAAAACGTATCTAACTAATATTAGGTTCCATTTAATTCAATTAGCAGTGTTTAGGCTCAAGCCAGAATCATTATGCCAGTTTCTCCTCTAGTCCAATATGACTGCAGTACAGGAGAAGGAAGGCCACACAACAAGCAAAGAAGAATCCTAAAACACCATGTTCAACAGAGATCCAGACACTGAGAAGGGTCTGGCTTTCCCATGGACAACCCTCAGCAGGTGAGTCAGAACAGAGCATCAGGTCTGTTTCAGAATACATAGCTTAGCCAGATAAAACAGAGACCAGATAAAAACTAGTCTCTTTGTTTCTCTGGAACATTCTGTGGCACTGCCCTCTAACTAAAGCTTTCAGTATGCCATATTCTTAGAATCTGATCAGTTTACAATTGTTTCATCTCCTATTATTCTATGGCTGTTCTAATACCCACATTTATAGCCTTGAATACTGAGAACACTATACTTTCTTAATTACAAAATCATTGAAATTCCATGAGTAGTCAGCCTAAAGCCCTAATAAATCTTTGCCCCCAATATGACTGTGCAGATCAAGATGGAGCTGCCAGCAAATAGATGAAACAGGAAGCTAGGGTTTGGATAAGACCATTACAGACCACCTTAACAGTACAGAAGACAGAACTGCCTACCATGGAGAATAAAAGTCATTTGTGATCCCTTATCACCTCAAACACACCTCTCTAGGATTTATTACAGTATGTTTTATTCATATTTGTCTCCTTCACTCTTCAGAGCTGGAACTTCCCAAATAATATTCCTTTAATGCATTACAAGACAGCTGGAGATAATGATCCCATCAGCACTGTATGGCCACGCAGAGCTTAAGATGGCTAGAGGCCTTGGGCTAGCCATCTCATATTACAAGCGGCTACGTCTGTCTCACTACTACCATTTTCTGTGTACATCAAGATGGAAAAAAGTTTGGGAAGTACTTCACTATACTATAAACCTCTTGCCAGCAGGAACCGTGCCTTACTCACGTTTCATGTACCCAACTTCCAGCACTATAACCTGTGGCTAGATTTGACACGCTTATGGAGAAACACACTACTGATGGTGGCAAAACATTTGTGAGGCTGAGGAAGACATTATTCTTTAGGTAATCCCCAATCCATTTCCTAATCTGACGAAGTAGAGAAGTGGTTTCTACATTCTCAGAACCCTACGGTTCCTTGAAAAGGATTCGGAGACTGCTTTGGGGAAAGGATAAGCCATGAGAGGTTGTAATTTTGCTCACCAACTCTCCACAACTCTCTTAACACAGAGTACCTCCACCTTTACCCATTTTATATACTAGACTTCAAACAGGATTTTACATAAGTAAGGTTCAATTGCTTTTTGGGGGGATGGGGCATGCAAAAACCACTGCAACAGAGAGCAAATGTTCTCCTGCATCCTAAAACATGTTGAAGTCTAAACATTCATGCTGGACATTCTGTGTATATGCTCATAAAGGAAGGGTTATCCTAGGCTTTCACCAATAATGGGAGAGCTAAAAGGTGTCTCGATATCTGCCACACCCAGTCATCTCACCTTTCTTCAGGAATGTGTTGATAATGGTGGATCCCTGAAATCTCAACCATTTCCTTTCTGGTCCATATGGTGCGGCATATCCTTTGCCAAAGTCCATGACAAAGATCTAACACATTTATGGAATCCCTACCTCAGTTCTTTCCCAGACTACAATACAGAACCTTCACACATTTGTGGAACTCTTTCCAAATGCTCCCCATGACTTTTCAGTATCTAAAAAAGTTTATCAGCAATTCACCAATATTTGTGACAGATGTTGGAAAAGTAGAATTACACAGATATCACAACTCTGTACCTTAATATAGTACATTTTGCAATATACTCAGAGATAAACTTTTAAAAAAGATATGACTAAAAAGAAAGAGAAGAGACTGAAATGCTTATTGGGACCTAGAATAATGGAACCCAGGAATCTAAATCCTGACCTAGGTCAATCAGGGTGCACCTTTATAAAAGAGTTAACCATTATCTCAGAGTCATGCTGACTTTTTAAAACATGAACAGTATTCTTGAGCCCCCACATTCTCACCCTACATTCAAGCTGATGGTTCAGGCTCCTGCCTTGCTTCAGCTTCACCTCCCACTCAGGCAGCAGGAGCTGCCTCTGTGAGGCTGATGCTGAAAAAAGATTTCACTGCTCACAAGCCTACGACCAGCACAGAAAGTCATGGTAACAATCGTCCCTCTAACCCAAGCAACTCAGGCGGCAGGTTGTTTTTGAATTTTGTTTTTGTTATTATTATTATTTTTTTGTAAACCTTTAAGGTAGCCCTGAGTGCTCATATTATTATTACTATTGTAATGATGATTATTAATAGCAGCTAACATTTACTTGGGGCTTACTATGTGCTTTGTGCAATACTAAGCGCTTTGTGTATATTATCTCAATTAATATTCATGCCAATACTATAAAGTTATTATCATTATTGTGCTCTTTACAGATGAGGAAAATGAAGCTAAGAGAATACAAGTACTTTCACCGAAATCATACAACTAGTAATAGCAGAGGCGGGATTTGAACCCAGTTTTGTCCAATTCCAAGTCCACACTCTTAATTATTATACCATTTGCTTCCAAATTCACATGCAACAAAAATGGCAATGAAAGCCAGTTATATGCTTTCAGTCTCAGGACCCTTGGCATCTATTTCTAAAGGTATATAGAAAAGCATATTCCATTATTTCTCTCAGTTATTTACTCAGCTTGAACAAACCTAGTTTTAAAGAAGTTCCTCCTTCTAACCAACAAATCCTGCCCATTGTCCTCTGAGTCCATTTTCCCTTATTACAACTCCAATGGAAGAGAGTAACAGAGATGAAAACACACAATATGACCCTTTGTGCACTTAAGACTTCACTTCCACTCTCTCCAGCCTGCTGTCTGCCTTCTTTTATACTTGCATTCAGTTTAGTAATAGCAGCTACCATTCATTGGCATCAATTCTGTGCCAGGCACCACATACATACACTGACTCCCTCCTCCATGATCTTTAGGATCCCAATTTGCATACAACACTTTGAAGGACTTAGCTCATGAAGAGACCACTTTGCCCACAATGCGGAATTAGGAGATCTGGAATTTCAAATAAATGACTCTATGTGTTCTAGTAATATTTTTATTTTGTGGCCTTAGTTTCCATTATCCATAACTGTTTTGTGCCTCTTAGGAAAGTGGAGAGACCCAAGACTTTTTAAATGTAAAGGCTAAAATGCTTTGTACCCTTGCTCAGTTATCTCCAGGCACTCTTCCTGACCACCAAGTCATCTCTTTCTCTCTCTTTAAACTGTAGTAAGAAAGCTTTGAGCTCTATCCATTCACATCCTGTATTCATCATGAGTGCATACTATGTGCATATGCATTCTGGAAGATGCAAGATGAGCTCTAATTTCTGCACTCAAGAAGTTTAGCTCTTTAGGAAAGCAAGACATGTACATAAAAATTCTGACTACACAAAGTAATAATTCTACACTGGGAGCAGGAGGCACGTGAATGTGTAATACATGGGTTCCCTTCCCCCCGGAATCCAAGGTCAATGATTCATTCTGCGAAAGGTGAATTCAATGGATCAGTTTCTGAGAATGAGCTTTTACACACACGTTATTCAAACTCAGGTCTAATGTGCAATGACCTGTCATAGCAAATAAAGACACCCCAACAGCAAGCTCAAGACAAAATGGCAGCAAATTAGGGACAAGGAAGGAAGTATGCAGAGACTAGATTCTGTCCTGTTGCACTGACCCAAGCAATCAGACTCCTGCAGCACATCTCCTACCAATAAAACTTTCATGCCATATACCAGGGTGACCCAATCCAACAGCAGCAGAGACAGGTTTTAAGTTACACTTCTCCCTCACCCAGATGACCTCACTATTTCTTCTCACTCCTGACCACATACCACACTCCTCCTGGCCAGGCCAGAGAGAGACTGGCAGTAAGTCAACCCAGAAAGAAGGGAACTCCCCCAGAACAGGAGCTACCACTTTGCTAATCAAGTGGCCCGTTTAAACAGGGAACTCCACCTCCCCCTCCTTTCCTCAAATATTGGTGTAAGCAATGGCTTCATTTTCTGTTCCGGGAATCCTGGTACTTCCTAAAGAAAAAAAGCGGATTGGAAGACACAAACTCAGAGGCAGCGACAAGATGCTCCCTCCTCCTGAGACCGCCCCCGCTTCGCCTGGGGGAGGAAGGCAGCACCTCTCTTCTCCAAGCAAGATCAGATCCCTCTCCCCCTTCTGCTTCCTCTCCTCCCGCTCCCCACTGGCTACCCTCTTCCTAACGTGCGGTTCCCAAGACCCGAAAGCGCAACCTCCACCAGAATAGTGCCCCTGGGGTGCCCTACTAGCCTGCCGTACCGGCTACTCCTTAAACCCCCTACGAACCCCTGCCCCACAATAGGGGGCGGGGGTCACCACAGCAAGGTTTCTCTGTGGTTTCCTATTACTACGGTTGAGGGGAAGATAGGGTAGGAAAAAGCAGGATTCCTTACCCTTCAACAGGAAAAAGATACAAAACAGTCATCACCGCCCCCGCATCACCTCTCCCTGGACTGCTTTCCTCCCCCTCAACCCTCTACCCCTCGAAAGCCCACCTAATGCAGGCGAGCGGAACCTAACTGCAGCCCAGGTCGCCCCCTTGTGCGAGGTGGAGCACAAATCCGTGTGTGCCCCCCACCCCCACCCCCGCCCCAGCTCCGCGTCCTTCAAATGCGGGGGGAGGCTCGAGGCTGGCCCGGCGCCCCCTCGCCCAGCTCTCGGGTGGGAAGGACCACACCGCCCACGCCTGGCACAGGCGTGGGGGGTTGTATCTCCTAGGCCCCCACCCCAAGCCTCTCCTCTACCAGGACCCGCCTCCCCTCCCCAGCCCCTCACCTGTTCCTGCTCCGAAGCTCCGCCGCTGCGGCCGCCGCCTCCGCAGGTTCCGCTTGGCTCTCGCTCCACTCCCTCCGGCTCCCCCAGCCGATCTCGGCGCGGCTCTCCCCCTGGCCCCGCTCCCTGACTCCCCCCTTCCTTCCTTCTACCTCGCACCGGAAGCCGCGACGGCGACAAGAGCTGTGCCGCGCACCCCCACCCCCAGACTGGGACACTTCCCACCTCCCCGATCGCGCGAGAACTGCGCGGCTCGAGCGGCAGTTCTCGCGATACCTATCACCATGGCAGCGGCTGCAGCAGAGGCCGCTGGGTGCTGGAGCCCAAGCCCCCGAGGGTGCCGACGTGGGGGGTGGAGGCAGCGGTTTGGAGGTGGGAGCTGGGCAATGAGGGTGAAGCAGTGGAGGCTGAGGTGGCCATACAAGCTCTAAGGCCGGACCGGAAATGTAAGGACTGGGGTCGCGTACAGGCGACCCTGGACACTGCGGTTGGGCAGGGAGGCAGGGGCATGAGGGTGTGCTCATGGGCAAAGGCAGGTCCTCCAGACCACATCTTTATTTCTTAATCAGGGTTAGCAGCATCTCCCCCCGAGAGCCTCTCTACAGCGGTGTTGCTGCTTACCACTCCTAATCTTAGTCTAAGTTGCTCAGGCGTCTGAACCAAGAGATCCTTTCTTATAGAGAAGGAAACGGGGAGTGATGAATTCAAAAGAGTGAAGGAAACTCAACTCTGGGCCAAGTAGGAAGTTGGAACATGAAAGACAAACGGTTGAAGCCTAATATTCAAAGATGTGCTTTGAGGAAACCCAGATAATTATGAATTTCAGTATCCCAAGGAAAGTGAGAGACTTGGCATGCATGGTCCTGCCAACCTCCACTTCCCTCATACTCATCTCTACACCCGGTCTAGACATGCAAAGCTGCCTGGGAACAGTCGTGGCTGTGATAGGAGGGCAGTAGTAATGCAAAGAACAGATGAAGATACTTTTAAGTGCCCTCTTTCTATATCCACGGTAGTGTAAGGGAGCACATGGCTCTTCTCTAAGACCTGAACCAAAATTGTTGCTTTTCTGGATTTTTTACCTTGTTTTTTTTTTTTTGTTGTTTTTTGTTTTGTTTTGTTTTTTGTCTCCTTCTAAGAAAGACTAAAATGGTTTACACAGCCACACTATGTATACCTCTTGTCCCCATTAATCTCTGGTATATAAATTCTCCATTCTCTTCCCTCATCCTAGTCTGCTTTCTCCTGTATTTTAACCTGAAAAATAACATAGAATGTGAAGCCAAGAGGATCCAAATTTAAGATGGTGAGTATGAGATGGATAACAAGGAACATGTTTATAACAGAGTTGTATCTGTCCTGGGCTGATGTCATTAAGGGCCTTTGCCCTGCTAAACTCTGTGTTTTATTTAAATGACAAAAGACTCCTCTAGTGTTATTACAGATGCCTTGAGTGGGTCCTACGATACCTACACATGATTACTCTTTCCATTTATTTTCCCAGAATTTTCTAGCAACACCCCACCAAGTTACGCACCCACACTGATCATGAAAATTATGCTTTACAACCCCCCTTCCCTAGTACCAACCACACCAACTTGCCTTGTGGGACCTGTCAGTGTTCCTGCCCAAGACATCATTCAGATCCTCTAGCGGTTGAGTATTAGGTGTACCAAAAGGATGCAAATGGTGTCAGCCTAATATGGTTAACAGCAAGTACTGTGGAATTTGAGTCAGAAGTGATGAATGGGACTGCAGAATCCCAGTCCTCTGTCCTTCAGCCTTCTGGAGGCTTGAGAGGAAAGTGTCTTGCAGCGTCACTGAGTGATTACCATGGAGCAAGAAGCAAAGACAGGAGGGGGTGCTGCCCAGCTGGCAATCAACCAGTTATGACACTCCTCAGCTTCCCAACCACATGAAGAGAGAAGGGCTCATCCAGAGCTGAAGGAGACAAAGAGGCCTGACTTACAGTTCATCAGTCTTTCTCCCTCCCTCTGGCTTCCATTGAAGCTAAGTAAAAGCTGAAATTATAGCCACCCCACTCTTTGGGTTGCACATTCCCACTCCTTCCACTGACCCCAGGCCTGGGCCTGAGCCCAGTGCGTGTGCCGACAGCAGGGGTGGGGAAGGGGGTGTTGGCCTTGCTGACAAAATCCATTTGGAATTTCTCAAGGTTGTGGTTTGGGGCTTAAGTTTGCCACAGTGTGTCTGATGAAAGATGAGAGCTAGAAAGAGAGAAGGAGCCAAAGGGAGTACAGAGGAAGGAAACAGGAAAAAGCTGAAATGTTCTTTCTTTGGCACTCTTGGAGAGTCTCCTCGCTCTTCCTGAGTGTGCAAAATTTCCATTCTAGCTATTTCTTACCATTATCCTCTCATATCTTTTGTCCATTCTAGTTGTATCCCTCTCTCACACACCAGGCTCAGTCAGTGCCTGAAGTAAAGACAGATGCCTCCTGCCTCCATCAAATTTCCAAAACCAGAATTCTCAAAGCTGAAGTGGAAATTTGGAACATAAAATTTTGCCATAAAGTACTGCTTTAAGCCAACACTCCTCAAAATGTCCTTACTACCCTGGTGTTATCATCATTTCACCTGATTTTTAGAGTAATCTGGGTATCAGATATATCTATTGCCTAGAGGAGTAGAGAGAACTATGGAGTTCTGCATTCCCTGACCAAGCAGATGACCTGTTAGAGTCAGTATCTTGCAACCCCACGAAGAGTCACTTGTAAAGTTCTAATTGTGTTGTGCATATCCCTTTTCTAACTGAAAGGTAATGATTTGTTTCCAAATATATGGGCCTAGGAAAAGAAAGATTGTAATAAAAGAAACTGTTTTCTCTCGTTAAAGTTATCTCCTAAAAGAAATAAAGGAATTATTTTACTAAGAATGCAGAAGAGCTTTAAATAAGGAGGGACAAAATCTATATGCAAATAACTCAGTGGGAGAATAACTCAGTGGGAGAATGTACTGGTTTTGCTGGTTTCCAGAGCAAAACAAACAAGCAAACAAACAAAAAATCAACTCCCCTTTTGAGCTTAGGAATCCCTTTTATGTTTCCCATTAGTCTTGTATCTACCTGATACAAGCCAGAGAGAAAAGTACCTGTTCTTTGGGTCCAGATTCAATGTTGAGATAATTTCAGGACTTGAAAACTCAGAACAGAGGTGACCTCATGGTGTAGGGGATGGGTCAACAAACTATAGCCAGAGGACCAAATCTGGTTCTGTAGTTCGTTTTTGTAAATTAAATTTTATTGGACATCCAGTTCTTTATGTATATATAGTCTGTGGTTACTTTTAATCTACAACAACAGAGTTGAGAAATTATTGCAGGGTTAAGTAGTTGTGACAAAGCCCACAAGCCTAATATATTTACTGTCAAGACCTTTACAGGGAAAAAGAAAAAAGGCCATCCCTTGTTCTAGGGCAGTGACTAAGGCAAAATCTGGAGTTGAGGCACATAGAGAATAAATACAGCCTATGTCTGGATCTCTAACTCTGGTTTTTCACACTAAAAGTTGCCAACTAAATCACTGAGGACCATTTCAGATCCTTTGTGGAACTAGGCACGATATACATAAATAAAGTTATTGACTGTAAGAGGGTAGTAGAATTCATCTGGAAAAGAAGCCATAGACTGAGATCCCAAGTGTGAGCAGAAATATCACCACCTGCATCCACCAGTCCAGTAATTTAATTTATTTTAGTTACAAACATAAACCAAGAACAAATCTCAGCACAATAAATTATCCATTCCCACCCCTCCTCCTGAAGGAAGAAGAAAAAGAGGCTCAGAGAGTAATAGGTAAAACTCTTCCTTTGGAGGATCCCCTTTAAAATCTGAATGGAGGGAAGACAGCTTCTCTAAGGGCCTGAACAGATGACTCTAGGACTCAGGGGAGAGCACTCCCTAGCACTCTGTCCCTGCCCTAAGAAAAACCTTTCTACCCCTGTCTTCCATTACCCCCACAAGATAGAGCACAGGCTAGGTAGAGGAGACTGGGAACAGCAAATGCAGTGAGTGGTCTCTTTCTGAATACAGGTTTCATGGCTCCACGCAGTGCCTGGGGCTAGCCCTCAGAAGAGTGGTCAAATTATAGTAACTCCCCAGCCACAAGAAGTATGAGTCAGAGTTAAAGGGGCCCTAGGGTTGGGGAGAAGGGGGAAATACAGTGCATTTCATCTTAGTCCATTCAGGTATTTAAGTAGCAGAAGAGTGGTGACATCTTCCCTCTAAGGCCCTCCAACTGTAGGGGAGAAGGCCACACATCACAGACTCTACCTGACCCCACCACCCCCAAAGCTGTTTCCAGGTAGATACTTTGAGTTTCCAGGGCCCAAAACTGACCTTGGACGGAAATCAGAGCAAAGGGCTGAAAAAGTTCCCCTCCCTTTCCCCAGCCTGCATTGAGGCTGACCTTCACTTACACACATTGACCCACTCTGTTACTTTGCACTCATCACACAGCACATAGCAGCACCAGTGGAAGCGACAATGACAGCGTTCAACTCGTGTCTGCCGGAGCACATTGTGCCCACGGCCACAACACAGGCTGCCACAACCATCCAGCAGGCGGCTAGTCTTGTTGCAGGCCCGGCCCCGCGTGCCTGGGGAGCCCACGGTGGGGTCTCGCTCACAGAAGTCAGGAGACTTCTCAAAGTAAACCAGCTCTCCTGAGAGGCGACGGGGACGAAGGCGGGGCTGAAAGGCTCCAGAGTTGCGGTTGTGGGTATCAATGAAGATGGCCCGGTCCAGGCGCTCCCTCAGCGCTGCCCCCACTGCCCGGAACTCTGGAGTAGCTCTCCAGCAGGTCTTGAATTGGCAGCTTCCTGATGTGCCATGGCACTTGCATTTCCGCTTCAGGTTTTCAGTTACCACCTAGAGCATCCGAGGGAGAAGAGGTAAAGGAAAGAGCAGCAAATGGGTAGAGCACAGAGGCTCGGGAGAGGGGAGGGAACAGGGAGCACAGAGAGGAGAGGACGACTGAATGACCATACAATATCCGAAGAGAAAGGGACTGCAAGGCTGGCTGGTTGACAACCCAACTCCCTCATTTTATGATTGGGTAACTGAAGCTAGAGCAAAAAGATTTGCGCATTTTCAATAACTAGCTGGTGATAGATTCAACTGATAATTAACTTCTAACAGGACTCAACACCAATTGTCTTAACTCCCAATCCCAATGCTTGTTCCAGAGTGCGCACTGCTAAAATGGGGAGTCTAGCCCAAGTCACCCCTAAATTCTGTAGGAAAGGCAGCTATAATAATTACTACGAAAGGAGCCACTGCCATGGACAGAGGCACTCTGTTTGGGGCTCTACTTTCTAGCTCATTCTTAATGACATTGTAATGACCCTTTTACAGATGCAAAACTGAGGTTAAGTGACTTGCTAGAGACCACCCAGATGGTGACAATCACCCACCACATCTCTTCTCACTCTGCTGTTTTCTTAAACTCTAGTCAGGCCTGGAAAGCTTGGGAGACCCAGGACAAGTTGCACACACGTACCTGGCGCCCCACCCTGTTGTTGTGGATTCGCATTCGTGCCTGGATGTCCCGGGGAGCTTCCCTGGAATCCAAGAAATCCCGAGAGAACTTCTCTCCAAAGTCCATGTCATGGTTACAGCCTCCCCATTCCCATGTGTCCTGGGGACTAGGGCTGGGGTCTGAGCCAGGGCCTGGGCTGGGCAGGGAGTGGGGAAAACTCTTGCCCCGGGACAGGGCCTGCAGTTGCAGCAATTTGGCCCTCAGCCGATCCTGCTCACCACTGCCCTTCCAGCCACAGCCGCAGCTCACCAGCTTGCCCAGGCTGCAGGCCGTGGCTACCGCGTGCATGACCCCAG